>CM052807.1:72693416-72889304 GCA_028533885.1 Nasua narica
TGGCCATTTGGGTGTCCTCTTTACTGAAATGTCTATTCATATCTTCTGCCCATTTCTTGATTGGATTATTTGTTCTTTGAGTGTTGAGTTTGAGAAGTTCTTTATAGATTTTGGATACTAACCCTTTTTCTGATATGTCATTTGTGAATATCTTCTCCCATTCTGTCAGTTGTCTTTTCGTTTTGTTGACAGTTTCCTTTGCTGTGCAAAAGCTTTTGATCTTGATGAAGTCCCAATGGTTCATTTTTGCCCTTGCTTCCCTTGCCTTTGGAGATGTTTGTAGGAAGAAGTTGCTGTGGCTGAGGTCGAAGAGGTTGTTGCCTGTGTTCTCCTTGAGGATTTTGATGGATTCTTGTCTCACATTGAGGTCTTTGATCCATTTTGAGTCTCTATTTCTGTGTGTGGTGTAAGGAAATGGTCGAGTTTCATTCTTTTGCATGTGGCTGTCCAGTTTTCCTAACACCATTTGTTGAAGAGACTGTCTTTTTTCCATTGAATATTCTTTCCTGCTTTATCGAAGATTAGTTGACCGACTTACTGCTTTTAAAAAGGAATGAATGGGGCTAAATTGACTTACCCATCCTAATTTTCTATTTCTTCACATACATGTCTCCAACAAAGTATCTTAGCACTAACAAATCCATTAACTATAAGGTTGTTAACTCTTAGTAGGCCCTGAGAAATAGATTCCTGCATTTAAATATTCTATCAGACTTTCTTTATTGTGTTCTAAGCCAACAGTTATCTTATGTATATAGTCTATTAGAAATTGATGTGATACTGTGATTAGAATTTCTACCAGGATGACTTTGATTAATCTTAAGCATCAGTTGTCTCTTTACAATGCATTACCAAAAGTTTAGGAATTCAGAAACATTCATCACTCTTCATGCTTATAATGGAGTTCATGAAGTATCTTCATGCCACAAGGAATTGGACATAGGCCATGGATACCAGTCTTAATACCTATTTCCCTATGAGTTCAACCTCTTGGGGAAAAGGCTTAACAGATTCAACAGATTCACAGCAGGCGCCCTCCATTGATGTGCTTGATTGAGAACAGTGCAGTGACCTCAACATGAGTTCTGTGATGAGACTTTCACACTTGGCATGGAGGGAGAAAGGGAGAACAAAGTTCCAGACCTCAGGAGAGTGGCTCTCCTTTATCCAGATCATAAGGTTTTAGTGGCTACAGTATAAATTTATAGTTTGATTTGTGGTATAGTCCGTCTCCCACAGGAGAGAAAATGATACGCACTTCAAGGCAAGTTTTATAACAGTATTTCCTTTATGATATAATGATGTGATATAATGTGATATAATGATGTTTCTGAGAGCCTTTGTTTTCTGGCCTCAAAACCTAGCTAATGAGGTTTCAGTTCTACCACATATGTATTTCACTTTCACTCTAAAGTAGGTAGTGTACATTTGGAGGACCCACTAATGTTAAAACTATGTAGTAGATACAACTTGCACAGTGAGTCACCAGCATAATTCTTTTTCAGTTCTTTACTAAAAGGATTATTTGTTCAGTAGAAAAGATATTGTGTTTTGCATTTGCCTGGCATTTTATGTTTGGGGGATATTTTTATTCTTAGAATTTTCTCATTTGATTTCTCCAAAAGATGTATATAATTTTATCCTTTATTAATAAGAAGGTTATGTAGCTTGCCATCCACTCAGTTGGTGGATAAGGAAGCTGAGCCTATCTGATTTCTGATCTAGTGCTTTTCAACACTCTCATGATTAGAACAGTGCCAAACCTCTGCTTTATGACTTCCCCAATCATAGCAATCCACAGATAAAGTTTTTAATTATACCTTCTGCTTTCATGACTGTGTCCTAATTTTAAGCATTCAGTTAACAGTACTGAAAGGCATTAGAGAATACCAGCTGCTAAGACTTGGGGTGAACATCCTCTTGCCCCATGTGATGCTCACTTATTTCAGGATACCCCCAGCTAATTCATCCAATAATGTGCTGCAGTTGGTGTAAAAGGTTTCAGTTTGGCTTAGTAATCACAATGTCAGGTTCTTAGCTCCCAGAGGTCCTGTTGAGTCCTCAGTTAGTGTACAAAAGAAGTAATCCATTGACCTTTGAAATTCCTGGTTACTTTTTTTTTTTGGTTGTTTACTCATTTATCATACATTTAATACATAATGTTGAAAATGTGCTTCAATTATTGTTATTTACAAAGAGCTTGCAGAGGAAATGGTTTATATTAGTAATAATGGTAGTGATAACTAATACTTAAAAAGCAAAACTATGTACCAGGCCTTGTTCTAAGTACTTTATGTTTCTTATACCTGTCAACTGCTATAGATTCCTTGTTTTCGTACCGAAACATATATATGAAACGTGCTTTTAGGCTTATTGCCTCTTTAAGTAGCAGAAGAACATGGAAAAACGTGATGTTATTGAAGAGTAGAGCATACATCATTTTAGCAGTTTACATGATATATGCTACCTGCCAGGAATGAGAATGGTGTGATGGTACATACTGCTTTCTAAAAAATAAGGTTAAAAGATTAACCATGATAGCAGATCACTGTGTGTGTTTTCAGGAGAGAGAGAGAGACTGATTATTTTTATTGTTAGCTTTTTCCTATATAATCTGCTTTCCCCTCTTCTTTTTCTCTACTCCCCATTAAGAATTTTAACGTATTTACAATTGGAAGATTTTATTGGTTTATCCATAACACTAAGGGCAAGAATGTAATTTATAAATTCTGATCTTAGATTTAAAGATATTAAAAAATCTTTTTAGGTAACTGAATGTGAGATATTTCTGTCACTTCTGGTGAAATTTCTGGATGCAGATAAACCACAGTGGTTACGAGCTGTCGCAGTAGAATCAATACACAGACTCTGTGTGCAGCCTCAGCTCTTAAGGTAAAGCCTCAACAATATTTTGTTAAATAGATAGTTAATATTTGCTAGTAGGAAGAGTTTAAATATTTATTCCCAAATATTAGTGATTTCTAAACAAAGAAAATTGGGTATTGTATGTAAATGGAGTAGTGATGGTGTGTGTGTGTAAAACAGCTGAGAGGTGGGCAAAAAAATAGGGGTAGTAATTGCCATCAATCCAAATTTATTGGTTAATATGGCCAAGATGATTTTTTTAATAACATTAACCTCAGTCTGAACCTTTGTACTAACTTAATAGAATCACTCAGGTGTGATGAAGTTTTAGGTATAATATTCAGACTGATTATATCAACATTAATTGCTATAAAAATGCTTAAAATTTTTTAATATATTCAAATATTTTTCTCAGACACATTTAAAATTATTTTACAGGTCATTTTGTCAGTCCTATGATATGAAACAGCATTCTACCAAGGTTTTTCGTGATATTGTGAATGCCCTAGGATCTTTTATACAGTCGTTGTTTCTTGTCCCTCCTACTGGAAATCCTGCTACAACAAACCAAGCTGGTAAAGGCTAATGCATATTTCAGTTTTTTATATTCTGTCATGATTTACTGTATTCACTATTCTGAGAGGATATTTTATAGAAATTTTGTGACTGGAGAAATTTGGACTACCTAAATATATTGGTAGTAAAGACTTATACTTAAAGAAAATTCAGTCTCATTGCGGCAGCTGTGCTTATTTCTTTCCAGAAATGTTTCCTTCTTTGGTGTATTTCTCTAATCTCTAATCAGCTTCTCTAATAACATAAGATTAAGAATTTAGATGCTTATCTTCATTTGAGAAGAATTTTCATTTTGGGGCACCTGGGTGGCTCAGTTAGTTAAGTGTCTGCCTTCAGCGCAGGTCATGATTCCAGGGTACCTGCTTCTCCCTCTTCCTTTGCCCCTCCCCCTGCTTGTGCTGTCTCTCTCAAATAAATAAAATAAAAAAAAAGAGAGAAGAATCTTCATTTTGTGCCTCTCTTTAAAGAATCTGGTTCACCACCTTAGGACTAGGTCTGTTAGTCTCTCTTTTAACAAAATAGGTAAACTTGATTTAAGCTTGTTTGGAAATCAACGTATGGCTTCTTGTTTCTCTTTGCCTTCTTTATATATATCTTCTACTTTTTACTATCTGATTAATGGTTTCTTAATTCTTTATTTTCACCTCTGATAAAAAATAGTCTTACAAAAGGTATATTACAAAGTTTGTCAGTACTTTTACTTATTAATACTTTTTTTATAAAGAAGGAGATGGCATTCTGGGGAAATAGAGTCTCTAATAGCCAAAATAAGATTGCTAAACTTCATTTATTCATGTTGTATCCTTTCTTAAGGATATTTTTTTTAATTGAACACATGTCTGTGTATTTTGGATTTGTAATTAACTAGTAAAATGGGTGTCTTTGCTTTCTTCCCCTTATCTATTAGGAAACAATAACTCAGGTGGCCCTGTCTCAGCACCAGCTAACTCAGGAATGTTGGGGATTGGTGGAGGTGTTACTTTGCTACCAGCATTTGAATATAGAGGAACTTGGATACCTATTCTGACTATAACAGTACAAGGCAGTGCAAAAGCCACCTAGTAAGTAGTAGTAGCTTTATTTTGTGATGAATGATGCCATTGGGATTATTTTATCCTAAAACATTTCTGCATTATATTTTAAATTTTAAACCTAGTAATTCTAATGCAATTTAGAACTAATTTTCTCTTGTCATATGTTGAGAATTTTACATAGGATTAGATTTTGTTTGTTTTCTTTTGTGCTATTTATTGATGTGTTAGTGTTAACAGTATTATGAAACAAAATGTGGTTTCTTTACCTGAGGACCTACTTAGCTGTTCTGTATGGCTTTTTGATTTAAGTATGTGACTTTGGACCTAGGTCTTCTGATACTGACTGAGTCACCAGCAGCAAATTAGCTAACCTTTTTTAAAATCTGTTTCTTCACCTATAAAATGAGAGTAGTGATATATCTACCTTTCAGGATTCTTTCTATAGGTGAGGAAAGTTATTTTAACTGTAGCTAATTACGTTTTTAGAGTTTAACACACAATACTTTTAGTTTAATTAAAGTGTTTAATGGATTCCATATGTGTTATTTTTGTCATTAGCCATTTCAGTTTAACAGATACATATTTGGCAGTGTATTGTTGATTTTTCTTAAGTTGAAGTGAACTACAGTGCTACAGAGATAAAGCAATCAATCCTACATAGATTTAACACTACTGCAGTTACTGTTAGGTAGTCAACTAATACATTTTGAATGCTTGGCATGTATAATTAAAACACTGTTCCGATGACGGTAAATCAGAACTCAAAAGTGTGAAGCAGAGTTTCTGACTAATTTGTTGTTTGTTTGTTTGTTTAAATTTGAGTATAGTTGACACACATTACATAGGTTTCAGGTATACAGTACAACATAGTGATTTGATAAGTTTATACATTATGTTGTGTTTACCACAAGTGTAGCTGTCATCTGTCCTCTTATATCACGGTTACAATATCCTTGACTGTATTCCTTATGCTGTGCCTTTTATTGCCATCACTTACTCATTCCATAACTGGAGGCCTATGTCTCCCACTCCCCTTCACCCATGTGCCCATCCCCCATTCTCTGATGAGTTTAAATGATAAATTTATATGGCATGTCAATCTGCATAGTATAAGCATGGTATGTGCAGCTTTATTTTATATAAAATTATGAAAGTGTAGAATCATAGAGGACTGAAATACTTAACTAAAATTCATTGTTATTCTTAGTCATTTAAAAGATTAAAGTTACCTAGTCTCATATAAGTTTTTGCTTGCTACAAAGGCTACTGACTCAAATATACTAGATGATCAGATTTATTTTTTATTTTTTTTTAAAGATTTTATTTATTTGACAGAAAGACACAGTGAACAGTGAGAGAGGGAACGCAAGCAGGAGGAGTGGGAGAGGGAGAAGCAGGCTTCCCGCCGAGCAAGGAGCCCGATGTGGGGCTTGACGTGGGGCTCGATCCCAGGACCCCGGGATCACGACCCGAGCCGAAGGCAGCCGCCCAATGGCTGAGCCACCCAGGTGCCCCTAGATGATCAGATTTAAAAGAAATCAGATTTCTAGCACTGAAGGAAACAGTAATCTCATTTATTTCCCCACCTCATTTTGTAAATTGAAAAAACCAACGTAGAACTAGTTCTCCTCATTGAACTTACATTTTAGTGAGTGAGATAGTCAATAAAGGTTCAAATAAACACACAATATCACCTTGAGTGGTGGTTAATTCTTTGAAGAAAAAAATTAAGGGGATAGAGAGTGAGTGCCTGAGTGGCTCAGTTGGTTAAGCGACTGCCTTTGGCTCAGGTCATGATCCTGGGGTCCCAGGATCGAGTCCTGCATCGGGCTCCCTGCTCAGCGGGGAGTCTGCTTCTCCCTCTGACCCTCTCCCCTCTCATGCTCTCTCTCTCATTCTCTCTCTCAAATAAATAAATAAAATCTTTAAAAAAAAAAAAAGTGGGAGGGACAGAGAGTGACCCAGGTAAAGATGGGGACAGAAAGGATCTCTGAGGAAAGAAGACTGAGCAAATACATAAAGGGACAGAGTAAAGATGTGTGCTTGAGGAAGAAAAATTAAAACAAATAAATGACAGGAGAGTAAATACTTGGCAAAGTTGTACAAATTACTTTTTTATTGATGGAAGTCTGAAACCAATAATTTATTGATAATTTAATCCTTATCAATTAAGAGAGTTGGATTTTAACTAGTTCTACTAAATACTATGATTCTGAGTACAGCACATTATTTCAGTTGAAGGCAAAGTTAGTACTAAATCTCTAAAGGAACATATAAATAATGGAGTTTTTTTTTTAGTGCTATAAACACTGAGATTGCTCACTTCTGAAATCAAAAATAGGCAGGAAATATTGGGTTTTCTTTTACACATGGATTAGTATATTTGAACCCTCCCTGTTGATTTGGTATATTTTATTCATTTATTGTGAGATTCAGTATAAAGTTATTTTCACTATTTTCTTTGAAGGCATGCATGTAAATCTTGATTGTGTATTCTGTTCTTTTATTGACTTTTTTTTTTTTTAAAGATTTTTATTTATTTATTAGAGAGAGAGAGACTGAGAATGAGAGGGGAGAAGGTCAGAGGGAGAAGCAGACTTCCCGCAGAGCTGGGAGTCCGATATGGGACTCGATCCCGGGACTCCGGGATCATGACCTGAGCCGAAGGCAGTTGCTCAACCAACTGAGCCACCCAGGCGCCCCTCTTTTATTGACTTTTTAAGTACATAATCATTCGAAAACTTAAGTGATAGCACAGACAAAAGTAGTGTTGACATAAGTATTGCTGACATATTCTTTCTGATTAATTACACTATGGCTCCTTTCAGAGTTGGGCTGGTGACAGTTTTGCAACTTTACCTTAAATTTAAAAATATTTAAATAAATGAGTTACATTTTATCTAAAACTGGAATTTATTAGCTCTAATAAAATAACACTGAAATATTGAGTTAAGAAAGTGTGGGCTTTGTTTTAGGTTGTGGTATAAATAAAAATAAGCATAAATCACTTTTTTTTCGGGCCCCTGGGTGGCGCAGTTGGTTGAGCGACTGCCTTCTGTTCAGGTCATGATCCCGGAGTCCCAGGATCGAGTCCCACATCGGGCTCCCAGCTCCATGGGGAGTCCGCTTCTCACTCTGACCTTCTCCCTTCTCATGCTCTCTCACACTCTCTCTTTCCTAATAAATAAATAAATAAAATCACTTAAGGTCTTTACCATAGAATTTGGGGATTAGAGTTGGGATATTTAGGATTATTTTCTTTGTTTTAGATGCATTTTCTCAGTAGATCATTTCTTCTTTGAGAATAGAGATCTGTCTGAAAAAATGCTTAGTGCTCATAGGCTTAATGTGTGGCTCTAAAAGGCTCATTGGCTTGGTAACGATTAAACCCATAAACTTTACCTCTTTGAGCTTAGATCTCTTGATCAGTAATATAATTATATCTTTAGTGATTACCTAAATTTTAAAATCCTCAGAGCTGGCACATTCTAGGGGTTAAATTGATAGGCTTTAGAGTCAGACTTGGGTTAAGAACTGCTGATGGATAACTGTGTTACCTTAGTCCTTAGTTTCATCATCTGTATCTTTTAGGAGTTTGTGAGGAGTTAAACTATGACAATATACATCAAAAAATCCTTTAGAGTCCCAGGCCAACAGTTACTGTGCAACAAATGGTAGCTGTTTATAGGTGTTGTTATTGTTTATTGAATTTTGGATTTCTTTACAAATTGCCTACCTCCAGCCTTGATTATGATTCAGCAACTTTTAAAATTTGAGGCTGGAAATCTCTTTTATTAACTTATTGTAATCTTTAGTGATTTAAATTTTGGTTTTGAGATGTAATTCCCATACCATAAAATTCAGCCTTTTACAGTATACATTTTATGGTTTTACTGTACTCAAAAGCTGTCGAAAAATAACCACCTTGAATTCCAGGACTTTTTCATCATCTCAGAAAGAAACCCATACTCACTCCCCAGTCTACCTTTCCCGTTCCCCTAGCAACCACTAATCTCTTTTGCATTTCTACTGATTTGCTTATTCTGGATATTTCATATACATGTAATCGTACAATAAATATTCTTTTATTCAGGCTTCTTTCAGCATGTTTTGAAGGTTCATCTGTGTTGTAGGATGTATCAGTACTTCATTTCTTTTTATGGCTAAATAATATTCCAATTTATGGATGTATTGTAGTTTGTTTATCCATCAACGGATGGGTATTTGGATTGCTTCCACTTTTTGGCTTTTAGAGATAACGCTGCTATGAGCATTTGCATATGACTTTTTGCTTATACATATGTTTTCATTTCTCATGGATATATATACCTAGGAGTAGAATTGCTGTGTCATATATTACTATGTTTAACTTTTTGATTAACTGCCAAACTATTTTCCAAACTGACTGTACCATTTTATACCCCCACCAACAGCATACGGGGGTTTAGATTTCTCCACATCGTCATCAGTACTTTTTATTGTCTTTTGATTATTGTTATAGTCCTTTGATTATAGCCATCCTAGTGGACATTAAATGTTATCTTACCAAATTTTCAATTTGCATTTCTCCAAATACGGATGGCATTGGATATCTCATTCATGTACTTTTTGGCCATTTATATATCATCCTGGGAGAAATGTCTTTTCAAAAAAAAAAAGAAAGAAATGTCTTTTCACATCCTTTGCTCCTTTTTAATTGGGTTGTCTTTTTATTTAGTTGTAACTGTTCTTATATATTCTGGATCTTTAGTCCCTTATCAGATATATGATTTGCAAAAGTTTTCTATTCTGTGGGTTGTCTTTCATCTTCTTTTCTTTTCTCTCTTTTTTTTTTTAAAGGTTTTATTTATTTATTTGACAGAGAGACAGTGAAAGAGGGAATATAAGCAAGGGGCAGTGGGAGAAGCAGGCTTCCCATTGAGCAGGGAGCCTTACGCGGGGCTCCATCCCAGCACCCTGGGATCACGACCTGAGCCAAAGGCAGACATTTAACGACTAAGCCACCCAGGCGCCCCTGTCTTTCATTTTCTTAATAGTGGCCTTTAAAGCACAATAGTTTTTAATATTGACGAATTCATTTTATCTGTTTTTCCCTTTGTTGCTTGTGCTTTTGGTATCCTGTCTAATAAATCATTACTTGGGTGCCTAGGTGGCTCAGTGGGTTGAACTCTCTGCCTTCAGCTCAGGTCATGATCTCGGGGTCCTGGGATCGAGCCCCGCATCGGGCTCTCTGCTCAGTGGGGAGCCTGCTTCCCCCTCTTGCTCTGCCTGCCTCTCTGCCTACTTGTGTGCTCTCTGTCAAATAAATAAATAAAATCTTAAAAAAAAAAGAACAAAAAAACCCCCCAATTCATTACTTAATGTGAGGTCGTGAAGATTTTTGCCTGTGTTTTCTTCTAAGAGTTTTTAGTTTGGCTCTTATACTTAAGTCATTTATTACTTTTGAGTTAATTTATGTATATGGTACGAGGTAAAGATCCGCCATCATTCATTTACATGCAAATATGCAGTTGTCCCAGTACCACCAGTTCTTTTTCCATTGAATCATCTTGACAGATTTCAATTTTAAGGAATTTAAAACCGTAATTCCTTATTTGCTGTGATTTAAGATAAGAGATTTGTTATCTTTCTTTTTGAAAGCTTGTTCTAACTATGGGATGGAAACTGCTCTAAAATTTGACATATTGATGCTCTGAGTATTATTCTTACCCTGTTGGCAGACTGTGTCTGAGATGATAGCTAAGCTGGATATCTCACAGTAATACTTTCTCAGTGTGAAACTATCTTCCTGTTTATAGGATTGATTTGATTTTATAGTACCTTATCTTGAAAGCACCTGAGTTAGAGTTTGAGAAGTATTATAATCCATTTAGTCTTACTCTATTTTATATGTAACACTTTGTTTCTCTGATACCAGCAATTAAAATATTGGCACATCTAGGGGGAGAGGCAAAAAGTAAATTAATAAAATAATTAGTTATGGCATTGGCCAGGCCTTAATTATTTTAATCACTTTCTCAGAATACTGAGAAAGGATCCCTCCTCCAAATGAAACAATCTTTAATGTCCATTCACATTTTCTATTCTGTTGCTCTTACTTTCTATGAACTACGAATACTTTTATATGTTTTCATCATCGTGGCTTTTAATTAGTGTTCTGATTTTTTCTTAATTTCAGCCTAGAGATGTTGGACAAAGTTGAGCCCCCAACTATACCAGAAGGTTATGCTATGTCTGTGGCATTCCATTGTTTGCTTGACCTTGTACGTGGAATCACTAGTATGATTGAAGGAGAGTTAGGAGAGGTTGAAACAGAATGTGAGACTACCACTGAAGCAGCTTCTTCACCAACACAGTCATCAGAACAGCAAGAATTACAGTCAACGTCAGACCAGATGGATAAAGAAATAGGTATGTTGATATCTGTATTTTTAATTTTTATTTTGAAATAATTTGAAATTTACAGAAGAGTTGCAGAAATACTCAAGTTCCCATATATCCTTCACCCTGATTTCCCAATTGTTAACACTACCCCATTTGTGTTATCATTCTGTTTATATATGTCACTATACTTTTCTCCTGAACTATTTGAGAATAAGTTGCAGACATGATGCCCCACTACCCCTTAATATTTTAGTGTTTTCTTAAAAATAAGGACAGTTTCCTAACATAACTACAGAACAGTCCCTTCATAAATTTAGCGTCAACTCAGTATTATCTTATCCCAGACCTCATGCAAATTTTGCCAGTTGCCCCAATGATGTCTTTTATGTTCTGGGATTACATGTTGAATTTACTTGCATGTAGCTATACTTTCCTTTAATCTAGAAATTTCCTTAGTTTTTTTCTTATCTTATATGACCTTGACATTTTTGAAGAGTACAGGCAAGTCAGTTTAGTTTATCTTTTTTTCCCCTTATAATTAGATTTAATTTACTCATTTTTGCTAGGGCTACCATAGAAACACTGCTGTGTTAAACCTAGTCTGTCAACACAGCAAGAGCATACAGTTTTCAGTATGTCTCATTATTGGTAATGTTAACTTTTATCATTTGGTTAATAGGATGTCTAGCTGGTTTCTTAAGCATAAGATTAATTATGAACTTTTTGTGGAAAAATATTTTGAGACTTCTATAAAAGAGAGCTTTCCCTTCTCACCCATTCATTTTTTTTTAATTTACTCATTTATATTAGTATGCATCCTTGGATTTCTATCCAAGGATGGAATTTCTATCTTATTTCTTCTTAGAAATAAGATATTTCTATCTTATTTGAAAGGTTACGATGTGATAATTGTTATTTGGTTTAACACTCAGATTGTTCCTGATACAGCCAAATGGGACCCCTTTCAAACTGGCCACTGTGTCCTTTTATAATTTTCTGAGGACTATCTCACTATCTGATACAATACAATGTTCTAAGCTCATCTTGGATCTTTCTTGCCAAGCCCAGGAATCAGTTCTTTTTCTAAGGAGCCCTTGCTCCTTTTAGTTCACTATTTAGAAACGAACACACTAGAGTGTTCTAGTGGGCACTAGTGTGCTTCTTACTACTCGAAAAGGAAGTACACACACACACACACACACACACACGTCTTTACGTTTTAAAAATATTTTTCTAAAAATGTCTAAATGAGGTTTCTCCAGTTCTGGTGTAATACCACAAGGCTTATTTTTTTACCTTTCCATGTTTTCATGTACCTTCTCTAAAAGTGAGCAACTTGGTTCTAGTTTATTCAGTGGATTTACTCATTTGCTTGATTCCCAGTGTATAGAAATCAATCTCCTGGCTGAATAGCTTGTAAACACTGCCTTTCTCCTAGCTAGTCACAGAGGCTGGAAGTTTGGCCCAATGAAGGGGAGGGGAATTGGAACTGGTATTACACATACACATACACACACAGACACACAGATATCGGTTAACTTATGTACTGAAAGATCCTACCATTGATATTTTAAAACAACTTAAAGACTTCCTGAATTCTGAAGCTGGTGTGGTTTTTAAGTTTTCATTTTTTCAAATGTAATTTTAACTATTAAAGCTTTAGTATTTAATAATCGAGTTGATAGAATATGTAATGTATTGTCAAATGACTAGGGAGGTTTTGGAATGATATCTTGTCAAATACTGTGCTATCCATAATGATCATGAAGTATTGTATGTTTTTGTGCTTTAAGTTAGTAGAGCTGTTTGGGAAGAAATGGTGAATGCCTGCTGGTGTGGTTTACTTGCTGCTCTCTCACTCCTCCTTGATGCCAGGTATTAAGTTTTGAGGATTTTTTTTATTGCATGTGGCAGTTAATAAGAAATAAATATTAGATACTTAAATTGGTCCTAAAATTATTTATTAATACTAGTTTTTATATATGTTGAATATTATTCTTTTTTGGCCGCCTCCCTCTCTTCATCCTGTTCTTGTGTGCTCCCCACCAGAATAGTTGTCATGATTTTTTTTTTAAGATTTATTTATTTATTTATTTATTTGACAGAGAGAGAGAGAGAGAGAGATCACAAGTAGGCAGAGAGAGAGGGGGAAGCAGGCTCCCTGCTGAGCAGAGAGCCCGATGCGGGGCTCGATCCCAGGACCCTGAGATCATGACCTGAGCCAAAGGCAGAGACTTTAACCCACTGAGCCACCCAGGTGCCCCATCATGATGTTTTAATAGAAAATACAGTCCTAAAATTACAGAATGCTTTTGTTGCTTCAAACCTTTCTACTACTTTTACAGTGATGGTAATTATCAATTCCTTTGATTTTTTTTTTTTCCATAGTGACAGGATTTACTGATTTTAAAATGCTTGATATCTTGGGACACCTGGGTGGCTCAGTCAGTTAAATGTCTGCCTTTGGCTCATGTCATGATCTTCAGGTCCTGGGATTGAGCCCTGCATTAGGCTTCCTGCTCAGCAGGGCATCTGCTTCTCCCTCTCACCCTCTACCCCTCCTCACTGCTCATTCTTTCTCTCTCTCAAATACATACATAAATAAAAATCTTTAAAAAAATGCTTGATATTTTAGGTTAAATCTTTTGAGTGTGTGACCATTTTCTTTAATAACGAATATAAGTATTATATATTGCTTTTACCCAGTTCAGATTTTCAGGTATTATTTTGATTAGTTAAAATTCCTTCTTAAGTATATTGATTTTCATAATACTTTTGTACGGATTTTCTTACAACTTCACTGAAAACCTAATTCCACATCATGTTTGCAGTATAATTAAACATGAATTAATCATATTAAATAAAATACTTTCTCTTTTCAGCACAGATGAAGCTGCCACTGAGAATATTTTAAAAGCTGAATTGACTATGGCTGCTCTTTGTGGAAGATTGGGCCTTGTAACTTCAAGAGATGCCTTTATAACTGCAATATGCAAAGGTTCCCTGCCTCCCCATTATGCTCTTACTGTACTGAATACCACCACTGCAGCCACACTTTCCAACAAATGTAAGACTTTAGCTCATTCACAGTTTTTTCCATCTAGTGGAGTGACATGGTATAGAGAAAAAATGATAGAAATTATGAGTTCAAGCCTCTGCTGTTTCACTCACTGACTCTGTGACCTCAGTGAGAAGTTAATGACCTAGAGCTTCAGTTATTTTCATCTGTTTAAAACAATGGAGGTGGGGGCGCCTGGGTGGCTCAGTGGGTTGAAGCCTCTGCCTTCGGCTCAGGTCATGATCTCGGGGTCCTGGGATCGAGCCCCATATCAGGCTCTCTGCTCAGCGGGGAGCCTGCTTCCCCCTCTATTTCTGCCTGCCTCTCTGCCTGCTTCTGATCTCTCTCTCTGTCAAATAAATAAATAAAATCTTTAAAAAAAAAAACAATGGAGGTGCGGGGAGAATAATACCAATTTTAAATAATAATTGTGAAGATAGAAAAAAATAAATCTGGAAGTCTTTTGTAAACTATATCATACTGTTGAAATGGTAGTTTTTATTTTTTTTTAATGGAACTAGTAGAACAGTAATGCTTGCAACCACTTAGATTAACATTCAGTTTTTTTTCTTGTTGAATACTTTGAATATACACAAGTTTGTTACATGTAATATAAATATGTTTCAATATGACATTTAGTTTTCAATCTGAAAACTTGAAAATTGGCCTGAAAACTTTAACTAGAAAAGTTTACTGGGAATGCATGTTAAAATACTTGATGTGTCCTAATTCTGTTTTGCTTGTGAAGGAGTCTGCCAAAGTTTTACAATTTTAAAAAGTCATATAAAAAATTTCTTAAAATTTGTTTAACTTATCTTGGTTTTTATAACACCTGAGTTTAAAAATGTTTGGATATAGGGGCGCCTGGTTGGCTCAGTTGGTTAAGCGACTGCCTTTGGCTCAGGTCATGATCCCGGAGTCCCGGGATCGAGTCCCACATCGGGCTCCCGGCTCCATGGGGAGTCTGCTTCTCACTCTGACCTTCTCCCTTCTCATGCTGTCTCTCACTCTCTCTCTTTCCTAATACATAAATAAATAATCTTAAAAAAAAATGTTTGCATAGAGATAATAGGTAACTACATAAGTGTCATAGGTGAACTTAGTTTAATCAAATTAATGTTTTAAAATATAACATTACGGGCACCTGGGTGGCTCAGTTGGTTGAGCAACTGCCTTTGGCTCAGGTCATGATCCTGGAGTTCCGGGATCGAGTCCCACATCGGGCTCCCGGCTCCACGGGGAGTCTGCTTCTTCCTCTGACCTTCTCTCCTCTCATGCTCTCTCTCACTGTCTCTGTCTCTCAAATAAATAAATAAACAAAATCTTTAAAAAATATATATATATATATATATAAAACATTACTGGGGCGCCTGGGTGGCTCAGATGGTTAACGTCAGCCTTTGACTCAGGTTGTGATCTCGGGGTCCTGGGATTGAGCCCTGCATTGGGCTTCCTGTTCAGTGGGTAGTCTGCTTCTCTCCCTCCCTCTGCCTCTGCCTCCCTCCCCCTGCAACTCATGTGCAGTCTCTCTCAAATGAATAAAAAAATAAAACGGGGCACCTAGGTGGCTCAGTTGTTAAGCGTCTGCCTTCAGCTTAGGTCATGATCCCAGGGGCTTGGGATCAAGTCCCTCGTTGGGCTCCCTGCTTGGCGGGAGGCGTGCTTCTCCCTCTCCCATTCCCCCTGCTTGTGTTCCTTCTCTTGCTGTCTCTCTTTCTCTCTCTGTCAGATAAATTAAAAAAAAAATCTTAAAAAAAAAAAAAAGAGGAACACCTGGGTGGCTCAATTCGTTAAACGTCTGCCTTCAGCTCAGGTCATGATCCCAGAGTCCTGGGATGGAGTCCTGAGTTGGGCTCTCTGCTCAGCAGGGAGCCTGCTTTTCCCTCTGCCTGCTGCTCTCACTGCTTGTACTTTTCTCTCTCTCTGACAAATAAATAAATAAAATCTTTAAAAAAGAACAAAATAAAATAAAACATTACTTTGAATGCCGTATGAAAAGTATATCTTAATTATTTAAGCTTTTCTTTGTGTTCTAGCATATTCCATTCAGGGCCAAAGTGTTATGATGATAAGTCCATCAAGTGAATCTCACCAACAAGTTGTGGCAGTGGGTCAACCTCTGGCCGTCCAGCCTCAAGGGACAGTAATGGTAAAGTACTTTTCTTATCTTGGTTACCGACTAACTATCCAGCACATCTTTTGTACCTTTCTTTTTATATTTGCCAAGTTTTATCATTATAGTTATTTACTTTTATTTACCTGGATTATTGATACCTTTAGAAGACATGAGCAGTTGACATTATCATAAGCAATTATGATAACACAACTTTTTTTTTCTCCTGAAAAGTAATTTATTTCAATTATCTTTTTAATAGTAACTATCACAGAAAATTAGCTCCAACCAAGGATCATGGCTATAATATATATCTTACAGGTATATTCTGAAATAATGTAATCAGGATCAAAGTAGTTTACATAGTTTCCTTTTAAAATAGAACAACTCTGCAACATTTAATTTCTACAAAATGTTAATTCAAAGAAATCAGAAAAAAAAAAGTGTTAACCATTATCTGCCATTTCTTCTTGTGGTACTCTTAAAACGTAATATTTTCCAGTGAATGACCAGTAGTAAGGACCAAATTAAAAGAAATATATTCTTCACGATGATGATAATGATAACGATGATGATGATGATAGTAGCTAATATTTATTGAATTTTGTTTTATCTGATTTAATGCTCTCAACTCTTTTCTTTCTAAAGAAGTGAAATGATGGGTAGAGAGGTTAATTTGACTGAGATTATGGTAGTTCCATTACATAAACTCGGCCAGTGTGAATCCAGGCCAATGTCAAACTGTCCTTTATGCAGTCTTTCTTTAATATTTGGTTACAGGTTGATTTTCAGAATCATAATGTAGATCAATATGACACGATTTCTGTTTATACCTTTTTAAACACTTTTGTTTTAAAGTAAAATCTGTAAGCTTTTATATTATTTGTTAAAACTCCTTACTTGACCTTCCCCATCTGGAATCTCTTACGAGACATTCTATATATATATGATAACACAACTTTTAAGCAAGTTAATTTGTTCTATACAAAACCATCCAAACCCATTTGCTTAATAATTTTGTTTTTTTATTTCAAATATTTGAATATGATAATCCTGCTTTACAATAATATATAACAGTTCTTATAAATATATCTTTTTAAAAATATATATAGCTCACTTCCAAAAATATCCAATGTATGAGGACTTTACTTAACTTGGCACACTGCCATGGAGCTGTTCTTGGAACATCATGGCAACTTGTCTTGGCAACTCTACAGGTATGTTGTAGGCTGTGGGTTAGAGGTCAGTGTTGTTTTTATAGCTAAGTGCTAACAATTAAATTAAGCAATGCCTGTTGGTGCTTTGAGCAGGCCTAAAGACTAGGCAGTAAGTTCGAAGAAGGAAAAGTTAAAAAGGAAAAAAAGACGTGGCTTGTATTGTACAAAGTGATGGAATGCTTCTCTTAATGGCCGAACATATCCTATGCTTGGGGTCAGAAGTATTTTATATGAATAGTAATTACTAACTTAAATGTAGTTATTGGGGGTGCCTGGGTGGCTCAGTCAGGTAAGTGGCTGCCTTCGGCTCAGGTCATAATCTCAGAGTTCTGGGATTGAGTCTCTAATCCAGTTTCCTGCTCAGTGGAGAGTGTGCTTCTCCCTCTCCCTCTGCTTGCCACTCCCCCTGCTCATGCTCTCTCTCTGTGTCAAATAAATAAATAAAATCTTTTTAAAAAATTAGTTATTGGAAATATATTTCTGATTTTAATTTTAGTTTTTAGAAGTTACTACTGATTTTTAACTTTAGTTATTAGAATTTTTATAATTTTATAAATTTCTTTTTTTTTTTCCTTTAATTTTACAGCATCTTGTGTGGATTCTGGGTTTAAAGCCTAGTAGTGGTGGTGCCTTAAAACCTGGAAGAGCTGTAGAAGGACCCAGTACGGTAAGTTCTAGTTAGTTTTACTCAGTTTGTGCTTCCTGAAATGCTCATACATTACATTTAATTTTATTCTTCTCTTAGGTTCTAACAACAGCAGTGATGACAGATTTACCAGTGATTTCCAATATACTTTCAAGATTATTTGAAAGCTCACAGTAAGAATCAGTTTTTAAAATTGATAGAAATATTATTAGTATATATTTTAGATCAGAATGTTTTATTTCTTCATTTTCATTATAGGTATCTTGATGACGTATCATTGCATCATTTAATAAATGCACTTTGCTCCTTATCCCTAGAAGCAATGGATATGGCCTATGGAAATAATAAGGTGTGATATTCTATCTTTCTGTTTTAAATATGGTACATTATTGAGTTAAATAAGGTGTACACTCATTATGATCTTAGTATTTTAGTAGTAAGACTAAAGCTTGCCTTGCAGGCTATCTCAATTTTGTTGAGCTTTTACCATTTAGGGTGGTTATTTGTTGAAGGGGGAGTGAAGAGGACATGATTCAGTTTGTGATATGTCTAATATGTATTATAATTTTAAACTGTGTCTATTTCTTTTGGGTACTGAGTATTTAAGAAACATTTTGATAAAGAATAAAGGCAATACCACATTTATAAATGAGTTCCATAAAATGTCATGGTAATATTTGTAATTACAATTTATCATTGGGGCAATATAAGCTTTAAATCAAGCAATATATATATATATATACACATATACATATATATGTATATATATGTATGTATGTCTCATTTTCTCTTGCCTTTGTTGGGTTGGAAAATAAGGAACTAATCATTTTCTTTCTAAAGATAATGATTCTCCCTATCTCGAAAATTAAATTTTTGCTTTGCTCATTGACTGAATGAATAGAACAGTACTTTTGAATATTGACATTCAAGAACATTTCTTTCTGTACTCAAAATATCATTTTCTGTTATACTTAGAAAGCACAGGTATATATGGATTTATTTATATTTTAGAAATTATTTAAAATAAAATGCTTTCTGTGTTTTAAAATAAGTATAGTGGGACCATTTACAAATAAGTGAAGATACCCAGTACATGATTAAAAAGCAGAGAATGCAGCTTTATAACTTGTTTAACATACACCTGTAAGATCCAAAATTATGTTGTCTGCCTAGACCTAAATTATAATTCTTTATACTGTGGCTTGTCATCTGTAGGACTGATTTAAAGATTTAAAGACCAGTAAGGTCTTATTAGGGAGAAGTTTTGTATATTATAGCACATAGCTAGACAATTACATAAGCACGTAGGTGTTTGAAAATATGTATTACAGTTTACTCCAAATTAAGGCAAGTGTAATACAAAATAAAGTGAAGTAATCAATTTCTTGATATCTTTAATAATCCTACATCTTTAAGATTAACTCTTAACACACAAGTACATTTTTAATAGAGTATCTTAAGAAAATCTGAGCAAGTTTCTGTGGTAATGTCTTGAGAGTTTATATATTTACTCAGTAACCACAGTATGTTTACTATATATACGTGATACTCTGCTAGGAAATACAAAGAAAATGTAAGATTTTTACTTTCAAATAGCATGTAAACTACTTGGCTCCTGATTAAGTGATAGTTAAAGTGGTATAAGAGTTTAAATAAAATAGATCTTAAGTAGTGTGAGACTTATTTTCTGAATCCTTAGTGTCCTGTTATGGAAGTTTTTTGTTTTTTTTTTTTTTAAGATTTTATTTATCTATTTATTAGGAAAGAGAGAGAGTGAGAGAGAGCAGGTCAGAGTGAGAAGCGGACTCCCCATGGAGCTGGGAGCCCGATGTGGGACTCGATCCCGGGACTGGGGGATCATGACCTGAGCCGAAGGCAGTCGCTCAACCAACTGCACCACCCAGGGGCCCTGGAAGATGTTTTTAGTGCATATTTTGACTAAAAGAATTAAGATTAATCAAGATAAATGAGTTTGTGATTGGAGTTGGATATTGAAGGAATGGTAAAAGATAGAAAAGGGCAGCTTTGTGGAAATCAAAAGAAAATAATGTAAGAATGAGAATTGAGAAGAAATAGAAAATTTGGTTATTATTAGTTTATAGTTAACCTGGAAGAATACCATTTCAAGAGAGTGGTAGGAACAGATGTGATATTTCCGGGAGGCTTAGAGGGAACAATTATTGAGAACATGGATGCACTGGAATGGGGATTATGTTCCTGAGAACGTGTTCTCATTTCTCTGTTATAGGATTTAATTTTGTAAAGTGAAGTGGTAAATGAGGAACAGAAATAAAAGCTTATAAAAATAATTCAAGTAGGGCGCCTGGGTGGCTCAGTTGCCTTTGGCTCAGGTCATGGTCCCAGGGTCCTGGGATCAAGCGCCACATTGGGCTCCCTGCTTGGCAGGAGGCCTGCTTCTCCCTTTCCCACTCCCCCTGCTTATGTTCCTGTCAAATAAATAAATAAAATCTTTAAAAAAAAATAATTCAAGTATAAAAAATTTTTAAATAGAAGCATAAAACAGTTTATTATTTATTTGTGGTTTCTTTAAAAAATATTTTAAAATATGCAGACGTTGAAATAAATAGAAACTTGTATAATTTTTTTCATTGTTAAAAAATACTTTATCGATGTTAGCTCTTCTGAGTGAGTTAAATATTCTAGGGATTAAAGATGTATATATATATCAATGTCCTTTATTGGTCCTCATTTCAGGAATTTTTGCCAATGTGTTGAGGAAGTAGCTTATGGTAAAGTTTTCAAATGGGTTGATGATATTACCAAGCTCAGTATAACAATGACAAAAATAAAAAAGCAGCTGTTGTGTATAGTTTACTATATGTCAGACACTTACTTAATCATTTAAAACAACTTGGTGAGGTTTGGTGTTAGTATCCTCTTTTTCACAGATGAAATATGAAAATAGAGAGCTTAACTAATCTACCTGGGATCACCTATTTGGTAAATGTTAGAGCTTGGATTTGAGCCCACATATGTATCATTCTGGAGCTTTATTCTTAACCACTAGTGGCTCTAACTTTTGTGTGCATCAAAAGGGTTTTTTCAGTTACGCTGTAGGGTTTTTTCAATTACGCATCTGCCTTTGGCTCACATCATGATCCTGAGGTCCTGGGATCGAGCCCTACATCGGGCTCCCTGACCAGCAGGGGAGTCTGCTTCTCCTTCTCCCTTTGCCTCTGCTTGTGTGCTTTCTCTCTTTCTCACTCAAAGAAATAAATAAATTCTTTAAAAAAAAAAAAAGTCTGCTGTTAGGTTTTAAAAAATACAAATGCCAGGACTATATCCTAGGCTTCTCAAGAATCTTTGGTTATGAGGTGTGGATGTCTGTACATTCTTTTAAATGCCACATGTTTCCTGTGTACATCCTGGTTAGGATGAGCAGAAGGAGGGGGAGGAAGTAATATTAGACAACATTTATGGGGACTTACTATGTGCCAGATACTTTCTAACATGTGGTTGTTTCTGTATATTATTATCTCCATTTTGTAGATTAAAAAAATTTAGTGGAAGTAGTAACTTACTCAGTGTTACATAGCTATTAAAGTGGTACAGTTGAAATGAAATCCTAGGCAGTTACAGGCAGTTCACAGTTACGCTGTTTCTACAATGACATATTTTTCTACCACACAAAGTTTTAAGGTGCATACAACATTAGCACATGCAGGAAGGATCAGCCTGACCATATTTGTCTTTCTGGTTGGTGAAATGCCAGCAACTGAGGAAAGGGGTTTGTCTTCTATTTCTGCTACTTTTCTGTTAGTGTCTAAACAGACAGTTCCAGTTCTGATATCTGCCATATTCCTGACGTCATACTTCTTTCCCCTGCTCTCTGCTGTCTTCTTTCTGCTTTTTTCATACTTTCTGACATTAACACATAAAACCTGGACATTTGAAGACTACACTAATAAGAATATATATTAGTTAGGGATGCCTGGGTGGCTCAGTGGGTTAAAGCCTCTGGCTTGGGTCATGGTCTCAGGGTCCTGGGATCAAGCCCCACATCAGGCTCTCTGCTCAGCGGGGAGCCTGCTTCCTCTCTCTCTGCCTGCCTCTCTGCCTACTTGTATTCTCTATCTCTGTGTCAAATAAATAAATAAAATCTTTAAAAAAAAAAAAAAAGAACATATATTAGTTAGCCTGGGCTGCCATAACAAATTATCACAGACTTCGTGGTTTAAACTACGGGAATGTATTTTCTTACAGTTCTGGAGGCTGCAAGTTTGATATCTAGATGCCAGCATGGTGGTTCTAGTGAGGGCTCTCTTCTTGGCTTGAAAGATAGCTGCCTTCTCACTGTGTCCTCATGAGGTGTGGGTGGAATGCTCAAGAGCATGCTAGCAAGTTCTCCGGTGTCTCTTCTTTTAAGACACTACTAATCCTATCTTACCGGAGTTTCACCCTATGACCTCATTTAACTTTTAATTACTCCCTATATGCCTTATCGCCAGATACCGTCAACTTGGGGGTTAGGGTTTCAACATAGGATTTGTAGGGGGACAAAGTTTAGTCTGTGGCAGAATGCATCTTTCCTTCTGTTCAGAAGACTAGCCATTCTATATGTCTGGAATAAGTTTTGAATTTTTCAATTTTTCCTCATGAAGATATTCTCTTCCTAACCAAATTTTCCAACTAGAAGCTATTCTGGATACTTGAAGGTGGGCAGAAAGACTTGTCTCATGATAACTGAGGTTCTGTTATAATTATTACTAACTTTATACTAATTAGATATTAATTATAGTCATGCTTTTCAGAGTATTGTGAGTTTTATTTCCATTTGAGGTACTAAAAATTCTTATAATAGCAAAATACAATATGTTTTCTCTCTAGGAACCGTCTCTTTTTGCTGTTGCCAAATTGTTAGAAACGGGTCTAGTTAACATGCACCGAATAGAAATTCTTTGGAGACCTTTAACTGGCCATCTGCTTGAGGTAACTTCTTTTTCTTAAATACTGTGTTTACTTTTTGTTAAGAATAAAGACCTAAACATTGAACTATTGATTCTGGATAACCATATGAAAAATCAGCATTACCATTTTTTCCCTTGTACTTATACCTGTATAATTTATCAAGGACTAAAGTTTTACCATAATTGCTTTGGTGAAGGAATTGCTTTTGGCTAAAAAATGGGTGATATGCAATGCAATCTCTGAAGTCTCCCTCAGCTGTTAGCTTGGGACCTCTTTCTTTTGTTATATAGTCTCACAATCCACCTCAGTTTCAGCTAGTTCTGAAACTTCAAGGCAATTGGGCTAAGTTAGTAGTAAACACTGTTTCTTTACAGCCTTTCCTGTGATCCTGAGATAGCTCTTCTGTAAAGAGAAAAGCTTGTTGGTATCACTAATTATAGATAGTACCAGGGAATTTCATCTGAATTTGTATACTCTTGTGTCCAAGTTAGAATGATTGGTAATAATTAGCTACTTCTCAGTAACAGCTGCTTCTGTCATTATACATGTTTATGTGTGCTTTATGTTTAGGTTACCAAGATCATTTTGTATTTTTTGAGTAAGCTAGGAAAGGTATTATTTTTCTTAAGAAAAACAAATGTCCTTGTTCTTTTCCTTTTTTTTTTTCCCATTTTACTGGGATTACTTTTATGAATTATTAAAGGATATATGCCGATTTCTTTATCGTGGACCTTCTCACCAAATGGCGCAAAAATAAGTTTTTAAGATTTTAGCACAGTATTTGATTATGAGGATAGGCCTAATTAGGGACTTTCATGTCAGCCTGCTTTTTTTGTTTACTCTGATGACACAATTTACTTTTATGACATCCTTTTTTCCCAGTGACTTATTTAGTTTCATCTTTTATCTTCTTTCTATTGCTTCCTTTGCCTCTTATACAGAAGGTAAGCTAACTTACATTTTAGATATAATTTTTCATTCAGCCCTTATTGATGAATATTTGATATGACTTTTAAATGTGAAAGAACAGGAGTGCCTGGGTGGCTCAGTGGGTTAAATAGTTAAATGTCTGCCTTCTGTTCAGGTCATAATCCCAGCATCCTGGGATCAAGGCCCCCCTCCCTACTTTGGGCTCCCTGCTCAGCGGGGAGCCTGCTTCACCCTCTCCCTCTGCCCCTCCTGCTTGGGCTCTCACTCTCTCTCTCAAATAAATAAATAAAATTTTTTTTAAAAAATAAAATATGAAAACAGAAAATGTAATGTTTTAATTTTTCTTCTCTCAAATTGGTGTGTGATGCACAGCGTAAGTATACAAATTAAATATTTAATTTTTGTTTAATGTTTTGTCTTCAGGTCTGCCAGCATCCAAACTCTCGAATGAGAGAATGGGGAGCAGAAGCTTTAACTTCACTTATTAAAGCAGGATTAACATTTAACCATGATCCTCCACTTTCACAAAACCAGGTAAAAAAAATTTTCTTGTTTTTAAAAATAATTCTTAATATAAAATCATCTTTTCCCATATGTAATTTTTTCTTTTTTTTTTAATTTTTTCTTAATTTATCAAACGGATGATATTCTGAGAATGGGTTTTGTTGCTTAATATTCTATTTTATATGTAGGCCGTGGATATCTTACTGAAGTTGATATGTCTGGATTTTAGGATTATCTTTATTTTTAAAAATATAGCTAATTTCTTACAAATGACAGGGAATTAAAGCTACTAATTACCTAGAACTGGTCTCCCAGTGTGGAAGTTTCCCTGTTCATGCATTGTTGAAGCTTTATTTTGACACCCTACTTTCATTAGCCTCCTTGGTTTGGTCCTTAACTGTCTCTCATTTTTTCTCTAATTATCCTTACAGGGGAGAAAACAAGTGGTGGAAGAGACAACAAGTACAATAAATATATTTTATTTTACGATACTTTTAAAAGTTATTTTATTTTTCTAGAGTTTATTTTTGAATCCTTTGTCCTGATTTCTGTAATCATTCAGCTATATCTTAGACACTTTTTTAAAAGTCCACTGAAGTTCTATTGTTTGAAGAATGAGTAGGAACAAGGCATTTAATAGGCATTTCTATAGCCTTCATTATCTTACTGTATTGTAATTGTATTACTTATTGAGTACATATGATGTGCCAACTGGTGTATTAGCTCTTGGCATAGAATGGTAAATGAAACAGAAAAGATGTATTTTTTTTTTTTTTTGAAAAGGTGTGTGTTCTTATAGAGCTTACATTTTAGTGGTTTCATGCTTTTTCCTATTATTGCTTAAAGTTTTTGAAAAGAAAACCCTGATCCATATCCTTAATGTTCAGCTTAATATCTGGCACATGGTGAGAGCTTAAGTGTTTTTTTAGTCAGTGAACCACATAAGTGAGTCCTTGAAGAGAAAAAAGTTAAAAATGAACCAAGTGCTTTCCAATACTGAAAGGACCAGAACAGAGTACTTTTTTTTTACTCCAGTAGGTACCAGTAGTTTTGGGGGTTTTTTTTAAAGATTTTATTTATTTATTTGACACAGAGAGAGAGAGAGAGATCACAAGCAGGCAGAGAGGCAGGCAGAGAGAGAGAGGGGAAGCAGGCTTCCTGCTGAGCAGAGAGCAGGATGCAGGCTAGATCCCAGGACTCTGAGATCATGACCTGAGCCGAAGGCAGAGGCTTTAACCCACTGAGCCACCCAGGCACCCCGGTTCCAGTAGTTTTATGCCATCTTGTTCATGTCTACCATACTTAATTTTTTGGAGTATTAAGAATTTTAAGTTTAAATACATGTGATATACATTAACAGAGTAAATGAAAGGTGATTTTAGAAATTGGGGATTATTTTCCTCTCTCCAAATATAGCTAGATATAAATAGATGTATTTCCTTTAGTGAGATTAATTTCATATGGGTCTTTAGTGTCTTTTTTAGTTTTTAATTAATTAATTAATTTTTGTTTGGTGTCTTTAATTAATGTCTTTTAATGCAGGATAACTCTCCATTTAATCCAAAATCTAACATTTTGAAATTGGTTTTATTTTCTCTTATTTTAAAGAAACACAGAGGACAAAATAAACCTCTGGTGATTATGGTTAGAGAATCATATTCAGTGTTTGTTTTAGTAGAAAAGTTTCTATTTACTATTATAGTCTGAGTGGAGTGGAGGTGAATTTAAATTTAAAAAGCAACTGTAAAGCCTTCTTGTCTTTTTGAGCCTCTCTTCCTAATTAATTTCTTGCCGTCCTTTCAGAGGCTGCAGTTGCTTTTATTGAACCCATTAAAGGAAATGTCCAGTATTAACCATCCAGACATCCGACTCAAGCAATTAGAATGTGTGTTGCAGATTCTTCAGAGTCAGGGAGACAGTCTTGGGCCTGGATGGCCATTAGTGCTTGGCGTCATGGGAGCAATCAGAAATGATCAAGGGTAAGTGTTTAAAATTAACTTCCAAAAAGTAATGAAGAGAGACTTTGTCCTAAAATCTTACAGAAGTGGTAATTTTTTATGTATCCCCTTCCTGGCTAAGATCTAGAATTGATTTTCTTATTCTTACCCCCAGTGATTATAGTAAATTTTCAGGGCTCACCTTTGTTTTAGAAGGATAGAAAAACTGCTGTTTACTTGACATTTGACATTTATACAAAAATATAAGGTTTATAGGGTAAATGTACCAAGCTAACAAATTTTGGGACCCATCCAAAGATTGGGTTTTGTATTATTAAAATAAGCATTGGTAAGATGTGAATTAACACTTAGGATTTGAATTCTTTACATATATTGGGAAATCTAAGAAATTGCTTTTAAGGGACTTTTACAAATTTATTGTTCATTTATTTTGTGCCAGTATATTCTAAGTCCTATGCTTGCTAGTTACTCTGATTACACAGATAAATAGCTCTTGCTCTAAAAGTAGAATCTTAGGGTAAAGGAACAAGCTCTGTAAGTAGAATCCTAATGAGAATAGTCTTTATGCTGCAAAAGAATAAGATGCCAGTGGTTGGGGCCTGTGTCCCTGGAGGGGCAGAGTCAAAATTATGAAGGACCTTATATGCTTTTATGAACTATTTAGATTTATCTTCAGTACATTGAGAGACATTTTAGGAGTTTTAAGCAGAGGAACAGTGTGATCTGATGTGCATTTGAGATGTATCACTGTGACAGCACCATGGAGGGGGGTGAATGGGACATGTGAGAACTTGCAGTGTTCTCTAGAAATAGAAAGAGTGCTGGATTTGAGCTTCTTAGCAGATTGATTATGGGAGTGAAGGATGATAAAGGAAATAGAACAAGGAATGACTCCCAGATTTGTAACTTAGGCAGCTTAATGAACGGTGGTATTATTAGGTAAGTAGTAAATACTGAAGGAAGAACAAAATGGACTTATTTAGCTTAAGGTAGAATGTTGCAGTGGAGAGGTGTATCAAATGTTTGCATATATTTGTCTCATTCTGCAGCAGAATTCATACTATCTGGTATGATGACTAGTTGAGTTTTATATGATTGAGGTCCTTGGGACTATTATGGAAAATTATTTTTTTCTGATTTATTTGTAGTAATAAATTTTCTTTTTTTTTTTAAGATTTTATTTCTTTGAGAGAATGAGAGAGAAAGAAAGCAAGGTGGGGGAGGGGAAGGGTAAGAAGGAGAAGCAGACTCCCTGCTGAGCAGGGAGCCTGATGTGGGACTCCATCCTCAGACTCCAGGATCATGACCTGAGCAGAAGGCAGTCGCTTAATGAACTGAGCCACCTAGGTGCCCTGAATTTTCTTAAATACTACAAAATGCTGAGATGATTAAAGTTAAAAGAGATCAGCCATATCTTAAATCAAGCTTAAGTTTCTTCCTTCTGTCAGTCTACAGTGCAGTTATAAAATAGGACATCATTGTAGGATGAAATTAATTAGTACATGTAAAACACTTAGGAAGTGCATGACATAGCAAACACTCAATAGTAAGTTTTAGCTATTGGGGCGTGTGGTTGTATTGGTTCATTGGGCATCTGACTGATTTCCACTTTGGTCATGGTCTCAGGGCCATGAAATCAAGCCCTTTATCAGCATGGAGTCTGCTTCTCCTTCTCCCTCCCCTTGCTTGCATGCTCTTTCTCTCTCTTTTGCAAGTAAATAAATAAAATCTTTAAGAAAAAATAAGCCTTAGCTATTATAATTCATTTTCATTATTATTTTTCACCACTAGAATTTCTCTCTAAAACCAATTACTTCTTACTCTCTTCATTTGAAATTCAAAATGTACTCTTTTCTTTTACAGACTAGATATAGAATTTTATTTATTTATTTATTTATTTATTTATTTATTTATTTAAAGATTTTATTTATTTATCAGAGAGATAGATCACATGTAGGCAGAGAGGCAGGCAGAGAGATGGGGAAGCAGGCTCCCTGCTGAGCAGAGAGCCTGATGTGGGGCTCAGTCCCAGGACCCTGAAATCATGACCAGAGCCAAAGACAGAGGCTTTAACCCACTGAGCCACCCAGGGTCCCCTAGGTATAGAATTTTAAATAAGATATAGATATAAAAGAATAAGGAACTAATTTTCATTTAGTGAGTAAATTGTGTATATTTGCACGTGCGAGGACCATGCTACGTATTGGGGATATAACGGTGAGAAAGTAGCTGTGGCCGAATTCCTTTTCTCATTAATGTCTAAGTTTTGTTTGGCTAGTTGATACGAAGTTCTTTCTTTATTTTTATTTGTAATTTTTTCAAGTATGTGCTTCTCTTCTACATTGATGTAAATATTGAAATAATGTATTACCTGTATTAGGGAAGTTTTTCTTGTTCAATCTTTAAAATAGAATTTAACTTGGTTAAAATTAGTGTAAGGTGTATATTTTTACTTATATTTCTTTTAAGCGCATGAGTATAATTTTTTGTTTTCATTTTTTTTTAAGCGCATGAGTATAATTCTTTGTTTTCATTTTTTTCAGAGAATCTTTGATACGAACTGCATTCCAGTGTCTTCAGTTGGTTGTGACAGATTTTCTACCAACAATGCCTTGTACGTGCCTACAGATTGTTGTAGATGTTGCAGGTAGCTTTGGACTTCATAACCAAGAACTTAATATTAGTTTGACTTCAATAGGTTTATTGGTAAGTATTATTGCCATTCTTGTGATCATATAATTTAGAAATCACTGTTATGCGATTGAGAGTGAATACTAAGAGAATCGGCTTTTGGCTGTAGAGGGATTGTTCAAATGACTTTTAAGTACTAAACTTCTATTTTGCATGTAGGGTTAAATGATATAATTTAAGAATTACTTCATTAATAGCAGAATATTTGGAATAATTTTGATATATTGAGCTAAAATTTAGCTTTAAAAGGTTTGTTATGAGAGGATTTAGTCAACAACAGCATATGCTAGTATAAAGATTAACTGATTTTTTTTTAATTTTTTTTGAAAGATTTTTTTTAAATTTATTTATTAGAGAGAGAGAGAGACTGAGAATGAGAGGGGAGAAGGTCAGAGGGAGAAGCAGACTTCCCGCAGAGCCGGGAGTCCGATATGGGACTCGATCCCGGGACTCCGGGATCATGACCTGAGCCGAAAGCAGTCGCCCAACCAACTGAGCCACCCAGGCGCCCAGATTAACTGATTTTTAATATTGTTTCAGTAGCAACATTTCCATATACTACCTATTTAGTAAATAAAGCTCCAATAAAAGGCTTTACTATATACATAGGGCTTTGCTATATACACAATCCTATAGTTCGTCAGCACTCCTTTATCAGCTGTTAGAAGGTGTATGTTAATGGAAGAGCTTTGTGGAAACAGATATACTTGTATTTTAATTCTGTGTGCCTCTTGTTTAATTATTGACGTCTTGAGCCTCATTTTACTCATCTTTAATATAGAAAGAAGTAGAATCTAAGCTAGGGTATTATTAATATTACATAAGTAAACAAATAGAAAGCTGGTCCCAATATAAATTTATTTAAAGGTGATTAGGCTCTTTTTAATGTTTATTATAAGCCAGAAGTTTTTAAAGTCAAACTTAAATATCCCTTACAAGGGATACTTATAAAACCAATTACTTCTTAAAAATGTGATTATAGGAAAGAAAATACATTCTTAACTATCTATAGAATTATTCCCAAAGATAGTTAGTTCAGTGTTGATTAAATTACTGCTAGATGTCACCTCCTTTATATTTATGTTCATAGGATTCCCTACATTTTTATCATTGGCATAATTCTCATTAATTCATATACCACATTCTATGGTTGAGAATGAAGTCATAAGATATATTTGGATATAGTAATTATTCTTATGAGATTATAAAATAGCATTAAATGATATTAAGGAATTGTTAATAATTTTTGTAATGTCATAATGGTATCATTGTTATTTTTTTAAAGCCTTTATCTAGTGGAACGAAGTAAATATGACAATGTTAACAACTGGCTTTCTGTATATCAATACATTGATATATTTTCCCTGTTTTTCTCTATGTTCTTGAAATGTTTTATAATAAAAATGTCTGAAAATATTCATGTTAGCACATGCTTGTTTCCCCAAATACTCCTGAGATCACATGGAGACATGTAACAGAGATGTTTTCAGATCTGTTCTACTAGAAAAGAAATTACTGAAGTGGCTTTTAAAAGTTTTATTCTGAAAGGTAAAGCAACCATGTGTTGCATATGTATTTATGTGTTTAAAATAAAATCTGTGAGTGAATGGCATTTTTCTACTTTGCTTTTTAGTGGAATATTTCAGATTATTTTTTCCAAAGAGGAGAAACTATTGAAAAAGAATTAAATAAAGAAGAGGCAGCACAGCAAAAGCAGGCAGAAGAGAAAGGAGTTGTTTTAAATCGGCCTTTTCATCCTGCACCACCGTTTGATTGCTTGTGGTTGTGTCTTTACGCAAAATTGGGTGAACTATGTGTGGATCCCCGTCCTGCTGTGAGGAAGAGTGCAGGACAAACTCTGTTTTCAACAATTGGTGCACATGGAACTTTATTACAGCACTCAACGTGGCACACTGTTATTTGGAAGGTATTGCGGATTAGCTTGAGTTACTCTCTTTTGACACACATTTTTAAATTTCTCAATTAATCTTGTTTCTATTAATTTTTGAAGAATTTCCATGCGTTTGTGCTTTTGGCAAAACAGAATGTTAGTTTTGTCATACTTTAAGTTGTACCTCACACAGAATAAATTACATATTGAAAGCCTATTCTCTTTCTTTCTTCATCTCTTACAGTCTAGCTCTGATTTCTGACTTTGCCTTTCCCTTTTTTCTTCCTGTTTCCCCAAAACCACGTAATTTAAATGTAACCAACCGAGAATTTTATAAATAAAAGAAAATCAACAGTAGTGAAATTTACTTGCAGGATCACCAAACAAAAGTAACCTCTAATTGGTAAATTCTTTATGTTTGTTCATTAAATATACAGTTCCATTTTTTTCTTTTTTTTCCCTTGCTTTTCTTTGTTTTTTAATATTTTATTTTTAAGTAATCTCTATACCCAATGTGGGGCTTGAGCTCATAATCCTAGACCACAAGTCACTTGCTGTACTGACTAAGCCAGCCAGGCACCCCTTTATTTTTCTTTTTCATCCTCTTTTTAAAAACTTCCTATGGGGTGCCTGGGTGGCTCAGTTAGTTGGGTATCTTGACTCTTGGTTTCAGCTCAGGTCGTGATCTCACAGTTGTCATCAGAGGCTCTGTACTCAGCATGGAGTTTGCTTGGGAGTCTCTCTCTCCCTCTCCCTCCTGTCCTCCCCCAGCTTGTGTGCAGGTGCACTCTCTCCCTCCCTCTCTCTCTCTCTCTCTCAAAATAAATATTTTTTAAAAACTTTTTACAAAGCCAACAACGTATTAGTGAGCATCCCTCTTTGCTGGAAGCTCTCCTTTTTTGTTCTATGTACTCTATTTTAATAAGAATCTATCATTTCACCACTTTTGAGAATTTCTTAGATCAGTAAGTTTGACAATAGGCTGCATAGTAAATCTTAATTGTATTTAACATTTTGTCTTCAGTTTAATAAAAATATTCTAAAATGTCTTCTTAAAAATTTAATAATTCATATCCACTAATAAAAAAAATTAAAATCCTTTCTCCGTCCTGTGTGTTCTGTTTCAACTCCATCCGCTGGCTCCTCCTCTTCAGGTCACAAACATGCTTAAAGCCTCCCTTGCCATTTTAAAAAACAAACCGATATTTTCTCTGATTTCTATTTTCCTTTTAAACAACTTAATTGTTAATCTTGCTGCCTAATTGTCAGTGATTTTTTTTTCCTTCCTTACCTCCCCTGCATTCTCCTGACCCTTTAATTTGATTTCCAGATTATTCTACTGCAGAATCTCTTAAAGTAACAGAATCACCTAGAGGATTTGTTCAAGCACAGATTGCTGAGCCACTAGCCCCTTCCTCCCAGAATTTCTGATTTTTCTGAGTCCCCTGGCTTGGGGTCTGTCTGTGAATTTCCTGTGTGATGCTAACGCTGTTGGTTCTGAGACCATATTTTGAGAACCACAGAAATTGTTCATAGGCTACAGGTGGTCTTCTAATTGCCAAGATTTTTACCCTAAATTCAGTTCATATCCTACTCATTTTTATTTTTTTGTAGCATTTAACACTGTTGATTATTTTCTCCTTGGAATTTCTCTTCCCTTGGATTCTGTTTCACAGAATGCTTCTGCTTGTCTTTCCAATTTTTAAAAGTTTTTTTCTTCACTTCCTTCCCCTGAATCTACTCTTCAAATGTAAACATTCTTCAAGTCCCAAACACTTCCTGCTCGATTTTTTCTTTCTTCTTCTTTTTAATGTTGGCTCCATGCCCATTGTGGGGCTTAAACTCATGACCCTGAGTTCAAGAATCATGTGCTCTACCAACTGAATCAACCAGGTGCCCCCTTGCTTAATTTTTTTGAAGCACCTTCATGTAGTCCTGAACTTTCAGTTATAATCTCCCTACAGATGTCTTCCATAATTTATTTTCTGCCTGGACTTCTTAGCTTTATTCCCTTCTTGTATATTACCCCATAGATGCTCTATTGATACCCCAAATCAACAAGTCTTAGAAAATATTCTATCCAATTAAAAAGTTTTTCATATTCCAGGATACCTGGGTGGTTCAGTGGGTTAAGCATCTGCCTTCGGCTTGGGTCATGATTCCAGGGTCCTGGGATCGAGTCCCACATCAGGCTCCTTGCTCTGCGGGAAGCCTGCTTCTCCCTCTGCCTGCTGCTCCCTCTACTTGTGTTCTCTCTCTCTCTCTCTCTGACAAATAAAATCTTAAAAAAATTTTTTTTCATACTCCATGATTTTAAAGATAATATAATACCTCTACTGTTGAATTTTTTCTAGTATACGAGATTGATCTGTCAGGTATAATTTCTTGTGACAATTTCTAACTGCTATGCTATTACTTAAGCTATGTTATTTTTATGTGCATTTTTATAAATATTCAGGTTCTCTTTCATCTACTGGACCGAGTTCGGGAGTCTTCTACCACTGCAGACAAAGAAAAGATTGAGTCTGGAGGTGGCAATATTCTCATTCATCATTCAAGGGACACAGCAGAGAAGCAGTGGGCAGAGACATGGGTTTTAACACTGGCCGGAGTAGCAAGAATCTTTAACACTAGAAGATATTTACTGCAACCTTTAGGTATATATACATTTCCCCCCCTGGTTATACAAGTAATTCATGTTAAAAGGATATTTGGAAAATATAAAAGATCTTTAAAAAATTTATGTACAATCCTACTTCCCAAGAACAATCAGTCTTAACTGCCAGTCTTTGTGTATGTGTATGTGTGCATGACCATACACATTTTCATTCATTTCATTAAGAAAATATGTAATGTAGCTCATATGGGCTAGCCTCTAGGGGATACAGCGATGAGTAAAATACACAGCATCCTTGGTATCATGTGCCTGAGGGAATAACTATAATTACATAAATGCAAACTTACTACAGTGATAAATGTTACAAAGGAGCGGTGCTTTGTAAGCTTATAATATGTAATTGACCTGGCCTATGAGATCCAGGTAGGCTTCCCTAAGAAAGCAGTATTTTAGCTGAGGAGATCTGAAGGATGAGTAGTATGTTCATCAGGTAACAGTAAGACAAAATGTGAAGAGTATTAAAGGCAGAGAGAATGTGTTCATGTCAGTAGTACTAAGATTAAGAAACCCAGTGTAGATTGTACCTTCACTTCTGATGGTAGTGATGGTGGTGGTAGAGAAAAATGAACAGAACGGAAATATTTTTTTGCATAATTATGAGCATGTCGTACATATTCTTGCATTTTTACAAGTTGTTATTTTACATTTAGCTTTTTTCTGTTTCTTTTAAGGCATAAGTATATTTATCCTTTCCATCAGCATTTTTGTGTAGTGTTTTCATGCATTTTTCCTTTTTTTCCCAAAAATAATCTACGACTGATCCATTTTGCATGGATCATAATATATATGTAAATATCGTAATTTTTACTTTTCACATAAAATTTACATAAAATGAAATGTGCCAGTCTTAACTGTACATTTGCTGAGTTTTGATAAAACAAGCATCATTTTTAATACTTCCATGATAGTTATTTTAAAAGCTAAAACCTAATAGATAAAGATCTAGTTTTTTAAAACTGATGACATAAGGCAGTTTGTGTAGCTTTGATAATTTTTTTATAATTTGAAGATTAGAGAATGTTTTTTATTATCTTAGAATGTTCATATTTTTAACATAACCATGTACAATATATAATTATACCTAGTCTTTTAGAAAGAGGACTTTTTTCTAGACATAGAGTTAAATTAATAGAGGAATTCCAGGGTTTTTCCCCCGATGGTATGAAATATTCTGAGATTAAGTCACCATTCTGGTTGGTAAATTATTGTTTCATCTGACTTTTGAACTAGGATGGCAACAGACAGAAGTGTTTTGTTTAGCTGTTTTGATAGTTTTTAAACGTAATATGTCAAAACTCTGAACAGTTTACTGAAAACAATCTGGTTTTCAATTGTATTAAGTTATACCTCAATTTTTAATAAAGAGTGGAGAGGAAGAGGCATTAACTGGTGAGGTATTATTTTTTGTCCTATATGGGCAGAGTAGTACTTATTGTTTCATGCCAGAACTACTTCGAGCTTTCCTACTAACTGAATGCTTCCTTAGGCATATAGGTTTATCTCCTCTTTAAAAATTTAGTCATTTATAGCCCTTGGGAAGTGACTTTAAACCTTATTTAAGTATTTCATAGCCTACATATGTCATCCTGCTTTGGAAAATATCTATTATTCTGATTTTGGTGTTATTTAAATGCAAGTATGTGGGGCACCTGGGTGGCTCAGTCAGTTTTAACTGTCTGCCTTCGGTTCAGGTCATGATCCTGGGGTCCTGGGATTGAGCCCCTTGTTGAGCACCCTGCTCACTGAGGAGTCTGCTTCTCCCTCTCCCTCTAATCCTCCCCCCTGCTCATGCGCTTGCTTGCTTTCCCTCTCTCTCTCAAATGAATAAATTAAAAAATCTTAAAAAAAAAAAAAAAAGTAAGTGCAAGTATATGGGTAATAATCCATGGTATGAAAGCCATTAGGCTAGATTGCTGGAAAAACGAGGTAATTTTTGCTGGGCTTCATAGAAACAAACTACATGTTGCTATAGTGTCAGTATAAATGTGCTTAATTGGTCATAGAAGTAGAACAAGAGATTGGATTGATCAGTGGAAACCAACAATTACCATTCAGCCCATGCTCTGCTGATGGTGGATCAGCAGACTGTTTCACATGAGAGGAAGAAATTGAGACTCATTCTAAAAAGGCAGTCTGTTCTTTATGGTACATTTTCTCCTGGAGACTCCTTGTAATTGGGAATAAATATTTAAGAAAATTCTGCAACAACAAAAAAAAGAAAATTCTGCAACTATAAGTTATGTAAATATGAAAAACAAATTGTAAAGTTAAGATTTTATGAGTATAGCTTAGTTTATTTTAAACATTTGGATCTATAAAAAACACATATTATTCAGTTATAACCTGTAACTTTTCCAATATTTTTAAGAATGAGAACATCTTAAGATTTTAACATTAATAAAAAGCTTTTGTTTTACCCTCTTAAGTTTTTATTCCGTTTTCCTTAGGCAGAAATAGCAGGAAATAGTGTAAAAACGTGTACATACATTTGTAGAGTCCTGTTTTTAAGATCAAAACATTGATATAGTCATTATCCTCTTCGTGGTGCCGTTTGTTCCTATATTTGCAAAAAAATTTTTGCTGGATTTTTGGATTTCATTGATTTTAATTCACATTGTTTGTAGCTTTATAGCTAAGCATATTTTCCTAGTTGTATAGGAATTAAAGTAGAAAAATAAATATTCTAAAGTGTGCAGTAGTAAGAGAAATCTTGATTGCTTTGATAGATTTTGTTTTTCTCTTCTTAATATAGGAGATTTTTCAAGAGCGTGGGATGTTCTTCTTGACCATATACAGTCAGCAGCACTCAGCAAAAACAACGAAGTATCTCTCGCTGCACTAAAAAGCTTCCAGGAAATTTTACAGATCGTGTCCCCTGTCAGAGACTCAGATAAGCCCGAGACACCACCTGCAGTTAATGTACCTGTGCCTGTCCTTCTAGGGTCCATATCAGGCCCTGGCCCGAGCAGACCATTTGTTAGAACAGATTCCATTGGAGAGAGACTTGGAAGATATAATAGCTCTGAGCCACCAATAGTTACCGATGAGCTTGAAGATTTGAATCTCTGGTGGGCTGCATGGAATACCTGGTATAGAATTGGATCGGAAAGCACTAAGCCTCCTGTTACTTTTGACAAACTGACTTTCATTCCCAGCCAGCCCTTCCTGACAGCTCTAATTCAGATATTTCCAGCTCTCTATCAACACATAAAAACTGGTTTCAACATGGATGACTTGCAAAAGCTGGGAGTCATATTGCACAGTGCTGTGTCAGTCCCTATAAGTTCAGATGCATCCCCTTTCATTCTTCCATCTTACACTGAAGCAGTTTTGACAAGTTTACAGGAAGCTGTGCTTACAGCTTTAGATGTTCTCCAAAAGGTAATAGAATTTTAGTGGCTATCTAAACAATAATGCATGCAGTTCACTGGAAGTTTTTTAGTTTGCTATATATTTTTTGAGATAAAATCTGGATCGTCAAAATTGTCATATATGTATACTTTGTGTAAATTCAGGATTGTAAAAATCCAGTTATTTTAAAAACGTTGGGTTTTCTAATGTATCTAAAAAGGTGATTCACGTTTGTTTGGAGAGTCTTTCAGAAACTGTGTCCTCTTGTTTCCTTTCACCAACATTTTTGGTTTGATCATGCAGTTCTTCATAAGAGGATATACTTTTCTGAATAACAACATCAGTAAAATACTTCTGTAATTAGAAAATTAATAAGCTATCGGATCATATATATATATTTTTTCATTTAGCTCTGGAATTGTTAGAAGCCTATATTTTAAAAAAGGAAGTAAGAATAAATTTATAAATTTTCTCACAGAAATTTTAAAAAGATATATCTTACCTATGTGTGTTTTGTTACTGTGAAGAGGTTATTAAGGAGAGCACGTGATGTAATGAGTACTGGGTATTATATAAAACTGATGAATCACTGACCTCTACCTCTAATACCAGTGATACATGTTAATTGAATTTAAATAAAATATTTAAATAAAAAATTGAAAACCGAACAGCAAAAAAATAAAAAATAAACAGACCTAAAAATCATTGAGTAAATCCCAGTTAGCAGGTAAGACTGAATCAAAATCAAATAATTCTTTAAACTATCAAGATAATAGCACAATGCACAACAGTGAAATTGCTAAGCCGAAAATTGTCAATTGAGGAAGCCAGCAATTCCAACAAAGTTGTTATGACATTCTAACAAAATCAGAATGGAACTAGATTTTGATTACACATGTGTTACTCAGATTTGTGTACTGCAAATCATGTTTTCTAATTAACTGATTGCATTATATCCAGCTGGAATGATGAAACCTTTCACAGTAAAAGTAGTGGTTTCTGTTACACCATAATACCTCTTCACTGGCTCTGGAGGAAGTCCAGCTGAGCAGTAATTCCTTGATCTCTTTAACCCTAGTTACACTGTGTAAAGAAATTGTGTAGAAACTTAAAATTTACGAGAATCTGACATTTAAAGATTGTATTTATTTATTTATTTATTTGAGATACAGAGAGTGAGAGAGAGAGAGAGTACAGGCTGGAGGAGGAGCATAGGGAGAAGGGGAAGCAGGCTGCCCACTGAGTAGAGAGCCCGATGTGGGACTTGATCCCAGCGCCCTGGGATCATGACCTGAGCCGAAGGCAGACGCTTAACCCACTGAGCCACCCAGGCATCCCAGAATCTGGCATTTAAAAAACTTTATTGTAGGGATATCAGCTTTCAACAATTGAAATCAAAATAGCTATTTTTATTTTCAACAGAGAAATAAACGTAGCCTGTCAGTACCTACTTTTCCCCCCTTGATTGACCATGTACATAGGTTGCTTATGGAGTGGCCTGGAGGAATTTGAAAAGTTACTGTCAGAAAAACAGAGCAAAGCACAGGCCTTATGGAATGTCCATAATCTAGAACTCTCATTCAGATGTTTGACACAAGTTTTTATAAACAAAGAAGAAACAAGCCTCCAAAATTCTTTTCAAGAAAAAAAAGTACATAATTTTATTTCTAAAAACTCTGCTTTAGCAATGACAGAACAAACAGAATCATTTATTTCAACTATTAGGCATTTATTCTGAGCTTTTACTGGCTTTGAAAACAATACATACACACCTTCAGTCTGAAACAGGAAGCTTTGTTGCTTTTTCATTTCTATCAGTTGATACCATTTGCCTTACTAATTTTCATTCGCATTTATCTAAATATCTAAATGATATTTCATATTACTTTGATATGAGTGAAGCATATGTTGTCTAATATTTCCTAATAGAAAAAATTAATGTATTTCATTATCAGTAAAAGTGTTTCTGTGTTTTCTCCCACAGGTGTCAGAAAATTTTTGCACAGCAAAATTTACTTACTTTGGGACTTTATCCTTAAATTAATAAGCTATCCAACAAAACATTTTATTGATTAAAGATCATTTCCTTCATAAAACCTCATTTTTGATTTCACGTTTACCTTTAATATAGTTTAGGGCTTCAGGGTCACAGTTTTCTCTCTGCTTTTAAATCACTAGTTCCCCAAATTGACCTATTATGTATGCTAATTGATTTTTTTTTTTTTTTGGCCAAGATATTTTGGCATGTGTGGGACCTGAGAATTTGATTATTTGTTTTACCTAAGTGCTGAGATCGGGGGACTTTGTCTGTCTTACTTATTGCTAAACTTCCTAAAGTCAGATGGCTGGATACGTATCTGCCTCTGTCATCAAGGCTGCTGGACTAGTACTCCGGGAAGCACCATCACATTGTGTGTGGATGGTGCCCTTGGAGTTGTGCAATGAAGCCCTGCCTGCTACTCAATGGGGCAAGTTTTGGAATCTGTTTAATTAGCAGCTTTTTAATCTATAAAATGAAAATAATAGATCTACAACTTTTTTCTTATTAAATGGGATTTATAAGGCATTTACTGCCTGGCTTTTTTAAACTAAATGTTAGCTGTTACTGTCTTCATCATTAAGTTCCCTGTCAAGGGTCTTAGTATATGGGGGGAGAGGGCAAAGAAGTCTTAGTATATGCAGGTACTGAAGGAAGTACTGTTGAAGGACTTAAATAAGAGAAACCATGAACCATGTTAGAAGTTGGATGTCCATTTTCTGTCCTTGTTTTCACATGTAGTTTTAAAAATGAATAATAGGAAATGTCTAGATTGCTGACTGATTCTTAACTTTTGGACTAAAATCTGTTATCAGGTTCATACTGTAGTTTTTCTGACATACAAACTTAAGAATCCTGAAGAAAAACCAATAATAACTTTTTCTTAGATGGGATTTGTTTTTTTTAAAAAAATCAGTTCCTTATTACACATCTTAAGATCTCAGAATTGCTTATTAAGTCAAGTATAGCACTATAGTATGTTTTTCTTTTTATAAAGTACCACTGAAAAATCAATGGATATAGTCACAGTCATTATTTGGTGCTAAGATGTTTCTCTTAGAGAAATTGTAATACTTAGTTTTCTAAAGTAACCACACAGGCTTTTTCTCTTTTTTAGTCATTGAAAATTAAGAATCCACTTGGTATAATTATTTCTTTTCCACAATAATTACTGCTTGCTTACTTCTAAGAGTTAAGACTCAGCAAGAGGTTAATAAAAAGAAAGTAAAACTTAGAGAAGCAGTCAGTAGAGTGAATTTTTTTTTTTAATAGAGTGAATTTTTTTAGGTATCCAAGTTCTTCATTTACTGTTACTGAGAAAAATAACCAAATATTGAGAGATAGTATTAGATACCTTTATTCTACTTTTTTACATTGTAATTGCAAGATAATCTAACTTAGGTATGGCAGCATTTTGCTTATCTACTTTATATTTCAAGACTTTTATTTAAAACTAAATGGTAACATAGTAACTAAATGGTTATATCTTCTCTCAGGGAAAATAAAACTAATATATTATCTGACAGGTTAAAAAAGCCATGGATTGCAAAAAAACAAACGTGTACATCTTTTTTAAGGAAATTCCTCAAAATTTTGAAAATGCTTTGAATTTTGATTCAGTACTTTGAGGGTACCTCAAGTGCAGAATGACCATGCTTTTTGTTTTGTAAAGTGCAAATATATTTTAGACAGTACATAAATAATATCATTAAATATTTTTCCCACAGAGAAAAAGAAGCACTAAAATATGTGAAAGGGCGAGAGGAGAAAACACATTTGTGGCTAGAAAAAAATGAAAATATAAGATTTATTTTAGGTACTTTCAATATACCTGAAGTAATTAAAATCTGCAATGTCAGGATATACATATTATTCTTTGTTTTATCAAATTGTTTATAACAATAGGTTTAGTTTCTGTTAATTTTTTAAAATGTTCTTGTTTTTTTTTAAATGTTCTTGTTTTAAATCAAGTCTATATATTCAGATACATTAGACATTACATATTCACTTTTGTTGAAAAAGTAACATATATATTTCTTTTAGAAACAGATTTTCATACATGACTTATTTTCCCAACTATAATACACAGGATTATTTGTTAAAGTCAGAAGACTAAGCATAGTGCAGAAATCAGCTATCATTTCAATGAACTGATACTATCACTTAAATAGAAGTAAATATCAGTCAATATCATCTTGGTCAGTGAAGCATTCTTGATGGTCTAGGGGCTGTTTTACTGAACAAGTGATCCAATTGTGGAACCTCAGGACTGCCTGGGATTCCTCTCCAAATACTTGCCCTTTTTCTAGTCTGTTAAGTAATAAAATCACACTTTCTATTAAAAAGCATTTTTAGCCAATCAACACATTTAGCTTATACTTTATTCAATAATAGTTTAAAATAACTTGTAATAGCTATGTCCTTCAGGGCTTACAAAAGATTATGAAATACTTAAATTGGACAGTTTTTAAGATTTTTTTGGTTAAATGCATATACAGTGATGAAGTTAACTGCAGTTCAGGTTATGCATTCTACTGTTCATATTTTGCTTTTATAGGCCATCTGTGTGGGGCCAGAAAACATGCAGATAATGTATCCAGCTATATTTGACCAGTTACTGGCATTTGTGGAATTTTCCTGTAAACCTCCGCAGTATGGACAGCTAGAAACAAAGCACATTGCAAATGCAAAATACAATCAGGTAATTTACTTTAAATTGTATTTTCTCTGTAAGATTTCATAGCTTATAAACAATTCTACTTAAGGTCTTCGAGTATCTCAGAAATTTTTCATTCACAAATAAACTTTCATGTGTCTATTAACAGTTCAAGCTGAAAAGAAACACTATTTGGAAAACCTTTTCTGTGTTCCTTTTTTTCTTGTTTATGACTTTCCTTTCCCAAGTAGTTCTCTAGATAGTTTGGCCTTTCATGTTACATTTTTCTTCAAAGTTCCTTTCTTGACCACCCCATCCTATTATAAAATGGCTTCTAAATCCCTAAGCCTAATCTTGTCTAAAATAAATAGCTGCAGTGCAAAATGGAGAAATCCGTGTGTTCTAAATAAGTTGTCTACTGCTGGTGTGAAATTTAGTTGGATTTTACCTAAACGATTTTTATAGCCATAGTTGGCAAATTTTGGCTTAGGGGAAAAGTAAATTTCTGAGTGCATGCACAGGCTGATTTTGTTCACTCAACATTAAATTATAATTTTACGTGGTCCGAAAAATAGTTTTAATGTGTATTAACTTTTCTCATTCTATTTGTCTTGCAACACAATGGAATCACAATAGATCCAACTATTTGCACCGGTGAGTTAAATTTCCTGAAATTGTCCTAACCTATTGGCAACAAGTAAAGTACATCTTTCCCATTTCTTGATAGAATGCTCTCTGTGCTTTTTCTGATAGTTTTAATTTTTGCCTGGCTGAAAATTATTCTTTCATGAAGTACGTATCTATTTGAAAAATTTGCATGTAAAAAAAGGACTGAACTTTAAGACAAAGGTTTCTCTTTGAAAACAATATAATTTAATTTAATCTCATTTATGTGAAAATATTACTTTTTAGGCGGAATGGGTAGCCTTGAATTATGTACCGTTTGCTGAAAGGTCTTTAGAAGTAGTTGTGGATTTATACCAAAAAACAGCCTGTCACAAAGCAGTCGTGAATGAGAAAGTACTACAGAATATTATTAAGGTATCTTTTTCTTTTTAATTTCTCTTCTTTGATGATTACACTATTACTGAAATTACTCTTTAGGTAATAATATATTATCATATGTTGAGATAAATGGAAAAATATTTATATTATTATTTATAGGGACTTTTCTCCAATATTCACGGATAGTATTTAGGAAGCCATTCCCAGTATGAAGTTTTTTGTTTTTTTTTTTAACGAAAAATATTTTAAAGTAAGCATGCATTAGATTTTTTACAATTCTTGAATTTTGCCATAAGTCAATGAAGGATCTTATTTCTTAGGACAGTACTTCTCATACTTCAAGGTTGATTAGCATTCAGAGAGAAATTCACAGCACATCAGTTTAACTGATCCTATGTATTTTTTTTTAAGCCAGTTTCCTGGTGTATGGACAACCATTTTTAAAACTCATCTCTTGTTGATCGTGTCTGATTCCTCCAAAGTTTATTTCTTGTTTTTTCCTGTGTTTTGAATGGCAAACCTGAACCTTGCCTTTTGTTTAGTGAACAAATACAGGCCAATATGAACCATCTTCCCTCAAGGAAGAATTTCTCCGTTCCAAAGCTCACCCTTCTCTTTGTTTCCCTCTTTTTCTCTTTCCCTTTCTTTCTTTTTCTTCCTTTCTTTCGTTTTCCTTTTAGCTTTGTAAAACGTATCTTGGAAAGATAATTAAGCACTTTAAGAACTTTCTCTCACTTTACTTCCTACCCAAATGGCCATCCTTTTTCAGCTTTCCTTTTTTTTTTTTCCAAATTCCTTTACTGTAAACAGCTTGTATCCTTCACCTAACCACTGCTCACTCTCAACCCACTGCATCCTGGCTTACTTTCATATTGTGCTTCAGAAATGACTTAAAATTTAGAAGATCAAATCTTTAAATCTTCTGTCTTTTTCTAATTATCTTCCCTATTATATGATATTGCCCTTGCCTTCTTTAAATTCTTTCTTCCCTTGTCTTTTGTCCTACTCTTTCTACCTCTCCCTATTCACCCTTTCACAATTGTTCTCTCTCATTTATTGAGAATAGTTTTTAAGCCCTCTGTTACCAGGTACTAACTAAATAGTAGGGATTAAAAATGAATAAGATAATTCTTACATTTAATAATTCAATAAAGGGAATATAGAAAGGCAAACAAATAATAATGTAGTATATTAAGTCCTGAGTGAAGACCACACAGTGGATTCAGATAGACCTGCCTTTGAATAGTGCATTGCTCTTTACTTGCTGCTGTATGATTTTGGGTAAATGAACCTGTCAGAGTATTTCTCATCTGTAAAAGAAGGTTAATACCAATACCACTTACATATCTGAACTATTAAGAGACTCATTTGAGATACAGCATTTAATGATACTTGCCATGTGTCAGTGCTGAATAAAAACTTTGTTCCTCCTCCCATCCCCTATAGACGATGAAATAACTAAGCTGCCTAGAGGATTTTGGCAAGGATTAATAGAAGTGACATATGAAGGAGTAATAGGTTGATAGGTAGAAAGGGAGAGGCATTAAGCAATGTAAAAGATTGTGCTATTTTTTTTTAAGAAATACTGAGAAATTCCATTTAGGGAGGTGTCAGGACTGAGAATAAGTCTGAAAAAGTAGCTATAGTTAAGCCATCTGAAGGAATCGGACTTTATTGAGGTCGAACACCAAGGAGTGACACGAATCAGTTTGTATTTTTAAAAGAATTAAATAATCTCTTTTCTGTATTCCCCCTTTCTTGATGCTGCTTACTCTATTGTATTGTGGTTTAGTGGACAAGGCTCTTTCTTTCTCAAAAATTGTGAGCTTTGTGGCAGCAAGAACAGAATTTCCCAGTTCACACTTATATTTACTGAGCATATACTATATACTAGTCTCTGTATTTGTCGCTGAAATGTTTTTAAACAAAAAAAATGTATAAATCACATAGATCTGTGCTTAACATTCCCTTGATTTCAGTAAAATATTAATTGTAGTGGTAAACTGTATTATTGTGTTATCTAACCTTGAGTTATAAAATGTTAATTTAGACTTGCCCTTGTATAATTTAGTATTATTTTCTTTGCAAATGACGTGTATTCAGGCTCTGACTAGCTTTAACAATGAAGGATACTTATCGTTATGTTTAGTTCAAAAATTCAGAGAAAAAGGGAGGGCTTTAGGTTAGGTTTATTCAGTGGCTCAACAGAATCAACAAAAATCAAATTTTTTCTCTCTCTCCATTCTGCTTTCCAAGGATTGACTGCATCCCAACTATGTTTCTCTTCATAGTAATAGACTGATAAAGGGTTTGATGTCCAGTAGGAGATGTGTGTATGTGCATGCACTTCTTATCACACTATTCTTCTTGGTTCCTAAAATTAACCTTAAGTGGACCAGCTTTAATCCTATGTCCAGTCTTGAACCAGTAATTATAGCCAGGGAAATGGAGTCGATTAATTGGCTTAATAAGCTAATCATCTCCTTACCCAAGTTCTCAACTGGAAGTGAAGTCAGGTTTCTCCAAAGCACATGGAGAGAGGAAAAGGATAAATAGATTTGGCTAGGTGGAGGCCCAGTTCATGCTAACATGTAATGGTTCACTGTGTGAGTAGTTAGTAATAATTGTGTGGAGGGTGATGAAATTAAGTTTTATATTCCCTCCATAACCATGAAGTATGAAAATGTATCTCTTCTACTCTTTATCTTTCTCTAACTAGAGTTTTTATATAAAAGCAGGATTTTCACTCTAACGCAAATGATCTGATTGTATGCTGAAACTATTGATAAAGCTTGGAGACAACTCACTGTGGTAGTTTGGTCTATCTGGTCTTTTAGTTGCTGGATAGAACTATGATTCTAGGAGTTCATTTTGAATCACCAAATTAGTTCTTTAATGGTTTATAGCAATCTACCTCAAAAGTTGACTGTTAGAAGTAAGTCTCAACATCATAGTCACTATACATAACTCAGATGCTTTATTCCTATATCCACAAGGGTTAAAGATTTAATAAACTGTCTTTTTAATTCTGAATTTTACTGAAATAACTTGGAAATGAAAAAAAAGGTACATTTAAATGTTGGAGTAGAACATAAAATTTAAAGAACTTGAGAGATAAAACATAAGACTTCAAAGTATTGATGCTTTAGATTATGTTTACCTAACCAATAATGAAAAAAGCAACGTATTGATCTCCCTTAGATGGGAGAAACCCCATCAGTCAAATTCTTTTCTACTAGGAAAACTATGGCAAAATGTTCTAATTCCATAACAGCAAGTGAGAGAAGCTGCAAAATTGTAAGTTTGCTACTCCTCTCTTAACTTTTCAGATAATATCGCTGTATTTTATGATGAGAAACTGAAGTTCAAAATGTTACTTATTCAAGGTCATTGTTTATAAAATGGAGTCAGAATATCTTTCTAGGCAGTAGATTTGAGGACTATGTCTGAAAGTTGATCTTTCTAGAAAACAACATCCTTTTTAAAGTAAAAATACCTGTGCTATTATTTTTTTCTGCTTTAGTTTTTTTAAGTAATTAAGTGTGTATATATTTTGATTAATACGTATCTTAAACTGTCTTTATTTTCACAGACACTGAGGGTTCCTCTCAGTTTGAAATATTCCTGCCCTTCTGAAAGCACATGGAAATTAGCAGTATCTTCTCTCCTCAAAGTTCTTTCTATTGGGCTACCTGTTGCCCGGCAGCATGCTTCTTCTGGGAAATTTGACAGTATGTGGCCAGAACTAGCCAATACCTTTGAAGACTTTCTCTTTACCAAAAGGTCAGCTTATTCAGTTTTACAGTTTTAGGACAATCTCTCAAAAAGTATATAATACCTGCAATTGATCTAAAAACAGTATTTCTCATTATTCATTAACAAAGTAATTATTACAATTGCTCCATTATATACAGACCACAACTGATTAAACATTTATCTACCAGTAAGTATCCGTGAACAAGTGGAGATTTTTGCTTTTCACACTATTTTGGGTTTTAAGACGGGAATCTATAAGACTATATGGATATATCATAATTAAGGTTTTAACTCAATGAAACTAAGAAGGTCTATTTTTTAAAATCTGCTGCCCATTTGACATTGTAAGAGGAAAACAATTTCAGAAAATGAGTGTATTACCAGAATAAATAAGATTAGTGGTGATAATGATCAGCTCTTTAAGATGTTAGGTTTGGCAAAGAAGAGTGGAATTTTCACTATGTACTATCCACCTGAGCACTTACGTTTATGGATCCTCTTGACCCCTCACTGAGTGAGAGTAGGATAATTGGAACACAAACTAAATTTTTTGAAGGAGGAATCTTCTGTGGGTTAACTTAAATTTTGCTGTGTGAAAGCATATCTTGTATTTCAAAATTGAAAGTAATGACATTCTATTTTCTGTTTCCACAAATGGTCAGATTTTGTTTTACTATCTTTTGTATTTCTCATCTCTAGAAATGCTAAAGACACCAATGCAAGTGTACTTTTTGTATTTGTACAAAAATTATAGGGATTTACAAAGCATATTCAAACAAATTATGTTTTTATCTTTAACCCTGAAAATTTGATTTCCTCTGTGGACTCCATTGCCTAAAATCACTATGTTAATTTGTATGAATCAAATAAATTTAGAAATTTACACTTTTTCTTTCCCAGTTCTCTATCTGTATACGCATGTTGCTTTATTAATAAAACTTTTAGATCAGGTTTTTTTGACACTGAGTAAACTTTCTTTAAGAATTTCTTTTCGTGGGCGCCTGGGTGGCTCAGTTGTTAAGCAACTGCCTTTGGCTCAGGTCATGATCCCGGAGTCCCGAGATCGAGTCCCGCATCGGGCTCCCAGCTCCATGGGGAGTCCGCTTCTCACTCTGACCTTCTCCCTTCTCATGCTCTCTCTCACTCTCTCTCTTTCCTAATAAACAAATAAATAAAATCTTTAAAAAAAAAAAAAGAATTTCTTTTCGTGGGGTACCTGGATGGCTCAGTTGGTTAAGCATCTGCCTTCAGCTCAGTTCGTGATCCTGGAGTCTCAGGATCAAGCCCCTAATCTGGTTCCCTGCTCAGCAGAGAGTCTGCTTCTCCCTTTGCCCTTTAGCCTGCTTGTGTGCTCTTTCTCTCTCTCTCTTTCTCTCAAATACATAAATAAAATCTTAAAAAAAAAATGTCTTTTACTATGGCTGAGTCTACCATCTTACTTATTACTCTCAAGTTTCTTGTTGAATATTCTTATTAAATTCAGGTTTATGAAATGATTTTTGTTTTGTGCAGGAAAGTAGAAAGTGAAATCAAAGTACTAATAATAGATACTGTACATCTCATGTCATTTTGTATTAATACAGCTGTACTATAATTTCATTGCAGTCTTTTGCCCAACGATGGCCCTACTTACATTAAAGGTTTGAGTGTATTGGGTACGGTGAAAAATCATATTGCTTAAGAGGCAGCGAGTGTAGTGCGCTGACTCAGGAGTTGGGCCACCTGGATTCAAATCCCAACAGTTACTTTGTAACTGAGAAATTTTCTCTGTTAAGTAGGAATGATAATGCTACCTAACTTATAGGGTTATTATGAGGGTTAAGTCACTTAAAATAAGTGACTGCTTCGAGTATCATGTCACTTATTTTATTTTTATCATTTCAGAGAGAGTAGATGTGGGAGGGGCAGAGCAGGAGGGTGAGAGAGAATCATAAGCAGGCTCCACGCCCAGCATGAAGCCCAACAAGGGGTTCTGCTCTGTCTCACAACCCCAAGATCATGACTTGAGCCAAAATCAAGAATTGGATGCTTAACTGACTTGGCCACCCAGGCACCCAAGTATTCTGTTACTTAAAAAAAAGTGACTGCTTAAAAAAAAAAAAAGTGACTGCTTAGAGTAGTAGCCGGCACATGAGTGCTTTTAAAATGCTTACTACCACTTTTATTATCATTATTGTTATTTCTTTTCCTTAAGAGAAAATGATGTTATCCATATCCTTTCCCATGAAGCAACCATATTTTAAACCAGAATTTTAAAGACCCAAATTCTAAATAACTGGGAGTAGAAATTTACTTCTAAATTTGAAATTGCTTATAATGGCTAGAAAATAATAAAGGTACTAAATTCTGCTATCATTAACACAGAATCGGCATTCTAATTTGTGATTATTCTAGTTACAGATTTAAGCCCTCTGCTACCCTATATTGAGAATCAGGAGACCCATGACCTACTTTGGACTCTGTCACCTACTTTCTGCTGACCTTGAATTGGTTGTTTCCCTTCATTAGGCATCATTTTTCTTAATTATAAAATGAAATGAATTGATTAGTTGTAAGAAAAAGTCCTGCTAATTTATACATTTTGACTTAAATTTTTCATCAATGTGAAAACAGCTAATATGGATAAAGCTAGTTTAGTTTTTATTTCATAGTCCAAAAATATTTTAAGGCTCAAATTGAAAGCTTTCATTAGTTGGTTGAAGTTAAAAATGCAGTGCTCATGAAGAGAACTTAAAAACAATGTGTATTTTTTTAATTTCATGAGAAGGCTTTGGTTTTTTTCCCAAATAATTGATTACTTTGGAAATCACAAAATTTTATTTTATGTCACGTATATACTTGTTCTATAACTGAAGTCCATCACTGGTATTTGAATAGTAAGGTGGTGTTTCAGATTGTTGCTTGGAGTAACAAGACATAGGTTTTTAGATAATACTAATATTTGAGTATATTTTATCTTAGAACATTTATAAATCCTTTAACTTATTTAATATATACTCTAAGGCTCTGAATAACCATGCCTTTCTTTGATATTTCTTAGCTTTGTTTTGGTCTGTAAGCTGTTTTGCAAGGCAGTATAAGAACAAAGAAATACAAATAAAACCAAAATTAGCTAGAAGAAAACGAAGGCTTTGGATATTATTGGGGACTATGATAAGTAAATACTTTAAACGAGACAAAGAAAAAACATGATTAAAAATGAAAAACATAATCACTGTGATCAGGTAGACACTTGAGGTTTATTAGGAATTCATTCAGTCCTCCTTAGAGTACTGAAACATGATATTTATCCTGTAGAATACACTTGGGCTAGTGAGAATTCATACAATTAGTGGTCAGTGGACCTTAAGTTTAAAATCACTACATAGTTCCCAAATCAGGGGAAACATTCACACAAAAACTTGTTCACTAATGTTCATAGCAGTATTTTTCATGATAGCTAAAAAATGAAAGCAAATGTTTATCAGCTGTTGAGTGGATAAATCAAATGTGGTATATCTATAGCATGGAATATCAGCCATAAAAAGAGATAAAATACTGATGCATGCATGCTACAATATAGATGAATCTTGAAGATATTATGCTAAGTAAAAGAAACCAGACACGAAAGGCCATGTAGTATATGATCTCATCTATATAGTATATCCAGAGTAGGCAAATGCATGGAGACAGAAAGTAGTTTAATGGCCACAGGTGGGAGGAGGAAACAATGAAGAGTGACCGCTAAAAGTATAGAATGTCTTTCAGGAGTAATGAAAATATTCTAGAACTAGAAGGGGCACAACTTTGTGAATATACTAAAAAGCACTGAATAATACACTTTTAAAGGCAAATTTTATGGTATATGAAATCGTATCTATTTTTTTAATGTACCATGCAGAGAGAACTGACAAAAAATACAAATAATACTTTATCAGTTTGAAGGCTCTTTTATTTCAAATAAAGTTTCATAAAAGTAATTTTTTAAAAATCACTAACTTACTAACCTCAGTCTTAGAGAATTTAAGGGTCTTATATGGCCCATTTCTGCCTGCAATATTGACAGTCTCTACTTATAATTTATAGGTAAACTGTGTTAATCATTAATGTTTTTTAAAAATTCAGCCAGTGGTATTTGATATATTCAAAGTGTTTAGTAAGGATACTAACTCTAAGTTAAAGTAAACAAAAAAATAAAAAATAAATAACAGTTTGGATTTTGATCAGAATACTTAATATATGCACAATCAAATAATTTCCCAGTTTTATTGATCACTGGGATTAGGAGTAATGAACTTTTTAGTTTCTGACTTTGTGTGCTACCTTCTTTCCTCATTGCAAAGTATTTTAAAAATCCATTTAAGTGTTTCTAATACATGATTCCAATAACATTAATACTATTAGTGTCTGTTCCTAATAAACTTTTTTTTAATTGGTAGTCAGCCCATTCCTAGTTAACTCCACCATCTTCAGAATTTTTTTGTATCAGTGAACACTTACATTACTTGATTATAAATTAGAATTAAACACAGTTTTATCTCTAGAGATACAGATAGATTCTGTGAAGCTACTTTAGTAGTAGTGGTTATGAAATTCCCACCATTGGTGCAAATTTGGGTACATGTCTTTAAATTTTTTCCTGTAGTTTACTACAACCAGGTTATAGAGTTAGTCTAGGACTTGCACACCAGAATGCAAGTTTCGTGCAACAGGGACTGGGTCCATCTTGTTCACAGCTGGATCTGGTGTAGTGCCTGATACAGAGTATTTGGTACTCAATAATTTGTTGATGAAAAATATCTAAATCAAACAAAGATCTGGTACCCATAGTACAGTGCATTTGTGTATGTGTATATTCTCATACTTGTCTGTATATTCTAATACTTGTAAATAGAAAACACTTGTAAATAGAAAAACCACATAATACCAAATAAAGCAAAAATAGCCCTAGATATAAAAGTGTACACTGTATCTCTAATCCTAAATTGGATAACATTATTTTTACATTTACAACATGAAGAGAAGAATTTAAGCTCAAATATCAGAGAAGTTTAGGGTCAAATTCTGATGTCATTTGCTTCCAGTACATTCTTGGTCATATTACTAGCATTCAAAGGCTCAATTTCCTCTTCTGTCAATACCATGAGGATAAAAGTACATGTGGTTACTGTGCAATCATAGGAGATAATACAAATAAAGCTTTTAGTACATTGGCTGGACTCTAACTTTAGCAGTTATTATTATTGTAATAGGCATTAACATCTGATTCTCAGCTGTTTGTAAGTAGTAATTTTCACTGCTTCATAAGTTTAATACCATTTTACTGTTCATTAAGAGTCACACGGTTTAAAATTCACCTTGGTTCTCTCAGAATGTTGATTTCCAATGATCTTGCTGGAACAATTTTCTGCTTTTTTTTCCCCAGATGCTCTCTTTTTTATTGTAAAGATCTTTAGTATATTGTGTTTATTACAAATTAGTGATTAATGGGCATTGTCTGAGTGAATACTTCAGCAGATGACCAAGACGCTCTTAAGTCACTGGCAATATAAGTGAATTCAGGTATCGTCACAGTGGTAATTTTTGTTGTTACTGCAGATGATAGTAATATCCTCACTTTTTATTGTTCTTTCATTCATTAATACTGAAAGGAGTTTAATTTTACAGATTTTTATTTAGTTCAGGATTGGACCAAGCATTTTCATAGCTAGAAGTTCATGTTTGTAATTAGTTTAGTCACTTATTCTAATAACTTTAATTAAAGATACTGTTCTTTTAAATGAATGGTAATGTCTAATCTGGGTGAGAAAATACTTTTTTGCATTTGAATACTGTTTATTTCCAGAGAACATTTTACCTTTTAAAAATCAAGTGTTTTATTTATTTTTTTAGCATACCTCCAGATAATCTCTCTATTCAAGAATTTCAGAGAAATGAAAGTATTGATGTTGAGGTGAGGAAGCTATTTAAAACATTTTCCCATAACCATTTGTGTAAAGCAAATAGTAGAAATGTTGAAACTATAAAATTGCTAACAGATAAAGTAATAGGTTTAAGATTGAACCTAAAGGCAATAAAACTCTTACATAAATTAAAGGTTTTGAAAGCACTGACATGATTTCCTTATACTTGTTAGCTTTGTGTCTAAATACTCAGTTGTGTTCATTTAATAATTTAAAAAAGCAGTTGATTCAGTAAAATCTGTCAGTTATTGAGCATGTATTTGAGAGTTTGCTCCATAGTTTGGCAAATCAGGTGTTAGTGGTTCAAACTAACCAGTAAGTTGTTTAGAATTTTTTTTTTTTTTAAGATTTTATTTATTTATTAGAGAGAGAGAGAGACTGAGAATGAGAGGAGAGAAGGTCAGAGGGAGAAGCAGACTTCCCGCAGAGCTGGGAGTCCGATATGGGACTTGATCCCGGGACTCCGGGATCATGACCTGAGCCGAAGGCAGTCGCTCAACCAACTGAGCCACCCAGGCGCCCTGTTTAGAATTTTTTAAGTAGGCTCTATGCCCAGCGTGGGGCTTGAACTCGGCCCTGAGATCAAGTGTCACACAGTCTTATGACTGAGCCAGTCAAGCATCCCTAGGTTTTTGTTTTTAACCAGCTGTAGATAAAGGCGTCTAGAACTCTGGAGGCACATAATGAGTGTTTTTTAAAGATTTTTTTTTAAATTGTAAATGGAGTTTAAAGAAGTAGTTTTTTTATGGGTTCCTTGTTGGGGGAGGTGTTTTGATGATTTTGGGATAAAAGATCTTTTAAGTAAATCAAATAAGTAAACTACTTTAAAGTGTACATGTAAAGTATATGTATGCATCATATACATATAAAATATTGCCTTTTAAAAAAAAAATATTGCCTTTTGTCCCGTGTTTTAAAACTCTTTTAAAATTCTTTTTCTTCAAAGGGCAAAATAACACATTATATATTAGAAATGAGCTGTTTAGAAAAAATGAATATAACTTTATTTTCTCTTTTGGCTTATTGTTTATGGTTCTAAAAAGGTGATTTAACTTTTATTCTTAAATCTGTTTTGGATATTTTATTCTAACATGGATACATTTCATATAAGATCAACATTTATTAAAATAACTGCATAGTAAAAAAAAGTATTGACTATTTTGTAATTTATTATTATTAAAAAATAAAATAAATTTATTATTACTAAGACAGATGAAGTAGGCTACTCATCCTCTATGTTAACATTAAAATATTTATGTGCTTTATTAAGAAAGATTCTTTATTCAATTTTCTTTTAAAATAAAATTTAGATTTTATTCTAGAAATTGTCATTTGGGTTGTTCTTTTTCAAGAAAAAAATGCATTTGAGTTTACCTCTTTTGTTTTAGGTAGTTCAGCTTATCAGCACTGAGATACTACCTTATGCCAATTTTATTCCTAAGGAATTTGTCGGTCAGATAATGACTATGCTTAATAAGGGCTCAATACACTCTCAATCATCTTCATTTACAGGTATGTTATTTTAATGATTTATTAAAAATGTTAGTAAGTATTGAAGTACTTTGGATGAAGCTGATTGTAGAAATGTTTAGTCCTGTGATTGTGGTAAATTGTAAACTGGCGAATAAGAGGATAAATTTTAAGAATATGATAGAACATTAAGTTTTTATAAGGGGAAAATGTGGTGAATATTCTGTGAGTTATGTGTTATAAATTAAATTGCAGAGCACTTACGAAATCTACCTAAGTCACTGTTGGCTGACACAAGTTAACAGTTTTGTGAAGTCATGGATTATTGGAAAGGAATAGGTGTATATTCTGCCACCTAGCATTTGGCTAACTTCTTTGAGTCTCAGTTTTGTCATCTGTGAAATAAAGATGTTAATATCAATTGCTCAGAGTTATAAATTACAGTTAGCCAATTAAAACAAATAGGTGCCTTAACATTTGTTAGTGGAACTAAATTTAGGAAATGCTTACTATGTGCAGGGTATTACACTAGAATGTTACCTCTTTCCTCACATTTCTGTGAGGATAGTTTCCACCATATTGCAGAGGGAAATCGGTTTAAAAAGGTTGGAAAAATTATCCATAATCTAAAGGCTGGAAGCCAAATTCATCCTTAAAAAGAACCATGCTTCTTTTCATTTTATCATGCTACCTTATTGGGAGATAATACTTAAATTGCCTTTTGCTATTAATAATTTCTCTTTTTCTAAACCTGTGGTCAATTGCTAAATGTAATTGTGTGGTATCATAACATGATTTTTCTCTTGAGATGATTAAAAAATTATAAATTTGTGCTATGCATATCCATTATCCCCAGAATTTACCAGAGACATGACTAACTTCTGCTGAACTGTGCTTAAAACACTTTAAAGAGCATGTAAATGTGCACAGTTTGGCCACTAGATGTCTCTCATACTGCTTAGTTCACAAACTATAGTACTTTTTCCCAGCCCAGATAAGTGATAAAAGTGATCTGATAAAATGCAAATTTAACGAACATAAAAAACTCAGAAAAAAGATTAAATCCTACTTATATGTTTATACAATCAACTTTTTATTATTAAGAGTATATAAAAATTTCTAGATACATTTTTATAAAAGTATTACAAACAGTATTTATAATCAGATGTAAATGTTTTAAGCTAAATAAGGACCACTGAGTTGCCATGTATACTTTTTCAAGCAATTCTGGTGATACCTCTTGCCATTTATAGTATTAAATATACCAAGATAAAAAAGTACATGGACATTCTTCCAATGGCTTTGCCATAGGACACAAACTTCTCAATTTGAACTTGGAGGGCTTTTTTAAACATATATATAGAAAGCGTTCTGTGCTTAAAATGGAGCAACCTATAAAGACTTAGGTTCCAGTGATCATTTTTGGTCCACCACTCTTAAGTACGACCTAATAGCCAAAGCTTTCAGAGAAACTCTTCCAAAATGAAAGAGAAAAACCAAAACAAGAGGGAATAAAAAAAACTCAGAGGAAATTGTAAATCCAGGGCCACAGAAACATTCCCTTCTCAAAAAGCATAATTATAATTAGGATATTCAAAGAGATAAAAGATTTTATTTATTTATTTATGAGAGAGAGAGCGAGGACGAGAAGGGAGAAGGTCAGAGTGAGAAGCGGACTCCTCTTGAAGCTGGGGTAGGACTCGATCCCGGGTCTCCGGGATCATGACCTGAGCTGAAGGCAGTCGCTCAACCAACTGAGCCACCCAGGCGCCCCCAAAGAGATAAAAGATTTTACGTCCATGAAACAAAAAATGCTATTAGAAGGAGCAATTAGTATAAGAAAGAGCTCATAGAAACTAAAAATGTGACCACTGAAAATAACAAGTCCTGTGAAGATTTGCAAGAAGATATAAGGAAATAACCCCGAAAGCAGAGAAAGACAAGTGGGCAATATGAGAAGAAAGAAAGAAAATGAATCCAAGGGATCTAACATCTGACAGTAGGTCTTCCAGAAAGAGAAAATACAGAGCAAAGCTAAAAGAGGAAATTATCAAAGACATAAACCTAAGAAATCAGTCTTCAGATTAAAAATGGTCACTCAGTAACCAGAACAGTGAAAGAAAAAAGATCCACAAGAAGATCCACAAATTTCATATTGTCATGAAATTTCAGAGTACTTGGGCTAAAGAGAAGATTTTTTAAGATTCAACCCAAAAGAATTTTGTCAAGATGATACTGGACTTCTCGGTAGCAGCATTGGATACTAAAAGACATGGACCACGGTAGTTTCAGAGTTATAATCAGAAAGGATTTTTAACGTGGAGTTTTATATGTAGACCCACCATTACCAGAGTATAAGCAAAGAATGGTAATTCTCAAATGTTAACATGCATTAAAATCAGTTCCAAGGGCAAGCTATTGCTGGGCTATAGTCTCTGAGCCTCTGATTCAATAGATCTGGGGTGGGATGCAAGAATTTACATTTCTAATGAGTTCTCTGGTGGCGCTGATGCTGCTAGGTACCACTCTTTGAGTACCACAGTAAAGTAATGAATGACATTCTTGGAAATGCAAGTTCTGAAAAACTTCCTATTCAGTCTTTCTCAGGTACTCCAGAAAGTATTCCATGAAAACAAAGGAGTAAACCAAAGAAACAGAAGGCATGCATCTAGGAAGTTTGGTATAAAACAAGAGAGAATAGAGACAATTCTGAGGGTGTGGCAAAGACTAGTTGGAGGATATAGCTGGATGGCAGGTCTGGAGAGTAGCTAGTCTGCACTAGAGCAGAGGTCTGGCTCTGGGAAAGATATTGCCAAGAAGAAGGAGGAAAGGGAGGGAGGGAGGAAGAAGAAAGAAAGACTATTGCAAATTTGACCTTGTGGAAAACTATTGAGAAGTATCTGATAGTGCTGTCAAGGGTGTAAAAAGACAAAGGTAAGAAAAATATTATGTAGAGGTGATGAGAGCGGACAGTCTTGCCTTGTTTTTAATCCTGCGAGGAGGAAAATCGTTATATGCTGTTAGCTGTAAGTTTTTCATAGATAGCTTTCATCAATTGAAGAATTTCCTTCTATTTCTAGCTGGCTGAGAGTTGTTATCATTAAGATTATTAATTTAGCCTTTTGTTAACCATCAAAAATTGTTAATTTTACAGAAGCAGAGATTGATATTCGTTTGAGAGAGGAATTTTCTAAAATGTGTTTTGAAACATTGCTCCAGTTTTCCTTCAGTAATAAAGTCACAACACCTCAAGAAGGCTACATCTCACGAATGGCACTCTCAGTGCTTTTAAAGAGATCTCAAGATGTGCTTCATCGCTATATAGAGGATGAAAGACTAAGTGGTAAATGCCCCCTTCCAAGGTATAGATTTTATTTTATAGATGAAGGAAATATGTTATCATAACTACTGCTAATAAAAAAAAGCTCTGAGCACCAAGTTCTTTTATAAGTGATTTGACATGACCTGAAATTGTTTATAATTTTTATTTATTTTATACAGTGTAAATATTCATAAGTTTTGCTGCAGATATATTAGTGTGTTTTATTATGGAGTGCTCTTTCAGATTGCCCATGGAGGTTAAGTAATATATATGTACCAAGTTTCCTTTTTGGCTTTAAAAGAAAATATTGAATTCTAAAATATATCTTCTTAAGGATTTCTGGATAAGGACTTGTGGATCTGTATGAGCACATGAGTGTGACTCTCTCTAGAGAGAAAAAAATAGATAAATCATACTCCAGGAACTTCCTAGTTTGTTTTAGTTATTTTTAGATTTCTCTGTAAGTCAGCTAGCCATGTCTTAGATCTTCTTTTCATCTGACTTGCTTAATTAAGCCCTTGTTCCTAAACTAATTTGTTTCCCATTTAGCCAAGCTGTGTCAGTAGAATGGACTCTAGGCCTTTCTGGTAAGCCAAAGCTAATCAGTTGGGGTAGAAATCAGAATTCATCAAAAAATGCAATCATAAATTAGGGTTATGTCACCAGTCTTTTTTTTAGTGTGGGGATTAGAGTTTAAGGCAAAACAAATGAAACAAAATAATATTGGAAGACAAAGTTGTCAAAGTCAAGAAGGGGTTATGAAAATCATGATGGGTTCCATCTCATATAAGGTAGCATTGAGAGGTAAATCACCAGCCCTAAATCTGTGTACACTCTTATTTACTTATAATAAATTTTTGGAGTGAGAATTGACTGGTCAGAAGATAAAGACATTTTAAAAACTTTTGATATGTATTACAAATTGCCTACCAGAGATTTCTATCAATTTATATTCTCCTAGGAATATATAAATGTCCTTTTCCTCATTTTTTAGTATTTTAAAATTATTTACCAGTTTATGATTTATTTTTATCTTTTTAAAATTTTATGAATGAAAAATAGCTACATAGTAGTTTGCTATTGTTTTTTAAATTATCAATACTTAGTCATTCATATTTCTATTTTTGGGACTCACTGTATTTTGAATTTCTAAGTCATAAATTATACCTTCTCATATTCAGAATTATATATGAAAAAGTTCCAAAGACAGGTGTTGGTAATTTGGTTATGGGCATAATTGAAAATTGATTTATCAAAGTTGATCTCTGAAGTATACTTTGAAAAGCAGTAATAAAGTTGCTTTGCTTGGAATATTTATTATTAGATTATAACATTATTTGATTTCAGAAAGCAATTTTTCCTTGTTTTTTTATGTTTTTAGTGTTTATTGCTTTTAAATTGAGTCTTATTTATAGTTGTCTTATAAAAGTGTTATATTGTATCATCCTGTGTTTGACTCAGTATCATTACATTATTTTCTAAACTACATTGTAACACAATGACATTCTTCTATGCTTAAACACAGATTTGTATCAGGACTGAGGAGACTATGCAGGAGAAAGAAGGGAATCAAGCTACTCTTGATCCTTTACTCCCAAGTTCATTCTTCATTGCTAATGTCTCCAAATAATCATGCCTTAGGATTAATTTTAAGCATGTTTCTTTTGTTGTATTAGAAAGTTTAAAGGTACTATCATAATTCTTTTCCCACCAGTACTGTAATTTTTTAAAAAGATTTACTTATTTATTTGAGAGAGAGAGAGCGCAAAAGGGCACGGGGAGAGGGAGAGAGTCAAGCCGACTCCCGGGTGAGCTCAGACCCCAACAAGGGGCTTGACCTCATGAGCCTGAGAGCATGACCTCATGACCCTGAAATCACAACCCTGAGATACAAGGAGCTAAAACCAAGCGTTGGATGCTTAACCAACGGTACCACCCAAGCATCCCTGTAATATTGTAATTTTAAATGTCCTTTTAACAGCATGATAAAATTATATGCCAGGAGGTAGTAATAGTCTTTATTTCCATTTAAACTTTGGCAAATCCCTTTTAGCACTAATTAGTTTAAAAGGAAAAAAAAATTTTTTGTAGAGAAGCTTTAAAAGCATGTATAAAATGTCTTAAATTTAAATAGTTATGTGAAATGTCTTACAAATCAATTTAGATTTACCTGAATAGGGCCCCCTTTTGAAATTGATAACTTATGATAAAAATAACTATAAATCTTATTTGCACACTGAAGTACATATTAATAAAATAATTTTTCTTTTATAAGAATTTAAAACTAACATTAACTTTGCATTGTATTGTGTCTAGTATTTTTCCAAAGTACATCTACTAGTATAAACCTAGTAAAAAACACACATGGCATATCTTAAAATCCTGATGGAAATAATTTCCCATCTCTTTTTTAGGCAACAAGTAACAGAAATCATATTTGTTTTAAAAGCAGTCAGTACTCTCATTGATTCACTTAAGAAAACTCAGCCTGAGAATGGTAAGTGCTTAGAAACTCAGTTGTTATAAACTCATAGCATTTATGCTCTATATCTGATGTACTTTTCTATTATTATTAAGTTAACTAAATTTTAGGAATATAACAGCTATTAGCCTTCCTTTTTTCCAGTCCTTATAACAGCAAAGAAATTCCATTAGGATGTCAGTTAAGTAAAATTGATTTGCAATGTTTTAGCTTCTTTATGTTAAATAACAGCTTGGCTTTTTTTTTTTTAACTAAGTTGGTCTGAATTCAGAATGTTGTATGGATAATTCATAGTTCATATATTTTTAATGTAGAACATCACTGAGGTTTTGGGTGAGTGTAGGTTTCCATCCTCTGTGTGTACTGAATTACAGCATAAGTCTAAATTGTACAACGTTGAATCACTTTATAGCTTTATCTCATTTGTTTCTCCTTTTTTTTTTTTAAAGGTTTTATTTATTTATTTGACAGAGAGAAAGATCACAAGTAGGCAGAGAGGCAGGCAGAGAGAGAGGGGGAAGCAGGTTCCCCGCCAAGCAGGGAGCTCGATGCGGGGCTCGATCCCAGGACCCTGAGATCATGACCTGAGCTGAAGGCAGAGGCTTTAACCCACTGAGCCACCCAGGTGCCCTTGTTTCTCCTTTCTATAATTCATTCCTCTTAAGTCCATTCTTTACATTATTGCCAGAAATGATTTTTCCAAAAGTGCAGCTTTGATCATTTATTTTCCCATCTTTGTAAAACAAAAAAATTTCATTTACCATTCCTTACCAAATGCAAAGAGTACTGTTGTCAGACCCCATTAGATTTATGGTTTATTCCCACTAGATCTCACATATCCTATTTTCCCACCAAACTAAAATTCTCAGTCTATCCAAGTATTCCCAACCTTTTGCTTATTTCATTCTTCTGCCTACATCTACCTAGTTCAAATATCACTCTTGCTTTTAAAAAGCCTTGTTTTTAATCCTTAATCGTGAGTGATTTCTCTTTTCATTGAATTCGTAGCATGTGTGTACCTTTGTCTTAAAGCACTCGTATGTGTTACAGTTACACACATACGTGGCTCAGTTCCCTTAACTTGTAAACTTCTTGAGAGGCTTTTCAGGCCATGCTTTGTTCTATTTTGAATCCTATGCATTGCAACGCAAAGAGGTTTGTTCGACGGCAGGATAAGGAGCTAGCACCAAAATGAGTTAATTGTGTCACTGAACACAGTGGTTCAGTTGACTTTTTTTTCTTTTTTTTTTGAGGATTGTATTTATTTATTTGACAGAGAGAGAGACAGCCAGAGAGGGAACACAAGCAGGGGGAGTGGGAGAGGGAGAAGCAGGCTTCCCGCTGAGCAGGGAGCCCGATGCAGGGCTCGATCCCAGGACTCTGGGATCATGACCTGAACTGAAGGCAGCCGCTTAATGACTGAACCACCCAGGCGCCCCAGTTGACATTTTTTATACAATAAGCTTTTGTTAAAGAGGGAAATGTGTTGATTTATATTCTGGCCCAAGCACCTTAGCAGACTGGCACTTTAAGCAGCATTACTTTTAATACCCAATGAGGTTCCTAATAAATGCCTAATAAATGAGTCATAGGATATTTGTTCCTGGCAGTTATTATATAATAAAAGTAAATACTTATTTTTCTGTTTTTAAAATTTACCCACTGGTGCTTTGGCCTAGAAAGGGTGAGTATTATACTAAACCTTAAGGAGCAATAGATTTATATTTATTCAATCCAAAGGGAGGGGTAGAGTTTGTAAGAAAATTGTGGGAGCAATATTCTGATTTTAGCCCATCAAGTTCAAATTTGAGTTCTCTTAAAAAGTGTTCTGGTTGATATTTCAGAGAGGGAAACCATGCATTAGCTTCCTAGTGACCAGTAAAATTTTTATTAGATCATAGGATAGAATTGGGCTCTTAAAATACATATTTAAGACTTAACAGGAAACTCTTCAATTCCCGTGTTATTGCTATAGATATATTAAATGTAAGAGTGTATTTCAGTGCATAGTGCTTGCATGATTTTGTAGGATTTTTAGATAGCTGTAAAGAATTTAAGCAGAATTTGTATAAAGGAAGAAAAGGGAAGGAAAACGTAACTTTTCTTTTCCTTTTTTTTTTTTTTTTTTTTACAAAGTCAGTGGGCCATGAATAGAGCAATGCAGTAGTGATAGATGATTTAAGTAAACTGTTAAAAATTATCTAAGAGAGTTTGAATTGTGGATCTGGACATATGAAGTGAAAATTTAAATGTAACCGTAAATGATGATGATGATGATATTGTAACATATTAGAAAGCTATGGTAAGCTTCATTAAGGAACAGAAAAAAAGGCAACTTAGAAAAAGCCAGGCCTAAAAAAAAAAAAAAGAAAAGAAAAAGCCAGGCCTTTCCAGTGGAAATATTTTGGATTGCTCATAGCTAGTCCAAAATTAATTCAGGAGGATAGGTACAAGGTTTGGAACCAGTGTATACTCAACATTTCTTTAGGACATTTGTCCTTTGTTTGGGGGATTTCTAGGGGGAGAGAAGGCTTTTGTTAGACTTACTTTTAATTTGGGGGAATTTTGTTTCTATTGTTTTATTCGATCTTTAAAATTTGATAGGCAGTAACCATATACATGGTTCAAAAATTCCAAATCATAAAAAGACATACAGGGAAAAGTTTTAAGATCATCTTTACCCTATTTTAGATCTGTCTAGTTCTTAACTTACCATAGGCAATCATCTTTATTATTTTGTGGATCTTTCCAAAAGTTTATTATGTAAATACCAAATATATACTCCAGTATGCTCCCAGTTTTGAACATAAATGAATATACATCATAGACCATACTATATCTATTGTTCTGAATACTCTGTTTTTTTCTGCTTCATATAATATGGAGATTCTTCCATATCCATGCATGCAGCTTTTTCATTCTTTTTTGATAGATAGTCCAAGGTGCCCACCAAGATTTATAGTGGTTTTTTTTTTAATTAATTAATTTATTTATTTGAGATAGAGACAGTGAGAGAGAGCATGAGAGGGGAGAATGTCAGAGGGAGAAGCAGACTCCCCACGGAGCTGGGAGCCCGATGTGGGACTCGATCCCAGGACTCCGGGATCATGACCTGAGCCGCAGACAGTTGCCCAACCAACTGAGCCACCCAGGCGCCCTATAGTGATTTTTTTTGTTGTTGTTTGTTTGTTTAAGATTTTATTTATTTATTTGACAGAGAGAGATACAGCGAGAGAGGGAACACAAGCAGGGGGGGTAGTGCAAGAGGGAGAAGCAGGTTTCCCCCTCAGCAGGTAGCCCATGTGGGGCTTGATCCCAAGACTCCGGGGTCATGACCTGAACTGAAGGCAGCTAGCCGCTGAACGACTGGGCCACCCAGGCACCCCCATAGTGGGTTTTTTAAAAATATATCTTAAGAAATTTGAGTAACTTCTCCTGAGTTTAAGATGTGATCTTAAACAACGTATTATTTCTATTTTCCTGTAATAAACCAAGAATTAATTTTGTCAATTGACTTCCCATCTGGGGCAATCTAGATACTAGATTTTAATCTGTGCAACCTTTTTTTTTTCCTTTTTCCTGTTTTGTTTTTGTTTTTGTTTTTTACTGTAGTAAAATACACATAAAAATTTATAATCAGCCATTTTTAAGTGTACAGTTTAGTGGTATTAAATATATTCATAACAGTGTACTACCATCAGTACCATCTATCTCCATAACTCTTTTCATCTTGTAACTGGAACTCTACACTCATTAAACAATAACTCCTTATTCCCCACTTCTCCCAGCTTCTGACAACCACCATTCTATTTTCTATCACTATGATTTCTATTACTCTGAGTACCTTATATGCAGTGAATAATATAGAATTTGTCTTTTTGTGACTGGCTTTTTTCACTTAGTATAATATTATCATGGTTCATGCATATAGTATGTTGGAGAATTTCCTTTTTAAGACTGAATAATATTCCAGCAGCTCTGTGTGTGTGTATCATATTTTCCTTATCCATTCATCCATTGGTACACGCTTGGGTTGATTCCACATTTTAGCTATTGTGAATAATGTGGCTGTGAACATGTGTATACAGAAATCTCCTCAGGACCCTGCTTTCAATTCTTTGAGTATATACCCAGAAGTAGAATTGCTGGATCATATGGTAATTCTATTTTTTTATTTTATATTTTTTGAATTTTTGAATTTTTTTTTTATTTTTAAAGATTTTTATTTATTCATTTGAGAGAGAGAGACAGAGCACAAACTGGCAGAGAGAGAAAGCAGATTGCCTGCTGAGCTGGGAGCCCGACATGGGATTCGATTCCAGGACCTGGAGATCATGACCTTAGCCGAAGGCAGACACTTGACCATCTGAGTCACCCTGGCGCCACTCTCTTTTTTACTGTTTGAGGAACCACTATATTATTTTCCACTGTGGCTGTACCACTTTACATTCCAACCATGAGTGAATAAGATTCTAATTTTTCCACATCTTCACGAATACTTGAGTCTTGGGGGTTTTTTGTTTTTATTTTTGTTTTTGTTAATAGTAGCCATTTTAATGAGTAGGAGGCAGGTTGCATTGTAGTTTTGATTTGCATTTCCCTCATGATTAGCGATGTTGAGCATCTTTTTATGTGCATTATTGGCCATTTGTATATCTCCTTTGGAGAAATATCTATTTAAATCCTTTGCACATTTTTTGAATTGAGGTGTTTGGTTTTTTTATTGTTGTTGAAGCCTCTTTATCTGCACCTCTGTGATCAGAATCATCGATTGGAGCACAGATCCCTGATATTTAGAGGCTGGGCCCTTTTTGCCCACTGGCCTTCGGCAGGCTTCATGCTAGCTGCTCCAAGAACACATGCACACCTGCTGACCACGTGGCTAGGAGTGAGGGATGTGTAGCTACTACTATGCCAAGACCTCAAACTGACCAAAATATAATCACAATATACTGTCCAGGTCTACCTCTGGGAGTTGCAAGCCTTCAGTAGACTCCAGAGTTCCAAAATCGTTGGCATCAAGCAGATTCTGCCAATGCAATTGTTGTCTAGGTGGGTAGACAGATTCCTGGTACATCCTACTCTGCCATTTTTCTAGAATCCTCTCTGTGCAATCTTTTGTCAAATGATTAGTGGAAAGTTTCACAGACGACAACTGGAGCAGACTATTTAAAACTTAAAACTTCTGAGACTGGTGGTTTTTAAAATGTTTCTTTTCGGTCAAGCAGCACAATTCTTTTTACAAATGAAATCTGATATGGATTCCCAACATATAAAACAGATAAAAACAGCTCTGGCCTGACATTCCCTCCCTCACCCATTACCCATCAGCCCTACTCCCACTCTGAGGAAGCCCCTGTTTGGGTGAAGTAGAGATTACATGAACAGGCCAACATTTCCCAAGATTAGTACTAAGCAATGATTATTAATGATGATAAGTGATGTCAGTACATATTGAATATAAAAAGGTTCCATAGCCAAAATAGTTTTGGGAAACTTGAATTAGATAAAGTTAAACCTCTTCTTTTACTGCAAGTTTTTAATAAATTCATGTGAATTATGAGTCCTCAAAAAGGAAGATAATATATATAACATGTGTCAAACTCACCTAAACATCATTTTTTTATGAGAGGTATTTTGAAGAACACTAGTTTGAGAAACTCATTCCTTTATTCTCCAACAGAAGCTGAGATAAAGAGAAATTGGAGTGAAAAACAGAATTAAAGTTCCTTATGTATAACATAGTATCCTTTCTTTTATACTGTACTGCCTCTTAGATTTGAGACTTACTTGACAAAGTGTCATATACATATAACTATCTAATGAAATCTGTCAGCTGGTTTTATTCCATATTGTACTCTCAGCAATATGCACAGTACTTCCAGGAAAATAGGAATGTAATATGTGATCTCAGAGTATGAGGAAATTATAAATTAATTAGGATATAACACTTTTGCCCATTCACCAAATAGCATTCACCTGTACTGGTTGTTGGTGATAGTGGTGAGGAACAAAGACATGCCCCTCCCCACGGAAGTTTAAATGTAGTGATATACATTAGATTAGGAAGCAGTACAGACAAGAATGGATCTGTGTGGTCACTTGAAACTAAAATAAATATCAAGGATGTTACTAGGAAAATCATTTAAGTGTTTGTTTTTAGCATACAACTACATAAGACATTGAGTTGTTTTCTAATTGTTTTTGAAATATATGCTACATTGTCTGGCACTTACAATGAAAATGACCAAAGTCTGAATTCCAGGTTATTTTGTCAGCTTCCAAGGCCTTCACAAATTGAAGTATCATTTAAAATGGACGTTATCATCAAATTTCTTGGTATTGATGGCTCTGCACACTGACCATATGTTTTTCCTCCATATCTTATTAAATAGTGCAGGAAATCTTTCAAAGATTAAAAAAAGGGTACAAGTTTGTGGAATTTCCATATTTGGGGATTTTTTTTCTTTGCCTTATATTTAAAGGATTGTTTATATTAATTGCATAGTCTCTGCTATTTAAACCCACACATTTTTGAGATTTTATACTTTTTAATTACAGTTGATGGAAATACCTGGACACAAGTGATTGCTTTATACCCAACGTTAGTAGAATGCATCACCTGCTCATCTGCAGAAGTCTGCTCTGCACTTAAAGAGGCACTAGTTCCTTTTAAGGATTTCATGCAACCACCAGCATCCAAAGTTCAAAATGGAGAATCTTGACCAGCTACAACGATTTTAAAGAAGAAAGATATCTCAAGAATATCTGATCCTCAGTGAGTCTTCTATGAGAAGGACATTTCTTACTACAAATAATTCTTGGCAGCTGTTATTGGCCTCCTTTAAATTGTACTTACCTGAGTTCAGTAATTCATATTACAAGCTTACATGTCAACAAAGCCTCTGGAATGAGTAGCAGTGGAAGCCTTTAGTAAGTTAAACGGATGGAGAGAGAGTTAATATAACGACAACGTACCTGCTACTTTATCTTCAATTGGTGATTTAAAAGTGAGCTTATGTACAGTTTGTGGTGTATGTGATATACTTTTTAAAATGAAAGAAAAGCTATTTCATTTAGTCAGATTTATTAGGCTGGTGTTTTTGCACCCTTTTTCAAGTACAAAAGTGTACTAAAATTTTATGCAAGATGGTACTGTAACATTCCATATTATCTATAACCAGCCTTTGTAAACAAAGGGAACTGATAAACTTGTGTGTATAATAAATGGTACAGTTCTGTATAAAATAGTTGCATTTATTATTTAAATTTTTAAAATATTGATTATGTTAAATGCTTGAAGCTAGTATTTATTATTAATACAAAATTGTTTGCTTACATTTTTACTTATAATTTGCCTTTTTAAGCGGCAGGTATGTTCACCATATGGTCATGCAGTTATCTCAGTGCTTATTTTAAATGTATTTACTAGTGACTATTAAACATCTGACCCGAAAGGTCGTGTGAACACAGCAGCAAATAGTTTATGATTTGCTGATTTTGCAACTTTGAAGTATAGGTTATTAATACATTGGGATATATTGTAGCGCTCTGGCTCCATCATACTTCATTTCTTTAAATATCTCTCCCAGCTTTCACATAAGTCTGTTTTTATATTTGGTATCTGAATTTTAAAGACTTTTCATATTATATTTCTACTGATTTTTTTTCCCACTGACTAAACATTTATCCCTGTCTTTGAATTATGACCCAGGCAAGATGATTCCAGATTTCCTAAATTTTGCTGTGAAGTTTCGTTCATTTCAGTGCTTCATTTTGTAATGTCTTCTCAAGAAGAAAAATAACTATGCTAACTCAGAAATATAAAATGTGTGTGTATTCTAAAACAATGAGAAGTGTATTTTTGGAGATAGTGAAGCATTTAGAAGTACAGTAAACTTTCTGTCATGGGGTAAATTGCTAATTTTGTTTCACTTTCCTCTCAGTGAAGAAGAAAAATGCTCTTGAGTACATTAACGTTAATTGTTTCTTAAAAACTAACCTAGCTCACTGTATTTTTTATTTAATGGATTATGATATCATATTTTTCTTAAATTTTCATAAACATGTGAAGATGCAAAGATGTTTAAAACAATGGTTAAGAAATCATAATCGTTTCAGTATTGTGTTAGTGTGCTGGAAGGCCTTTGATTTTAATAGAACTTATACATTTCAGCCTCTCAAATAATTATAAAACTAGGAGAAGATACTAGAATTGAGTAATAGATGAGAAACAATTTTGAGGCTATTGTAATTGTGTAATTATTTAATTGGTACTTTTATCTGTAAACATGGTAAGGTCTTTTTTGGAAGGGATATTATTTTTATTTACTTGAATTAATGAATTTCTATTTTATAATTTCACCTAAAATTAAGGTAATTATGGCATTTCCTAGAGTCTATCTTAAGCATTTTCCTTGAAGTTGTAAAAAAAAAAAAATCATTCAAGCTACGTATTTAGTTTATTTCCTACATTTGGATATGTTAAATTGGGGATTAGAAAAAGCTTTTTATCACTGATAGACTACTGAAATAGAATAACAAAGGTAGTGTGCCAGTTAAGTAAGATGTTAAAAATATTGCCATGAATTTACATGAAGTGAATATGCTTATTCTTGAGAAATAATAGATCAGTTACACTCATAAAAATCATTCTCCAGTGAAAGTTAAACATGAATCAAAGCTTTATAGCATACGTTTATATAAATTGAGTAGCTTTAGCTAATACCCTATTAGCTTTCAATACCAGGACCATTCCCTACAAAGCATAAATGTGTTAATACCCATATAATATGGTAATCAGTGCCAGTCTTAGTGACAAGCAAAGTGAGCTGCCCCCTTGGTGATCTAATTTGATAGGTTTTTCCTCCCAGAATATCTCCTGCCACCCCCAGAATCACTACCAGCAATTCATTCCCTTGAGTCAAACATTCCTCTTAGGCTGCATTTTCTAAAATATCCCGATCTCTGGGGAGGTTAACACAGTGCCCTTGTTTTGTTAATATGAAGTGGGTTCTCTAGTGACTAGTAGAACTGAGCTGTGTAAGATTACTAGATGCTAAAAGATTATAAAAAAGGAAGTTCCCAAGGCTAAGATTACTTTACAGCAGAACTGAGACTGTGACTAGTCCTTGAACCATTAGTAATAATGTGCCCGGAATGCATATTATAAATACAATGAGTTTTAAGCTTCACATGATCATTTTTTGTCACTGACAGTGCCTATCTTACATAGGTTACTGGACAACAGGTATATTCCAACATTAGATTACAATCCTTTTCTGACTTTTTTCCATTCTAAAACAAACTAATTTTCAACTTGAATAGCTTACTTTTTATTTTCCTATAATGCTACCACTGCCAAAAAGAAAGGTAATTTTGTAGTATCTCATTTAGTATTTCTTTGTACCTATTGTTAAAGTTTTGTTTTACTGTGTATGTTTGTGAGTAACATTTATTTATTAGGAGCCTGTAGGGGCCAAAAGAAAAAGAAAATGCATAAAAGTCTGGCTTAGAGAAAACCACTTTTCACTAGCTTTCATTTTTATATTAACAGCTATGTTTTTTAAGCGTTTTTATTTATTTTATTTTATTTTATTTTTTTGGAGACAGCATGTGAGGAGGGGTGAGAATGGGCCGAGGGAGAGGGGGAGAATCTTAAGCAGATTCTGCACTGGGCATGCTCAATCTCATGACCCCGAGATCATGACCCAAGTGGAAGTCAAGAGATGCTTATCAGACTGAGCTACGCAGGTGCCCCAGCTACGTTGTTTATTGCCTATTCCCCCCCCATATGAGTATTAATTCAACTCTTGCTATATTCCTTAAGTTATATTTAAGCACCAGAAGGAAGAGATGAACAATTTACACATATATTTTAATTCTGAAGAATAACACTCATTTGAGTTAATTCTTTAAAAAGCCAATAACAACTAGGTTGTCTTTTCTCACTGTAACCGTAGAGTATTTGCTCATTGTCACAATTTTGTACCACTAGTCCCAGGTAACCATAAAGCCAAAGGGTCAGTTAAACTGAGGGTGTGGGGTACCTGGCTGGCTCAGTCAGTAGAGCGTTTGACTCTGATTCTTGGGATTGTGAGTTCAAGCCATCTGTTAGGTATAGAGATTACTTGAAAAAAAAAGAAAGTGAGAGTGAAACAGCATAGTGTAGAAAACCACTCAAAAGTATTAACGAGGCTGTCATTATTACACTCATGTTACTGAAGAACAGTTTAGTTATTACATAATGATTCGATGTAATACAGTCTTCCCAAATGTAGAATAATTCAGACGGGCCGCCAAATCCTCAAGAGACCACTCTAGGTGGAGTCTGTGTAGTCCAGCAGAATACCTTCAGGAACCCACCTACCTGTAATAGCTATAAAATTCAGTATTGGAGATTTAAAAGGCACAGAAGTAATGTCCAGGCTAAGAATATTGTGCATTTTTGGTTTTGTTTTTTTTTTTAATCAAAAACTGCCACAATGTGAACAAAAATAGTCTCATGAAAGCATTGCCAGCAGCCTAATATGTAATTTAGATTTCTGCAGATTAGGTTTGACATTATGGCAGATATGCTGTTCTTCTATAAACTACCACATTTTATTGTGCTTAGTGTTGCTCGGGTATGTGCTAGAGTGGATTTTGTTTTTGTTTTGTTTTTGGTCGTTTTTTAAGTTACTATTGATGATAACAGGAGTTCATATCACATGGGGTGTTACTGACTTTTGTATTATGGGAAAAATAGTTTTTAATACTTTAGAATCATTTGAATTAAATTTTTTTATCTGGCAAGTAGAGTAGTGCTTTCAATTTGAAAAGTTTTTATAGATTGGGAAAAAAGGTATAATGCCTTTGTATCTTGTAAGTTAGGTAAATACTAATTTCTTATAAATCTAGCACTTACCTTACTTGGAACACACTAACAGTGTTTGCTTTCTTTAAAGATTTTTATTTATCTTTAAAATAAAGAGGGAGGTAGAGCGTGCGTGAGTGGGGGCAGAGGGAGAGAGAGAATCAAGTAGACTGCACTGAGCAGGGAGCCCAATGCGGGGCTTGATCCCACGACCTTGAAGACCTGAAATCTTTTGAGCTGAAATCAAGAGTCAGCTGCCTAATTGACTGAGTCACCCAGGTGCCCCAGTGTTGGTTCTATTTAAAGGAGCTCACAGTGAGTCCTCTTGTGAGTATAAACACTTAGGAATCTTGTTGTGAGGCAGTGAGGAGCGGAGGCTCTCCCTCTTTAATTAGGCATGTGTAAGGGGTATCTAGTAGGCTCAGTCAGCAGAGCCTGCGACTCTTGATCTTGGGGTCCTGAGAGCCCCATGTTGGCATCGAGTTTACTTAAAAATAAAAAACAATAACAAAGCCCCAGTAAATCATAACTTTAGGCATGTGAACTTTTCAAAGCCTCTATTATTTAACCTCTAAAACAGAGATGATAATTAATGAGTTACTAATTCTTTGGAGAAAAGTAGCACATAGTTTGAATTTAGATTCGATTTTCTAATGACATTGTTAGGTTAACTGTTCAAGTTTTTGATACATTTATTACTCTATCTTGAGAACTTTGACTATATAGTTTTCTCCCGCATCCTTTTTTCCTTCGCTTTCCCTCCTTTTAAAAAAATTCTATTTACATTATCATCTTTTTTTATACTTTCCCCTAGTTCTTTCTCCTTTTCATTCCTCTTTTATTTTATGCCTCTTCTGTTCCAGCTCTTCCTTTAATTTCAAGTATACCTTGTTTAAAAGAAGCAGAGCTATTAGTGGTAGGACCACTGCCAACTGCCTTTTTATTAAATGAGATTCTGGAAGTACCTTCTGCTTTGGCCACTGTTGCTTTTTTGCCAAGGTGAAGTCCCCCTGCCATTTCAAAATAGCTGAACAAGTTCAAGTAATGCCTGTAGCTTCTGCTATCTTTCTGAAACCACAGGATTCAGCAGCCAGGATGCTCACAAATGGGATTGCTATAAATACGATGAATTCAGCAACTAAACTTGGAACAATCATGTCTTTTCTGTTATATGGATAGAGATTTCTACCACTTTTCTGGGAGTCTTTAAAATTTGCTTAAATGAGGTTTTAAATATTATTTTGTCTTTTTTGGAGGGGGTAGTTTCTTTGTTTTTAGAGGCAAATGCTTTGAACTATTAGCTTTATGTTACCTAAATGATACTTATTCATACTGCCTACTTTCAGGATTTGAGGCAGCATATTGCCCATATATTTCAGCTATTTCTAATTTTCTGTTGCAAAACAATATTCTTTGGAGAAGAGCTACCATGTTATAGTACTCATCTCCAAGTCTTTCTAGAGTGTATTTGGTATCCCTGCTTAGTGCTTACAGTGACACAGAGGTCAGTTGAAACGTTCCTAATTACACTATAGGATTGAATCTAGCCCCTCAGGTAAGAAAAAAAAGGTTTTTTTACCTTTGAATTCTGAGGCCATTTTCAGTTGCTGCAAATGTAGTTACATTAAATTTTATTTTAAACTAACATTCAATAAGGAATGCAACCAGGGAAGATCTGCTAAATTGTGCCATTATTTGAGAAACTATTGCAATATAATAACAACTCCTTCTTTCTATGAAGTTTTACTAGATGGGAGAAAAATTCCAAGGCTATAACATTGCAATCTTATTCTTTTTATCTAGAAAAATAAAATAGAATATTAGGCTTCAGACCCAACTGTGCAAATTGCATTTGCTTTCCAGCTTTTTTACTACCTCTGTGTCATAATTTTAACACATAACATACAACTCCTGTCTCTGAGGCAGTTACCATATGGTGTTTATGTCAGACTGGATATATTTATCTAATTTTGTGAGATTCTTTTTTAGCTCCCAACACAGTTCTTGAAAGTAATACCGCTGTTGTTACACTTTTTCCTTACAATTTTTATGTTGTTGAGATGTATCAGTTATATATTATAATCATGAAAGTCTCTTGGCCTCAAATCCAAGTTTTCTTTGTGGCCTAGGATAGATTTTTCACAAAAACTGCATAGTTAGAGCTGTGATTACAGAGATTTTTAATTTGCTTTACAGTTACCACTCAGCACGATTCTAGGTTTTTAATTATGTTCCAGCACTACTAGTTTTCTCAGTGTAACTTAAAATTAGAGCTACTTTGACAATTTACTTTCAGATCTGATAAATGATTCGTTTTCTTCTTTAATATACTTTGTGTTTGCTTTCTCATCCCCATTAGGTTCAACACATTAGAGACACCCACATAATTGGCTGTGGTTAGAGACCTCATAAGTAATGATTCAAATATGTTAGGATGGTTTATAAAAATGGCCAAATTGGAAAACCTTTTATAAAATGGAATAATAGGGATGTGTTTTGAGAGCTTTATTGAAACTATTAATATGCAAAATAAAAATTAGAAGAATATACAATCAGAAGAACATTATGAAGTATCTCAGCTCTTTGGAAAGAAAGTAGATTTAGAACTTTGTGTAAAAATTCTAGGTGAAGTAAACAATCCTCATGTAGATTAGACCCTTTTAATCATTTATTTTATAAGTATTCCTATTTATTTTTCATTTAGTGAGGCTAATATTGAGATGGCCTGTCTAGAGCAATGTCAGACCACCCCTCTATTTCTCAAAGAAAAATAGGTTGTTTTAAAATTTCTTTTTTGAGTACCTGAGTTGTGTAATAAATGTATACTGAAAAATACCTACCTAGTATTTATAGGAAATAGATGTAGTTATAATAAATTTTCTAATTTCTCTTTTTAAACATCATTTCTGGAGTACCTAGTATGTGTCAGCCAGGGCTTTACCTATATTATTTCTTTTTTTTAAAAAAATATTTTATTTATTTATTTATTAGGAAAGAGAGAGAGTGAGAGAGAGCATGAGAAGGGAGAAGGTCAGAGTGAGAAGCGGACTCCCCATGGAGCTGGGAGCCCGATGTGGGACTCGATCCCGGGACTCCGGGATCATGACCTGAGCCGAAGGCAGTTGCTCAACCAACTGAGCCACCCAGGCGCCCTATATTATTTCATTTAACCCTCATAGCGGTCCTACAAAGAAGGTTTTGTGTATTATACTCATTTTACAGAGGAGGAAATCAGGGTTTAAAGGCTGAAGTGACTTGCCTAGAGTCAAAGTTATTCCATGCATTAGCATGGCTTACTTCAAAACCAGGGTTTTTTTTCCACTATAGTCTGCTAGTTGCACATCTTAAAAAATTCAAGCCTTACTAAAATAAATCTAAAATACGTTTTAGACAGTTATTTCTATGAGTAGGCATTGGGACATAACAAAGAACTTCAAATACTGTGAAACAAGATTTGTCTAATGGCTGTGACCTCCAGAGCTGCGTTGAGTTTTTTATTATTGGTTCAGGACAGTTTATAACATCTTACTGATTTGTAGTTTGTTATAAGAGGTTATATTATAAGCAGTAGCATTGTGCTGGAGAGCCCAGAGTCTGGGGTCAGATTTCCTAAGTTCAAATCCCAGCTCTGTGTGACCTTGGGCAAGTTAATTAATCTGTTCTGGTTTTCTTATCTGTAAATTGGATTTTATAGTAATGTTTTACTCGTAAGAGTTGTTTCTTAGGATTTAAAAAGGAGTGTTGTAAAGCACTGTCCCTGGCACCTAGGTTGTTGTTACGTAATAAATGTTATGCATCATGTTACTTACGATGCTAAGTGCTTAGGTTAGCACTTCTGATCATCTAAAACATGAGCAGAAAACCTATGCCTTCTCATAAGACCATTTTTTTTTTTGCCTTTTATTGGACAACCACTGTGTATTAAGAACTATTGTATGCTCATAACTGTCCTTTCTATATGCACAAAGTCACTGGGAGCTCTTAGGTGCTTATAGCTACTTGAGGAAACCACATACATAAAATAATACAATACTGTATACAGAACACTTGTGTCCTTGATAATTTAGTTTCCATTATTTGTTAGCCATTCAGTTAGTCTCTGTTCTCATGGAATTTAGTTTTGAAGGAAATACAGATCTTTAACAAGTGTGCAAAGTACTGTGAAAGACATGTACAGAGATCTATGGGGATAACAAAGTAGGGAACTTTGGCCTAATCTTACGTGGATTAGGGTATTCTTGCTGCTAATATTCAGAAGGAAAATCAATTTTAAAAAAATGAAATGGCTTGATAGTAGTGATAGGATTTTCAATGGTCCTTGATGGGTAGGTAGATTTTTGCATGGGTCCACAGGATCTTGGAGGATATTTCAGGTTAAAACCAATAATGTAAGCAAGGTGTACTGTGAAATAATGAGGTACATTTCAGTGTGTTGTATGAAACAAGGTTGCCTATAAGGGATTGAGGCCCATTGGTGAAATTCTTTAGAGAGCCAAATGGGCTAGATGTCAGATGGAAAGAGCTTAGAGTGATTATTTTTGAGAGTAAATTATGAAACTAAGGAAGATAAACTTGCAGTTAAAAGCAGGATAGAATCCAAAGGATATAGAGCAGGGAAAGCTAAGATAGAGGCTGTTGCAATTTTTCTGCTATATGGTCATGATGGATTGATAAGCTAAGGGCAGTCACACTGGGAAAGCATAAGATTCTGTATATCATGGCTGGAGCAAAGATTCTTGATAAGAGTACGCCATGTCTGGATGAGGAGTACACTGGTGTCAGCACTGTCAAAAACAGTTTAATTGTGGAAAGAGATTGGGTGCAGCTGAAGTAGTAGAGTGACTAAATTTAGTTGGAAACATTATTGCTCTAATGTATCTGTGGGCCAAGCAACTGAAAATTTGAATTTGAAAATTTGTACTATTATGACAGATGACATTTGCTATGAATGCAGAATAATGGGGTCCAGTTGTATGCTGAATGAAAAGTGGAGGGTGATGCCCTGGCAGCCCAATCATTGTTTATCAGGACAGGTGGTACAAATAATGAAAACGGTTAGTAAAGTTTCTGCATCTTTGTGGTAAGGATCAATATGATGCATAGTCAAATTTCTGCTTTTGTCAAGTAAAGCATTTAATTCCAAGTGTGTTCTATATACACACAAAAATAAATATATAAAAGTACAGAAATGCACACATAAAATAAATTTTATTAATTGGAAATATTTCAGTGACATTCCAGGCAAACTACCTTTAGTAGTTGCTTTAAAATGTTTACAATAGGGGCACCTGGGTGGCTTAGTGGGTTAAAGCCTCTGCCTTCAGCTCAGGTCATGATCTGGGGTCCCCGGATGGAGCCCCATGATCTGGGGTCCGGGGATCCAGCCTCACGTTGGGCTCTCTGCTCAGCAGGGAGCCTACTCCCCCCACCCCGCCTACTTATGATCTCTCTCTCTGTCAAACAAATAAAATCTTAAAAAAAAAAAAAAAGCTACAACAAGCCTAACATTGAGATCTGTTAGTGGATATTCATGTATATTCTATTTTCTGATTTTGTATATTACACACAAATGTTATTTATTTCGAATTATGTCAGGCAGGGTTTGTAGTAATTTGAAAACTTGTTCGTGAAATGGTGTCCCATTGCTACTAGTATAGAGAATAGAAACGAAAAGAGTGTTATGTAATCTTTGCAATGAGACTCTTGGTCATGAGGATCTTTTATTCAAAATTACACTGTGGTTTTAAGGGGGCAAAAAATCTTACGCTTTCAAAAAGAAATTATACACGAAGGTCCCTTATGCACTGTTATCATATTTTAGAACCTGTTGCCAGCATTAAAGGATCAAACTCTGAGAAGCAGTCAGTCCCACGACTAAACAGTCTTCAGTTCCTCTATTCCTTACTTCTGCTATACGTACTCTGTATTTGCAGAAGCGTGATAACCAACAGGATTACCAGATTTAACAGATAAAAATATACTACGCCCAGCTGAATTTGAATTCCAAATAATTTTTAAGTACAAACACTAAAAATTGTTTACCTGAAATTTGAATTTAACTGGACTTTCGGTATTACATCGGGCAAACTCTGCTTACTTCATCTTTAAGATGATTTGCTAACCTCGAGAAATCTCTGTATGTGAGGCAAAAAGTTGCCTGGACCAACAGCAAATAAGGCTCATAGTAGGAGGCCTTTTCCCAAACTTGGCCTTTAAAAAAAAAAAAAAAAATCCCACCCAGAAGTCCCAGGAGCCTGCGCATTAAAGCGAGCCGCGTAGCAGCTTTCCCGCCGGTTTTCTGCGAAGTGCAGCACAGTGGGTACCCGCAGGGTGGAGCGCAAATGGCCGTGTCCTTGTGGGATAGGAAAGGAGGTGCCGGAAACTTTGAACCCCAGCCAGGGTACAACGTGTCCACTTAGACGGCGGTAAGTGCCGCCATTTTCTTTGCGGGCAAAACCCGGGGAAAGTTAGGGGCTCCAGTTTGCCCCGTTAAGCTCATTGGGGGGCACAACTCATGGCCTCAGCACTTCGGTGACGTGGAATTGGGGTCCCCCTTTTGGGGGCTGATTTCTAGCAACACGTCGAAACTTGCCAAGGCGGGGAAACGGGACGCCGCCTCTGTCCCGGATGTAAGATGGCGGCGCGGGGGGCGGCCTGGCGGGGGCGGTCACGTGGTGGGGAGTAGCGCGCGAGCCTCCTTAAGTGATCTCTATGGTTCGTCCGGACGCACTGGAGCAGTGGAGCGCGAGACGGGCCGTGTGTCCTCGCGCGCGCAGAGCTATCGCCGCTGCCACCCAACCCGCCGCCCGGCTCGGTTTCAGTTTTACGGGGCTTTTGTTTTATTCTCGCCTCTTGCAGAGGTGTACGGGATTTCCCCGAAGGGTGCTGGGGAACTGGTGGTCTCGGGACTTCCAGGCTGTGACTTGGTTTCTTATTGGGGCGCCGGAGCGGGTGTCCTCCTCTGCGGGAAGCGCCCGGGGCGTTCGCCCGAGCGGAGAGCCGGCACGGAGCCGGGTGCAGGACGCGTGGCGGCGGCAGGGGCCCGGGCGCCCGGCCCGGCCTCCGCCCAGCCCCCACCGCGGGCGCGGGGCGGAGAGGGCCGTGGGCGGCGCACCCCGGAGACGTGGCGGGAGCTCGGCGGGGACGGTCCCGAGCTCCTGGCGGGCGTCGGGCGGGGGAGTGGGAGCGCGACTCGCTGCCTCAGGGAGCGTCCTGATTGCGCTGGCGTCTGGCTGCGCTTTTGCCGCCCATTTCCTGCTTTCGAGTGGCCCAGGGGACGCGCTCCCCTCGGAACAGCGGAGGAAGCGGCTGCCTCCGCCAAGACCCCTCCGCACCTCTCCTCCAGCAGAGCGGCGGGCTTCGGAGAGGACGCACGGCCCGGGCACCGGCGCCGCCTCTGCCTCTGGTCACCGACGCTCTCGGGGCGCGCCCGCCGCGCCGGAGCGGCGCGGCGCTGGGCGGGGTCTTCGGGCGCGGCGGGGAAGGGCCGGGGCTCCGGTCCGACGTCGCGGCGGAGGAAGGACGGAGGAGAGCTGCGGCCGCCTCGCTCGCCCTCGGCTTGGTCCGCTGCCTCCCCGACACCATGGCCCTGGCTGAGGTAGTAGTTTGTGCTGTTGGTCGGGTTGTGACATTGCCCGCTGTGGAGATAACTGCGCAAGCTACTGCCTTGCTAGTGCTGGTGATGCTCAGCGCCGCGGAGGACAATGGCTGGGAATCCCCTTTGTTTTCCGGGGCGCGGGGATCGCCCGCGGATCCCCGGCGCGCGGCCGCCTCGGAGACCGTTAGTTCTGCGTGTTGCTAGAGGGAGGAAGCATTTGCGGGGAGGGGGCGGACGGGCGCGTTTTTTAGAGCTGGGAAAGAGCTCAGCCTTGGATTCGCTCTTCACTCTCCGAGGAAGGAGTGAAATTGTGTAAGATGTTAACAGATAACTTTTCCACCCTCATTTGTTTTTTAACGCTTCTTGTAGCAATCGGTGCAAGATGTAGTGTTTACCTATTTAACTTCATTGTTTAGCTGAAGGTAGGAGCGGAGTGAGCTGTCCTATTGGGCAGAACTTGCATGGGGGGCAGAATGGTAGATCCGTTAATTATAAAGTTTATGCCTTAACATTTTGAATCTGGTTTTTTGATCTATTCCCTCGGTAAATTTAAGAGTATTAAAAATGTAAACCTAAAGCAATTAAAAGTTTCTCATTAAACTTGGTTTGCAACTCTTTGAATGAGAAGATTGAATTTATAGTGAAGTGTACTATTGAGATTTTTTTTAACGTGTGAGACAAATAAATTTTTTCTACAGTGTGATGTGACTTTTTTTTCCCCTTTTGGCTTAACAATGGGGGCTACAATTTTGCTGGTGTGGTGGGGTTTTGTTTAGTTGGGTTTTCTTTGGTTTTTTGATTCTCATACTTTTTAGTTTATGTCATTGCCTTTTACTATGAGAGGAAAGGATCTCGGTAGGAATTGAAAGGATGGTTTTTTGGGTACTTTGGGTTTAAAATTTAATAATGCCCATTTCGTGTGAAGTACAACTACTCCAAATAGAAAGCACAGTATATATTAAGAAAATATAGTTTGGATAACTAATGAAATTACTTGATATTTTAAATACCCTGAAGTTGGATGGAAAAGAAGATAATTTTTAAAATTTTAATTTCCCTGAGCTAAGTCAGTGGTAAATTTTAGTAGTTTCCTTAAAAATACTGGTTTTGATTTTTTCAGAGTCAGCTTTGAATATAATGTAATCACAAAACTTGTGGTTTAATTTTTGATAATTGGGTAAAAAGCAATTCTTTAAGGAGAAAAGATCATATAAGGAGAAAAAAAATTAGACCAACTGTATCTTTTTCCCTTCAATAGGAGTTTGATACTTGTGTGATTTCAAAGTGAACTAATAAGTGTGCCTTGATTTGGTTTGGTTTAGCTTTGAGAGATAACCTTAAGGTGATCTCATCTGGATGGAGCTGTCTCACTGTGGGAAGGACAGTAAAGAACCTTATGTTGAATCTTAAAATGCAGAAAATAGTTGGTTCATTGAGCTTGATTTTCTTGATATCAAAGAACAGTGTAAATCCAGGACTTTATTAAGTGCCAGGGTGCTATGTTAAGTCTTGATTTATGGAGAAATTAATAAAATTCGAATTGCACTGTAATACTTTTCATTTTCCAAGACACTTCATTCAAAAAGCAAAGCTAACCCTCCCCCAACAGCAGCCATCATTTTCCCCCTACACTGTTTAACATTTTATAGAGGATCAACAGTTGCTAATCTGTACACCAGAGTATTACAAATTGTGCTGGTAATTTGTTGAACTTTAAAATAGATCAGCATTTAGGAAACTACAGTTACAGCAGTCATAGTTTATCCTCTTGTTTTAAAAGTAAATTTCATCCAAAACTATATGTTGCCCACAGAATAGGAACGGTTTTGAGTTTTTGGCTATAAGGGTACTTCCTTCCATATGTTATTCTCATTCTCTAAATTACAAGAGAAGATACTGCTCCCAGCCAACTTACTTCTTTTTTTTTTTTTAAAGATTTTTATTTATGTGACAGAGATCACAAGTAGGCAGAGAGGCAGAGGAAGAGGGGGAAGCAGGCTCCCTGCTGAGCAGAGAGCCCGATTAGGGCTCCGATCCCAGGACCCTGAGATCATGACCTGAACCGAAGGCAGAGGCTTTAACCTGCTGAGCCACCCAGGTGCCCCGCCAACTTTTAATACTGTAGTTATATTAATGCTATAATCTCCAATTAAAAAAAACACTATCAGCCTCTCACTTTTCCTGTGCACACCAGAGAAAATTACCTTAAAATTTTGACAGTTTCCTACAAGATGAATTTGCTTTATCGAAAGTACAACTTACAACTTTGGTAGTTTTGACATTTATTTGCCACGATTAACATTTTTTTTTAAAGACCTGGTTTCAAGTATTAGCAAAAGCCACTGATGGGAAAGAATAAGGCAGTATTTTGGGTGCCTTTCCCAAGTTTCTACCAAAGGAAATATGGGCTATGGTAATGACATTTTAATGTCATTCTCAATTATTGGAAATACAGAAGATTCTTTGGAAATAGTATTGCTTCAGATGCCCCAAAGTTAAAGTTCCTGATTTAGTCTTACTTATAAAAACTTTTGTTAATAAGCTATTTAAAAATAAAATTTCCTTTTGGCAGGTAGACAAGACTGATAGCAAGGGTGCACTCAAGACATACTGTGTCTTGTGGAGTAACCCCAAAAAGAATTGTTGCCAAAGGAACCTGACAGCAGAGATTAGATCTTATGTATAGGAACAAGGTGCTAGGAAGGCTGTGAGATTTCTTTTAACTATATGTTTTTTCTCTATATTGTTAATTATACTCCACCCTCTCCATAATAAAGAAACCTGACAAGGGAGTTACTTCACAGAATACTCCTCTATAATTTCTGCAACAGAAGGCAATTAGGACAGTCATTGTCAAAAATAAATTAGGCTAGATTGGTAACACTCAAGAGGAGAATTAGGACCATTTTTGTAAAACCTGAAAGCCCTCGGAACCATTGATACCTAGATAATTAAGGCAAAAATACTAAAATCACCTGAATGGTTGTCTAATACAATTCATTGAGTGTTTTTGTTAGATCATTATGGTTGGGTGCCATGGGGAAAGCAGAAAAATTGTATGACTAGGTCACTGCCCCAATGGAACTTGCCTTTAGAAAAGATACTACAGGAAATGTTGAAAGTGTGGACAGGTGGGAAAAGCATTAGTGACCTAGTTAAATTTTGAGACCTAGCAGAAAAGTGGGTGAAAGAGCTGAGGGGAGAGACCTATGGAGCACTTAGAATAAATCATGTAGCTTAGAGAGGTCTCTTAAGTTTATTGCCGCTGGGAGAAAAGTAGAATTGGGATCTTGGAGGTGGGTGACATAGTTGTAGTTGGTACCGATTGGCTGACACTAATCTTGCTTTGCCTGCTACTAATAGGCTAGGGGTGTCACCTGAATTACTTTAAGAGACATACTAGTTTGATTTGAATGCAGTCTGCTTTCTTGAATTGAGAGTTCTATGTTTTTGGTTAGTTAAAATTTCATTTTACAGTTAAAAATCCTGTTTGGTTTGGATGTAATGGAATTGTGTCTACACAGACTTCTGGCTACTGAATTTAAACAGGTTCCTTTAAGCTACACTGTTGACACCTAATGCTACAAAGTTGGCCTTTAATTATATCAAATATCAACAAAACTAAGATACAAGGCTTGTGTTGGTTTTAAAGGATAAAGTCTTTGTTTTTCCTCCTTTTCAACTTCAACACTCTCTGAAAATACACCATTTGCTTTCAGTTAGGTTTCAAATTGTTTTATTATAACATAATTGGGAGTGTTTTATCACGAAGATCCAGGTTTCTCAGAAGGCCAAATAGTGTCAAATGTCACAGAATAGTCAAGTAAATTAGGGACTAAAAAGTACCAATAGACATTGGTAATTTAGGTCATTCATGTAGTTGTAATGCTCTGTTTTATAAATGAAAAATCTCACCACTCTCTGGTTGAATAACAAGCTACAATTATGTGCGTTTCATACCACTTTGAATATAACTGACAAAAAGTACTAAGATTCAGAGGTTGCTGTTTCAACTGGTTGTACATAGTATATTTAAAAGCCCTTATTAAACAGAAAAGCATTATATACGTACAAGGACTGAGCTAAGTGTAGTAGTAGCAATGCTGACTTACTGTTACCTGAACAGATGCCACACAGAGCTGACTATACTCTAAAAAACAAGTAAGTTAATGGAGATATATTTTCTTGTTTTTTTTTTTAATATTTTATTTATTTGAGAGAGAGAGAGAGAGAGAGCATGAGCGGGGAGAAGGTCAGAGTGAGAAGCAGACTCCCAGCGGCGCTGGGAGCCCGATGCGGGACTCGATCCTGGGACTCCGGGATCATGACCTGAGCCGAAGGCAGCCGCTCAACCAACTGAGCCACCCAGGTGCCCGTATTTTCGTTTTTTAAGAACCAGTTGTATACTATTTAACGAGACTTAGGTGAGTTGTCAGAATAAGAATCCTATCTCCCTTTAATTTCTTTTTTAGTGACCCAAACTCGGGCAGAATAAGTATGTTCTAGATAAATCCATTAATTTTCTTTATTTAATGAGTATGTTGAGTACCTACTATGTCCCAGGCACTGGGGCTGCACCGAAGTCTAAAACAAATCTTTGGCCCTGATGGAATGAGCCTTCTTAGAAAAGTATGTTTCTCTATAATCATAACAGACATGTAGTGAACCCTATCCATGGGCCACAAGGGTTGTTTTCAAACTTGAGTTCCACTGAGGTACCGACTCCAGAGCCCTTGCTCCAGAACCACTAGCGGTCTTGTGGTTGTGTTCAAAACAAAACCAAACCTTTTTTTCCCCTTTGATTTTTGTTATAATTGTATATGTGTTTAAAAAAAAAAGGTTCAGTCCCACCAGCACAGCACAAAATGTGTGGCTGTGCGTCTTTTAGTTCTTTCCACAGGGCAGTCAGGTATCACACAAGAAGCTAGAGTAGGGCGTGGAGCCCTCCTCCCAGGACACACGTCTCTGTAGCAGAAGTGTCGGCTTGTTGTGATGGTACCAGTAATGGACGGCCGATTATGAGCCTTCCAGGGAGTGAGTACAGGAGAGAAAGATTCACGTGTGCATCCTGCCTTATACAAACTAACACCTCAGGGTCACTAAATATTTGTGAGGGACATTTTTGCATAATAACTATGATTCCATACAGATGGTATGATAGAAATAGGACGTTAACATTTTACAACAGCTAATGAATCAAGCTAGGGTTCTTCCATGGCTGTTAAAAACTATTAAATGAAATGCTGATGGGAAACTCTCTAATGCCTGGATGGGGCTGACGGCATCTGAACCCACTGACCAGTCTTAACACTGCAAAATCAGACAACTAGGCATTCTGTGTCCTCTGAGGGGTTGCATAGGAGGTACAGAACACCATCCATGAAATTCAGATAATTGAACTTGACTCTCCTTAAGCTTCTAGATCTGACTGCTGGTTTATAGGAAATTTAAGATAGAGGAACATGTTAAATCACCACAGGGTGCAATTACCAAAATATACACTGACAAATTCTACGTGACCAATGACATGATCTTTGAAAAAAAATTGCAAGAAAAAAGAGGGGGAACCTATAGATTAAAAAAGAACTTTTTTGTTGTTGAAATTACAACTTTTGTAGCAATTCACTATGCCTCTCTTAAGATACATGCAACATAGGAAATACATGATTTAGATCATGTCCCATCAAAACCAAGGAGAACTTCAGCAGGCAAGATGTGGGGACAATAGGCCCCTGCGTACCCTCCGATGCATCTCTTCCGGTCCCTCTGGACCCACACGGACATTTTTCTTTATAGTTTAAAAATCTTTGTGAATTAAGGGGTGTATCTTCAAACATTCCACGGGAAGAGATGACTGCCGTCAAATCTGATTCCTTCATACCCGTAACTGACACCTCTTTGGAGAAGACAGATGTTCTGGGCTGAAGTCATTACCAAGCAGACCACTTAAGATTTCCAGCCTCCTATCTATTTTTTCTTGATTATGACTCCATTTTCCTCACCCATTAGGACTTCTCATTTTGCCCTGTCCTTTATTTTACTAGCTCAGGTATCATCGTGTGTATTCAACCCATTTTGTTGGTTTTTTTTTTTTTTCAAAGAAATGAGGTATAACTGACCTATCACATTAGTTTAGGCCGTGTAGCATGAGTCCGCATCTGTGTACATGGGGAAAAGAACAACAGGGTAAGCCTAGTTAACATCCTTCACCATACAGAGTTACAACCAAATGTTTTTTCCTGTGACAAGAACTTTTAAGATTTACTTTCAGCAACTTCAAGTATACAATACAGTATAATTAAGTATAGTCACTATTATGTACATTACATCCCCAGGACTTATTTTATAACTGGAAGTTTGTACCTTTTGACCCCTTTACCCATTTTGTCCATGCCCCGCCTCTGTGAGCTACCAATCTGTTTTCTAGATCTATGAGCTCAGTTTTTTTCTGGTGTGTGTGTGTGTGTGTGTGTTTAAGATTCCACATATAAGTGAGATCATACTGTATATGTCTTTCTCTTTCTGACTTACTTCACTTAGCATAATGCCCTTAAGGCTGATCATGCTGCAAATGGCAAGATTTTCTTCTTCTTTGTGATGGAATAACAGTTCATTCCATATATATTAGGTTTTCTTTAACTGTTCTTCCATTGACCGATGCTTAGGTTTTTCCATATCTTGGCTCTTATAAATAATGCTATGGTGAACATGGGAGTGCATATATCTTTTTGAGTTTATGTTTTCGTTTTTGTTAAAATGGACTTAATGAGAGCAGTCATTTGCAATGCACAGAACTTGTTTGGATTCTGATTTGATCAAAGCCAACTACAAAAATATTTGTAAGACTACTGGAATAATTTAAACACTGAATATTTGAAGTTAACTTAATATTTGATAACATTATAGTTGTGTTTTTAAAAGATACTTATCTTTTAGGATATATACATATATAGAATTTACCAGTGAGAGGATATGATGTATAGAATTTGCTTTTTGCTTCAAAATAACCCATAGTCCGCAGGGGGCATGGACACGAGTGGGAGGACACGTGAAGGAAGATTGCCCTTGGCTTGGCATTTGTTGAGCCTGGGTGACAGGGAGGTATATTTATTTATTTCATTTTAAACTGAAGTATAGTTGACACACAGTATTAGTTTCAGGTTGCAACATAGTGCTGTGGCGATTGCATACATTATGGAATGCTCACCACTGTAGGTGTGTAGTCGCCGTCTGTCACCACACGTTACTACATACAGTATTATTCACCACCTTCACTCTGCTGTACTTTTCATCCGAATGACTTACTTATTTTACAACTCGGAGTTTGTACCTCTTAGTCCCCTTCACCTATTTTGCCCGTTCTCCTAGTCCCCCCCCCCCCCACCCTTCTGGCAATCACTAACTAGTCTCGGTATTTATGAATCTGTTTCTTTTTGTTTTTTGGATCCTGCATATAAGTGAAATATATATTTGGTTTTCTAAACTGTGTGACTTCGTTCACTTAGCATAATCCTCTCACAGTCCAACCATGCTGTCACAAATGGCCAGATTTATGGCCAAGTAGTACTTCATAGTGTGCGTGTATGGACACCCTTTCTTCTCTTCCATTCACGTGGTGATGGACACTTAGGCGGCTTCCGAGTCTTGGCTTTTGTGAATAATGCTGCAGTGAACATAAGGTGCATTTATCTTTTTGAATTGGTGTTTTTGTTTTCGTTGGGTAAATAACCAGCAGTGGAGTTATTGGATGATTTGGTGTTTGTTTTTAATATTTTGAGGAGCCTCCGTGCTGTTTTCCATAGTGGTTGCACCAGTCAGCATTCCCACCGACAGTGCACGAAGGCTCCTTTTCCTCTACGTCCTCGCCAGCACTTATCTCTTGTCTGTTTGATACTAGCCATTCCAACAGGTGTGAGGTGATATCTCACTGTGGTTTTGACTTGTATTTTCCTGATGATGAGTGATGTTGAACATTTTTCATGTGTCTGTTTGCCATCTTTATGTCAAAGACATAGAGTAAAAATGGACATTTGGAAAAATGTCTATTCAGATCCTATTTTTTTTTTTAAAGATTTTATTTATTTATTTAACAGAGAGAGAACACAAGCAGGCAGAGAGGCAGGCAAAGGCAGAGAGAGGAGCAGGCTTCCTGTGGAGCAAGGAGCCCGATGCGGGACTCGATCCCAGGACGCTGGGATCATGACCTGAGCCAAAGGCAGCTGCTTAACCAACTGAGCCACCCAGGCGTCCCTCAGATCCTATTTTTAATTGGATTATTTGTGGGGTTTTTTTTTTAACTATTGTAAGATTTCTGTATATATTTTGGATATTCACCCCTTATGAGATATACCATTTGCAAATATCATCTCCCATTTAGTAGGTTGCTTTTTTGTTTTATTGATGGTTTCTTTTGCTGTGCAGAAGCTTTTTAGTTTGATAAAGTCCTAAATTTTTATTTTTGCTTTGGTTTCCCTCGCATAAGAAGACAGATCCAGAAAAATATTGCTAAGGCTGATACACAAAAGTTTACTGCAACATGGAAGTTCTTTATACTGTTCTGCTTTTCTGTATGTTTGGAATGTTCCATACTAAAAACTAAAAAACAACAAGAAAGCAAAACAGGAGAAAGAGAGAATTCTGTAGTTGAGAGAGAACCAAAGTGAAGAATGAGAACCCATACCAAACCACATAAATATTAGTAGGATGAATTAAGTGTTCTGGCAGTGTCCTTCCAGACGGCTTTGAAATATCACCTTGAACTCTATCACAGGATCAGCCCATTTTCCTTATAATCCAGATCCAATTTGTTGACTTGTACAGTGAGTTCACATACACCCACAACAAGAATATTATTGTTTAAACGTATCTATTATAAATAAAACTAATGAGAATAGAATAAGGGATGTGTTTAGGACCTACATTATTAATTTGTATGTATGCAAATCTTAATCTTAATTGAGATTAATCTTAAAATCTTAAAAACTTTTGGGCGCCTGGGTGGCTCAGTTGCTTAAGCAACTGCCTTCAGCTCAGGTCATGATCCCGGAGTCCCGGGATCGAGTCCCATATCGGACTCCCGGCTCTGCGGGGAGTCTGCTTCTCCCTCTGACCTTCTCCCCTCTCATTCTCAGTCTCTCGCTCTCTGATAAATAAATAAAAATATATGTATAAAAAAAAATTAAAAAAAAAATCTTAAAAACTTTTAATCTTAAAAACTTTCCATTTTAAATATTCGTATTTTTCTGGTTCCATAGTCTTTTTCTAGAAATGTGCTTTGTTAATAATAGTGTCCTTTTTGAAAAAGAAAATCTAAAACAGGTATTCTGAGCTAAAACAATTTTACTGAAAATATTTTTTTTTGGTTTGAACTTTCATTAAAGTCAATTTTTTTCATCTAAAATGATTAGCTGTAATTGTTTTAGCAATTTATTAGATTTTTGTATTTCTACTTAAAATATTATTCCTTAATTTTTTCTTATTTTTTACTATTTGTATGTTTTATCAGTATAGTATACAGCATACCCACTAATACATGTTAACTCTTAGTAATTATAGTTGACCCTTGAACACCATGGGGGCTTGGGTGCCAAGCCCCCATGCTGTTGAAATCCATGTATAACTTCTGACTCCCCAAAACTTAACTGCTAATAGCCTTCTATTGTCAGGAAGCCTGATAACATAAACAGTCAATTAATACACATTTGTATGTTATATGTATTATATACTTGATTCTTACAATAAAATAAGCTGAGGAAAAGAAAATGTTAAGAAAATCATAAGGGGGGGGAAGAAAATCATAAGGGAAAGTATGTTTACAGTACTATACTGTATTTATTGAAACAAATCCCCCTATTAGTGGACCCCTGCAGTTCAGACCTGTGCTCAAGGCTCAACTGTCCTTCTCTCTAGACCAGTATTATTAAGCTAATACTCTAAACAGTGCTGTTCTTTGGATGTAATAGCACACTGCACAGGTTAAAAAGTATAACTGACAGTTTGCTTTGGGTCAAAAAGAAACAATGATTTTGTGTTTTACTACCGCAGAAATCATCGTGTTACTGAACACCTACCATGAACCAGGGATACACACATGTATATAAATAGTATAATAATATTAAAGGAAAAGAACTGATTAAAGCATTATTACAGATATAAGAGAATTCTTTCAATTTAGAAATATTGTTAATATTAAAATATTAAACAATTTTTTTAAAGATTTTATTTATTTATTTGAGATAGAGACAGTGAGAGAGAGCATGAGAGGGGGGAAGGTCAGAGGGAGAAGCAGACTCCCCATGAGCTGGGAGCCCGATGCGGGACTCAATCCCAGGACTCCAGTATCATGACCTGAGCCGAAGGCAGCCGCTCAACCAACCGAGCCACCCAGGCGCCCCTAAACATAAAATTTTAAACACAAATTTTTATTTCCAAGTATGCAACCTCCTGACTTGTTAACTTGTTAACCTTTTTCTCTGTGTATACTTAGTAAACCACTATCTGGACTCATTAGTTTTAGTTTTGAAATTAGCCATGATTTTATCTACTACATTCATGGGCATTTTCCATTTTAACCCTGGGACTTCAGTTGTCTTAGAGTAATATCAGTAATTATTGGTTGTATAGATGTTCCAACTATTAATACGTTTAGTATCTTCCGGTGACCATCTGTAAGTCCTGTGGAGTTCATTATGCTTAAACTGACTGTCCCTTAAACTCTGCCTGATTCTGTGTTCTGACCCCCTCCTTGTCAGTTGAGTTTCTTGTTACCATTTTCTTTTAGGGAATTAAAGCCACCATTTCCACAGTTAGGCATTCTCAAGTAATTGAGTTATACTATAAGTTGAGAGATTCAAGAAACAGAAAGGTCCACCACTCCCAGGAAATCACACGTGTTATCCCAAAAGTTAGTATGCAAATTCCAAAACGACTTCGGGGCATTTTGGTCCAACGTTCATTTTTCTTTCTTCATGCGCCTCCCCACCTTGCCTTTTTTCCAATGTCTCTGTGACTGTGCTAGAACAATATCTCCTTCTCCAAAATAAGAGAAGTCACGGCCAGTTGGAGGTATAAAGGTAGTTGTGATGTCAGGTCTCATGTATATTTTTAATGTAAGAACGGGTAAGCAAGAAAAATAAGGTGGGGGTCTTCCTGGTGTGTCCCTGCTGTGTGCACCCCGCAGCTGTTGGGAGAACAGTCATGTTGAGGTGCATTCGAGCTGAGTGGAAAGTCATGTTGAGAGGCAGGCAGAGGCAGAGAGAGGAGCAGGCTCCCTGCGGGGCAAGGAGCCCGATGTGGGACTCGATCCCAAGACACTGGGATCATGACCCGAGCCAAAGGCAGTTGCTTAACCAACTGAGCCACCCAGGTGTCCTGACAGGTGGAGTTTTTAAGTGCTAAGACAATGATTTAATGAAACTGGGGCCATAAGTTGCCAGAAAGAACGTTGGCTGATTCGTTCTATGATCTGTATATTTATTAGATATCCAGATGAATAAGAAATACCTTCTGGCCTCAAGCAACTTTTCTGTTTGAGGAAGTAGACATGTGTGTAAATAACAAAGCAGAAGAAAACAAGTTCTGTATGGATCCACATGCAGCAACGGGCCACTGAGCCGCAGAACGCTGAGCCATCAGTCTCCATCAGGATCCTGATCGGGGCTCAGCACCAGAGACAGTGATAAGCATGCTCTCGAGATGATAAGCATGAAGGAATGGGCATTTCTGGATGTAAGGACAGCATGAGAAAAGTTACACAAAAGCGCATGGACTTGAAGGACCACCTAGTCTAACATGGATGTTAGATAGGAACCGGGCCAGGGGCGTGGATGGTGGCAAAAACGAAGAGGCTGGAAATTGGGAGTGGGCTACATCATGAGTGAGCTGCAAGTAAGGAGCTTTGACTTGACTCCTTTCCTCTCCTCTTTCTCCTTTCTCCTTCCCCCTTTTTCCTTTCTCCTTTTTCCTTTCCACTTCTTTCTCTCTCAGTATAACTGACACATAACATTACCTGAGTTTCAGGGGTCTAACATGGTGATCTATATATGCGGTATTGCAGATTCACCACCACAATGTGCTACTTAACATTAGTCACCCCACACAGTTAAATTTTGTGTGTGTATGATTTACTGTTTAGCAAGTTTCAAATATGCAATACAGTATTATTATTAACTATATTCATCATTCCATTCCATTCCATTCTATTATAACTGGAGGTCTGTGCCTTTTGACCCCTTTCACCCATTTTATCCATTCCCCACCCTCTGCCTCTGGCTACCACCAGTCTGTTCTCTGTATCTATGAATTCATCTTAAAAAAGTACAGATTCCACATGTAAATGAAATCATATGGTATGTGTCTTTCTTTGACTTATTTTACTTATAATACCTGCAAGGTCCATCCATGTTGTCACAAGTAACAAGATTTCATTATTTTTTCAGCTGAATAATATTTCACGGTATAGATGTATGTATACACACAGCACATCTTTCTCCATTCTTCTGTCCACGGACATGGACATTTAAATTGTTTCCATGTCTTGGCTACTGTAAACAGTGAACATGGGTGTGCCTATGTCTTTTTGAGTTACTGTTGGTTTTTTTCAGATAAGTACCCAGAGTGGAATTGCTGGTTCATATGGTAGTTCCACATTTAATTTTTTGAGGGATGTCCATACTGTTTTCACAGTGGCTGCACCAATTTACATTCTTACCAATGGCGCATGAGAGTTCTCTTTTCTTCACATTCTCACCAACGCTTGTTATTTCTCATCTTTTCGGTACTGGCCATTCTGACTGCTGGGAGGTGATATCTCAGTGTGATTTGAACTTGCATTTCCCTGATGATCAGTGATATTGACCACCTTTTCATGTCCAACTGTATGTCTTACTTGGAAAACTGTCTATTTGTATCCTTTGTCCATTTTTTTAATAAGATTTTTAAAAATTTATTTTAGAAAGAGCAGGGGAGGAGGCAGAGAGGGAGAGAGAAAAAAATCTTAAGCAGACTCCCCGCTGAATATGGAGCCCAACACAGGGCTTGATCTCAGGACCCTGACATCATGACCTGGGCAGAAATCAAGAGTTGGTCACTCAACTGACTGAGCCATCCAGATGCCCCTCTTCGCCCATTTTTAAGTTGGATTGTTTTTTTGCTATTAAGTTGTATGAGTTCTTTATATATAAGGGATGTTAATCCCTTATCAAATATATGATTTGCAAATATTTTCTCCCATTCAGTAGGTTGCCTCTTCAACTATTTAAGAATAAGAAATACCTGTGGCTTTTGAAGAGGGAAGTTACACAAGGGGAAAAGAAAATTGCAATCACAAAACTTGAGGGGAGTGGTAGGGGAAGGATTGTTTATTATGAGAATGTTGGTAGGTGGATAGAGGAAAAAATGAGAGGAAATACAGAGATTCTACATTGAATAGATACTAGAAAAGGGATAACTGATAGAATATGGTCCTGTGTTATATAATATCTATTCTGTTTTATGGGGAAATATGGAAAGTCTACATATTAAAAGCATCCTATAGGTATGTTTGTATGGTAATCATCTGTGTATAGTAATCATCTGAAGACACATTTGAAAGTGCTTTAGAACAGTAATCAACAAATGTTTCTGTGAAGGGCCAGATAGTAAATATTTTAGGTTTTGCTGGTCACATATCGTATCTATTTGCATATGCTGCTGCTTTTCCTTCTCTTTTTTCCTCTTTAAAAATGTAAAATCAGGGGCGCCTGACTGACTCAGTTGGTGGAGCACGTGACTCTTGATCGCGGGATTGTGAGTTTGAGCCCCACGTTGAGTGTATAGATTACTTTAGTATCTTAAAAAAAAAAAAGTAAAATCGTTCTTAGCTCATGGAGCATATAGAAAGGCCACAGGCCAGATGCAGCCTACAGGCCATAGTTTGCTGATCCCTGCTTTAGAACTTAGATTTCCTGAGAGAACATTCAGTGTTCTCTCTCTCTCTCTCCCCCTCTCTCTCTGTAAGTGAAGAAAGATAAAGGTCTTTCATGGAGAACGTGAAGTTGGAATAATTTAATACATTTGAATGTATTTGACCCTTGATCTGCTTTTGACCATTATCACTCAGATTTGTGACTGTGACTGCCAACTATTTGGGGCCATATAAGCCCACCTTCCTTTCTGTCCTTTTTCTTTTTTCCAGCTGTGGTAGTTTAAAAACACATCTGCAAGGGGCGCCTGGGTGGCTCAGCTGGTTAAGTATGTAACTCAGTTTTGGTTGGGGTCGTGAACTCAAGGCTGTAAGAGCGAACCCCTGTCTGGGACTCTGCCCAGCAGGGAGTCTGCTGGAGATTTTCCCTCGGTATCACTAGGTTGTACACCTGGATGTTAACTATACTGAATTAAAATAAACACATCACACACTATATTAGGTAAAAAAAAAAAAAGTTTGTGTTTTGTTCCCTTGAACCTAGGTGGCTTTTGTAACTGTGTCAACAAATAGGCTGTGACAGAAATGACACTGGTTTCTGAGACAGGATCATAAAAGACACAAATTCTGCCTTTCTCCCCCCTCTCTCACACAACACATACGTTTTGAAGCTGTAAGTCGCCAGGTAAGAACAGCTCTCCTGAAACTTCCATGCTGAAGAAACTGTGGGAGAGCACAGGGAGACAGGGAGAGATGTCTGAGGGGCTCCAGGTTCTTGCCCCCGGCTACTGACGTCTTCCCTGACCAGGCGCCATACATATGACTGAGCAAACCTTCAGATTATTCCAGCACTGGCTTCCATCTGCCTCCAGGCTCCCGGAGACAGCCCAGGCAAGAACCATCCAGCTAAGCCCCAGAACCATCCGCCAGGCCCCAGAACCAGAAGAGATAATAAAATGTTTGTTGTTGTTTTAAGCCAAAGTTTCACGGTGATGAGTTCCATTGCAGTGGGTGACTAGAAATGATTTTGGGATCTGGAAATGGAGCGTTACTCTAGCACAATCTAAAACACATGGCCATGGCTTTGGAACTGAGCTGCAGGCCTAAGTGGGAAGGGCCTGGAAGAGATTAGTAGCAGAAGTCTGATGGCTCTTGAGGTTGTCAGTAGAGCTTACAGGAAAGTGAGAGAAAAACTATTAAAGCTGAAGGAAATCCACTGTTAATAAACTGTTGCCTGTGATAATAGAGAAATAAAAAATCTACCTAATGAACTGACGGATCGGCCTGAAGAGTTTTCAGTCTAGAGGTTGAAAGTGTCACCTGATTTCTTGTAGCTGTCTGTCTTAAAATACAGACTATCATGTGCTACAGAAGAAATTACTGTTTTTGTTGCAAAATTTAGAGGAAATATAAAGGAGGCAGAACTTAGTGGGTTAGAAAATACAGTGTCTCCCAACAGAATATGCACGAAGTAAAAAAAGGCCCCAGGGAAAAAGTCAAATTCATGGCCCTGTCACAAAAACTCCTCAGGGTAAAGATGAGGCCAAGGATTTGACTGTAATATCCAGACTCCAGAAAGATTTAGGTGGTGCTTTTGAATTCTTGCCAAAAGCAAAGCTTTTGGCTAAGGATCCTTTCCATTAAACAATCGGAATTCTAATAAAAGACAATGATGCTCAGGAGCTTTACAGGGACCCCAAAGTAGACAAGATTTGTTGATGTGGCTTTTGTCTCTTGAAGTAAACCCCAACAAAATCAGTAAGATTCATAGGAAACGTGCAAAGCTTTTAAGAAAATTATACTTGCAGAAATACTACCAGCTTGGACTAGGAAGAGAAATGGCTTCAACATGAAAAGAAGCTTTTAGATCCTGGACCTTACACAGGCAGAAAGTAGGCTCATGAAACTACTAAACTTAAAATATGGGTTATATGTTTTGGAATGGGAAGGATAACTCAGCGGAACTAAGATCCCAGACGGTGATTCCAGGAGCTGAGGAGAATCAATGTCGGCAGAAGAGAACCCTGCTTATGGGACTGGCAGAATTGTGCCCGTGTTGGATTTGCTACATGCCTTTTGTTTCCTCCATGTTTGTGAGTGTTTAGTGGTTATCCTCTGCCTGCCCCACCATGTTTATTGTGTGTGGACAGATAATTTGTTTCTCTAATTCCCAGGTTTTCAGACCTAGATGAATGGTACTTTTCCTCTAGGAAAATGTAATTTTCTCATTGATTTTCTTTTCTTTCCTCTTCTTTTCTTTCTTTCCTTCCTTCTTTCTTTTCTTTCTGTAACTTTAAATCATATAATAAGACAACCAAAGTATAATATATAACTAGAATGGCTGTAAATTAAGCACAGAAATCCTCCTTCCTCTGGAATCTCTTGTTAGTATATTCTAAGTACCTAACACAGGGCCTATCCAGTATGTAATAATTTTTTTGGTGTTAGTTTCCTCTATCATTCTTTTTTCCTTTTAAGGAAGTTATTTTTATTCATGGTATCCGGCTCGCTTAGGCTGACTTCTTGTTCACTAGGGCTTCCTACCCCCATACCCTCCCCTACCAGTCCCCTACCCCCTCCACATGCTCTAGACATTTTCTGGCCTTTTCCTGCCATCCAGACTCTGAACTTGCCTATTTTAGTTCTTGAGAAGCTTACAGAGTGACCAGATAGATAGCATGAGAAACAATGCTAAGGTGCTAACCCATAAGTTTTACTTGTATGATTGTAATGGCAACTTTCAATATTTACCCTGTGGAATAAGCAGAAGATTTCAGACACTTTTGTAGGCTCTTTGACTATTTGGGGTAAGAACAGGTCATGACATTCATGTTCCTTTCTAATGGAGAGTTGCTATTTTGAGGGAGGTAACACAGTGTAGACACTGGCTCCTTTTCATGTTGCGGGTCATCTGGGAAGCTCTGGAGTCGAGGTCGGACGTGTCTCTTGTCTCCTTTTCCCCAGCATTGTGTATAGGATTCTAATCTAATTAGAACTAATGTCAATAGCAGTATTCAAGAGGGAAACCCAAAGAGGATTTTTGAAGGAAGGGGGAGTGGAAAAGCGGAGGACAGTTTTACCTGAATTGTTTTGCCTTGGAAAATACATACGCTCATATAATTCTGTGAGTCAGTGAATATATATACCTGAATAGAGGTATTCTTTATTTAACCAGTATTATTGAGTATCACTCTGGGACTCTTCCAAAGTACTAGCATCTTTGGGGATAATATAAACCAGAGAGCCTTACTCCGAAGGACGGTTTCCTGCAAGGATTTGGCAGGAGCAGACCTGCCGCTCCTTAGGGAAGGTTTTTGCATCCTGTTAGATGTGTCTCTTACTGCAGGGCACAGGCATTCTTTTTTTTCTTTTTTTTTTTTTAAAGATTTTATTTATTTATTTGAGAGACCAAGAAAGTGAGAGAGCATGAGAGGAGAGAAGGCTAGAGGAAGAAGCAGACTCCCCGTGGAGCTGGGAGCCCGATGTGGGACTCGATCCCGGAACTCAAGGATCATGACCTGAGCCGAAGGCAGCCGCTCAACCAACTGAGCCACCCAGGCGCCCAGGGCATAGGCATTCTTACATTTTAAAATAACATCGAGTTCTCAGGAAAGCTGGATTCCATCAACAGTAACCTCTTTCTGTAAACTAAAAGCTTCCAAAGCCTTAGGAAGAAAAGAAATAATCGAACCTTAAGAATGAATTTATTACTAAGTGAATTTCATTCACAAAAGAAATGTTCTCTAATATTTAGGCTATTGTTGGTTTGGGCTTTGTTTTTAATTAACGTTTTTAGTTGTTTGCTTTGGTCAGTATTGAATTTGAGTTCAAAGATAAATCCTCTCATGGGGCACCTGGGTGGCTTAGTGTGTTAAAGCCTCTGCCTTCAGCTCAGGTCATGATCTCAGGGTCCTGGGATCGAGCCCCGCATCGGGCTGTCTGCTCAGCAGGGAGCCTGCTTCCCCTCTCTCTCTGCCTGCCTCTCTGCCTACTTGTGATTTCTCTCTCTGTCAAATAAATAAATAAAATCTTTCAAAGATACATCCTCTCCCCTCAGGATGCAGGCTAAAGAGGACTTGGTAAATAATGCAAAATCAGGGCTCCCAAGTTTTTTGGAACAATTCCGTCAGGTCTTTCCATGGTAAACAGTACGTGTGACTTCAGTATTCCGTGACACGGAGCTGCTCCCTTGCTACGCAAACACATGGGCTCCCGTTTTTGTCTGTCTTCTTCTTTGCTCAGTTTCTTCATTTCTTAAGTTCTAGCCTCTTAAGTCCCTCGCCACTTGGGGAGAAGTGATGGGGCACGAGAAGCAAGGGGGAGACACAGTCATATTGTGCTGACGCGTCCTGGGACTCTGGGCAAGTCCCGAAGCAGGAAACCGGGGGAGTCTGCCGGTGACGGAGCTCGTTGATGATGGAGGCTGGACAAAACCCGGTGACCTCAGGGCCTTGGTGGTGGTACTTCTACATAAGTCTCCTACTGCCATTTACCGTACAGGCCTTAGATGACCCAGCAGGGAGTTACTTTGGGTAACATGGAGCAAGGGCTTTAGAGTCAGGCAGCCAAGGGGTTATTTCCTCTGTCTGCCATTTAGTAGCCGTGTGACCTCAGGTCACATTTATCCTCAGTTTCCTCATTTGTAATTCCTGCCATGAGACGTCATTCTGAGGATCACAGATAATATACCTAAAGTGCCAGCAAAGGCATCCAGCAAAGCGCAAGGATGGTCTTCATAAAGGGGAGCTACTCGAGGGATCCTCAAAAGTCTCTTTCCAATGCTTACTACACCTATATAATCTCAATCTTAACCTCTCACTTTTTCTCTGTCTCATATACAGAGCATTTACTGTTTGAAGCTCCTGGAATTGTATGTACACCCCACCATTTTAAAAGTGGGCTTCTGGTGGGGCGCCTGGGTGGCTCAGTCGTTTAAGTGTCTGACTCTTGGTTTTGGCTCAGGCTGTGATCTCGGGGTTGTGTGATGGAGCCCCGCATCAGGCTCTGCATTCAGCAAGGAGTCTGCTTGAGTTTCTCTCTCCCTCTGCCCCTCACCCCGTGTTCACCTGCTCTCTCTCTCTAAATGAATAAATAAATCCATCTTTAAAAAAAAAAAGTGGGCTTCCGTCATCAGGAAACTCATCCTGTTGCCAGTTTAAAGGAACATTATAAAATGGAGAAAAAGTTAAAAAGCACAAGTGTATTATTTCTTTACTCTCTGGTAGTTTTAACTCCTTATCTCCCATGCCTAACAGTGATGTCAGAAACAACACCAATCCAATTCTTTCCTTGCTGGGTGGCGTCTAGCCCGCCTGCAGCCAGAGCACCCTTCGGGCTCGCGAGCACCTGCACCAGCCGCGCTTGGACAGATACGTGGTCAGGAGACCTTTTACACGACAGCCATCCAGTTCTACAGAAACTAAAAAAATGGACTCAAACAAAGGGCTGGGTTGCCCAGGAAAGTGGATGCAGGACCACTGAGAACTGTGTGAGCGGGTAGGAGGAGGTGGGGGGGGGGGTGACCCCCGGGGTCGCGTGCCGCGGCTCCCACAGGAGGTGTGCTGTCTGCCGAAGCCACAGCATTGCCGCTGTGACAGGTAGTTAGAGCAGTGAGGCTGCCCTTGTTTAAATGACAGATGGCGAGGATGTTACTACTGTTTCCAGAAATGCCCCCTTAAGAGGGCAAACAACGGGCGTTCAGAGGTCTTCGTTTTCAAGACTGCTGGGAAAATTTGGAAACAGGATGGCGCCACCCCCATGATGTCCGCATCCCAATCCCTGGGACCTGCGGTAAAAGGGGTGATTAAGATTGCAGGCGGAGGCAAGGCTGCTAATCAGATGACCTTAAAATAGGGTGATTGTCCTGGATTCTAACAGCGGGCCTGGTATAATCACAGGGGAAGGAGGAGGCTGAAAGTCGGGAGTTGGAAGCAAGCTTCCAGTGACTTGACCGGCCTCTGCTGAGGGGAAGGGGCTGTGAGCCAAGGGGCTTGGGTGGCCTCTAGGAGCCGGAAAAGGCAAAGAAGCACGTTCTGCCTTAGAACTTTCAGAAGGCCCTGCAGACACCTCGATTTTAGTCCAGTGAGACTCGTTTCAGACCTGTAGCCTCCAGAACTGCACGCTCATGGTTCTGTGTTGTTCTAAGCAATTACATTGGTAGTAATTTGTTACAGCAGCAATGGAGATTAACATAGCATTTAACTCTGAACAACTAAATACCTGACATCGATGAACCCAATTTTCATCTCTTCCCTCTTTCTCGGAAAGTGGAATGACAAAGCCAAAGCAAGGCGGAGGAAGGTGAGCGCACAGGGCCTGGGTGGCGGGGAGCCTCGCTGCTCAGTGCAGAGGTCTCTGTGCACGTCCAGGCTTCCCGGGCCCCACGCCCTGCCTTCCACCCCGACGTTCCTCCCCGCTGGCCTCCTGCTGCCTCCATTTCTTTTCCCTCCTTTTTGCTTGTTGTGATCCCCTTCTTCCTCATTTGTCCCTTCTGTGTCCCCAAGCGTCTCCTCTCCGGTTCTGCGCTTCCACACTGGCAACGTCTGGCAGTGGCCTGAGCTGGTAAGAGGGAAACAGGCATTCCTGCGAATTCCCTCCCTTCCCCCGACAGCTGCAGCTTCTGGGGAAGAATCCTGAATGAAAGCTAGCAAAGAGCAAAAGGAGTTGACGGGACAAGAGTCATCTGAAAACAGTAAGGATCAAAACACAAAAGGGAAGGATGATAAGACAGGGGCTGCCACACCATCTCGTTGACCTAGCCGTCACCATGTTCCTCACAGAATCATTGCACTTTATGCCCGGGCCGAGCCTAAATATCATGCCCACGCTCTCGGTAGTGCGGGGGAAGCCCCTCTGTCTCTGCCAGTAGTTCCCTGCACACCGGAGCTCTTGGCAGAGGGGTGCTCCCGGGGCACCGAGTTCCGTCTGCACGTGCGGTCTGTACAAGATTGGATGTTCGTTTGCAGCTAGTGCAGCACTCACGGAGCCCCCACTGCAGATCCTGCCATGTCCCCGGGCGGGAGGCGGTGGCAGCAGCCGCCGGCGGCCCCTGCTCTCCGGTGAGAAGGATCTCTCAGGGATTAGGGTGAGCGGTCGCTCCTGTCTTGGCACCGTGGCCAAGCAGTGTGCTGCAGGTGTGTCCTGAAGACGTGAGCGGATCTAATTTAGACAAGAACAACCACATCCAAATCCCTCCCCTAAAGGCGAGTCCGTGACTCTCGTGTGCCTCCAAAAACCACAGTAAGTCCTTGCTTCCGAGTCGGGGCGGTGCTTCCAGGGCCCGAGGAAAGAACCTCCCGCCAGCTATGCTGGGTGACGCCCGTGTCCTCTCAACCAGCTTTTGTCCTTTTACTCGTTGTGTCAGATGACTTTCTGTATAAGATGTGGAACTACATCTTTAAAAGGGACGATGTGGCAACTTTAACACCTGGTCATGCTCTCGGCGCGCTCCCCCTCCCGGCTGCGTCTTCCTTCATCAGAGATGAAGGAGGAGATTTAAAATGGCCAGTTCTGGTCACCTGAATTGCTACAGCCTCTGTCTGCCCTCCGGGGCTCCCGTCTTTCCCTCCTCCCAGGGATTTGTCAGAGGAATCTTTTAAAAATGACCCCCAGCCACCCCTTCCCCTCCCTCCTGCCGCCTTACTGGGGTTAGACGTGTCCCTAACACCCCGCGCTTCCCCCCTTGGCAGCAGTGGTCACAGCGGCCCGACCCCCAGCCGCGGGTCCCGCCGGCCGGCCCGGTGTGGGGCCGGGTGTGCGCGCACCCCACTGGGCCGGACGCTCCGCCGGGGGTGCGTGAGGGCCCTCTGCGCCCTGAGAACTTCGTGGTTCCCCGCCGTTCCCAGGCCAGACCCAAACTCTGGTTTCCCGGCGGGACGGCTTTCGGATCTCCTCTTGGCCCTCAGGTGGGTCTCACATCTTCCCGCCGGGAGAGGCCTCCTCTGCCTGCCCATCTGCAGTAAGTCGTCTCCACCAAATAGCCGCCGTCGCCGTCCTCCCTTGGGAGCGCTCGTTCCCGGCCCCACTGCGAGAGGAGTCGGGCCCACTGGGACCCGCTTCACCAGTAGAATGTGCGGGAGGGGAGACTGGGCGCCCCCGGACCTAGTCGTGAAGAGGTCCGGCTGTGTCCACAGCCTGTGTCTTGCAGCTCTGAGCTGCTCAGGAAGTCCCGGGAACTCTGGAGAGAGAAGCCACATGGCGCGGGGTCACAGCACCAGCGGGAGAGGGAAGAGCATCTCCCCCAGCCCAGCCCAGTCCAGTCCCGCCTCGAGGGCAACGCAGTCTGATGTAACAAGAGCAGAGGCCCCAAGTAGACCGCCTGGCTGAGTAGTCAGCCTACAGAACCTTGAGATAACAGCAGTTTTAAGCCACTAAGTTTTGGGGTGGTTAGTTACATAGCAACGAATAACCTCGATACCACCCTTTGAGCCCCCAAACCTAGATTTTCTGTAAAGCTTCGCCTTGCTGGCTGCTAGTCTAGTTGACCTTGATCTCTCCTTTCTTTAATTCCCCAGAACTTCTTGATACCACGTATTTTGTTATCTAACTGTATATAGTATTTCCTCCGTGACCAAACGCTATGCTCTTTGAAGACAGCGAATGGTGGAGATGTCTTCTGTAATCCCTTCAAGTCTTAGTACTGGACAGAAATGTCATTAGCAAGCTATCGGGCTGAATTTTAAGCATCCTTGGTCCTTTTGGCCCTCTGGCAACTATTTTAGCTTTGAGTCTTTCTCGTGGCATCTCGTGGCGCCTTCTCTGAAGGCGTGGTACAGGTGGCGGCAGGCGGCCCTTGGGATCGTCCCACCTGGAGGGCAGTCTGTGTTTGAACACGCCTTCCAGGTAAGTTGGATGGATGCTGAAGTTGGAGCATCACAGTTGGAGTGGAAAAGGTCTGTTTTAATGTCAGAAGGCCGAGGGTTCTTTCAACAAACTTGACTAAATACTCACCCACTTGTGCCAGATACTGTGCTAGAGATGGGACGCTGAGGTGGCTATAGGTTTGTCTCCGCTTCTGGGCAGGGGATGGTGGCAGCACTATTTACACTCGCGACAATGAGACAAACCCCACATTCTCTCTGCCCACTGAATGAGCTAGTCCTAGTTTTTTGCCCTCCCCTTTCTACCTGTGGGTTGGGTGCCATTATCATGAAGGTAACTAAACTGTAGGAACCCTTTTTATTAGAATGTGGTTGTATTAAAGATCACTCCGTTAGCCCGGCAAATGGTTTTATACGTAAGCTCGCCATACAATAGAAAACTGAGATGAGTAAAAAGTAGTTATTCATAATCCTATTACTCACAGGTAATAGATTATAGCTCATGTCATTTCAGTGTATTCTCCTCCAAACTCTTCAGTGCCTGGGTCTCTTCTTCCTCTTCTGTCTGTCGTATTCTCTGAGCGAACCGTGGCCTCCGCAAGTCAGTCAGTGCCTGGAGCTTTGGGATCTGTTGGTGAGACAGGTGCCCTAGGTCCTGGTGTTTGCTTGTAGCGAGCCGGGGAGGTTGAGGCTTGGGTGCAGCACCACACAGACGATTCCTAGCTGCCCTCCGCACTCCGGTCTGTCATGCCCTTGTATTTATTAGGGAATAACGCACTGATCGACCCCACAGATTCCTTCCCACCTCTTCTCGGAGGCTTTGTTTTCCCCCCATGGGCAAGCACGACCTTCCAGCCCCTTCTCTCCTTGGTCAGTTCCTCTTCATCCTTCATGACCCAGAGCAGTGATCAACATCTGTGGGAAACATTCCCTGATCCTTTCAGACTTAGTCATGCTCTCCTCGGACTCCCACTGCGCTCTCGTCCTACCTCCATTTCGCCTGGGAGCGGCACACGTTTCTCTGTCTGCTGCCCTTGCCCCAGGACAGAGGCTTGTATTTATCTCTGCATCCCCTAAGATATATGAAAGGGTTTCCATAATGTTTGTAGAAAGAAGAAATCAAAGCCCCAGGCCTGTCAGAGTCCTCCAGAACCGCCCTTCACAAGCACAGGACCCCCGGCAGGACCCTGGGCTAGAAAGGCTTCCGACCTGGAGACCCAGGCACTGGGTTTCCTACCGGGAAGCCGCTCTGCGATTCGGAGTCAAGCTTTTTGAGTGGTTTTGAATGATACAGCCACGGACGAAGGAGGCGCTTTCTCTTCTCTTCTTGCCTTTAGGAAAGGGAGGAAATGGGAGAATAGAGTTCTTGGAAATGCTGTTTGTGATGGGCTAGAATCTCGTCCTAGACCAAGACTCCTTAGACGCAGGGAATGTGTATTCTCGCAGATGAGGTTAGTACGGCCACGTCTTTGTAGAAAAAACCTTGAGCTGCTAGGAGCAGCCTGTGAGGCCGACTGAAGTCAAGACAAAAGAGGCGTTTTTCTTCTTCTCTGTATCTGAGGGCAGCAGTCAATTCTACAGTCATAATTCTGATAGCTGACAATGAGCGGGTCAGAGCGAGGAGGAGAGACCCTGGGCGGGGGAGCTGAAGAAAGAGAGGCATCTCCTGCGGGGCCGGGAGCAAGCTTCCCAGCGAGCAGAGGAAGGCAAACCGACAGAGCGGATTCTTGTGATGGCAGAGGAGTTTCCCGCGGTCCCGGTCCCCAGCCACCCGGCTGGGAGGGGCAGAATCAGAGCGCAGTGGACGTGTGGGCGGGGCTGCGGCTGCGCGGTCCCTGGAGACCACCACCAGCCTTCGGCTGGGAAGGTGGCACCGAGTCCTGGTTTCTGTGTTACCTGTCGTATGGGTGGAGTAGGATTATTTTTAGCTCAGAACAGTTATACGAGGATGTCAGAGCTGAGTTCTCCTCTGCGATTTTGGCCCGTGCTGCAGTCATTATGGCTAGATGTGCTTACAGAAACACATGCATTTTCCCATCATGTTCTTTAGAAAATCAGAGACACCTGACTGCTCATCTGTATCGGGGACTGAAATTTCTGGCACCTTGCAAACCTCACAGAGAAGTGAGACAAAGCCTGACCTCCTACATCTGGGGTCTTCACGGGCGCCAAACAGCGTTGTTCTTTGATTCCTCTCCTCCCTGCGCTGGCATCACCTGTGGCCAGCGTGACCTCTACCCTCTCTCCTTGACCAGCTCCTCCTCCCTGGTGACCCGGTGCGATGGGCGACACGTGCGGCAAAGCTTGCCTGACTTGTAGAGTCTCCAGGGCGCTCCCTTCCTCGGTCCTGATGTCCCGTGAGCATTACTCATTTAGAAGGAGCTGGACGCAGGACCTGTGGGTCACGTGCACATGGCGTGGCTTGTGGTCCAAACAGATCCCTGCTCCTGACCCCCAAATCATGTGTTCTTGTTCTGGAAGGTAACCCTTCCCTGCCACTTCACTTTGCTCTTCTATTAGGACTAAGTGGGCCCCCTTTGTTTCTACTCAAGCAGCATTTGATGAGACTAGTCAGAGATGACAGGCCGCCCTCATTCCCCACTGAGCCAGTGCCCCCTCGCTGGATTGCCCTCGCCCACCTCCAAAGGTGGCAGGACAATTACCGGTCGCCTGCTAGACCTGCTTCAAAGCTTCCTGTAACCCGGCAGTGACTGAAATGCACAACCTTCCAACTCAATGACATTTAAGGCAACCACTCATCAGTTCAGGCAGCAAAATAAATTGGCACTCAGCTGCTCCCAGTCTATTTTTCTGGTTAGAACTATAAATAAGGTAAATGATGGTGCCACTGCCTGTGTGACACCGTCCTGCCCCCTCCCCAAGCAATCACATTTTCTCGAACGCTCTCTGGCTTTGTTCCCGCCTCCCTGAGGAACAGCGTGTTAAGGATTGTATTTGGAGGTTGCCTAATGCTGTCTGCATTTGAGTCTTACACACAAATAAATATGCTTTTCAATTGCCCATCCACCCCCACTGAATTTGTAATTCATTCATAGGAAAGGATTTTTCACTATTCTAACTCCTCCAATATTCTTATGTAGTCTCTTTTATTCATGGGACTAAGTTGCATCACGCAGTGGTGACATTTAAATGACAGTTTCTCCTGTAACCCAGAGTAATGACCTTGTGAAGTGTGGTGTATGGGGGTGCTTATCTAGTAATTTATAGTTCTCATAAATACTAGTTGTGATGTCTGAAAAGAACTCAAACGGCAAGTACTTTTCCCTACACTAACGACTGTGAAATATAACATTTTTAAAAGCATGTTCTGATACCTATTTGCCCCCATGATTCCCCAAAATTCCTTCCCTTCAAAGCCATAAGCATTCTAAGCATTCCACCCCCACCCCAATACTCAAACATTAAAAATAAAAACAAATCATTGTTCCTATTCTCCTTCCCACCCCCAAGGCACTGATATCTGTACAAACATCAATGGGAGGCAGGAAAAAAAGGAATCCGTCAAATCAAGTGATCTTCATGGCTTTCAAACGAAATCTGAAAGCTGGTTGAGTCAGTATGCTTGCACATTCTGACTGACTCCCGGACTTTTGAAACAATACATGATAACTTCCGCTTTGGCCAAAGCTAAGCCTCTGCCAGCCCAGCCCCAAACCGGCTCTACATAGGGGCTGTTGCCAAGTCGACTTCCCTGGCTCTGCTCGAAATTAATAAGGCCAATCAGAAATGCACAAAGCCTGCATGACCAATCATTCTCCGGGCGTTTGCCATCGCCTCTGCGGTCAGATAAATCACGTTAAAGCTATTACGCCAATGACCATAAATTAGGGGGCCTGGCGGCGCGCCCCTCCCGAGAACACAGCAGGCTGAGCCGGTGGGGCGGGGTGGGGGGGGGAACGCGGGTTCCCGCGGGGGCGCCGGCCGGAGCAGCCCCGAGCTGGACGCGCGCCCCCAGCTGCTGACACGGGGCTGCTCCGGGCTGGCCTCGATCCCCCAGGTGCGGCGACTCCATCTGCGCCGCTCCGCCGGGCTATTTACAGCCGAGGTTAGGCCGGTGATTGCTGGCATGGAAAACTCATTTCTCAGCCTGGCTTTTATTTACACTCTTATTAAGGAGCCCTTCACTCACGGCGAATGGCTGCGACGCGCGCGCTTGGCCCCAGGCCAGGCAGCCGGAGGGGCGGCGGGGGAGCGGCGGTCGCCCCAGAGCGCGGTGCGCGCGGGGACAAAGGCGCCCGGGAAGGCCGGCGCCCGCGGCGAGCGAGAGCCCCGTGTCTCCGTGGCTGGACCTCCCCTCGCGGTGTCAACCCCCTGGCGCTCTGCGCTCTCGGTAAACGTCCAACAGGAGAAAACAAGAGCGATGTGCTTTGACCTCCACCTGCAACCCCAGGTGAAGATTCCAGCCCCACTCCACCCAACACTGAAGCCTCCCCTGCCTCCTCCGCCGGGTGTCGTTCACTTCCCCCCTGCCCCCCATGTGGTGGACTCAGCAGTAACGACTCCAGAGGGGGGAAACTTAGGGCTGTTCTTTCTGTTGGCAGCACCTAACCCCCGAGCAGGCCTGCGTCCTGGAAACCCTCGGCAGCCTTGCACATCTGGGGCTCCCGCCATGCATACTGATGCCCAGGGCGGTGAGACCCAGCTCGGCTTCCTGGACACAGTCAGCTGTGTTCAAGGCTGACCAAGCTCGAGAACTCCCATAAAATGAAGACTGGGCCGTCTCTGAGCCCTGTAAAGAGGACCTGAGGACATTCCAGGCAAGTTTTTTTCCCCCTAAAAGGGACAAAGGAAAGACAGTTTTGCTGTGGGGCAGTTTCCCCAACAAAGTTTCTCTTTGCTTTGCAGATTGTGACATTTTCCTGGTATTCCCCCCCCCCCCCATTACCCACTCTCCTTCCTAGTGTCCTCACGCGCTGGAGTGGATTATCCCCTTACTCCTTTTTCTGCCTATGGTCCCTCTTGGTTTAACATGTTTTCCCTTCTTCATCTTTCCATCTGATGACATCACTCTTCCCTCTTCCCAGAAAAGAGTGGGTTTCTCTTCTGCCCTCTTGACCCTCATTTCTATCCCTTCCCTCAGAAATGCCCCTTTTCTCTTTCCTGGTAGCTCAGGACACACTCTTTTGGGCTAGGGTGGCACTGGGGAGAGGGAAGACATCAGAGCAATAATCATAATTAACCCACCGTACTCCCCCACAGCCCACCAGGACTGCAGGACTGCAGCAAGGGGACAGCAGTATTATGGGGCTGAATTATGACTTCCAACATTTCTTGAAAACCTAACCTGTAGTACCTCAGAATGTGACTGTGTTTGGAGACAGACCCTTTGAAGAGGTAATGAAGGAAAAATGAGGTCCTATGGGTGAGGCCCAAACTCAGTATGACTGGTGTCCTTATAAGAGGAAATTTGGACACACAAGGCAACACCAGGGATGTGTGAACACGGAGGAAAGACCGTGTGAGGACACAGCAAGAAGGCCAAGCCAAGCAAACCAAGGAGAAAGGCCCCAGGAGAAACCAGATCTGCTAACACCTTGATCTTGGACTTCTGGCTTACAGAACTTTGAGAAAGTAAAATTCGGTGGTTGAAGTCACCCGGTCTGAGGTGGTTTCTTGTGGCAGCCCCTAGCAGACTAACACAGGCGCGAAGGAAGCCTGCCTTGGAACATCCCTGCAGCCCTCTCTCCTCCTCCACGACTTGGAAACTCTCCCTGCAGATAACTTTGGGCACAACTTTTCTTCCTGTTACGTTCCAGGAGATCTTGGTTTTTTGAGATAAGAACCTACCAGGTGGTGAGATTTCTCTGCTGGAAGAGCTTTATTTTTGCCCCTTTTAATTGTTGGTTTTGTTCTATGTTGGGTTTCCAGACACAGGACACCCATCCAAATGTGAATTTCAGATAAACAGCAAATAAGGAAACTGGTATTAACAAATTCAATACTCGAGGCCACTGCATTGTTGGATTTAGGCTGCCTTACACTTGAATTCTCTGGGTTTTGTTCTGTGAAAAAATGTCATTTTATCACTCTTCTTATTGCTGAGCCCAGAGGCAAAGATCAAGTAGACCATAGAGAAGTGCCCTGTTAGTATGTGAAACGATCTTCTGATCTGAGGTCAGCGGAGCCCATAAAGAGAGATGTCAAGAGCTGTAATACTGACACCACTGCGGCAAATGCCTCTCCGTCCCGACACTGCAGGTTCTGTAATAAACAGCGCGGCTGGCCCCCTGGTAAAAGATTTACCTTTTACCATTGCTTTTATTACAGGTCAGTGCTCGAGAATGTAGGATCAGTCTTAAGCACACTTCTAGTTCAAGAGGAATTTGAACATAATTTTGTTCGGTTGTTCCAGACGCTGGGGGTCTGTTCTTCAACTATTAACTGGCACGTACGGAGAACTTCATGGAAAGGTAGGTACTGTGGCTAATACCGGCGGCTGGCACGCCATTCTTTCTGCTGAGGTCAGGACCTTCTGTTCGAGCCTGGTACTTTCTTTCATCCCGAAAAGAACCCTTGCCAAGAGAAACCTTTACAGTAAGTGCGAAAGAGACGCTGGCACAGAGCTCCAGCTGCGTAAGAGTCAAAGCCAGAGTGAGAGGGAAATAAAGTGCCTGTGACAGAAACACATTTTACAGAAAATGATGTTGGTGGGTCCGCAGACAACAAGGCGTGATGGCTCAGTGCAAAGGTCAGGAATGGAGATTTGATGCGAAAGTGCTTTGTTAAAAATCTCATCTAAACGCGTACACGATGGAAGTTTGCAACTACTGCTTATCTAATGAGAAGTTCTAGAAACTGTTATAGCGAGAGGTAATAGAGTACAGAATATAAATTTTGGATTTGAAATCCTGGCTTTGGCGCTTCTTGGCTTTTGTGTCCTTAGGCAACTTCTTAACCTACCAGAACTTTTCTTTCTTCACCTGCAGAAATGCTTCTGGAAAAGTAGGATAAGGACGTTTGTGGTTGTGTGGCAGACTAGAATTTCAAGGTACTAAAGAGAACACTGGTAAAGACTGTTAAAATTGTCTTTTTCAAAATTCTGGAGACTAACTAAAGGATTGCAATAATCCAGGGAATGTTTTAAAAAAAAAAAAAAAAAAAACCCCAGCTGAATCACAGTAAGAACAGGGAGCTTTGTGGCATTTTAAACCTAACCAGTTTCCTTACCCTCACTCCAGATATGTGGTAGTCCCTACCACCAACAGCCTCACAACCAGAGTAGCTGTGAGACCCTAAGACTACCAGCCAATAAAGGGGGCAAGTGGGTCTGGAGCTCCCCAAAAAGCCGCAGCTCCAGAGCACTGCCACAACTTGACCTGTCTGGCGGTTCCCTGGAAAGACCCCCTTCTCAGGGCTTGTCTTAACTCGACCTGTTCTCTACAAACGGTTCTATCCCCACTGCATTAGTTAAAAACAATCAGCAACAGTTGTTTAATACCTTCGCTGTGTAAGACAGCCATACCAATGGAGGCTAACAAAAGACTGACCCAGAGTCGTAGCTGTGACTGTTACAACTTTCAGCTCATTAGTGAATGTCCATAGACAGTGGACATTGTCCGCAGACAGCACTGAAAAGCTCCAGCTTATTACCCGAGACCTCGAAGTCCTCCAAGTCCTAACGTAGGCAGATGAGTGCACACGCCCGGGAGAGCTCACTAGGCCAACTCTCTCTCTCTGGCTGACCAAAAGGCCCTGAAAAAGCCAGAAGTAAAGGCTAAGGTAGACTTGTCCACTACTTTCAAGAGCATTGAATGTGTGCTCCAAGTTTGATGAAACACACTAACCTACATATCAAAGAAGTTCAATGAACTCCAAGTAGGATAAATCGAAGAGAGCACAGGTAGGCAACTTAGTGAACTTCTTGAAAGCAGCAAGAGAAAGGTAACTCCTCACAGGGGATCGTCAGCAAGTATAATGTCCCAACAGAAACCATGCAGGCCGGGTGGTAGGACAACATGTTCAAAGTGCCAAAAGCAAAACAGTTCTTCAAAAAATAAGAGAAATTAAGACCTTTCCAGATAAACAGAAAATTTGCCACAAACATACCTGCTTTACATGAACTGCTAAAGTGAATCCTTCAGATGGAAATAAAAGGATACTAGACAGTAACTTGAGTTCACATGAATAAAGAACACCAATAAAAATATGAGAATTATAAAAGACAGTATAAATGTCTTTTTACTTATACCTCTTCTATATATATTAGGGCAATGTTTTTGTATATTATTGCAATTAATCTGGTATTAATCTAAACTAGATTGCTTTAACATGTTAAAGGTAACCTTTCCAGAAACCACTAAGAAAACAACTTTAAAAATATGGTTGATAAATAACAAAGGAATTAAAATGGTGTACTCGAAATTACTTAATGCAAAAGAAGGCAATAATGAAAGAATAGAGGAACAAAAAAGACATATGACACATAGAAAACAAATAATGAAATGGTAGACATAAATCCTACCTTATCAGCAATTACATTAAATATATATGGATTAAACATTCCAATCAAAAGGCAGAGAGTACCACAATGAATTTATAAACATGGTGTAACTGGGGCACCTGGGTGGCTCAGTAGGATAAGCATCTGCCTTCGGCTCCGGTCATGATCTCAGGGTCCTAGGATCAAGCCCCATATTGGGCTCCCTGCTCGGTGGGGAGCCTACCTGTCCCTCTCCCTTTCTTTCTGCCCCCTCCCTGCTCATGCTCCTTCTGTCCCTCTCTCAAATAAATGAATAAAATCTCTTTAAACAATTAAAAAAAATAAGCATAGTATAAGTACTTTTCTCTGTAAGAGACATTCTTTAGATTCGAAGATTCAAATAGGCTCACAAGAAATGGATGGAAAAAGATGTACTATGCAAGAAGTAACCAGATGAGAGAAGAGCTATGCAAATATTAAACAAAATATACTTTAAAATTGTTACCAGAGGGGTGCCTGGGTGGCTCAGTCAGTTAAGCATCTGACTCTTGATTTTAGCTCAGGTCATGATCTCAGGGTTGTGAGTTTGAACCCCAGATGGGGCACCATGCTCAGCAGGGAATCTGCTGGAGAGTTTCTCTCTCCCTTTACCTCCTCCCCCTGCTCACTCTCTCTCCAATAAATACATCTTTAAAAAAAAATAGTTACCAGAGACAAAGGAGGACATTTTACAATGATAAAAAGGTCAATCTGGGTGCCTGGGTGACTCAGTGGGTTAAAGCCTCTGGCTTCGGCTCAGGTCATGATCTCAGGCCCGCATTGTGCTCTCTGCTCAGTGGGGAGTCTGCTTCCCCCTCTCCCTCTGCCTGCCTCTCTGCCTACTTGTGATCTCTCTCTGTGTGTCAAATAAATAAATAAAATCAAGAAAAAAAATACTCCTGTGTGTGGTACTGTGCTTTGTAAATATATATGGTCTAGTGTTGTAGAATAAATAAAATCTTTAAGAAAAAAAAAAAAGAGTCAATCCAACAGGAAAAGATAATTATAAAATATATGTACCTAACCACAGAACCCCAGAATACACATAGCAAAAACTAATAAAATTAAAGAGGGAAGCAGACAATTCAACAGTAAGAGCTGGAGACTTTAGTAGCCCACTTTTACTAATGAGTAGGACAACTAGGCAGAAGATCAACAAAGAAACAGAAAACTTGAACAACGGATAAACTAGCGAGCTCTAGCAGACAGCTAAAGAGCACGCCCCGCAGCAGCCAGGCACACACTCTTCTCCCGCACACCTGCGACATTCTCCAGGAAGGACTACAGGGACCCCCCCGCTTTCCCAAAGTTTGTTTTAAGCCCTTTCATTTTTATGAAGGGCTGCCACTGTGAAAGGCCTCCTGTTTCTCGCTAACTGAACGAAAGCGGAAGAGGATTTTCCCTTTTCCAGAGAAGAGGTGAGAAGCGTTCAGCACTGGTGCTGCAGCAAGAGGGGAGGTGAGCTCTCCTGAGCTCCTCCCCCTGCAGCTCCACTCAGCTCTGGACTGTGCCCGTGAGCATCTGTTCTTCAGCCTGATTTATTTTGTGCATCCATTAGCGAGACGTGTCATGAAGTATCAGAAAAGCCTAAGAGGTCTGGGAATGCTCAAATTTTCTTTGGTCTACGTTAATGGTAATTGCTTCTTCACTTTCCACCATTTCAGCTCATAAAAGGTTTCACAGGAACACTCCATTTTTGGATAGGGGGGCAACCTGTTTATGTTAGGTCATAAAACCTCAGTAAATTTTAAAGGATTAAAGTCACATAAAGTATATTCTCGATGACAAATGGGATGAAATTATTTCCTTGTCTGTAAAATGTAATAATATTTACCTGAGAGGGGTATAAAAGAAATCAGATCTCAAGTACCTAACACAGGGCCTAATAACTAGTAAGAATATAATACATAGATGGTGTTTTATTTTTATCTCACGCTAAAGTATGGTAAATCATAGGTTAGCTTCCTCCTTAAAAATTAAAAAAAAAATGTCTAACTGCCTTGACTTGGTAGATTATGTAATTGATGGTGTCTTAGTACTGAAGAAACACGTATCACAACCCTGATGCTTCCCCCACCATCGTGGCTAAAAGCTGAATATAAAACTTTTAGTCTTAGCAGTAAACAGCTGGCCATTTCTAAATTATCCTGTTTGTAACTAAATAAGATAAATGATTGATTTACCTGGTTTTTCTTAATGCTTGTCCATTAGTGTTCATTAATATGTGTGACTTTTTCATTCATTTCACACCAGAGAAGATTGGACCATATTTTCATGAGTTAATTCTTCTGATCAAGACATAAAGTTTGAATTTTTACCACTTTAGCCTAGAATCTAGTTCAGTCTGTGGTTACTTTCATGCACCAAAGCAGAGCTGAGTAGTTGTGACAGAGCCCAAATGGCCCATAAAGTCTAAAATATTTATTATCTGGCCTTTTACAGAAAAAGTTTGCTGAACCCTAACCTAAGAACTAAATAATTCTTGGGTGGGCCTGGTAGATGATATTCTAGGAAAGACCTAGAAAGGCATGCAATCATCCTTTTATTTCTAAGTTTGCAAAACTTTCTTCAACATGGTCAATCTTGTCTCATTCTGAGTGCCCATCAACTCCCCCCTACTCAATGTTTGAAGCAATTCCCAAATATACATTGTAACATCATCTATAAATAACTGAGTCTATTTGAATTGTATATTAAGACACATGACATTAATAATGATAGCACTCATCTTTTTTGAAAGTATGAGCTCAACCACACTGTTAATTTTCAAATTCTACTGTGACCAGATGTCCCCTGATTTATGTTGGGGCTTCCAGGAGTTGGGACTTTCATTTTTTTTTACCTAGGACAATGAGAATAGAGATTTCATAGTTCTCCAAAATCTCACCCACAACTTTTGGTCTCACTGACCCAACTCAGCAAGGAAGTAATCTCAAATTCAGAACTGCTAAGACTACTGTTATTTCAGGTTCCACAATTCCTTTTTTTAAATCAGAGATGTCTGGTTACTGGCATAAATTAGTAGTGCCTTTTTTTTAATTTAAGGTTTTATTTATTTGAGAGTATAAGCTGTGGAAACAGCAGAGGGAGAAGGAGAAGCAGGCTCCCTGCTGAGCAAGGAATCTGATGTGGGGCTCGATCCTAGGACCCTGGGATCATGACCGGAGCCAAAGGCAAATGTTTAACCAACTGAGCGACCCAGGCGCCCCATTAGTAGTACTTAAAGGGTGTGAAATGGCTGGGTTTGGGCCATTTTGCTACCATGACTTGGCCTTTCTCTCATCCTCCTGTCAAACATTCCCCCACCCCACTCCCACCTCACAACAGTGCCTTCTGAATGAGCTCATCTACACTTACATTTTTGGTGACAATATTTGTAAATTAAAATTTTTTAAAAAGGCAAAAGACAAAGTGCAGATTTATATTCCCCCTTTAGAGAAGTGCTACCCCCCAGGGCTGCATTCAGACCTTCTAAAGCCCCTTCCCTGTCTCCTTGGACCAGCAAATGATCCGATCTGGTGCCTGGAAGGCAATCAAAGAGCACCCTGCCCCCACCTTGTGCTCATTCACACTCTCAGTCTCTTGCAGGCAGCTTAAGTGGAATCAATAAAGCAAAAGAGGTTAGCTGGCTGGAAAAATCTCTTCAGAATTGAAAGACAAGACACTAAAAATGTAGAGATGTACTGAGAGCAGCAGTCTTTTCAGGGCTCTAATGATAGAAAAAGCAATTAAAAAGGCAGACTAATTGCTAGGATATGTAACACACTCTTCGGCCTGACATTTAATTGAAGGGAAAAACTGGGATGGCAACAACTTTGAAGTATTTTGTACATGGGGATTTTTAAGTGATGAGAATTAAAAAAAAAAATACACATGCACATACAATTTAAAAACTGTCGTGTGTTTTCCTCTGATATAACTCATCACTCTCAAGCAACAGTCTGGGGAGCGAAAGAAGCACTTGACTCTCCCAAAGGTCACAAATGGTGCATCATGGGATGGTCTTATCATTGAGTGAGGGGTTAAAGCCCTTCCTTTCCCCCTTCTGGGGAAGCAATCCTCATTTTCCTGGCTTAGTAGTGATCACTGTAAGCTGTGCGAAGAAGCAGAAACACAGATGTGGAGGAGAGCTCTTGCTAGGACCCTAGGACAGCCATCAGAATCTCCACATTATTGCTGGGAGTTGGTTTCCCTCATTTCAGTCACTCTACCAGGTTCCATATGTAGGATTATTTCCTAAATTATGGATTTATTTTTCTCAGTGACCTTTTCTTCTTTGTTTAATTTACCCCGAATTCCTCACAGCCAAGTTCTCTATACCTTGTTTCAGTTATCTACTGCTGTGTATTAAGTATCCAAATCTTAAGTGGCTTAATATAAAACCATTTTATTTGCTCATGTTTCTGCGGGTCAGGAATTCAGGCAGGGCTCAGTGTGGATGGCTTCTCTCTGCTCTGTAATGTCTGTGGCCTCAGCTGGAAAGGCCTGAGCAGCTGAGAGCTGGCTGGGCCTCTCTCTTCTTATGGTATCACCTGGAGTGACTCAAGAGGGATTTGGGGGATGAAAGATGGCCTCACTTCCAACGTCTGGGCATTTTGGTTATCTCCCTGGTGGCCTCTCATCACTCAGCAATGTAGTCTGACATTTGCAGTGTGGCTGGCTTCCAAGAGTGAAAGCAGGTGCTATAAGGCCTCTAGAGACCTAAATTTGGAATTCTCAGAATGTCACTTCTGCATTCTATTAATCAAAGCAAGTCACCAGCCAGACCAGATTCGAGGAGTAGGGAAACAAATGCCACCTCATGATGGGAAAAGGAGCACTTGTGAACAGATGTAGGAGGCACTGTTGGCAGCCATCTTTGGAGACCTACCACAGCTTTTAAGAGCTAATCTGATAAGCTAAACACTGCTCTTGAGAGAATGCTAGAAGACTCCTCCATCTTAGACTCTGTCTTAACCTCTGTCTTAAGACTCCTGTCTTAATCTTCAGGTATCTAATCTTGGGACTGACTCTTAATGACTTTCTACTATTAAGTGAGGAGGAGGAGGAGGCATCATACGCATTAGGGTATAAGGCAGAGGTTTTATAATAAAACTATTCTGAGTGTTTTCTAACTAGTCTGCTCTTCCAAACTAAGCTTCAGATAAGCTATAGCCTACTTTCAGCTTTCTTTTGTGAATCAATATTTAAGTTATTTTTAACACTGTGTTATTTTCTAGATTACTTTTAACTTCCTGGACTCTAGAACTAAGCAGAATTAGCATTCTTTGCTGTCTTGTCCCATCTGTTAACTTTTCTCTGTAAGATGGAACATTTTACTAACACTTTGTAAGTACTTAAAAATGCTTAAGTGACTAAGGAGAGTCTTGACTTTTATAGTCTTGAGCAAGTATATAATCACTAGCCCTCTCAAAAATACCTCTTGGGATGAAGGAATCAGTCAACAAGAGGATATAACACTTGTAAATATCTATACATCCAACATAGGAGCACCTAAATAAAGCAGATACTCAGAGACTGAAAGGGAGAAATAGACAGCAATACAATAATAATAATAAAGGACTTTAATACTCTACTTACACCAATGGGTAGATCATCCAGAAAGAAAATCAATAAGGAAACATCAGCCTTAAGTGACAGATTAGATCAGATAGACTTAAAGAGATATTTATACAGAACATTCCATTCAAAAGCAATGGAATATACAGTTCTTCTCAAGAGCACATGAAATATTTTCCAGGATGTATCATGTTAGGCCACAAAACAAGTCTTAACAAATTTAAGACTGAAATCATATGAACCATATTTTCTGACTACAATGGTATGAAACTAGAAATTGGTTATAAGTAGAAAACTGGAAAATTCACAAATATGTAGAGAATAAACAACATGCTATTGAACAATCAATGGGTCAATGAAGAAATCAAAGAGGAAATTAAGAAATATCTTAAGACAAAAGAAAATGGAAATACAACATACCAAAACCTATCAGATACAGCAAAAGCAGTTCAAGAGGGAGGTTCATAGCAATAAATGACTACCTCAAGAAATAAGAAAAATCTCAACATAATTATACAACTCAAGGAATCAGAAACTGAACAAAGTTGTTTCTTCCTTCCTTAGTAGAAGGAAGGAAATAACAAAGATCAAAGCATAAATAAGTAAAAATAGGGATCAAAAGAACAATAGAACAGATCAATGAAACCAAGAACTAGTTCTTTGAAAAGATAAACAAAATTGACAAACCAGTCATAGACTCACTAAGAAATAATGATCAGGACTCATAAAAACACAACTGGAAACAAAAGAGGAGACATTACAACTGATATTACAGAAATTCAAAAGATCATAAGAGACTACTACAAACAATTATATGCCAACAAACTGGACAACCTAGAATGGATGAGCTCCTAGAAACATGCAACCTCTGAGACTGAATCATGAATAAATAGGAAATCTGAATAGACTGATTACTAATAAGGAGATTGAATCAGTAATCAAAAATCTCCCAACAAACAAAAGTTCAGGACCCGATGGTTTCACGGGTGAATTCTGCCCAAAATTCAAATAAGAATTAATATCAATCCTTCTCAAACTCTTCCACAAAACAGAAGAGGACAGAATACTTCCCAACTAATTTTATGAGGCTAGCATTACCTGATACCAAAACCAGATAAAGATACAACAAGAAAAGAAAATTATAAGCCAATATCCTTGATAAACATAGATGTAAAAAGTCCTCAAAAGAATTAGCAAACCGAGGGTGCCTGGGTGGCTCAGTTGGTTGAGCGGCTGCCTTCAGCTCAGGTCATGATCCCGGAGTCCCGGGATCGAGTCCCATATCGGACTCCCAGCTCTGCGGGAGGTCTGCTTCTCCCTCTGACCTTCTCCCCTCTCATTCTCACTCTCTCTCTAATAAATAAATAAATAAATAAAAATCTTTAAAAAAAAAAAAAAAAAAGAATTAGCAAACCGAATTCAACAATACATTAAAAGGATCTTCATGTAGGATTATTCTAGGGGTACAAGGATGGTTTAATTTCTGCAGTCAAACAATGTGATACATCATATAAACAAAATAAAGGATAAACATATGATCATCTCAGTAGACGCAAAAAATGCATTTGGCAAAATTCAACATCCATTTATGATAAAAACTCTCAACAAAGGGGTTATCAAGGGAATGTACTTCAACGCAATAAAGGCCATATATGACAAGCCCACAGATAAAAATCATCCTGAGTAGTAAAAAGCTGGAATCTTCTAATACCAGGAATAAGAAAATGATGCATATTCTTGTCATTTTTATTTAGCATAATATTGGAAGGCCTAGCCAGAGCAATTAGGCAAGAAAAAGAAGTCAAAGGCATTCAAGTCATAAAGGAAAAGGTAAAACGGTCACTATTTGCAGATAACATGATATGATAACATAAAAAAAAAACAAACCCAAAGAGTCCGCACCAAAACTGCTAGAGCTAATAAATGAATTCCATAAAATTGCAGGATATAAAAGCAATATACAGAAATCTCTTGCATTTCTGTACACTAATAACAAACTATGAGAAAGAGAAATTAAGAAAACGATCCCATTTATAATTAGATTAAAAATATAGTAAGATTCCTAGCAATAAATTTAACCAAGGAGGTAAAAGACTATACACTGAAAATTATAAGACACTGATGAAAGAAAGCGAGTATGACACAAAGAAATGGAAAGGTGTACCGTGTTCACGGATTGGAAGAATCAGTATTATTAAAATGTCCACACTATCTAAAGCATTCTACAGATCCAGTGCAATTCCTATCAAAATTCTAATGGCATTTTTCATAGAAATAGAACAAACAATCCTAAAATTCATATGGAACCACAAAAGACCCCAAACATCCAAAGTGATGTTAACAAAGAAGAACAAAACTGGAGGCATCATGCTCCCTGATTTCAAACTATATTACAAAGCCACAGTAATCAAAACAGTATGGTATTTACATAAAGACAAACACATAGATTAATGGGACAGAATAGAGAGCCTAGAAACAAACCCACACATATAGGCCAATTAACTCATGACAAAGGAGCAAGGGTATACAATGGGGAAAGAACAATCTCTTCAATTAATGATATTGGGAAAACTAGACAGCATATGCAAAAGAATGAAACTGAACCTCTAGTTACACCATACATATTAACTCAAAATGGATTAAAGACCTGAATGTAATCTGAAACCATAAAATCCCTAAAAGAAAACATAGGCAGTAAGCTCCCTGACATGGGTCTTGGCAGTGATTTTTTTTGATTTGACACCAAAAGCAAAGGCATTGATAGACAGCAAAAATAAACAAGTGTGATTACATCAAACTAAAAAGCTTCTATATAGGAAAGGAAACCATCAACAAAATGAAAAAGCAACCTACTGAGTGAGAGAAAATATTTCAAATCATGTATCTGGTAAAGAGGTTAATATCCAAAATATATAAAGAACTCATACAATTCAATGATTAAAAAAAAAACAAAACCCAATGTAACCCAATTTAAAAAATGGGCAGAAGATCTGAATAGTCATTTTTCCAAAGAAGACTTACAGATGGCCAACAGACACATGAAAAGGTATCCAACATCACTAATTACCAGGGAAATGTAAATCAAAACCATACGGTATCACCTCACACTTGTTAGAATGGTTCTTATAAAAAAGATAAGAAATGAAAAGTGTTGGCAAGGATGTGATGAAAGGGAGACCCTGTGCACTGTTGGTGGGGCTGTAAATCATCACAGCCACTGTGGAAGACACTATGGAGATTCAACAGAACTACCATATGATCTAGCCGTTTCACTTCTGGGTGTTTATCCAAAGAAAATGAAAACACTTAACTCAAAAAGACATATGTACCCCCATGATGACTGCAGCATTATTTATAATATCCAAGATAAGAAAAAACCCAAGTCTCCATAAATGAATGAATGGAAAAGGAAAATACACACACACACACACACACACACACACAATATTATTCAGTCATCAAAAATAATGAAATCCTGCCATCTGTGACAATGTGGATGGGACCTTAACGACATTATGGTAAGTGAAATAAGATAAATATCATGGGGCACCTGGGTGGCTCAGTGGGTTAAAGCCTCTGCCTTCAGCTTAGGTCATGATCTCAGGGTTCTGGGATTGAGCCCCACATCGGGCTCTCTGCCTGCCTCTCTGAGTACTTTTGATCTCTGTCAAATAAATCCTTTTTCTTAAAAAAAGATAAATATCATATAATCTCACTTACATGTGGAATATAAAATCTAAAAAATAAATAAAAACAAAAAAAATATTCACAGGCACAGAGAACAGACTGGTGGTTGGGAGAGGCAGGAGTGAGGGGTGGGAGAAATGGGTGACTGAGGGTCAAAAGATACAAACTTGCAGTTATAAAATAAGACATGTGGATGTAACATACAGCATGGTGAATATAATAATTTGAAAGTTTCTAAGTGAAAGTTACAAGAAAAAAATACTTTTGTTAATAGGAAGATGGATGTTTTCTGTGATGATCATTCTGCGGCATATTCACATATCAAATCACTATGTTGTACATTGGAAGCTAAGGTAATATTGTATATCAATTATACCTCAATAGAAAGGAAAAAAAAATACCTCTTAGGAGCAATTCTTGGTAGTAATATCCAAGATGTTTCTTCTAGACGCACTGCTGAAATGGATAGCCTTTACTGCTACTCTTGTGAAGGTTTATAGAGTCGGCATCCCTTCCCTTTTGATTGTCTTTCGAATCTGTTCACAGTTTGTAATTCCCCGTGAGGCCATGATAGTCCCGTCATTCCATTACCTGATATGAAGAAACTTCAGAGCAAATTAAAAGAAACGACACAAAAGTTTTTCTAAAGGTGTCCTATATACATATATATATAATATTTTATTTTAAAATGTCACTGAGCATATACATTTCTTTAGCTTTTTCCAGGGAACATCGCACCTAAGTTTCGAAACACACAAAATAGACCCCCCTTTACTAAACAGTTTTCATTTTGGGGCAGATTACAAAAGTCAAGGTTTCACAATCACAAAGCATAAAGTTACATGGTCCTGACACCATTTTCAGGCAGATTCCTGTCCTTCCCTGTACATCTGTTATTTTCGGAAACCCCGACCATGATACATTCCTTACAAATGATCTCCACTGTGGGCCTCCCTGGGTCTCCAGAAGAAACAGGGAAAATGGAAGCGAACAGAAACAAGAGAATCACCTCGGGCCTCCCCAACAGAAAATACTATGGAAGATCGGGAGAGTGGGGGGCACAAGGTTCTCCCTTCAAGTACGTCGCAGCAGAAAACACGTTTATGGCCTCATTCGGTCACTGTCTACTTGGTTGCTATGTGAACAAGACTTCATCTAAGACGCAGAGGAAAGATGAAAGCTATTTACATGTAACATCATGGATGAGAAAGAGCAGTGGCGCCCAGACCGCACTCAGATCTGACAAAGAGCTACCATGGTGGGCGCCTAAGAGGCAAGGAGGCTGCTCACTGGTGTCCTCTGAAGAACCCCAGTGAACTCGTCGGCCGCACCCACCCAGAGTCGGCTCCGTGTGGTGGCCCGTGTGCACACTCGCACACTTCTCTGCAAACGTACAGTCCTCACAGATCCAAGTTTCTCATGGAAGATCTCGTCCTGGGACCAGACACTGTTTTCCTATTTTCTTAGATCTGGTAAATTTTAGGAGCCGCCTGAGTGTTCTCTGCATAGACAATGACTCCTCACTGCTTTCTCCAAGCGTCCCAGAAGCAGTAATTTCCTGAAAATAGAATCTCATAAAAGTTTAACATATCCCCTCTGAGAACAGTGGTGCTGCTGGGTCACTTAAGGAAAGGTCAGAGCCGCGAACTGCGGTGGAAAACCGTTCTTGGCCATGTTGAAAAAAAGAAAAAGGATTGGCAGATGAGGAGGGAGGTGCAGTCTAGAGGAGAATCAGAATTTTAAAGATGTGGGAGTCTTTTTCCACGTTTCCATGCTAGTGCTCTTGGTAAACCAAAAATCCTACCGGAACGGCCAAGATCTGAGGCCAAATTTGGGTCCCAAGACTCTCTTCCCTGCCCACCAATAGCCACCTACAGCTGTAGTTGTTCTCGAGAAGTAAGCGAATACTTAGGAGTAAGAAAAAGGTGAACACAGCTGACTTTGCACCCCACAGAGGTGAGCTGCTAGGAATTAAAAGATCAAACACCCTAAATTCCCCCAAGTTGTGGAAAGGAACTGAAGTTGCCACTTTTTGTGGTTTTATCCTAGTCCACAGCCGAGTACGTGGCCTAGCCTGACTTTCACCTCTCTCTTCCCGCGCCAAGAATGGCAGTTAGGTAAGCAGAAGCACCACGGAACAGACCCTCCATCCCTGAGGGCTGGCGCTGCTCTCACGGCAGGTATCATGGGAACAAAGGTTTGGTTGGTCGCTCGGCAAAATGCCACAAGGGTGTGGACTGAGTGTGCGTTTACCCTCATTAAGGAAAAGACGGGCCCCAGGTATTCCGAAGAGCAGAGTCCAGGCCAACAAAGAGATTTAGAACTGAAAGAGCCTTTCATTAGAGGAAGTGGCCACACACACCCCAAGACAACCATGAAGACTGGACTAGGAAATCGAAAGCTCTTTATTAAACAAGACTTCCTCTGAGGCTATTAGGACAAGCAGATTTGGCTATAAGTCAGATATACAAGATTTCTGAACCACATATAAATATGTTCTTCAGAATTTTGAGTGTGTTGCCTTGCCTCTTGACCTCTCCTGGAATGCTCCTAGGGCTGAGCCCGTAATGTAGACACAGTTACTGCTCTGGGATGGGAAGGCATGGGGCCTGAGTGAAAAAGCCAGAGTAAGCTCAATTCACAGAGCAATATCAGTGCTGGGGAGATCTGCAATGGGCATTAACAAATCACTTTTTCCACATATGATTTATCCACTTCATTTGTAATTTTCCTCTCATCCCCCAAACAGAAACAGGGCTTCGGCTTTTTACTAAGATCTTTCCACCAAGGAGGCTTATGAAAAGAATTCCTGGATACCTTTCTAACTAAAACCAGCAGGACTAAATGCTCAAGACTTTAGGATAAATTGAAAAAGGGGGTTCCAGAATTTTTCCTGAGACATTTCTTGGCAGTACATGAATTGGAGAATTGAGTAGAAGACTATCATGACATCTATACCCAAAGTCAGACTGTAGCAGCTCAAATAAAAGTAGAAAAGCTCAAGGCAGGACCAACACAGAAGTCCAGGAGAGAAAACAGAAAGGCAATGGGAACATGGGAAAGAGGTCACTGCTTATGAGGACAGCTTTCCAAAAAAGAGAGTTTAGAGTCCTCCATAAAAAACTTCCTTGGTTTCCATTTGCACATGATTTTGAGTCAGGGCAGGGACAGAAGGTGGCCCTCACTGCTAGGAGATGCCTGCGTGTTGTCCACAGCATCTTATTCTGCCAGGGAAGCAAATAGTTGACCACAGACTTGTCCCCACAGAGCCTTCTGGGGTCGCTCAGAGCTCCTGAACGAGGGAAGCTGTCACATGAAGAGGACCCCTGACAAGGCAATAGTCCAATTCTTCCTAAGCAACGTTTTGGCAAACAGCTGGTGTGTAAATTCCCATAGTACTTTACCTACCAGACAGCACATCATTTCCACACTGTGGAATGAATTCATTCCTGAGTAGAGAGGCTCCAGGCCTTTCCTAATAAAATACCTACAACTCCAGGAAGGTGATGAACTCTCCTGGAGGAAAGGTTCCTCTCTCCTCTGGGGAAGGGACTGAACAAACATGGGAACTGGAATTGGCTCTCCAGCAGTTTTGGGGATCACCTCAATGACATTTTTCTCTGTCGGGTGGGAAGAACATTTAAATTACACAAAACCGTGCAGATGGCGATGAAGCCACATGAGATGTGCAGGAAGAAGCTTCAGTCACCAGACATCACTCTAGAGGGCCCTCCAATGCAGAACAGCAGTCTACCTAAGAGAAGTGATTTCTCAAAATCTATTTTGTGGTTCCTCGTGGGAGAGAAGCCACAGGTAGACTTGGTGTCCCCTGCTTCTGCAGCTCTTGTGAGGAACACTCAAAAATGGAGCAGCAGTGGGAACTGGGGTTCAGCTGTTGGGTGGCTGGGATGGGAGTCCAAGGGGAAGGAATGGGGTGCACAGCAGGAGAATGACCAGTCAGCCCAATTCAGATTCACTTTTATCAGACGGCCATTCGGAGTGGGCCTCGCCCAAAGGTGAGGGGAGAGCAGGACTGCTGCTCTTAACAGTACACGGGTACTAACTGACTTGGAGTGGCCTTGGGCACAGTCACAGCTCATGGAGCCTGGATCCAAAATGGAGGAGCGGTCTTCCTACAAGGTGTGGTGACCCGACTGGTACATGGAGCTTCCTGTTCTGGTCTCTTATACGACGCTTTACGTACATCCCCTGGCACAGCAGGTAAGGAGGGCCGACCATCCCCGAAATGATAACCTAGATTCTCAGAGAAATCTCAGGCCACAAAAAAGGGAGACCCTTGAAAACAACAGAGGAACTGCTGGTCCAAAGAAACACCCATATTTTCATGAAAACACACTGATTTGGTGAGAAAAATGTGACTCAGGAACAAACTGTTACACAACAAAGACAGGACTCTGTGGGCCCGGGCACTGCTCCAGAAGGCCGCCTGGGCGGTGTGGGCTACCGGCTATGGGGACAGCCTGGGCTGGACTTGGACACACAAATGCCTCAGCAGGGAGCTGGAAAGTCCCAGGCCTGTTCTACGGAAGGGAAACAATTAAGATTCAAGGAATACCACAAAGAAAAAAATCCCTGCCTCACCCCACCATAACCATGAAAGAATGAAGGAAGAGAGAGAGAGAGAGAGACATACGCGCGTGCACACACACACACACACACACACACACACACACACACACGATGGCATTCCCTGAAATCAATCTCAGGCTTACTAGAAGGTGGGTGCTTACGCTTCCTGAGGCATGATCCCCAACTTGCCAATGCAGTACTTTTAACCCGTAGAGAAGCTGGCAGCTCGACCGGCCGAAGAGTCTTCTGCCAGTGACACCTGAAAATGGCTGCCCAGCTACTCCAAATAAATATGATGTGTGTGCCCCAAATAGGCAATAGCCACCTAGGAGGCCTATTAAAGGAACCAAAAGAAACACAACACTCAGTAGCAGCCTTTATGTTTTGCTCTTGTTGAGTATCCAGACCTGTTACTGAAGAGGAAACTTGAAAGCTAAGAGTCCCCCCCAGAAGTACAGCCAGAGGCCTTTTGGCAGCAAACTCCCCACCTGGGCTGGGAAGAGGTTCCATCCCCTGGAACTCTGCTGGAGCACTTCCCGGTCCAGCCCTGCTAAGAGGTATCCCAGCTTTCTCCCCTGCTGTCCTCCCAATGCCCTGGGCCGTTTTCAGGAAAGTTTGTTCCCATGTATTAAAGGAATGACATATACAGAAATGTCGTCTCCTGAGCCCAGCCGGTCATTAGATATCCGCCATCCTCTGTCCTTCAGGACACCGCGGGCACGCATCACCAGGTCCTGAGCTGCCAGTGTGTACCTGTGTGGGGAGAGGCAGGAATGAGACCAGCAGTAAGGCACCAAGCAGAATGTGGAGTCAAGGGAGTCTGGGAAGGAGGCATCACTACAGCTGTGTCAACGGTTTTCAAATACCCCTAAAGTCTCAAAATCTAGGCCAGGGGGCCCTGGGTGGCTCAGATGGTTAAGCGTCTGCCTTCAGCTCAGGTCATGATCTCTGGATCCTGGGATCGAGCCCCATGTTGGGCTCCCTGCTCAACAGGGAGTCTGCTTCTCCCTCTCCCTCAGCCCCTCCCCCCTGCTCATGCTCTGTGTATCTGTCTCAAATGAATAAATAAAATCTTTTTTTTAGTATATGTGCTGCCGAAGTGAGCACTGAATAAATAAAATCTTAAAAAAAAAAGTCTAGGCCATCTTTTCCCAAACCGTGGGATGCCTAACATGAGACTATTCTTTTAGGTGGTAGATGGACGAGGCACCACGTACATTAAATAACCTCCTAAATTATTCTGCTGTTGAGTCTTTGGAGGGTTTTGGTGATGTCAAGGAGACAGAGAGTCTTCGTTTAGTGTGAGTCTGTCTTTAGTGTGAGTCTGTCTTTAGTGTGGATCTGCTCAGGCTCACAGCTTTGCTTGGCAAACCATGCCTAGCTGAAAAAGTACTTGGGAAACAGAAGAGCTTTTGTTTTCAGTGTTTATTTTTTGGGCCACATTCTTTTTTAGGACAAAGGATAGCATTTTTCCATGTATGGTCAATCTTTTAAAGTAAAAATTGTTTTTAAAATTATTTTATTTTTTAAAGATTTATTTATTTGAGAGAGAAGGAGAGAGAGAGAGCAAGCATGAGATGGGGAAGCATCAGAGGGAGCAGCAGGCTCCCTGCTGAGCAGGGACCCTGATGCGGGACTCGATCCCAGGACTCCAGGATCACGAGCTGAAGGCAATTGCTCAACTAACTGAGCCCCCGGGGCACCCAATAAAATTGTTTTTTTAAACAGTGTGTTTATTTAAATAAAAACATTAATACTACGTGTAGCACAGAAATACAGTAAAAATGTGAAGGTGTTTTTGGGAAGGACTGATAACCCTTGGTGGGGATGGGCTATTCACCCACTCTTATCAATGCCACATTCTCCTCTCGATCAACATATAGGCATAGTGTGGGCGGTCCTACAAGAATTTGAAAATAAGATTGCTCACAGAGACTTAAGGAAAAAGAATGACTCCATTATTAGCCAGTGGGAACTATTAATATCTAAAAACCAGTGTGTGGTGGGTGTGGGCCTGGGTTGGCCTTGAGGCATAAAAAAAAATGAGACAAAACATTGGCAGGTGTCTATCCAAATACCGATCAGAGAGTCTTGGCTGACAGACTTCAAAGAGATTTAGTTCCGCTGGTAGGACCATATTTAGTGTGGAGGAATTACTCTCTCAGCCTATGCCATTAAACATGATTCACCGTTAACTCTGATTTCACGTTCACCAAATAACCTGATTATGCTCTGGCTCCTTGTGTGTAGGCCTGCCTACAGGGAAGGAGCGAGCCAGTCATTGTACTTGAAGAATATCAGTCACTTCTATTTCTCCCTATAAATGTCAACTGGCAGCTCGGTTTCCAGATCAATTCTGTAAGCTTGGTTAGGGTGAGCCTGGCTCTGACAACGAATCTGTTCTTTGTATGTTGATTAAGCCAGTTGCTGAACCTGAAAAGCTAAAAGCCAGACTCGGATAAATCACCCAGATAATAAATGTCACCCTATGAGGAAGGCTTCTTGGAAGGCTTTCACGACAGACCTTCAACAACAGACCACCCTGGTGTTACTAGTGGCTTTTCCCTACTTGGTAATGTCTCTGCCTTGCCCTCAGGACTGCCGGAAGGTTCTTCTGTTTCTTCTGTTAAGACCCTGTATGGATTTACTGAGTTTCCTACTAAAGGAGACTGGCAAAAATAAATAAATAAATAAATAGATAGATAGATAGATAGATAGATGGATAGATAGATAGATAGATAAAATTAAAAAAAAAATAAGAGACTAGCATCTAGCCCATCGTTACAATATTTAAGACTAAGGTCTCCAGCAAGTGATCTCGGGATTAAGATTCCAGGACATAAAGTCCTTGAGACCCTAGTCTCCTTGCAGCCCAGGCAGAGGAGAGGAGTGCAAGACACACCGCAGGTGGCAGAGGAGAGGCTGTTTGAGTTAACACAAAATAAATGCTTTTCCTCCTGGAGGGTGGCTGGTGAGTGGGGAGGAGAGACACCTTCTTCTTCTATCTGGATGAGAGAATCACCAGCTTTGAGGCGAAAATGTCTTCAGTTGCACTTGAGGGAAGATGCGGCCAGTTAGCCCTTTTGGAGGGTTCCCCTGCTGAGATCCGGAAATAAACAGAAAGGAGTCCAGAGAGGCCTCTGGCTAAAGAGCCAAATAAATGTCCCCAAATCCACATACTGCAGCTTATACTATATTCAGAAGGGTCTCTCAGATGCTCACCCCGGGTGACTCTTGGGTTTATATTAAATTGTGTATCTGAGAGAGAACCACGTCGGGAAAGGCCACCAATGATATTGGAGCGATGTTGATCATCCTGGTGATTGACGGTGGTGGTCCAGACTTTAGCCTTTCAAGTTAAGAATCCTGGATGAGTCAATGCAGACTAGACTCATCTGTCCGGGCTGAACACATCCTCACCCAGCTCAAGAGCACGCTAGACAGAAAAAATGATGGCCAGTCACAGCAAAAGGTGGCTGACAGTAAAAGAAAGGTGCTTCAAGATGTCAAAAAAGAGAAAACTCAAGGCAGCTCTCTGGGACTAGCCTGGGAGAGGCGAATCGCCCTGTGGGCCTCTGTGGGTCTGCGGCCGTGGGGTAACGACGGAGAGAGATCAAAACGAGGTGAAACGAAGTCACAAACGAGGGTCACCCTTAGTTCAAGGCAAGAGACCACCCTGATATTGCCACTGCTGGTGACTCTGGGTATTTAAAAAATGGTCAAAATTAGCAGTGGTATTTTAAAAAGCAGCATTAGGTCACCTAGAAAAGATGGTTACCCAGGAAACTCATTTCCCCGAGGGCTCTAGATAATTAAGGTTTTATTCTTAAAAGTGGTTATTGCCTATTCCAAGATAACTTCCCTTGAGCCTGAATTTCTCTTTACCATCCAGTCTGTCTTCCCTTAGGTGCTGAACTTCCTGAGAGAGAAATCCATTTTTGCTTCTTCAATTTCTTCCCTTTTTCCTCCTTAATCTCTTACCAGGAGGGCCACTACCTCGCTCATCTGGCCCCTTACACACCTTGACCTAAAAGCTTCCTCTCAGTACTTGTTCAGCTCGACCTTGCTCCAGCAGAGCCATGGGTCATCTTCTTTGCCTCTGATGTCTCCTGTCCTTCTGAATTCTCCTTTTATGGGTGGGGCGGGAGAGGGGGGAGGGGTGACAGCTTCCACTCTACCCCACACTCCCCAGTCCTCCTGCATCTGGGCTTCCCTGACACACAAGCTCTTCTCTCTGATGCTTCTTAAGTTCCTTGGGAGGCCCCAGTTAAGACTTGAGAAGTCAATAAATATTCACTTATTTCCCTTTCCAAGGTGGCACTTGCCCCTCTATCATCCTGAGTTAATGGGATCCCCAGTCACTTAGGCAAGAAAAGGTGGTCGTTTTTCAAGGCCGCCTCCTCACTCTGATATTTTTCAATGATAAAATCCACAAGACTGAGTAGGACTTCTAAACTTTGTATTTTAAAGTGTATTTCATTAGTGGTACGTGGCTAATTAAAATCTAACCTCATAGTTATTAAGACGTAAGCTTATTTGTTATATTATTATAACTATTTGCTTATTTGTTATATTGTTATAAAAACTGATATATCTAAGCTTATTTCTGCCATCACTAATACATATAAATATATAAAACTTCCTGTGTGTTTTCTGATTCTGTTTTTCTTCATTCCTGTTTTCTGTCAGGTTGGTTGCTTTAATACCTTTTCCCTCCCTCTACTGGTTTAGAAGTGATAGTTAATTTCAATCATTTTAGCACTTACGCTTAAGTCTTTAATACGTAGATTAATCAGTATTATGTCCCTCAGAAAATAAAGGGATCTTAGAATGCCTTCTATCATCTTCCACGTTACTGCCAGGTAGTTGAATTTCATCTTTATTTTTTTTAAGCCTCTACTAGTCATTATTATCATTTACAATCCATAATTATGTAAGTAAACTAACATACTAACTTCTGTGCTTTTTGAAATCCATTCCTTCCTTCTGGATTTGATATTTTTCTGTTGAAGTCCATTTTTAGAAATTCTTTCAACAATGGTCTGTGAGGGATTAAACTCACCCAGTCTTTGGACCACAAAAACCTTCTATTTTTGCTTTTAATCTTGCATGATAGCTTTATTAGGTATAGAATTCTGGACTGGCCATTACTTCCCCTCAGTAGTTTAGAGATAATATTTCATTTACTGTGACTTCCCTTTTGAGAAGACATTTCTTTATAAGGAAGTATCTTGGGGCACCTGCGTGGCTCATTTGTTAAGCATTTGCCTTCAGCTCAGGTCATCATTCCAGGGTCCTGGGATCAAGCCATCATCCATGTATCCATGTGCTTCAGGGAAGGACAGACCTGAGCGGAAGGCTTAGGGAGAACGCCTATGACCACTTCTTCCAACACTATTGCCAGGAGCTCAGATTCCTCCACGTGATTTCTCCTTGCCAGACTTCTCTGATGAGTGTGGTAACCCCTCTGTAAAAGCAGCCTATGCGGACAGCCAAAAGGGACTGAGTAGATACTGTCTTCAGTGGCTTAACAGTGCCGCTGAACTCTAGGACCAATTCCCTGACATTTCCTTCAGGCTACAGGAGACCAGTACTGAAATGAAGTCGGAAACAACACTCAGGTAAAACGAGGCCACCTGCAGGAGCTTTCCTCATAAATGATCAACTCGACACAACCCCAGAAACCAGCTCTTGGCAAGATGGTTTATGCCCCAACTCCAGTATTCAGCCAGCCTGGTGGTCATTTCAAAACCCACCGGCGTCCATGTTCAAGAGCCAGCTTGCCCCAGGCATGAAACCATTGATAAGGCTGCTCTATATTAAAACTGGTAGCAAGAGGAAACAACTTTCTCTGGAGAGAAAGAACTCAATGTCCCCACTCCCATTTGGTTTTCTTCCAATTTTGACCTGACAAGGGCTGCCTGGGTTGGTGACTATGAAAGAAATTGCTAAATGTGGCAGTAAAACGGGAGAGCTCTACAGATTTTGGTACTGAGACGGAACAAGGGCAGACATGTGCCACAGACAGAGTTAAAACATGAAATGTGAGTACAGATACATATAGGAGAGGAGCAAAGAAGAATACGGCACAGCTGAAGACAGTGACAGGGAAGTGGGTTCCCTTGCAGTCCGGCTGAGGCTGGGAGGCAGGCGGAGGAGCCCGGCCATCCTGGAAGCTGGATGTGGAGCGGACGAAGGCAGGGCCGTTCCTGGCTGCCTTCTTCAGAATGCTTGGTCAGACCACAGGAGAGAACTGCTGGAGCAGTTTGAAGTACTCGCTCTCTTCTAAGAAAGAATCTCTCTGGGAGACAAGTTTTGTATTTTGAGAACACTTTTCTTCTCTGGCCGCAACTTTCAATATTGATCAGCAAAGCTCTGCTGAAAGAAATGGCTGCCAGGGAGGGAGCTAACTTGGCATGAGGCACAGGGCTTGGCTCAGAGGCTCCCTCGGGCTCTGAGCGGGGAGGGAGCAGAGAAAGGACAGCAGGGGAGGGAGGAAAACAAAGAAAGGAAGCGGGCTGAAGGACCATGGGAAGGCCAGAAGCTCTTTCAAACGGTCCGGTCCAAGGGGAAGGAGTCCCATAAATTCTCGGTTGCCTCTGGGGTCCCTGCCGTCTCTGTGGCAGTTCTTACTTCTTTGACCTCCTCAGCAGAGCACAGGAAGGGGCTCAGGGTGTGTGCGTGGGTTGCCTAGGGTCCAGTCGTGGTTTTACCATGGCCCACTTGGGCACTCTGGAAAAATTTCCGAGCCTTTTGGGGCCCTTCTTTTCTTCCGTATAAATCTGGAATGATGATGACAGGGCAGACCTCAAAGGCTCTTGCAAGGAATGAATGAGCTCCTTCCACAGAGCACTCAGCACCTGGTCAGAGGTCAGTCCGCATTAGCTATCGTTTTCCTCATTAAACGTAAAATGTCTTTCTCTTCCCCAAGGGATTTGCCTTCAGTCATCCATCTCTGAGAGAGTCTGTTTCTCACCGAGACTGCTTCCGAATCAGCACCGGTGTCAAAACTACGTCCATGTCAGGCCTCGGGCTATCACCATGCCTTAAAGGCTTTAATAGTTCCACTGGGGTGGGAACTGCTATTTGGCATTTGGATGGTACAGATCAGGGTCCTACAAGAGGGAGGTCGGTAGCAGGCATTGGGAAATTAATGGGTTCCAAATATTTGCATATAAAAGGCAGCCTCCATCTGCTGATGCCCGGCAGTAATAGAGTGTGATGGGAACGGGGAGGAGGAAGCTTCTTTGCATTCTGAGCGGGCCTCTGAAATTTAAGAGGTAGAAAAACTCTCCCAAGCTTCGGACCGCTGGCAGGGATCACTGGTGACCAGGTGGGTAGGGGCTGAGGGGTGGCTTGGAGAGGGCTCCTTACTGTATTTGGACCCGGGCGACTCCTCCCAGGAGGAGGCGTCTCTCAGGCTTGCTGCTGAGCTGAACCACACGGGTCCCTTGTCCACCTCTAAACTCACTGAAGCCACTCAAGACAGCTTCTGTGGCCGGCCCAGGGTGCAGGGATTCCACCCAGGTGGGATATCCTGACACAGCGGGAACAATGACAGCTGCGTCTGTGACACGGCCATTGTGGACGTGAAGGGTTACTGTGCCAGCAGGTACAAGACCACAGGCCGGGGAGAGCCGTCCACACCCATAGGAGATACAGGCGAGGGCGAGAACACCTGCCGGGCCTCCTCCAGGCCTCTGCCCCTGGCACCAACACCCCCCTCCCCCCCGCCCTGCCCCCGGTTCCTTACGTGGTGTTTATTTTCATTTGTTTCCCAAATAGCAAAACTTCAACATGAGAGGGAGCAATAGAACATTCCCTTCACAATCTTCCCTGGCAACCCCTTCAGAATGCCCTGATGTTTCAACTAAGCGCCACACAGCTCTGCTCTGGGGGCCACAGAGACAGCCGCGAGGAAGGACAGAGGGGCCTGGCAGCGTGCTGTTCAGAGGCCCTTTCGGGCAGGGTCCCAGACTGACTTCTCAGTTCCCATGGGTCTACACATGCTAAACACTGCAAAAGAAACAAAAATGCAGATTTTATCTGGTCTTCACACAGCAGATCAAGCACTCACAAATCTGTTCTTCAAACATGTAATTGATACGGGGGTGGTGGTGAGGGAACCCTTCCTTTTTGCATTTAAGGCATAGTTTTTCAAAAGCATGCAGTGCTGGTAGAAATTAGCTTAGCTAATTCACGGAAAGATTTCATAAAAACAACTTTTGTCTTTTGCCAAAATAAATTGTGCATCGTCAAGGAAATACAAACTACCACTTAGTAGCTGCCTGCGTGGCCCACTGTCCGTGTTGGTAGCGGTCTTGTGAGTAACTTCCCATGGAAGAATCTCTTCCTCATCAACACACACGGATCTGAGTCTCAGAGCATGGACGTGAAGAACACCATCTGAAGTGTGACCATCAAGGAAGCTTCTCTCTCTCTTTCTAAAAGATTTATTTGACAAGAGAGAGAGAGCACGCACGTGTGCTCTCTTCCACAAACAGGGGGAGCAGCGGAGGGAGAGGGAAAAGCAGACTCCTTGCTGAGCAGGGAGCCCGATGCGGGGCTCAATCCCAGGACCCTGAGATCATGACCTGAGCTGAAGGCAGACGCTTAACCGACAGCCACTCGGGCTTCTCTTATTAGGGAAACGCTCTGTGGAATTTACAGTATACTGGTACTTAGAGATTTAATAGCTCATAAAAAGCCCCCTGAGTGTCATGGCAGGGGACCAAGGGTCAGTAGGTCCATGTTACAAACAGGAGGTTTCCACAGACGGGTTTTGGGCAAATTTGCCGTGCAAAATTGCCGTGGCATTTGGAATGTGACTGTATACCGTGCTTTCACATTTGGTTAACTGTTCTTCGGCTCTAGTTCCCTCTGGCTTTGCCCCTGCCCTTCCCCCTCAGTCATACTGACAATTTATTACTTTCTGGCAAAATTTTAACACCCTGTTTGAATGTTTACACACTGGCCTCTATTCTGAATATTCTTCACAGGAGATCTACCACTAAATCTTCAGCTTGATAGAGGGGATAAGTCAATCCCTCGTTGGCCTCAGAAAACCCCTTCCAGGTCTTTCTCCAGCAGCCTCTCCAAATTATGCGGATGTTTAGGCCTCAGTGCATAATCTTCCTGGTATTCTAGAGAACTACAGGTCGTGTGGCCCAACCTCCATGAGTTCCACCCACCCGACTCAGCTTGGTATACCTCCTGTGAACGGTTCCACGAGTAACTACGAGGAACTACAAGTAACCACGAATAACTATGAGTTCCACTATGGACTCCGACCTCTACCAGCTCTACTCTACTTCAGGGCGTACTCCAAGCAAAAGAAAAAAAAAAAAAGAAGGAAGGAAGGAAGGAAAGAAAGGAAAGGAAGAAAAAGAAAGGAAGGAAGAAAGAAAGAAAGAGGAAGGAAGAAAGGGAGGGAGGGAAGGAGAACGAGAAAGAAAAGCAAGCAAGCAAGCAAGCCAGCCAACCAGTCAGTCTCCACCTTCCAACACGATTAAATAGGTCAACCTTTGGTCCTGGGCTACATGTGGGGAGAAGAGAATCCTCGCCAAGGAAGAGCCCACAGTTATAAAGAGCCCACTTTATAACTCTGCAGTTATAAAGTAGGTCCTTCCTTCTCACAGACAATGATAACTTTGATGAAAATTTATTAGGATGACTTTCCCTCGTATTAGGATGACACAGGGAGATCAGATCAGCTCCCAGTTGGAACAACTCCCTGTCACGGCCTTTGGGACTGAGCTCTCCATGGGCCAAAGAGACACACTCCTCCAGGGCACGAGTGTGGGGCTCATCTCCCAAATCACACACAGAATATGTACAAATACGTCGCCCATGAAAGAGAAAACTCTACGTCACTTTGAAGCCATAAGTGTGAAATAAATTCAGTTTTTCTGATTTCCTTGGATAGTTTAAATTACAAAGGAGCAGATGGGTAGAGATATAACCCACATCTCGTGTTTTCACGATCAGATTGCACAGGCGATTTGCTGGTTATGGATTACGGAATGAATGAATTACATATACTTCCTGTCATTTCAGACTTCCCTTCCTACAACTAATTTCCACATTCATTCATTCTTGTGAGGTCCTGGGGCACCCTGCTCAGCGGGAGGCCTGCTTCTCCCTCTCCCTCTGCCCCTTTTCTCTGCTTGTGCTCTCTTGCTCGCTCTCTGCCAAAAAAATAAATTCTTTAAAAGAAAAAAAAATCTTGTGAGTTCCTAAGGTCGGCCACAACTTGGCCCATTTCCCTCTCACACCTCGTGTGTGGACAGCACCCCACGCTCAGCCGAGTCAGCCACCCTGACCGCCTGCCTCCTCGAGTGCGCCCTGTCCTCGCCCCTAGCCGCACCGCACCCCTACACGGCCCGGCTCATGCTCCTCCTCATTTGTTCTCCAGGTGTGAGGTTAGATAGCCCGTCCTGTGGGAAGCTTTCTTGGCTATCCCTTGCTCTCGGTTCGGCTGTCTTTCATCACTTGTACTGAAACTTCCTTAAGTGTCCGTAAGCCCCTCCAGACTCGACACTCCCAGAGGGCAGGAGCCCCGTCTGTCTGCTTCCCAGAAGTCTTCCCCAATACCCAGCGGACAATGGCTTATGAAACATGTCCTGAGTAATATTTCCCAAATGAACACCAGTTATGTGGCAAAGAAGAAACCTCTGCCTGTAAGGTCTTACTGCCTTAAGGTCTCAAGACCCAACCAGAATTTTTTCCTGATCTCCAGCCTGATATTCTCTTTCTCACCAATAAAACAGTGCTTATCTTACAACTTTCCCTTTCACTCATTCATCTACTAGATACAGAAGTCTTTCGTTTTTTTAAAAATAAATCTTTTTTTAAAGATTTTATTTTTTTAAGATTTTATTTATTTGACAGAGAGGAGACAAATCATAAGTAGGCAGAGAGAGAGGGGGAAGCAGGCTCGCTGCTGAGCAGAGAGCCCCATGCGGGGCTCGATCCCAGGACCCTGAGATCATGATCTGAGCCGAAGGCAGAGGCTTTAACCTACTGAGCCACCCAGGTGCCCCTACAGAAGTCTTTCTTAGGCAGACACAAAACCTTTTTCTTTCCTGTCCTGTTTGTTCCACGGAAATCTCTCTAAGGCCGGCCTCGGGAGCCCGCTCTCACTGGGCTTCGTGCACCTGCCTGACGACTACACTGTCCATAGGTTACCACTCCCTGGAGGGCAGATTTGTTGCCATGGAGAGAGCTGGGCTGGTGAGCAAAACCAAGCCAGCCTGGAGAGATTAAAAAAGAAGTGTTTGGTGCCTTTGCACTCGTACCTGTCAGCTGGCTTTGCAAAGCTTTATAAAAATAATCACAGTAGAGAAAACCTGCAAGAATGTTGCTAACAAGCAGGATATAAAACACAGATTAAAACTAAAAGCTCAAGAGGAGAAAAATCCATTTAAGTTCAAATAAAGAAATCCGGGGGCACCTGGGTGGCTTAGTCGTTAAGCATCTGCCTTCAGCTCACGGTCCTGGGATTGAGCCCCGCATCGGGCTCCCTGCTTGGTGGGAGGCCTGCTTCTCCCTCTCTCACTCCCCCTACTTGTGTTCCCTCTCTGTGTCTCTGTCAAATAAATAAATAAAATCTTAAAAAAAAAAAAATCCAAACAATTGGATACCAAACAAGTCGAGGAAGAAAGAGACAGCCTCACTTCACTTTTTTCCTAATCCTTTAGGAAATACAGGAATAATAGGAAAAATATTCCTATATTTTTTGTTGTGAAATATACGAAACATAGAAAAACAGTATCACTCTCTGCCTACTTGTGATCTTTAAAAAAAAAAAAAGAAAAACAGCATCATACACAAAATAACCACAATAAATACCCATTACTGCCTAGTCATTAGTAGGCACTTCCCTTTACAGAGATGTATGAAGTCAGTAGTACCGGAACCCCCATTTCACAGAGGAGGAAGCTGAGGCACTGAGAAGTAAAGAAACACAAGTCTAGAAAGGGGGGCAGAACCAGGATTTGAACTCGGGCAGTCTGACTCAGTTCCACATTAGTAAGCACCAGGCTATGCTGCCTCTCAGTTTACATACAAACAAATGCAGACAACATACATGTAGTTTCAAAACAGCTTGCATAATCATGTTTCTGCCATCTAGCTAAAGGAACAGCACCAGGAACTACCTTAGAAGCTCACTGTGGCCTTCTCTCAAGCACCTACCCTTGCCCTCCCTGTCACCCCTTCTACCAGCATAACTATTACCCTCACTTTGGGGTTAATTCTCATGCCTTTTCTTATAGGTTTAGGATCTATATATCTACATGATATATTGTTAGTTTTCTACTTCATGTAAATAGAATCATAATATATATATATATTTTTAAGATTTTATTTATTTGAGAAAGAGAGAGGAGAACTTTGGAGTCACAGGATGTGCAAAGGCCCAACTTCTATAGATTCACAAAGCCGTCTGTGCTACTCTGCGTTCTTAATTTGTGCCTCTCTGCTTACTACAGTTGAGTGTTTTTAAAATATATTTACTGGCTATTACTGTTCTTCTGTGTCATGAGTGTTTGGTTTTTGCTCATTTTTCTACTGGGTTGTTTGTGTTTCCTTTATCCATCTGTGAGAGTTCACTGTATTTACGGCTATGACTCCCTCTTCAGTGATACAAGTTGCAAAAATCTTTTCCCAGCTCATGGCTTGTCGTTTTACTCTCTTTATGTTGTCTTTTGAAGAATGAAAGTTGCTAGTTTTAATGCAGTTAAGGTTATCAGTCTTTTACTGTTTGTGCTTTCTGGGTGGTCTTTAAAAAATCCTTCTCTAAGATCACACTGTTTTGATTACTACAGTTTCATAGTATATCTTGAAATTTGGGATTGTGATACCTCCCGCTTTGTTCTTTCTTCTCAATGTTGCTTTGGCAATTCAGGGTCTCTTGTGGTTCCATACAAATTTTAGGATTATTTGTTCTAGTACTGTGAAAAATACTTTTGGTATTTTGATAGAGATTGCACTCAATCTATAGATTGCTTTGAGTAGTACAGACACTTTACTATTTGTTCTTCCAGTCCATGAGCGTGGAATGTTTTTCCATTTCTTTTTGTCTTTTTTTTTTTTTTTTGGTCTTCTTCCATTTCTTTCATCAATGTCTTATGGTTTTCAGAGTATAAGGTCTTTACCTCCTCAGTTAAATTTATTCCCAGGCATTTTATTCTTTTTGATGCAATTGTAAACAGGACTGTTTTCTTACATTCTCTTTCTGCTAGTTTTTTATTAGTGTAGAGAAATTCAACAGATTCCAGGATACTGATTTTGTATTCTGCGGCTTTACTAAATTCATTTATCATTTATTTTTATTGAATATTTGTTCTCTGTTTTATTATCTATATTTTTTCCATTACTTCTGTGTTTATTCTGCTATTTTCACTTCTTGAATTACATGCTATTGTGGAAATAAGGACTACAGACCTAATATTTAAAATTAGGACAGGTGTTTACTAATAGCCTGCACTCAAAAAAAAAAAAAAAGAACACACGGTCCACAAGTAGATAGCTCCACTCCTTTGCGTCCTAGAATCCAGAAATTATAAGAGACCTATGTACATGTTGATGTGGTAATATAGGCACAATTCACTCCCTGAGGTCCTAGTCTGAAAAAATCTTTCTCTGTGGTAAGGCATATAGAGCTTGTGGCCGGGGTTTCCTTGTGATATAGTGGGGAGTTTTGGAAAGAGCTATCTTATAACATGGGGTTGGGGGTGATGTAGGTATTCAATTACACCAAAAAAAGAAAAAAGAAAAGTCTCGACGTTCAGCCTTTTAAGTTTTGATATGTAGTATTTTCCAATTATTCAAACCCAAGTAATTTCTTTAATGTTTTTTAAAGATTTATTTATTTGAGAGAGGGTATGAGAACGAGCATGAGAGAGAGAGAGAGAATCTCAAGCAGACTCTGGGCTGAGGGCAAAGCCCGACACGGGGCTCCGTCTCATGACCCTGAGATCAAAACCTGAGCCAAACAAGAGTTGGACACCCAACTAACTGCACCCAGGTAGCCCCAAACCCAAGTAATTTCTAAGTTTTGATTTACAAATTGTTTACAAGTTTGGTTTCTGATCCACTGAATTTTTATCTCCCTAGTCTACAAGTTATACATTCTATTTGTTTTCTATAGCTTTCTTAGCTACTGAAACACACGTAGAGTCTAAAGAGTTAAACTCTTTTAAGCGAATCTCTTTTCCAATAGAATCACTGCACATACTGATTTGCTATCCTCTCCCTTGCCAACTTATTGTTTTTATTTAGTATTTTAATTCTATCATTTTTAGTACCACACATGAGATGTTGTTTCTGTTTTATATAGCCAATGTATCTACAAATTTACCAAGATTCTGGCTTAATAATCCATTTTACTTCTCAGATCTTCCATCTGGGACCACTTCCTTTTCTAATCTGAGTGCATCTTTTAGAATTTTCTTCAGAGCAGTTTGGTTGGCATTAAAATTCCTTAGGTTGTGTTTTGCCTGAAATGTCTTTAATTTAACTGCTTTAATGATATTTTTATTACATATGAAAAATTTTCATATATGTTAAAAAAACCTTTCATGTTAATAAAATATTCTTAGACAACTGAAGATATAACACCATTGTCTTTTGGGTCCTATTGTTGTTTCTGAGAAGTCAGCTTTCAGTCTAAAGTTATTTATATAGATCTGTTTTGTCTATTTTTCTGGCTGCTTTTATTATTTTGTTTGTTTAAAGTTCTTCAGTTTCATTGTGAAATACCTACTTATAATTTTCATTTCTTTTGTGTGAGATCTTTTGCGCTTTCTGGATCTTCAGTTTACTATCATTCAAGAATTCTGGAACTTTTTCTTTTTCTTCTCAATCTACAGTATTTCCTTTTGGAATTCTACTGAGAGCATCTTAGGTCAGTACCCTACTCTCATAATCTCATTTTTACATTTTGCCTCCTCTTTCTCTCTCTGAGCCATATATATTCTAGACTATTCAGATCAGTTTTCCAGCTCATCAGTGTTTTCTGCAGCTATCTCTGATTTATTTAATGCACTGAATTTTTAATTCTTACTTATATATCTGTCATCTCCAGAAATTCATTTCCTTATTTTAAAAATCTGTGCAGTCAATTTATAGTCTCTTGTCCTTGTTCCTATTTTCTACACTCTTAAAAACATTTTGAAATGTTAAAATATTTGCATTTTTGACTGATAAATTCAAGAATGAAGTATTTCTAGGTCCCACTCCACTGTCTGCTGCTATTACTGGCTTTTACTCATGGTGACTTGTTTCCTTGTGTTCTAAATGAAAGCTGCCTTTCTCCCAAGGGGATTTTTGTTTATTTCTGAGACTCACCTGGAGTTTTTTGGGATATTTACACTGCCAATATGCTATAAATGAAAATCTACTCTAATTTTTCTCTCCTTTCCCTGTTTCTCAAAAGAAATCATTTCCCAATGGATAAAAATCAATGCCGGCAGCATTTGGCATTACTCTCATCAAAAGGATCACAAACTGGATTATTCTCACTTTGGAATCATGAAGGAAGAACATGAGAAACATGCCGCTGAAGTATCTTACAAATCAAATTCTTTACCACCTGCATCTAGGTTCGACGCAAGGAGGATTTTTATTTGGCTGTGAAAGTCCTTCTACTAAGAAATGTTGTACCTTTTGCAGTTCGGCTCCTAATCCACCCGTATCGGCCCCCAGCGTTATTGATTTCAGTCCCACGGTGAGAACTGGATTGAGGAACAAACCTCCCATCAGAGAAATGCACAGACCTGTGGGGGTCATCTGGGTCACAGTTAGGAAGAAACTGAGTGACGGCTTCTGCCACTTCTTCATTTGATAAAACATCCCAGAGTCCATCAGTGGCCAAGATCAGCACATCATCTGCTCCATGCTCGTATTTGGAGAGGTCATAGACTCTTACCTGAAAAGAATGGGAACATTCCTACGTCAGAGGTGGTGGGGAGCACATTATTTCCCACAACAAATGAGCTTCTGAATTCCTTTCGCTTTTCCCCCCTGGCCTAGGGGTTTGTAGGGATGCACTCTGAGCTGCTTGGTTGTGAGGCCAGCTCTGTGGCCAGGGGTAGCCTCCTTCGGAGACTTGCTGTTAGACATCTGGGGCTCAGCAGGTGGGCTTAGTAGTTGACAAGGAAGAATGAATTGAAAATGTAATGCCAGAGACATAGCTAGAATAATACTTAAAATAAATGCTGTGCTAGCTAGAAGAGCAGTCCGAGGCTCGTGTCCTTCCTACCTCTGCACATCCATTCCATAAATACTTAACTAAGGGCCCACTCTGTAGGTGCTCTAAGTATAAAGATGAATAGCAGAGCTCCCTGCTTCTGGGCTCTGTCCTTGGGGGAGAGGAGGCCAGCCTCAGATCTCTAGTAGTTCCTCTGTGTGTATTGGTCTAGGACTGAGGAGACGCCCTTATTTAATGGGCTCACAGGAACCACTTTTTGGTTCACCTGTTTTAGGACCTAGGGGCAGGACCCCTCTCATGTTAGGTATGGGGCTCAGAACTATACTCAGATTTCAGGGGCCCCAATCTAGCCTCAGTTATAAAGGACACATGCCAAGTCTGAATCTCCAAACTGTATCTTGGCAAACGTGACGTCTTTCCTCCTCCCTAGTATGTGGAATGACCTGGGTATTTCAATATCCACCCATTCTTTGAGAAGAACAGTATAACCTTGACAAAACCAGAAAGAATAAAAATGAAGCAGTATTTGGGTTAGGCCACAACTCTATTTTTACCCAACTCTGGCAGGAAAAGAGCCTGGGGTTTCATTGCTTTTCCCTCCGAATTTGGCAAAAGCAGCCCTGTGTACACCACCTCATGAGCTAAGGACAAATGCAGGTCAATGTCATCCGTCTTCTAGTTCCTTCTGCCCCCCTCATTTCTCTCTATCTTCTAAAAGCAAGTCTGAGTGAAAACTGTAGACCAGGGACGGGCAGGGAGAGGAAGGAGGTTGGAGTTTAAGCAGCCGTGTGCCCCGTCACACACGGTCAGTGTTAGGTCATCTCAAACCTACGGAGAATTCAGTTCTAAGAGGCCTACAGAATGCTCAAACCCACATCTTTGAAAGCCAAGCCTCCTACAGTTTAGAAGGGTTTGCTGAGACCCGTGACACCCTGACACAGGGCAGTCCTGTGGACTAACGGCCTACTCCCGGCAGCAGAGAACAACAAAATACCACACACCTACCCACAGAGCCCTTGGAAAATGAGCTCAGATGAAAAGCAGCCTCGAGGCACCACATCTCTGTGGCCCGCTAACTAGGTGGTAACAATTAGCTACCGGCCCAGTGCGGGGCCCGCACTCAGGGGAAGAGAACTCAGGCGTATCCTGGACTGGCTTTTAACATTTCCTCCAAAGGGACATCCACTTCAAGGGTAAGTTTACCTCCTAGAGAAAGAACTGTGCCTTATGAGGCCACATTGAAGAGAACAACAAGGGGAATCTTCAGTTCACAGCAGATTGGAAAGTCCCGAATGCGGGAATCCTATCCTTAGGCCACTGAACTCATGTGGTCCACCATGGAAGCCACCAAATCCCCTTTGCTGTATTTTCTTGTCATTCCCGGGAGTCATAAACGTTACAGCAGTGCTTCTCAAATGCTAACGTGCCTAGGAATCCACTGGGGATCCTGCAAAATGTGGATTCGACTTCGGCCCTGGGATGTGGCTGGAGAGGCTGCATCTCTAAGCTTTCTCCCGTGTGATGCTGGTGCCCGGGGTCCCGGGACTGCACTCTAAGTCGTGAGGCTGAAGAGGATTCCTGCCGGCCCAGGCTCGCAAACAGGGGAATCCGGGGCTTGGTGGCCTCCGGGATGACTCCAGCCTGTCCTCTGAGGCAGGCTTTAGAAAGAACAGCAGATGTTGGCTCTGGATTCCCTACTCCCGGCTCACTATGTTGTTATCTCCAGGATGCAATGACTCTGCTAGCTTCATTTTGGGGTCTGTCTACAATACATTTCTGTGATAATCTGAACTCCGTAGAATAAAAAACGTTATGGGAGGTGGAGGGATCATATCAAGTATCCCAGTTCTAGTCTCATGCCTGGAGCTAAGTAAGAGATTCCATCTGTCTTCTTGCTCCTTCTAAAAGAAAGATTTCTAGGTCTGAAGATAACATCCGTTTAATTTCAGGACTACGCCGGGTTTACGATGCCAGAATCCCTTCGAGGGCTTTTCTGCTGGCCCGAAATATATAGAGATTCGGGTTGTTTAAGCTTAAGTCATCCTGCCCACTACTCAAATGGAAATCTAGCCAACAGAATGGGTGTAGACTGATACACAGAAACATGTTAGAAAACGTTCTCTTCAATTCCATCAATAAACTGAATCCTTCCCTACTTCCACTATTCACATTTCCACACACAGCTCTCTAATGCTGTTTCATCGCTTCAAAACCATTCTCAAGTATTTTTAATGTAAATAATAAAAAGCTGGTCTCAACCCCATTCCCTGGAGGCACTCCCCAATTAACATCCTTTTAGGTTTTTATTGCTACCCTTTATTTCCTGCCCTTTAGCCAATTTCCAAAGGACTCTGCCAACTTTCCACTTACAACTCGTGTCTTATACATTAACCTGTGATGCAGAACATTCTGTGAAAAAGCTCTCAGAAAAACTGGGCTGCAGCACAGGATAGCCCGCTGGACCCATCCTATCTTCCCTGGTGGCAAGGGCTCCAGAGGATTCTGACAGGCTCCAGACTCCTGACCTCCTCTCCCTGAAGTTGCCATTGGCCTTCCTCCGTCAGACCACACTCGCCTCTCCAAAGTTCCCTCTTCCATTCTGTAAATAGCTTCTAGATATTCCAGGAAGCCTCACATTAAACTAATGGCTCTGAGGCTCCCCAGGACTCAGACACCAGGAAGAGTCTCCGCGGACCCCAGTAAGGGAGAGATGTACTATGCAAATGCCTCTGTCTGAGGAGAGCTGGGGAACAAGGTCAGGGCTCCTTGTGGCTCCTTCCAATGATCCCAGCTGCCAAGAAGGGAGAGAAAGGCCACGGGCATCTTTGAGATTCTTGCAGTCTTTGAGAGCAATATAATTTGAGCATCTGAGAGACAGGGCCAGTGTGGATCTGTCTGCCCTCCTAGAAGCGCCTGTCTTTATGTGTTTATTGAGCACTTACTATGAGCCAACTACTTTTCTAGGCACTGCAGATGCAGCTGTGAACAGAAGTGACAAAGTCTCTCACAACTTCTTTGGAGGGTGGGAAGAGCAGAGGGAGAGGGAGAGAAACAATCTTAAGCAGGCTCCATGTCCTTGGAGCCCAATGTGGGGCTCGATCTCATGACCCTAAGATCATGCCCTGAGCCAAAATCAAGAGTCGGAGGCTTAACCCACTAAGCCACCCAGGCACCCTTTAGTCCCTCACAACTTCTACACTAGTAGATGAGACAGACACACGAACTCCAATGTCAGAAAAGGACAGATGCTCTGAGGAACAGTCGGAGGAAGAAGAATGACAAGATGGGGTCACTGGGTGACAGACATTAAGGAGGGCACTTGATGTAATGAGCACTGGGTGTTACATAAGGCTGATGAATGACTGAACTCTACCTCTGAAAATAATAATACATTATATGTTAACTGAATTTAAATTTTAAAAAAAGAAGAAAAATGACAAGAGAGTCCTTTTAGAATACATGGCTACAGCAGGCCTCCCCGGGAAGGCACTGTTTGAACAAAGATCTCAACAAGTGAGGTGATTTCCCACAGGTCCCTTCCTGGGCCTCCCATTCCTTCCTCTGCACATGGTGCTAGAATGGGGTGCAGTGCTCCCTTTGCTGCCGTCCTGAAGGAAACCAACACGCAGGGTCCATCCCCCTTCCCCGGTCCTTGTGGTCACAAACCTGCACACCCTAGCACAGCTCTTCCCTAGCTGTATCTGTTTGGGTCCCCTTGTTTGTCTCTGCCACAAGATCATGCTCAAACTCTCCTGTGCTTAAGAATCACCTCAGGCTGGGGCTCCCGGGTGGCTCAGTCAGTTAAGCATCTGCCTTCGGCTCAAGTCATGATCCCAGGGTCCTACATTGGCCTCCCGGCTCAGCGAGGGGGCTGCTTCTCCCTCTCCCTCTGCCATTCCCCCTGCTTGTGTACTCTCTCTGTCAAATAAATAACTAAAATCTTAAAAAAAAAAAAAAAGAATCATCAACTGGGGTGCTCACTGAACACCTTGAGATTCGAGGGCCCACCTTTAACATTCTGATTGTGCCGATCTGAGCCCAGGCATCAACTTTAGACAAAGGCCAGGTAATTGCAATGCAAGTGGTGGGGGAGCCTTGCCTTAGAAACACAGTCAGAGGCAGTAAGCTCCCCGAGGGGCAAGGTCTGAGTTGCCCTCCCTATTTCTGTCCCCAGAACACAGAGCTTAGCATTTGGGAAGCACTCAATAAGCAACCAAGAGAAGCATTTGCCTCGCTGCACATTTACCCTTGTTCTGCTGACAGCGAACATACACAGTGACTTACTTGGTTCCCTTCTCCTCCCTCCTAAAACTCACCCTCTGGCCAGAGGTCCCACTTAGCATTTCTTCTCGCAGGGGGACCTCGAAGTATTTTTCATAGTAAGTAACAATAGATCTTCAGTACATCCTTGCTGAGACAAAGAAGAAACGAGCGGAAGGGAGGAAGAAAAATAATTCCGCACGGGAGATCTATTCAGATGCTGCCCTAATATGGCGACCGAGCAGAGTTCGCCGAGCAGTCACCCAAATGCAGTGTGCGGGTACTTAACGGAGGTCGCAGACTCTCTCCTTCTCTTTCCCTGTCCTCACTGGAGCTGCCGACAAGAAACTCAGTGGACGGGAGGGAGCAGGAAGGAGTCTGGGGGCACAGAAGAGCCTTGGCTAATGTGCCCCGGAATGAGCCGAGTGCTGACTGCTGTCCCCGGGACCCCGGGAGCAGGGCACTTAGAGATGTCCTTCGTGTCATCGCTGGGCACCTATGGACACAGGCGCTTGCGACAAGCAAGTCTTTCATCCAGTCCCACCACTCAGTGCTCGGCCGCGGGCTGCTGCTTCAGTTTGTGGAAAAGGTGTGTTCGCCTCTCCGCTCTATTACAGAGGAACCTTCGGTGGCATAGTTAAGACAGTTCATGTGGGTGTAAGCCGATGCAGGCTTCTCAAAGCTACTTTTCAAAAAGAGCCCATCAATTCTTCCATTTGTCAGCTCTCGACTGCTTCTCTAGGATGCCCTGGAGGCTTTTACCTCTGAAGCACTCAGTGGAGGCCCACGAGCTCGCACAGCTCAGGCCCGGCTTTTCGGAAGGAACAAGAGCCCTGCCTTTGGGATCAGAAGCCCTCACTTCAGGTCTCTGCTTCTAACCAGCTTTGGGACCTTGAGAGAAGCCATTTATTTTCTTTTGCTCTCAATTTTCTCATCTCTGAAATCATTGTTTAAAAATTAGAAAAAAATACGAGAGCATCTGCTCCAACTCTCTCATAAGCTGTTAGGAAGATCAAATGGGGTGACGTGGAAGGAAACCACAAATTCTAATGTACCACGTGTTATTATCTTAGGGCACTGATCTCCGGGCGGTCCACCTGAAAGTGAGCTAGTTGGAAGGAGAGGGGTCAGAGTGGGCTCAAAGGCCTTGGGGTTCAAGTACAAGTCTCTTTTAAAATAACAGCGATTGGGACTCCCAATAGTGTTCTTGGCAGAAAAGCCAGATGGTTCCCAAGATAAAGGACGCCAACAGGCGGTAGAAAGTAAGACGATAAAGTCTTATCCTCTATACCCCACGTAGACAACTCAAAAGCTCAACCTAGAGAACTCTGAGGATGGCACCTGTATCAAAAAATACCCCTAAAACTCCACCATATCTCCTTGTGGTCCAGTCCTATGAACCAAGTCGGTTATTTCAATGTTGGCATTCTGGCAAGCCACCAGGACAGCGTCCACAGTCTCTCTTGTGAGTCTATCCATACTCTGTCATGAAACAGACACTGAATTTGGGGGCAAAAGACTTGGGTTTGGGGCGCCTGGGTGGCGCAGTTCGTTAAGCAACTGCCTTCGGCTCAGGTCATGATCCCGGAGTCCCGGGATCGAGTCCCACATCGGGCTCCCAGCTCCATGGGGAGTCCGCGTCTCACTCTGACCTTCTCCCTTCTCATGCTCTCTCTCACTCTCTCTCTTTCCTAATAAATAAATAAATAAAATCTTTAAAAAAAAAAAAAAAAGACTTGGGTTTGAAACCCAGCTCTGCTCCTTAAAATTGAGGCAGAACCTCTTGGTCATTCACATTTCCAAAGCCTACCGACCACCTGCGGGGAGTGTGGAAGGCAGCAGGGACTCATCACAGGGTGTGTCAGGAGGGGGGAGCTGGATCACGTGCCGGACACACAGTGGGAACGGCAGGGCCCCAGGTCCGGGGAGGGGAGAGAGGGTGGATGCGCTGGGGCGGCTTTATACCATCTGGTTGGCCACAGCGCTGGATTTTCACTGGGGAATGGTGAAGGAGAAGGCATGACCTTGCAAATCTTCAGTGTCTCTGTAGTGAAATGAAAGGTTAGGACACGGTGGCCACTGGGGATGCTTACGGTATGAATGTTCTCTGACTCATCATAGGAGGCCTTAGGGCTGCATGTGACCGGCCTCATGACCTCGGAGCATCTGATTGCAAGCGCATCAAGAGACATATAACAAGTATTACAAATATGCTGGCTGACCATGCTCCCCAAAAGGAGCCAGCTGTTCAGGCTGTGGGCATAATTTTATATTTGAAATATACCACAGATATTCTTGCGGGCTTGCTTTTTCATTTGCAGTCTGCAGTTTTAGGGGTATTTTTTGGTACAAGTGTTGAGGGTGGATACAACTCAATAGCTGAAATGTTTCTATACCCGCGGAAGTATGAGGTAGGGAGCCTGAAGCGGAAGCCAGTGCCTGGCCACTCTAGCAGGAGGCTTCAGTTTTCTCCTCATGAGACCAGTGCTTTGCAGCTCAGTGAGGTAATAAGCTATAGGAAGGAATACATGCTTACTGCCATGACCTACTCCTTTCTTTGGGCTTCCACTGGCTTGTGCACCACGGAGTCAAAGGCTCACTGAATGAATCAGTGAATGAATGGCTCGAGTCTAGCTTATCAATTATTTGAGGAAGAAGTTTGTGTTCATTAAAATGCCCATTTAGAGAGCTGAAGGTCAGAAGAAGCCCCAGCCTGTGAGTGAAGGGATGTGGGTACACTGGAGGCGGACTGAGTCATGTCAACTCCAGCGAGGAGACACATGGAGTGACCCTGTGTTCCTGTGTGCACCACAAAGTTTTGGTTTGTGCTGTTTTCCCAGCAAAAATTATTAATGATGTCCACCCTGACTCTCAAAAATGTCCTGGTTGAAAGGGTAAATCATATCATCACATGATGAATAAATAGCGAAAGGACTGCTCCTTTTGGCCATTGGGACTTAACAAAACCACATAACCAGACTAAGTTACTGCCGCACAGGACTTTTCCCACCACGGCAGGATTTCAGAGACCTCCGGTGAGCAAGAGAGCAAGTTACTATGTATCTCGCCTCAGGAGAGAAGACACAATCACGCCTGGCAAACTGTGGGACACCTGCTGGGTGGGAGTCAATCCCCTGGCTTGCCGTTACTTTGAAGCAAGGAGCCCAGGTCCCAGCAGACATGTGTTCGAGTGGAGAATGAGGTGTGTAGGACCCCCAACCTACCAGTCTGGCATCGAGCCATGCGCAGAGTAAGAATGAATTATGTCGTCCAGGACTAGAACATGGATGTGGAACAAACCCATGTTAGGATTATAAACCAAAGTTCCTGGAGCATAGTGAACAATGGCTTATGGCAATATTACTCAATGAGCCTATCTTTGTTTTATGGGCTTTTTAAAAAGATTTTATTTTAAAGTAATCTCTACACCCAACATGGGGCTCAAACTTACAACCCCAAGATCAAGAGTCATAGGCTCTACCAAATGAGCCAGCCAGATGCCCCTCAAAGAGTGGTCTTTAGATTCCCTGCTTCCGAATTGTCTAAAAATATGAAAACTCCTAGGACCTGCTTCTAGAGCTAGTGCTTTAGATTTTCAGGAGGTGGATTCCAGGCATTTGCATTCTTTGGATACATTATCTTATTTTATTCAAATACCAATCTGATCACACATGGTCCAAGAACACTCAAATAATAAACCAAATGTAAACAGAGGTTAAAGACTGGTCTTCAGGCAATTATCACATGATCGCTCTGATATGAAGAATTTGAGAGGCAGGTCAGGGGGTTGTGGGGGGGGTGGGGAAGAGAAATGAAACAAGATGGGATGGGGAAGGAGACAAACCATAAGAGACTCCTAAACTCATGAAACTAACTAAGGGTTGCTGGGAGGTGAGGGGGTAGGGATATGGACATTGGGGAGGGTATGTGCTATGACAAATGCTGTGAAATGTGTAAGTCTGATGATTCGCTGACATGTACCCTGGGGCAAATAATACATTATATGTTGATCAAAAATTTAAAAAAAAAAGGTGGACAAAGTGGATAAAGGGGCAAGGAGATAATAAGTCCGCCACTGTCAACTCCTTAGCTATGGGGTGGGGGGAGAGGAGGCGATGCTGAAGGCTTCTGATGGCAACCACTAAGTGCGTTCTGTTTCTACTTCTTCCCTCTTTGTTTGAAAAGGTTTGCATGAATAACATCCTAGATACTGGCTGAAAAAAAAAAAAAAGATTGGTCTTCAGGGGTGCCTGGGTGGCTCAGTCGATTAAGCATCTGACTCTTGATTTTGGTCCAGCACAATGATCTCGGGGTTGTGAGATGGAGGATGAAATTGGGCTCCATGCTGGGTGTGGAGCCTGCTTAAGATTCTCTATCCCTTTCTCTCTGTCCCTCCCCCGAACTCTCCTTCCCACTCTCAAAAAAAGTAAAAAAAGATTGATCTTCAAACATCGTAACTGATGATGCCATGCTTGCCTATGATCTGCTGAATGGTTTGGTGGCCCGAGGTATGGATGTCATTTTATGTCAGTGAGATCACAGGCATGCATCTTCTTTATACATAATTAAATGTTTTTCTTTTTAATTATTTTTTACATTAAACTCTACACCCAGCATGGAGCTTGAACTCGGGACCCCGAGATCAAGTGTCTCATGCTCTACCAACTGAGCCAGCCAGGCACCCTAGTATTTGCATTTTTAAACAAACTTCTCAAAGTATTCATCTGTGTGTAATGCAATAAATAAACGCAAAAAAAGATACTACATGTTTAACTGAAACATTCAAGTGAAATTATTATTTTTCAGAAGGGGATCAGAGGGAAATAATCTCCAATGAGAAGAAATATTTGACACAATAGAGAGGTTGGCTCCCTTGTGTGACCATAAATTTTATGAGTTGCCAAGCCAGATTTTTTCGGTGTCTAAGTAAATGTCAAATTCTGGTTTTATTCAAATAGCTAGTTACTTCCCAAGTCACTTCCCAATGGAAACAAGCCAGGAAAATGTCACATGCACACATAGAAGTGATTTTTACAGCTAGACCAGAGAGTTAGAGATGCAGATGGAGAATAAGCGACGTCATGGAATCTTTCCTAAATGTAGCGTCAGACGGCACCTTAGTCAAATAAAAGCAGCTTCTCTATACTCTTAATGCAATTCCCTGCCCCACCCCACATGCATTTTCAAGTTGGTGGTGATGGAAGGGGAGCAGACAGCCTCCCAATAGTACAGCACCCCAACTGAAGAGAGAAATGCACGAGATGTTGGCTGAAGGGCACAGACTTCAGTTATAAGACTAGGGATATTAAGTACGGCATGGGAACTGTAGTTACATATAATCTATAGATGCTATGTAATATGTATGTATGTGTATATACTTTTTATGTATATATGTATATGCATAAAATATATACACATCTATATATAATACTGTATTATATACTTAAAAAGTGATCAATGTTCTCACCGCAAAAGAGGGGCAGTAATGATATGATGTGATAGAGCTATAGTGGTAATTATTTTGTAATATAAATACATAAGTGTATCAAATCAACACATTGTGTACTTTAAGCTTATACAATGTTACATATCGATTGTATCTCAATAAAACTAGGAAAAGAAATACAAAAAATTGTGCCAAATACAATTGTTCTAGACTATCAAAGCATCCCTAGATAGAACTCAGCATTTTTCTTTTGTAGGAGTAGCCATGGTTTGCAAGGCCTGAAATTTATACAATTTTAGCAGCTCTCTTTACAAAAAAGAATATAGAAACAATTATGAATACAAACACAGATATTAATGTGTTTATTAAGAGTGAGAACAGCTCCTGAAGGGCTCAGTGGGTTGACTGTCCAGCTCCTGGTTTCAGCTCGGGTCGTAATCTCAGGATGTCGGGATCAAGTCCCACATCAGGCTCCCCACTCAGCGGGGAGTCTGCTTGAGGATTCTCTCTCTCTCCCTCTTCCCCTCTTTCCTACATGTGCATGTGCACTCTCTCTAAAAAAATAAATCTCTTAAAAAAATAAATAAATAAAATTAAAAGAGAAGAAGGGGCACCTTGGTGGCTCAGTCAGTTAAGCGCCTGACTCTTGGTTTCAGCCTGTTATGATCTCATGGGTCATGAAATCAAGCCCCAGATTGAGGCATGCTCAGCAGGGAGTCTGCTTGAAGGTTCTTTCCCTCTGTCTCTCACCGCACTTCCTCTCTCTCTCTCAAGTAAATAAATAAATCTTTTTTAAAAAAATGAGGGAAGAAACTGTAACAAGTACCTGAACCATGAAAAATGAGTTCCCTTTCTTTTGGGAAATGTTTACAAAGAAATGATTCCTGACTCTAACCTTGCCTCTCCCCCTGACCTAGAACATTCTATGTTTCCTCGCAACAACCAGAACTCAGTAAGGGCTGGTCCAAGTGAAGAGCCCTGATAACTTATGTTTAATCAGCTTCTTTGTAAATCTGCCTCCATACTGATAACTGGATTACCTCTGTTAACTAGCTAAACAGCTGACTTATCAATTTATATTAGTTTGCACTGGAAAGATAGATGATTGTTACTCTAATCCTCAAGATTTCACAGCAGGGAGGGTGCTTCTATAGGCCAGGTGTGGTAGAGAGCCTCCAGGACGGCTTCTATCAGTTCCTGCCCTCCCTGTACAAGCACACTGTTTTTCCCATGAAAAGGTGGATTCCAATTTCCCTCTTCCCAAATGCGGACCAGCCTTAGTGATGTCCCGACCACTAGTGTGTGGCAGAGATGATGGTTCTAGGCCTTCTGAGGCTACGTTTTTGTTTTTGTTTTTTAAGATTAGTTTAAGGATGGAAGGGCAGGGAAGGGGACAGGAGAGGGAGAGAATCCAAGCGGACTCACCATGGAACGCAGAGCCCGATGCGGTGCTCAATCCCTCCACCCTGAGATCCTGTCCTGAGCTGAAATCAAGAGTCAGATGCTTAACTGACTGAGCCACCCAGATGCCCCTGAGGCTCTTTTTTTTTCTTTTTCTTTTTTAAGATTTTACTTATCTGACAGAGAGAGACAAAGCGAGAGAAGGAACACAAGCAGGGGCAGTGAGAGAGGGAGAAGCAGGCTTCTGGCCAAGCAGGGAGCCCGATGCGGGGCTCAATCCCAGGACCCTGATATCATGACCTGAGACGAAGGCAGACACTTAATGACTGAGCCACCCCAGCGCCCCGGGGCTAGGTCTTAAAAAGCCTTATAACTTCTGCTTGGCAGTCTTGAACCACTCACTCTTGAGATGTTTTTTCTCAGAATCCAGCTGCCATGCTAGGAAAAGCCGAGACCCCCATAAAGTGGCCATGTGTAGCTGCTTCAGCCGAACTCCCAGCTGACAGCCAGTGTCCGTGGCCAGCTACGTGAGTGAGCCATTTTGGACTCCCAGCCCATCTAGTCTTCGGAGGACTCTAGCCCCAGCTAACATTCAACTGTGACACAGGAGACTCCCAGACAGAACCATCTAGCTGAGTCCAGCCAGCTCACAGAACTGTGGAAGGTTAAGAACATATAAATACAGACACTACACTGTTCTGACAAGACTGGAAGTTCGGGGCAGGAGGGGAGTTGTTGGCAGTCCACAGAGGCACAAGGCACTGTAGTGTGAGGCATCACTTCTCGGCCCTCTCCCCCTACAGGGCTGGGGAGATGGGGTGGGACACTGAGCCCCCCTGGAGTTTTCTCCTTGGTTTCTATCTATCCATAAGCATCACTTGTTCCTTCTGCTCCTGTCCCCCAGCAGGCAAATATTAAAGACACCACTTCCTATGGGGTGGGGAGGAGAGCCACAGCTATCCAGTGCGTAAATGGAATTTGAGTGGAGGAGAAGAAGGAGTCCATTTTGGTCTGAAATCCAAATTATAGTTTCTAGTCTAACTTTATACCAGCTATAAAGTTATTTTCATCCCAGGCACTGGTGTCTATGTTTTTAATTGTTCAGAAAACTCAAATGGAAAAAGGTATAAAATTAGGTTTTTTCTTCAGTCCCCAATAAGCCATCCTTCCCTTTTCCTGGGCTAGAAAGCAGTGCATTTTTTTTTTTAAAGATTTTATTTTATTTATTTATTTGACAGAGAGAGAGAAACAGCGAGAGAAGGAATATAGGCAGAGGGAGAAGCAGGCTTCCTGCTGAGAAGGGAGCTGGAGGCGGGAAGGATCCCAGGACTCTGAGATCACGACCTGAGCCGAAGGCAGACACTTAAGACTGAGTCACCCAGGCGCCCCAGCAGTACATTTTTAATTTTTAGAAAATTTCACTCTGCTTCATCCTCTAAAATGGCCAACAGTTTTTGTCACATTGTTCTGTTACACCGTCTCTCAGATGCCCCTCGTTCTCATTTCTGCAGTCCCTGCCCTAGCTTCCGTCCTCCTGCCGCAGCTTTAGTCTCCTGTCTGCTTCTCCTCATCCCTCCACCACCCTCGGCCCCGTCTGTGTGCCCTGACAGCCTTCCATCCAACATTTATCATGCTCCTCCCCTTGCTTAAAGACCTTACCTACTGCCTTGGGTCCAGCTCAAGGCCCTCCACAATAATTAGTTTATTATAGCTCATAGCCCTTTGAGTTAATCTTCTAAACTCAGTGACCTCATAAGGCACATTTTACTTCACACCAGACTCACTCCTGCCCTCTTTTCTTGTTTTACTTATCTTGTCCTTCACATGATTCTCTCTCTCTTTTCGGGATTCCCCTAGTCTCTTAGGAAGCAGGAATTGCAGGGTTCGTGGCTGATTCCTTCACTGGTCTCACACTCCAACTTGCCCCCAAATTCTAATTCTTTTGAGGACATGTTCCCTAGTTTTTTGGCTCAGTAAACACAATTGGACTCATGATCTCTATGTAAAGAGCCAGTAAAATCTTGTGGTCTTAATGGAATCGAAGAAGGAGCAAAGAACTAATACTTATTATGCCTGATTCTGGCTAAGTACTTTATATATGTCGTGAATTTGTTCCGTTAAGTTTCTGGGTATAACAATGCTGCCGTCCTCTTTATTGAAGAGGAAGCTAAGATTTAGGTAAAGTAACTTTCTCAAGGTCGCCCAGCTAGTGAATGGAGAGACAGCACTTCAAGACACTGACCAGTCTGAGTTTCTAAGTACTGTACCAAACCACCTTCTAAGGTATTTTTGAGGGGTCTAGGGAATTTTCTAAACAAGTTTTTCCTCCTCTACTACCCAAAGATATTTACTGGTACCATTTTATTAAATTTCTTTCACGTGTATATTTGTATACACACGCATATACCTTTTTACTAACTTACCACCACGCTCTTTGTATATACAATCATTTTCTGTTTCACTTAATACAGTACAGCTTTTTTCCATGTCATTATGCATCAATATTGTCTTTTATGGAACCGCAAAAAGTACACAATACAATAAAACACGCTCTTTCCCAAAGTGTGACTTTCGCTTGGGGTATGAAAAACTAAGAAGAGGACTTTTTAAACGTTAAGATGTCAACAATGAGATCTTAAATAATGTTCACGTTTTCATGGGAGACAACAGGGGAGGCCCAAAGAAAATACTCACTCTCTCTTAATATGGATGACTGGGATCCCTAAGTGTAAAGCCTTCCAGAACCTGATGGGGAAGGAAGACTAGCATTTCCCAACCATCTCTGGCCATGTACCAGACCTTGTGCCAGAGAGTTCCACACATGTTCTTCCTTGCTTTTTCTAGCACCTTGCAAATAGATAGGCATTTTCACCTCACCTGCAGGAAGGGAAAGGCAGGTAACCATAATGTAGGCCACGTGAGCATTGAGATATTGGAGTCTGAGGTCTTCCTTCTCTTAAGAAGGCCATTTCGGATGAAAGAAAAAACAGATGAAGAACAGCAAGAATGAGCTGAATGAGTCAACTGCAGTTACAAAAAAACAGCTGACAGGAATTTTGAACACCAAGGAAAGGAACAATGAAGCCAAGAGAAAATGGGGCTCCTGTGGTTCAGTCTGGCAGGGGTGGGAGGAGGGGATACGAAGTTGAGGGAGGGGTTAGCTTTGCAAAGTGGTCCCCACAAAGAAAAAGACCCTGTTCCTCCAAGAGCCCAAAAGGGGGCAAACGGCAGTCTAGGAGCACAGGCTGGAAACCAAGTAGCACGAAGAGGAATCCTAGCTCTAGGGAGGGCCCGTCACAGGTCAGAAAGGGGCGCGGAGCAGAGAACATCTGGAGGTTTAGGCTGCAGACCTGTGCCAAGGTGCCTGAGTAACACAGCAGGAAGTGTGCTGGATTGCGGCGGGGAGAAGAAATGCTGGAAAAGAAGAGGCGGAGAGTCTGGGCTCAGTGCCTGACTTCCCCGAGCCCTTCCTTCTCCTCTTGAACTCTTTCGGGACAGTCTAAGAAGGGTGACTGTGGATGAGCTTCATGGAGCAAGGCGGTGGGAGACCTGGCTGAGGCTCTTTGTCTTAGGTGGGGAGAGGCTGCTCTTCCACTGTGACACGGGGAAAACACGGTGCTGGGGACCAGACAAGAGTCGGAATGCCTGCACATTCGATGGTCAGGCCGACGCTCGGTTGGCGGGGGCCCCTTGTGGAATTCATTTCTTGGCCAGAAATCCCTGCCTCAGACCTTGGAAGATAGGAGGGAGGCTCAGCAAACCTGGCGGCTGCTCTTTGGGTTTGGCAAACTCGAGATTTTTCCAGCGCCTTGTGTTCCGTGAAACCGAAAATGTGTTTGGCTAGAAACTCTTCTCTAATTTTTAAACCCCTGAGCATTTTTTACATAAATTTGATACACATGTTTTTGTCTTATTTTTGTTTAGCCCATCGAATCGAATTAGGAGCTACAATGATGAAGGGAACAATGCTGATTTCCAAGAAGATTTTGGAGCCTTTTTTTCTTAGAACTAAATCGCATTTTCTCCCCAACTGTTAAAATTACCAGACTGAGCTGGATTTGAAATTTAGAACCCAAATGTGAAATAAAGATCCATGCTTGGCAAAGATGAGGCATAGCAGGGGAATGTTTTTAGGAAGTCACAGTTAGAAAGGAAGGGTAGGCGAGGGGTGGGGGGGTGAGGGGATGCAGGCAGGAAAGGAGGCCATTACCCTTCATTAGACAGTTTGGCTCAATTTACCTGGCTTTCCGAGCTCCCCTAAAGAGGCCCATTCGCCATGTCGCCAGTGTTGGACTTTATCACTAGCATCCAAGGAAGAGGAGTTTCTACCCTAAGATTGCGGATGAGGGGGTCTCCTGTACCCCTCCATAGTAGCCAATTTCAGCTGCTCCTCCTCTTCTTTCTAACCTCCCTCCCCCTTTCCCAGTTCTGGCTAAGCCTTCTCCATCTGGAAGCGTTTAAAACGTACAACAATTTTAATCTCGTGCAAAGGAATCTTCGGGTCTACACTACATACCCATTAAGCTAAATTATACGTGCACAATCTTATTTTGCACAATTCTGTCTGGCCTAGATTGGCACACACCAAAGGCTATTACTGTCTTTCCCAATTACTTTTTCTACTACGCCATCATTTTCTACAACTTTAGCCTGAGGCCAGCAGTATGTCTCTGAGAAACTCGAGCCACTGAGGTCCCAGGACAAAGATTCTCTTCAGAGCCCCTCGAACCTATACTCAGAGGGTCCCTTAGACATTGTCCAGAGACATTTCTTTGAACTCAGCTTCTCTCCCCTACAGACCCTGATCAAATTAGACAGACCCGGGTACAAGTGCCATCTTGTTATTTCATTACTGTACAACCGTGGGAGTCACAACCAGGGGTTATTTCACTTCCTTGCAACACAGTTTCTCCATCCGCAAAATGGGTATAATAGGCATATGGCCCCCCTAGGATGGTTGTGAGGGTCAGATGAGATACGGTGTATGGAAAACACAGTAAGTCGTCCGGCCCAGACTAAGTAGTTAATCTGGTATGTTACTTGTTATTATAAAAACTACATCTTATTGAACTCTACACCTTTTCTAAGAGCACTTACATGTTTCCAGAGGTGGCCAGTCATTCTCCTTTTAAACACCCCACCCGCCTGTCCAGTCCCTCACCAACGCTGAACCAACCAACGCCGTTCCCCGCACATTAGGTGACGGAAGGTTTCTGATCCATGGACTGGGCTTTCTCCTCAGTCCCCAGGGAGTCTCGCAGGCACGCCCAAGTTTTAAACCTACAGTCTCTTCTTCGGAGCCACAGCAATGGAGTGATTAGAGGACCTATAATCTAACGGGGCGGAAATCATTCTCCTTCAAACCAAACCACACCTCTTCTCACTTTATACAGAAAGCATAGGTGTGTGTGGAAGGAGATGAGGAGGAGGTTTTCACTCTGCTTTAAGAAGCAAAATGGTTAATTAGTGCTTTCTGAGGACCAGCCCCCAGCCCCCTGCCGCCAAGAACATGAGTCACACTGTCCCTTTTGCAAGGTAGAAAGACGATGGCACCGCTTAATATGAGAAATGCCTCCCTCTCACAGGGGGAAATATACAGTCCACGAGTCTAGTATTTATTGCTTTCCTCGGGCCAAGAGTAGTTTCAGCAATAATTTGTGGATCCTGAGGCTGGTCAGAATAGAAGGACCAGGGACCCACAAGCTTCTGGGGCACCCTGGACACTTTATGTTGTATAGTCCTCATCATGCGGAATTGCTATGAGGCCTAAAAGAGAGACATCTCCAGGCTCTGATGAATGGTAATTATTATTTCCACCAGGGTGATCTCCTTTGAAATCCTGGGTGATATCAGGAAAGTGTGTGTCTTCCAGGCCTTCTACTTACTAGAGATTGTGCCCTCTGTGACTTCCAGAACTTTGGTGGCTACATGAATTTTAAAAGCCAGCTTCAGCAACAAAGTCTCTAAAAGAATCAGCCCCCTGCTCACAGTCCTGCCAAAGGGGTGGGCCTACCTGGCTGTGCCTGCCAAGGGCTCTGGGGTGGACAAGCCAAAGGGATAATTTATGGGCTGGGAAGTCACTTGTGGCCGGTATAAAAAGGGAGTTGGATCAATGCGATTCGTCTCTGGCAATCAGGAACTGGAAGAGTGAGAGACCGGGTTGATGGGTAGCAGAGACGTATGGAATGTGAGTGGCCACAGTAAGGGCAGAACATCCCCCTGAAGGTGACAGACTCCCACTGCTGAGGCTCTCTGGGGGTGCCTTGAATCCAGAACCCCCCTTCCATAAAGCCTGCCTGGTAAGGGTTCCTTCTGTGTACACCATAAACATCTTTTCCACTATTATTATAACAAACACCTCCTCTCTTGAGTTAGCTTGAGTGGGTTTTGCTTTCCTCCAACAAAAAGAGCCTTCAATAAAAGAGCGTCTACACTTGGGAAGAACACGCAGATGGAGCGACGTTTACACATTCCGGGCATTTCCGGGGTAAGGCCTTGCTTTAACAGGTAATGACACAGAATGCGAACACCACTGGCTCCTGACTCACCTCTCCCTGGCTCCCCTCCACTGTAAAAATTAGAAAGTTAAAGCTCTCTCCCTCAACCTCCTTTGCAGCCAGGGGAGGTCATGTGACACAGTTCTGGCCAATGAGACGCAAGTGCGCAAAGGAGTCTCTGTTGGGGCAGATGGGCTGCCTGCCTCCTCCTTCCTGCCTCGCATGGAAATGCTGTGCTCAGAGCAGCTGCCACCATCTTGCGCCCAGAAAGGGGGAGGTGGCGAAGCCGAGACGCCAGTCCTGGCACCCTGGAGGGGACGCACCGCACTAGCTGCCACCAAGTTCCAGTCTCCCCGCTACGGGAAAAAAAAAATAGACCCTTCCACCCACTATTACTTAGATTTCTCGACAACTTAGAAGTAAAACGTTTTCTAAAGATAACCCTGAAACAGAACTTGATATTGTTTCCCATAAGAAACATGGGTTGTTGGCTTTTTTTTTAACGTTAGTTTTAGGTGAGAAAAAAATTTCTTAACCAAAAAGGTGACAACTTGTTTTCCAATGAACTTCTCTAAACATCGGTTGAATGACAGAAGTTCTACAGGCAATTAAAATCAAAGAGGGGGTAAGGTCTATACGCGAACAATGACGTGAGAAGGCAGACAGTGAAGGGTGGTAAAAGGCAGCTGCAGGTCGGGGAAGGGAGAAATCAGGGAAGTCTCCACAGGGGAGTGGGGAGGAAAGGCATTCTAGTCGGAAGAGTCTAAGCAACTCTGGGAAACTGAAGGTCGTGCCCAGGAAGGACATGGCAAGTTCTTTCCAGCTCGTGCAGGGGAACACAGACCAAATTTTTGGTCTAGACAGTCAGACCAAATTATAACGTGCCTAACTGCCAACCAAAGGAGTCTATTCTCATAGGCACAAGGTATGGTTGAAGGTTTCGGAGCAAACAGGAGTCAGAGTACCTGTGGGGAACACTTGCCTGATGACAAAATGTGGGATGGACTGAGGAGGCAGGAATGCCACTAGGGGGCTGTGCAACAACCCAGGCAGGGAGTGAGGAGGGTAGGAACCAGGAGAGTCAACGTGAGAAGGGAGTGGGGAAAAGGAACACGCCACGAGTCTCTACGACCCAAGCCGGCTACTGTCTGCAGGTGGGGTGCAAGTCACGGGAAGAATCACGTAGACCACCGTTTACTGCACAAAACAGAAACAAAAACCTCATACGGTACCTCCGGAGCTGAAGACAGGAATGGTTTTATGTAGATGTTGGAGTCATGCACCTTCAGGTCATGGTCCCCAAGTCCCCTGGTCACTCCAATAGTTGCCATTACTCGGGCCTAGGGGTATAAGCAGAGGGTCATCAGAGACACTCCCACAGAGAAAGCATTCCCGTCACAACGCAGCTGCCACAGGCGAAGAGAAGCACTCATTTTCCAATCCCTTCTGTTGCTCTCCATGCCGCTTGCTACTAACGTATGTGGGTAGCTGTTTCCAAGGAAGGGCTAACCAAAATCACGTACGTACTTAAGGAGTGGTTTTTCTACCAATAATCTTAAGTTTAATGGGTTGCTGCTGTCTGTTTTCAGCTTTCTTTTGTAGAGACTGGAAGGAAGGGTATCCAGGGAACTAAATCCAACACGTGTGATGTCTACAGCTACTGCAATCAGTTCAAATCGAATCCAACACGATCTGTCCATCCATCCATCCGTCGGTCTGTGATACGCCCACCCTACAAGACCTTGTTCAACACATCAGTCATGTCTCCAGTTCCCGCTAGGCACTACTGAGACATGTAAAAAAGTGAGCGGCAGCTCCCACCCTCCTAAAGCTCACATAGTGTACTTCGTGGCTAGTGAAAAGAAACTCGTTGCAACTCCGTAACCCGGCCTGTTAACATCCCCACAAATTCCTTCTGGGTGGAAAGGAACAAAATGTCACTTTGTTATAACTACAGAGAGAGCTCAGGACTGAGACCTCATCACCTGTGCTTTCTTTAAACAGTTTCGGTTTCCCAAAGCTTTAAGGAAATAATACTATTATACTAACACCTACGCAGTCAGCCTAAATATCTCCCGGGATGCCACAGATTTGACTCAGCTAAACATTTACTGAGTACCTACTATGTGCACAAATCATACCGTGGAGGACAAATGTCTAAGGATTTGTCCCTAACATAAAGGAACTTGTGAAGGGAGATAAAATATGTAAAATATGGCCAAGTGCTGAAAGACCAAAGCGCCATGGATTAGAGTTCAGAGGAGGTAAACATTCTGCTGAGAAAGTTTCCTGGAGGTGGTGGCATGACATTTTTGTGCAGAAGGACGGGTAGCATTGAGCCAGGTAAGCAGAGAGGGATGAAATGAAAGTCATTCTTGGTAGAATGGAGCCCAATGGCCCAACCCTTGGATCATCAATAATATATCTAGGGTAGGGTCATGGTGCCAAGGCCTGGGTTTGAATCCTCACTCTACTCTTGGGTAGTAAGAGTAACTTATAAAAGCTAAGAAAGAGTACAATCTAAAACATTACCAGCCTTTTCATCCTATTTTCCAAAAAAAGCTATGGATTTTGGAGCTGGTTTCAGATGAGAAGATGGGCAGGTTTGCATTAAAGTGGAAACGAAACATATTTTTTTAAAGGCAAGAATCAAAGGGGATAAAATGCAGGCCTGTGATATGAAGCCTGGAGACCTCCGATCAGGCAGCCTGCAGAAACTCTCTGCTCTGCTGGAGGGTAGACCAGGTCCCTACTGGCTAAGAAGCGTTCAACTCTCAGCATGAAAATTCCGAGTCCCCGGAGGCCCTTCTGCTCTCCCCACTGCAATGGCAGCTTCTCTGGCTGGCAAAGCACAGGTGGGCGTTTTCGTCTAAAGAAATCTGATGTTTCTGCTAGTTATTGAACTTGTTTACAAAGTATGTAGGTGTTACCCACACAGATCCTTAAAAGCATTGGCAGGAATAAAATGAGAAGTTATGGCTGTGCAAGTCTTCCGAAACTTCTGGGTAGGTGTATGCAGACAGGAAAGAGAAACCCCCTGCAAAGGATCTCGATAGAACTGACAGGTTGCAGTTCTCAAGATTTTGCAAGAAATCATGGCTCCCCGGACAGGGGTCCCGTGCTGCTTCACTGTGCAGCAAGCCTGGAACACACTGGAGCCACAGCGGCTTTTAAATAGGCCATCAGGTACGATGAGAGAACTTGCCAGCTGCCTATCACAGAACTGTCAAGCCCTAATTAACTGAAATGCTTGGGGAACATGATGTCCCGGTGAAATGAACATTTGCTGAACTGGGAAAGCCCTTGGCTCCTTTAACTCTTCTTCTGACCATCTTCTAAGAACACATTAGTCCATTTCCCTTTGGTATGAGGGAAAGGATACTGTACATAACTGAAAAGTGGGTCTAATCCTGATGCCTTTATGGAATGCCAGCCGTGTGTCGGGTACCGGGCTGGGCAGGTGCTAGGGATACAAAGGGAAGGGGAGGTGGCGCTGAGCTTACCGGGGACACACTGGGTAAAGGAGGGTCATACTGAGAACCTCAGCCCCGCAAAGCACGGCAGCTGGAGGCACGGGTCGCGGGGCTGAGAGATGTTGCAGTAAGGGTACCCAACCTCCTGACGGGCACGCGGAACACTGTCGGGAACAGAGTCCTCTCCCGTCTTGATTCTCAATCAGGGGCGGCCCCTTTCCACGAACAGGGAAAGTTCATTTGAAAAATGATTCCTCCATGAATCAGATGTTCGTGTTTCATTTCCCTCTATGGAAAGTCTCCTTCCACTGAAATCACGGCTACACTGAGCCCAAACCTGAACCCACGTGCTCTCCCACACACGCACATTCAGGGGCCTGTGCGGGCGCGTGCACACACGCACACGCAGGCTCAAGTTCTGCCCATCAAGGCACCCTTCGGTTTTATGATGAGTCACTTCTTCCTCCAAAAAACTATCAAATATGGGAAAAAAATACAGTTGGAGATTCTTAACGTGAGCCCATTTTTCACTTCTAATTGGAGCTCTCAGCAGAGTCTGAAGTGCATTCGTGTTCAGAGGAGGAATGCAATGACTCAGAGCTGTTTGTTCTTACTGGGAAACTGTTGCGAAGCTCCCACCACCATCTCCGGTCCAGAAAGGCCACCTCCTCCAGCCTCGGCTCCCAGACCAAGATGGACAGACAGCCGCCTAGGGTGTGGTTCTGACTGGGGCCCTGGGAACTCGTGACCAGCGAGCTTTGCTAGCGCGGCCGGGGCTCTGGTCCACGGGATCCTAGAGCTGCATCATGGTGGACCGTGGGGCTTCTAGAAGCCGGGAGACGGCCGAGGCTCCACATCCCCTATCACCCCAGCCTGGCTGGCTGTGGGACTGCAGGAGGCGATCTCTCCTCAGGGTCTCAGAGCCTCCATCTGCCAAATGGACCTAATTCTGCCAGCTCTGCCTGCCTCGTGACATGTCAGAAACACAGGCAGACAATCTACACGCACGGGGTCACGGTTAAACGCCGTAAAAAGTTCTTCAAATAGATCTGAGAAATGGAGTGTTATTTTCATAAAATGAACTTTTGTCCCTTGTGCTCACCACTCACCTCCCCCTTCCCCCAACTCCTCGGACCCTCACGACAGGAGGCCTGAAGGAGGACGGAAGCGATATTCTTTCAAGCTGTCAGGGCTATAAATGCCAGGCTGCTGAGTGGGGTGCAGGGACCACCACGGGTGGCGTGGGGATGGAGCCCGGCTCTCTAGGTTGGGGGGGGGGGGCAGCACGTGCCTACCTTCTTGCCTTCTCCATATATAAGGGGAAACTTCAAGTCATCATCCTCAATGGTTTTGTATGCCCTGTAGGGGGATAAACAACATTAAAAAAAAAGAGGTTTGCACTCAATTAGTGACCCGCCACCCTGACGCAGGCGGCTGGGTAGTTCATTTTCCCGGACGCTCCATCACTCACCGCGCTGCCAATCTCCCTGCGCGTGGAGTTATTCTTCCTCCAGAACTGTGTAGGGGGACACATAATTAACCAACCAGAAGCTATCGACTCTGTGTTCGCTTGCAGAGGGAGAAAATAAGGCAGTCTACTCAGACTTGGCAAGAAGGGGGGAGGTGGGGGTTTTGTCCTCAGCATTTAGTGCCTGTGTGCTGTGAAGTGGCCCAGCGGCAGCGACAAGGGTCCTGTCATGAATCCAAAGCTGAGAAACAGCAGAGCTCAGAGACGGGTGCAGAGTGAGAGACCCAGTGATGCAGTGAGACTGCTCCACAAGCCAGTTCTGACCTTCGGGGTTTGTTTACACAAAAGCAGCCTCGAACTGGGACGGGAAGGAATATTTAGAGCCTCTATGACCTTGTTGTGACATTGAAGGTTGGCAGAAAATTCTTTGTTTCACAATAGCTATTAAATGGCCATTCGACACACGGAAAGAAAATCCAGTTTATGCTTCGGTGGTTTATTCTAGGCGTGGCTGTGAGACGCCACCGCATTTACCGCAGAGGCCGGCCAGGCTACCACGAGAGTGAAAACGAAGTCTACATCTTGCCATTTTGCTCATCAGAAGTTAAAAAACAAACAAGCAGCAAAGGAACAAGGCACCTGATTTCTAACCAACTGTACCACCCTGGGCAAGGAGCTCCCCCTTTTCTGGTCTTAGTTTCCTTAGCTGTAAAATGACGATGATCACATAGGCTGTAAAGAGCTTAGCACGGAGCTGGGCACTTAGGAAGTACTCATTCAGTAGTAGCTACTACAACTGTTTAACTGATAACGAATACTTAGCACACCAGCTCCCTTCTCTACAAAATGGGGACAGCACTGCGTATATTCAAAGAAGTATCAAGGTCACTAGGTAAAAACTGGGGTGGCTTCTACGAGGTGAGGTGCTAGACACAAGATGCTTCTTTAAAATAATGTCTGCTGAGTGCATGAAGAAAACAAATTTGTGATGAGAGCTCCCAATCTTGGATATAAATAGGCAACTTGGGAGTAAACCTGAAATCAAATTTATGGAAGCTCTCTATATACAAAAGAATGCAACCCCATTCAAGGAGAGTTCAACCCCAAAGCTAAGGCAGGGATACCCTTATTTTCTGGGAAATTATTTAGGCAAGTGGTTCCTTCCCAAGGGATCAGTGAAGATTTGGCACCAGATGTGCCTGGGCTCCTGGTTCAGCCCTGAGCGAGTGGGTGAGCCTCCCTGGGGCTCAGGATCCTCATTAATCAGAGAGAGGAAAAACTGACGCTTACTCATGGGATTGAGGATTAAGATGGCCTAATGAATGGGCCGAGCAATGGAAGTCTAGCACCATGCCCCGGACACGCTGAGAGCTTGATAAATGCCAATTACTGGTACTGCCATCAAGTGGGCCCAGAAGTACTCTAGGAATTCAATTTAAAAAAAAAAAAAAGGAACTGTATTATTTCTTTTCTCCAAATCTACCAAATTAACATGAGATGGAAATAGCTACTTTCATGTTTTTATGGTCACATGAACTATTTAAAATGCTGTGGTATACAAGTCATTTGGGGAACAAACAGAGCTATTATTAGAATACACTCAGCTTGGGGAATGAATGAATTCTTAGACCAGGGGCTCTCAACCCCGGCTGCACATGGAATCACCTGGGAGAGCCTTTAAAAATCCAGGTGCCCAGGTCACAACTCAGAACAATTAAATCCGAACCTCTGGGGATGATAGCCATGCCTGGGATTTTTTGAAGCGACCAGGTGATTCCAGTGTACAGTCAAAACTGAGAATCCCCACTACAGACCAAGGGTTGTTTGCTAATATTCAAAATCAGTTGATCAACCAGCTTGACCCTAAAGATGATGGACTGTGTGGCACAAGGGACAAGAGGGACATGGCCTGAGAAAGGCTCTGAGGTGGGCATGAGCAGGGCTTGGAGACAGTGCACAGGGACGTGTGGCGAGGAGAGGCCAGACTCAAGGCACAGGAGTTGAGGATTAAATGGGAGGAAGAAGGCAGCCACACTAGCACCAGTGGCTGGAAGTTACTTAGAGCTCAGGAGAGATGGGCTAAGAGCACATTTTACAGGCTTGGAAAGGCAGCCAAAGAGCTGTTCTCGGATCCCCTGAAAGCGCAGGCAATGGAACTCTCTCAGGGCAGAGACCCTCTGGAACAAGAAGGCTGTGTGACCAGAGCTCTGAAAGACACTCACTCACCTTGGAGTTGTCACCTACAGGGGGGTCCAGTGCAAATTCTAATATTTTAGTTGCTATTTTTTCCATCTTCCAAAACAGCAAAAAATATTAAAAATGAAAAGACAACTTTGAAAAAGGTTTATTCTAGTCCTGCCATCATTGGTTTCCAATCACCTAAGAGCCCTCTCCCCTGCAGTCACCAACAAATGACAAGGCTGAGTGACTATAAATAAAGAGGTTCAACACACTCTCCCTCTCAGTCCTTCTAGGTCCTAAACACAGGTACCAAATAAAGGCAGGTGGACTTTCTTTCCCTGTTAAAGTCTGGCGTAATAAAGAAGAAAACTCTCAAGAATTCAAACTGGTAACTTGATTAAAGTCCATATAAATGAGCTACAAACCACGACTGCAGCTCTGACTCATGGAACAGCCACATGCCTCTCGCTCGGCTTGGTGCTGGCTTACTGTGTCTCGAGTAGCTCCCAGGTTCTGCAGTGTCCCACGGGACAGATGAGGAGACTGAGGCTCAGAGAGGTTAAGTAACTTTCCCAGGATCACACGACATCTTAGTGGCCTGAAGCTAGACTCAACCTTCCCAGAAAACACATCAAAGAAAGGGGACGTCAGGGCTCAACTCTGGTGATCTCTCACTCTAGCTGAAAAACCTGCAACGAGACCATTGTTGTCTGCTTATCAGTGGGAGGAAGGCAGGCACTGGATGAAGAAAAGGTGTTCTTTGGCCAAAGAGGAAAGGGAATTTTCTGTGTGAGCCAAAGAACAGAAGGTGACCATGTGGGAACAAACCAGAGGCTGTGTCACGACACGGTCCACAGGGAAGATGGCGGCAAGTCAGGGAGGCTCCCACGTGTCCCAGACATTTCACTGTGGCCACAGAGCCAGCGGAGCCCTCTCCCACGGATAGCGCGCCTCCCGCAAACATGTGTTTGCATGTTAGGGGGCCACCCCTGTCCATACCCGTTTCAAAGCCCTGTCTGCTGTTCACATCGCATTCTAGTCCGTGCCCAGGCTGTAGGCTTGACTCTACCTTTCCAGCAAACCTTGGCTGCCACCTCCTCGGCTGGGGGACACAAGAGAAGGACAACAGTTTGCAGCTGGAGCTCCACGAGAGAGTAACTTGGGAGTTAGCTTGATTCATAGAAAATATCTCTTCTTTCGTATCAGATCCCATGGTTTCACAAGTACTGATTCAATTTAAAAACTCCAAGAATCAATTACTCACTAGTTTTTACAATAATATAACTGACCAGAGATCGTATTCAAATAATTGCTTGTTACAAGAAAGCAAAACTGAAAGGCTTAGGAAAGATTTTCAGAATAACTCTTATTTGGGGGTCAGTCCTTAATTAATTTATGAGGCCAAGTGATGGAAGGATGAGAAAAAAAAAATCAAGGCTTAAATAGGGCTCAGTTAAAGGGCTTTCCTTGAGTGGAGGCAAGTTGCATTAAGCAAAGACGTTTCCATTAAACGTTTTTTTGGAAAAGTGATGGTTTGTTTCCCTTGCAATGTGGATTTTGCAAAGCTGAAAAGCCAAGGAAGGCACCACTGATCCAGACCTGTGGAAAGGAAAAGCTCAGCATTGAGAAAGACCGAGAGGCCACTAAGTCGGCTGTGTCCCCGGCGCGAGAGTCCCTCTAATACCAACATGCCTCGTGTGGGTCCCTGGCCTCTGTCATGGAACGGACTGCTCTGGACAGTCACTGCCCTGGGAGCTCGGCAGCACGCGGCGGCCCCCAGTTCTGCTGGAGAACAGCCCTGGGAAAGTCTTTCTTAAAGCCCTCAGTCAGCCACTGGCGTATTTCAAAGTCTGCTGACTCCTAAGCCAAGAGGGAGGCCCTGTCTGCTGCCACTTCACTCCTCCTTCTAGAAGGAGGCTTGCTGCCACCGAGTCGGTCCTTGCACCTGCTCACACAGGTCCGGATGCCGTCCCATCCTCCCTGATGACTTCGGCCGAGGTTCACAGGTGGCTCCCTCTCTTTCCTATACTGTTCTTCTCAGTAATTTTAGATGTGTGGATGATGCTTCTGGAATCCTGACTTTGTAACTCCCAACCTCCTGACTTCCTGATCACCTTCCTTACGGCTCCGCGGTTCCCTGGACCAAGGGCATGCTCTCCTTGGAGCCTCCCACCGCCAGCTGGCCCTCCTCTCCCAAGCCCCGGCTTGCGGGGGCTCCCAGGCCACTTCTGCTCCTCGGTGCCAGCACTCTACCTCCCTCCTGGCCAAACGTGTTCGTCAGCCGGCCTCCGTTTGCCTCGGTTCTTTTGCTGGCAGCCTAGACTTCCTCCTCCACTTGATGTTCTAGTAAGAGGGAAACACAAAAGGAACTGAGGGTTTTGTCTGCCGACGTCCTAACGAATACGGTCAGTTCTACCGTCCCAACAGGTCTAGTACCTTTGCTGCCACCGCCGTCTCTTGCCTACGCCACGGCCATCGCCTCACTGGGCCTGCCTGCAATTATTGAGGGAAGAGCGGACGGTGCCAGGACCTGGATGAAGCGGTGAAGGTGCTGCAAACTGCTCAGTTTTGTCCTTTATCTCTAGTCTCAGAGCAACCAGAGTAATTATTTTAAAATGTCAGGGAGCATCACGACCCTGCTCAAACCCCCCAGTGATTTCCCCATCATACTCTAAATACAAGCAAATAATGAAATGTCCTTCTTTAACATTGCTCCCCTCCCCCAAATTTCCCCTTCCCCTTCTTGGTTTTATTTTTGTCCTTGTGATCTACCCCCACCTAACCCTTAAAAGTGTTTTATTACTTCCGTGGGCTTATTTTCTCTATTGCTCCCCGGCACCCCTGGCCTTGCCTAAGTTCTGTGAGGACAGAGACTCTCCTCTTGCCACCTGTGGTATTTAAAAGAGGGCCCAGTACATATCGGGTGCCCAACAAATATGGGACTGCGTGAGCAAATTGGTGAATGCCCACGACCTCAGGCAGCGGCTTTATTCTGCCCTTCTGTATTTTCCTGTCCTAAACACATATCCACAAAGCAAAAGCAAAGCGCCTTCCGAGTCTCCCTGCCTGCTCTCTGGGCCCCAGAGGTGCCGCCTGTGGCCGACGCCCACCCGTGGGCACGTCCCTTGGCTGCCTCCGGTCTCGGCTGGCCCTGCGCTGCTCTCTGCAATTTAGACACAGTCTCTGAACATCTGAGCTCAAGAGGTCCCTGTACGGCCACACGGCTGTCCTTGCATCCTCCTGATGGGCAGCTATCACAGGACTCCTCCAGGACGAACACATCTCGTCCCACGGTCAGTTTCGTAATTGTCTGCAGAGAAAGGTTTGCCTGTATTTTCGGTCTGGCCGAGCAGCCTGCTAACCAACCTCCCACGACCGTTTCTCTCTTTTAACTCACAATCCTCACGCTTCAGCTTCAAATTCCCCATGGGACAACAAGGCCCTCTGCGATCTGATCTTCGCACGCTGCTCTGACCTCTTTTATCCCTCCACTGGGTTCTCCCGATGCTAGCTCGCGCACGGGCCCTCTACCGTGCCCTGGGGCCTCGTTGTTCCCTCTGCCGGGGCCCTTCTCCCGCCGGTCCTCGCAGACCACCTCCCGGGGATCCCTCGGCCTTCTCTGAGCTCCCCCGGTTATCATGCTGCAGCTCTCGTGGTGCTTCCACAGCACGATCTCAAGCTACCTGTTTATTAACTTTGTTTACTTCTTTCTAGCCCCCCAATGCCAGGACATCCGCGCAATGTCTCATTCGCTGCTCTAGCCTCCTGTCTACCATCGTGCAAGCACACTGTGGATGTGAAGCTGATCCAAGCTACGGGGACGAATGGATGAACAAAGGCTAGCACTTCCTCCCCGGCACACATGCCCCGCTCTAAAGACAGAAAGTCTTGGCTTCCCCACTCATCTTGCCTTCACTCTAAGCCTTTTTATGGATGAAATTCAGGGCCAAGTCCAATCAGGGATACCTTGGACTTGTGTCTGTCTCTTTATGTTAGAATTTTAGGTTCAGCTTTATTACCACTATATAGTAGTACATAGTCATCAAGTTATAAAAAAAATAGCATTTATGATCCTCCTGCCTATTACTTTCTCCTGAGGATTCCCAAGTTCCACCTCTAGAATGACAGGGTTTTTTTCGTCACATGGTTCTCCAGGGTCTATGGTGTTACCCAGACACATTTCCTCCACATTGGCTTGCTAAAGCAAATCTCCCACTAAGAAAGTTCTTCTGGGCCTTTGCCAGATTTCTCCATTCCCCCAGAGCCCCCACTCAGACATCTGCATGCACAGGCCAGGGACCCAAAGTTCACACTTTGGCACCGTCCACATAACTCGCTTCCCATGATCTTCTTTCTCTCCCAGACCAGGACTTTTAATTAGAAAGAGGGACAGAAGTACCACTCATTTCCCCAAGTCTTGGTTCCCTTAGCAATACTTCCAAGTCATTGAAGAAGAACGTGACCCCTCTGGGACTGCCTAATCCCGACAATCCACTTATAGGACTCCAATGACACACGCCAGTGAGTCACATTCCTCCACCAGCTAACCTCTCACCGGGGCCTGGGATGCCTGTCCTCCCCTGGGAAGCTGAGTTCCTAGACCCTCCCTTCTGCTGTGGTCCAGTAGAGAACGTCAAGGCCTGGAGTCAGAGGGTTTGAAGTCACAGCTCAGTCTTTAAGTGACCTTGGCAAAGTCCCTCAACCTCACTGAACATGCTTCTTCAGCTGGATTCTGCATGAAAGGTTGTAAGGACTGAATACAAAGATGCCTGACAAGTCCTATGTGAAGGATAAGGTGCTGTTTCATTCAACTGTGGCCATAGGGTCCTCATTCTTTCTTTACTGCTTGTGTCTTACATAGATAACTGGGGAGCATGGGCCAGAAGGCAGGACATCCCCACAGGAAAACTGCTTCTTGCTGAACACCCAAAACGCCCCAATTCATACTTTTCTTACTGCTACTAATGATATCAAAGCACAAAAGATAGTCCCTGTGCAACTTTATTCAGAGAAATCCACCGCTGTGCTCGAAAGTGACACATCAAAGACTCAGAAAGATACCTCAGAGCTAATAATCCGCAGGGAATGCTTTGGGCTTGGTCTCCAATAGGCATTTAGGGAGCATTTCCCTCCCCCTCAGCAAGAAGCTAAGTGCCCCTTCAGGGAGGAAAGTAAAAGCCACAGGAAGTCTCATTTTGATCCTAGCAAAAACCAAGTCTTAGACGGGGGCACACCACATAGGGGCCGAGCAGGTCTGGATGGAGGATGGTGGGCAGAAGCGTCTAAGTCTTTGGTCCCCACTTCTGCTTCCTACAACCAATCTCAACAAGAGCTTGAATCCCAGGAGGCTGGAATGAAACACCACCTGGGCCTGGCTGGTCAGGGGCAGACATATGCCTGGAGCCCAAATGCCACTCATGGCTTTTAAGAGCTTGGCACAACCCCAATTCAGCAATTCACAGAATCCACAGAGGCTCTCCCCTGCCTTGCCTTTCTCCACACCCACCCTGCCCAGACTTTCCTGGAAAAAGCAACACAGAGCTGGTCATCACCTCATGCTTCCTTTTTCCTGCCAGCCATCTGTATTTCCAAAGGAATCAAACCCAAAACCACAGAGCAGTAAATGGAGGCTGCTTCCTGCTCCTTGAGGAGGCCCTGCCACGGGCAACTCACTCTCTCTTTTCACTGTAAGAATACTCATGTGTTTCCTGTAAAGCAACACAAGAATATTTTGTCTTTTATTAAGAGCGTACTCTTATTTTTTAGTATCTTCTTTCGAAAGGCCTTTTTTCCCCCCCTGGTTTTGAAGACCTATAGTTAAGAAATCCCCCAGAAATTTCTTAAATTAATCTCTGGACCAAATCTTAATATGCTGGAAAAATGTCACTAAACTGTCAGAGAGGAGGATCTGAGCCAAGCTTAATGAACTGAGGCTCAAGTCAGAGATCTGGAACCAGGATGAGAGGCGGCCATCGTGGCCTGAGGCTGAGCTGGAAAGGCTGAGAAGTATCCTGTATCTACCAGGTAGCTTGAGGGTTCAGAAGTATCCTTTAACATCTCTGCCACAGGCTTGCCACTGCATAGCAGACTTTAGTTATTTGTAAATCTACATTTTGGGAGAGGGGGTCATATTTTGATGCGATGAGTTCCTGGATTCTGTGCTAGGAGTTGTCATCAACTGATATCTTGATTACATGAGAAAGTTCCCTATGGGGCCAAGACTCTACAAACAAATGCTACCTTGTTTTCTTTTAGTCCTTGGAGCATCGTCTAAATTATCTGAGGCCTGGAGGCCCTGAGCTGTATACAAGGTGATGTTCTTGTGCTAATATAGTACAATAATCTGAATTCAGTCTCAAATAATAAGCTTGAATTGTAAAACCATGATTAATATTTGGTGATATAATTTGGAGGTGCAATGCTGTCTAGCTTGCGTCTATCTGGCTGTCTCTGATGAGAGAAACAAATGAAAGGGAGAACCTTCTGGCTATCTCTCCAGAAAACCTTTTTTTCCATATTGAGGCTCAAGCTCTGTCCCCTGACATTGCAGTTGCCCTTGAGAAAACCCCCCAATTAACAGACCCACAGTCCCTGGGGAAATGCCTACCTCTCCACTCCCCAGCACTGGCATGCCCAAACCAGAGCCTGCCTGGAATTCTGGAAGAAGTAACTGTTGTAATTTGGCCTAAAGACTCCTCTTCCTCACACTGGGTGTGTGCAGGATAGCACAAGGCATCAGAGCTCGCTCTCACTGCACTAGCCCGTGTTCCTGGGGAAAGTCTGCTGGCCTAGAGCAGATCTTGTTAACCTAGGGGACACACAAACACATCTCGGGAAGCACCACTTACCCTTACCGTGTTATACACACTGAGATGTCCTTTTCTCCTTACACTACTTAATTTGTTCACAATGCTCATCTCCATACACTAAACTGCTTTCACAACCCACTAATGGGTCCCTACCCACAGTTGAAAATTTGGGTAAAGGAAAAGGACCTGCTCCTAGTAGCTCCAAATCAGGAGCTCATCTTTGGACTAGATGAGAGCAATGGGCTCTACTAGAATCCCTCATGAATGTTTACTGAGTACCTACTAAGTGCCAGGCACTAGGAATTAAATGTGGAATTAAATAATATAAATAAAGTAAAGGTCATCCCTTAACTCAGAGGCCCAAGGTTAGGAATGGAAAAGAATTCACACAGAAGAAGATGCTTTGAATCAGTCTTTCAGAAATCTAATTGGTCACATGTGTATGCAAAACAGAACCAATAATATTTCAGGATAAATCATTCTGGATGACTTTGAGGGAGATTTCAGATTTAGAAATTATTTCTGATTCAGTATCCACTTGGTGTGCATTAGCACTTAGCTAGGAGAGCTTCGTATTCTAATCAGTAACATTTAGCTCTCCCATAGGTATGAATCACAGATCCTTATTTTATGAGCACACAGATATGGAATGATTTCTGCTTTCTGAGGGACCATCTATTCTGAAACAAACATGAATTTCATTGACACTGGCCTTTATATTGTATGAAACCCAGTCAATATACAAATCAAGAAGTAACCAAAATGGACCCCATATCCATGAATGGTGGGGAGAAAATAGCAGATAGAGTTCCCTGAAAGAGGGTTTTATTGCAGAGTCCAGTTTCTCTGGCTCACAAAGCTTCTCTCCCTTAGGACATAAAGTATTTGTACACGGGAACACGAAGTCCTGCAGTGTCCCCACAGGGAAACCACACACGTACCGGGACTCTACCCTATACCACATCATTTCCATATTTCCATTCGAGTGTCTTTGAACTGGTCACATCACCTGGGGCAGAGCTCAAGTATCTCAAAGTAGGCATTAGTGCTTTTCCAAGTGTTCTGTTTTAGCCCGAAAAGCCATGAGAATTTTGCGTAATAATCATATACATAACATTTATCTCAACACAGAAAAACATCCTCTCCTACCCCCAAAATCTTCAGTTGAAACCCTCAGTCTTCTGGAATCTTCTGCTGACCCTCATATGACTCGAGCCTCAGGGTAAGAAGAACAGGCCTGGGCAATGGCTGCTGGTCTTTACCCATGGAAAGAACATCACACTCTTGGCTCCTGCATCAAGGCGGCTCCACTGTTTCAGATGATGGGTGGGAAAGGCAACAAATGACTTAACCACTGTTAAATCTTCTGCTGTCACCTCAGCCCGAACATTCACAGAAGTTCTAACACACCTATCACTGGTTGCACACTCTCTTTCCTCTGGGGACTGTTCTACGCACTTATATTTTTTAAATTTATCTAATTATTATTTTTTTTAAGATTTTATTTATTTGAGAGAGAGGGAGAATGCACGAGCGCACAAGCAGGGGGTGTTGGCAGAGGGAGAGGGAGAAGCAGGTTCCGTGCTGAGTAAGGAGCCTGATGCAGAACTCGATCCTAGCACCCCAGGATCATGACCAGAGCTCAAGGCAGACGCTTAACAATTTGAGCCACCCAGGTGCCCCAAAACTTACATAATTCAAAACAAGCTTGTAAGACAGATAGTAACATTAACCCAAAGAAGAAAATGGAGGTCACACAAGTTGGAAATAGAGGTCAAGCTCTCTTCCAGGTCTGCCCCAAAGTGCACCGTGCTCTCAGTCATGGTTCTCTGCCATCCTTGAGGAGCTATAAATATATGGTAAATGCCATAAAATGTCATGATACCCAACAAAATTGCTTAATTACTAGTCCTCATCATCAGGGTAAATCATATAAATTTTTAAAAAATCCACCCTCCAACCTCCCAGGTTTTTCAAGTGGTAGGTCCCACAGAAGGTTAAACATACCATCTTCTTTTTTTTTTTTTTTTTTAAACATACCATCTTCTTAGGCTTTTTCTTCTCTTGCCAATATGGCGGATGTTCAAGATCACTGTAGAATTAAGTCTAACCTGAGGCTGAGCTTTCAAATTGTTCTGCTGATAATAAACTGCAGACTCTCAATCTTCACACTTAGGCGCCCAGTTTTTCACAGGGTGATTCAAGGCCATCCAAAAGGATTAGGCAAATCTGGGGAAGGAGTATGATTTCCTCAGGATGAACAGGAGTAAGAACAGGAGACAGATACCCTAGGAGCATGGTTTCCATGTATTTATACACTATTGTATTTATGTATTTATATTCCATGTATTTATATGCTGCCTGGGGCCTGGACTATCCAGGTTATGGGCACAAGCATCACTAAGGAAAAGAGACACTCAACTCAACTCTGACCCACTGTAGGCACCAGTTATCTCTCATCTTCCACTGTTAGTCCAGTCCGTGACCCCTCCTGCACAGAATCGTTGGCCCACACAGGTGGACAAGGAAGTTCCCATGCAACAGTGGGAGAAAAACCAGGGGCCAGAAGTCATAAACCTGCTAAAGAGCCCAGGGTGCCTCGTGTTCTTTAACTCACTGTTTCTGCTAGCATTTACTCAGAACCATGGTAAAAATCTCTAAGGCTGCCCAAAGCCAATGTTTAAGGATATACAGGAATCACCTGAGAGCTTTAAAAATATATATATACTAGGACCTCAGGGATTCTGGAATGCCTTTTTTTTTTTTTTTTTTAGATTTTATTTATTTATTTGACAGAGAGAGTGAGAGAGCACAAACTGGGGGAAGAGTGGGGAGAGAGAGAGAGAGAGAAGCAGAAACCCCACCGAGCAGAGAGCCCGATGGGGAGCTCAATCCCAGGACCCCAGGACTATGACCTAAGCCGAAGGCAGATGTCTAACCATCTGAGCCATCCAGGTGCCCCTGGAATGCTTTTAATAATCACTCAGAAAAAGCTTCCCTGTGTGTAAATATTCCTCTGCCACTTTCCGTATGGGCTTGTCCTATACCGCAATGTAAGCACCATGAGGGTGGAGACTGTTTTCGTCTCCTTTCTATCTCCAGTGCCCAACACAACACCTACGTTACTGAATGAGGAATGGTTAAAACATCCCCTTTACATCACAACCATGAAGCCCTGTGCTTTGTCCTCTGAGTTCCTGAGCACAGCGTATTGCACTTGACTGAACCTGGGTGATGGACAAAGCTGCCTCAATCCTAGTGGAATCTGAGCCCAGACTTGGTAGAGCGTTATTGCTTTTACCAGCACGAGGTGAAGAACAAAAAATGAATGTACCACCAGCATTTTCAGTTCTTACAGAAAGATGTGTGTTTAGTTTTTCAGCAAGGCACAGGCTCAAACCTTACCCTTGGTCTCACTAACTCTTGTCGGAAGCTAAGAGGAACATGGTAGCTGGATGAAACCGTCCTGGGCTCCCCCACTCTGCCATGTGGTTCCTGGGCTAAGCCCGGAACTTCTCGGCCTTCAACCAGCACCTCAGCTGAATCTGATGAGGCCATGTCCCGGCCATGGTGGCTTAGCACCGTCATGGACCTGTCAGCTTGAAACCAGCAACACTGACTCTCTGCTCGGAAACCTTGTGGGCAGGGAACGGGTGGCAGAGCGAAGAAAAAAACTTTATCAAGCTCTGGGGAGAGTGAAATTATAGAACTGGAGGAACGTAGGTTGGACACGGGAAAATGTTTCCTTGGCAGGGTGGTTAAGTACCTGGAAATTTGGTGGAGTGTTGTAGCACTCACTTCTCTGGAATTTCCTTAAAAATAGGATCTTATAAATAGGCTGAGGATTGGACCATATGTCCTTCTAAATATACTGTCAGCTCCATATTTTTGCCGTGCTGTGTGTCATTTTCATACTTTACAGAGGTGCAGAGCTCTTATGGGTGGGAAAATAAGATGCTAGTTCATGCCATCCTAACACTGCATTCAAAGCTCCCCCTGCACTGACTTAAATTTACTTCCCTAGATCGCTGGGTCCCTTTATTACCCACCCCTGCCCCACCTGCCTCTGCATGTCACTTCTGTTTGACTATCACCTGCCATGTTGTCTAGCTGAGACACAGCAATACAGGACGTTCTGAGGTTTAAGGCACTGAAATATTTCTGTCCTGGTTGGCAAATAATGACTGTCCCAGGCCCCCACCCCCACTTGCCCTTTTCTGGTGCTCTGGACTCTCCCCCGGAATCCCTCTAGTGTGGTAAATAAAGAGTTAATGCCTGGCACAACGGGGGGTGGGGGGGGGGGCTTCTGGGCTGCCTCCAGGCTGACTACTGAAACTATTTCAGGTATTATCTCTGGCTTCCACATTCCCAACATATACCTTTTCCTCATACCTCTGGGTTTTCACTTGTGCTGTGCCCTCTCTTCCAACTGTTCTTCCCTTAGGCCCTCAACCCTCTTCAAACTCCTCTCTTATTTTAGACTCGTGGTTCAAACACAGCTTTCCCAGGAAGTTTTCCCCCAACCCCTAATTCCAATCTTAAAAACCACCATTCCCATGGAACGTCACCACAAGGCCGTTTCTTCAAACCCCCCTTTTATAAATAAGCTCTGTATCCTGTCCTGCTTTAGTTATTTACGCACAAATTCCAACAGATCTACTTCCCTCGTTCTTGGGAATTTCAGAATAGATTTATAGGTAAAGTTGTATTGCTCAATCCGTTTTCAGAAAGCTGGTCTCTGGGCCAGCTGGTCACCCCTATGAAGTGAACCTGTGCAATCCTATCTGGCGAGGCCCCTCCTATGTGAGGGCACGCTTTGGCTACCGAGGGGCTTGGGATCCTAACACCATGGGTATGGCTCAGGAAGGCCTCAGGGAACCTTAAAAAGTTCAGCATCCGGGACTCAAAAACAGATGTAGAGTCGATGTATAGACCAACCCTCCCGCCCCTAAAAACTAACAAGAGGGCCTACAAATAAACAAAACAGAAAACCCCCTACCCATCGGCACTCAGGGGGAGAGAGGTTTCCTAATTGTGCTGAGCGGGTCTCTTCCCCTGGACATCAGTCCCACATTCTCCGTGCTCACCTGCCACAGTGGCTGTGGGACGGGCCTGCCAGGGAGAAGCAGCCAGCACACCTTGACCTTCTGTCAGCCTCCTCCTTCTCTCAACTGCCTTCCTTTTACTTTCTGGTTTCTAGCCTCCCGTTCCTTTGAGAAGCAAGCAGCTCAACCCCTCTTAGGCTGTGGACCTCCTAAGGCAAGGATCAAACCTTGCTGACCACCTCACACCCCACGGCACCTAATGATTAGATTAGTGGGCACCTAGAGCCCTTCTGACACGCCAGACCGTGTTGAACACACACAACCGTACCAGGTTGTGTGACAGGTAGGTACTGTCATGAATCCCACAGACACATGGAAAACCTAAGTGACATGATTTGTCCAAGCCACACGTGGGGACTGACCCAGCCGGGAAGTCTGGCTCCACACCCCTGTTCCTAACTACTGCATGATGTCCGACGGGCAGCAGGCAGACAGTAAAGGTTTCTAAATATACAGACAAGTGCCTGTGTGCCCCCAGCGGGTCCTTGGCTAACAGGACACTGACTATTTTAGCAGGGAGTTACACAAGCCCTTCCCCAGATGACTGAGAGCGAAGTCACGGAGAGCCCCAAGCAAGGGCCACTGGGGAAGGGGAGGAGGCACGCTCTACTTAGGGGTATACGAATGGGTACCGACAAATGCTGTGACTGTTCAAAGCGTCTCAGGAGGAAAGGCTTGGCAGTACTTTGGCCAATTTAGCAAAGAGAGCTGTGTGCTAGTGGATGATCTCAACAGGGAGCAAGCCCGTGCATCTCTCTTCTTTCTCCTCCCCGTGGCCTGACAATGCCAGTCTGTCTTGGCTTCCAACCCTTTGTAAATACCTCACAGCTTCCTCCAGCCTCATGGGCAGAGTGGCAGGGAGGGGGGCAGGGAGCAAGGAGTCATTTATCACTGTCAGGAGATGGGCTGCACCCAGCAGGGCAGACTCTCTTTTCCCTGCTGCTCCTGTGGCTAGAGCTGCAAAGCCTGAGAAGCTGCAGAACATGCACATCATGAATAACCATTCATCATCTTGGCTCTGGGAGCCCCGAGAAAGGCCCCTCCCCATGTGAGGCAGACCTGTTCGGACGTCAATTGCAGCTTCCACTGGAACTTGGGACACGAGGACTTTTCGGGTGCCTGTTCCCTATCCCAGCCAATGCCCATCCTGGACAATCCACAGGGTTAAGATTCTCTGCAACGACATCCAAGCCCTTCCCTTCTCTGCAAAGTCAGATTTCCAGATTGCTTTCGGCAATCAGAGTGCTGCCGAGGTGGCCCATAATCATTAAGTTATGAAAATACAAGTTGCTGGGAGGAAATTAATACCAGGTTTAACTAGGGAAAGCCCTGCTTTCTTGTGAAGTAATTATAAAATTAAAATGTGATATTTCTCCGGTGGGTTTAAAAAGCCTCCCTGTGAGGTCTGTGGCACAACAGTAATGTCAGGATTTGCACCAAGCCGGGACTGAGAAATCCTTTGGTGCTCCAACGATGCTTGCTAGTCAAGAGACGCCTGCATATAGGTTTCCAAAGATTGGGTTAAAAGTAATTAAAAACAAAAAGAGGGAAAAGGACAGGGTTTGAGATTTCCAATTACTCTTTAAAACTCAAGAGTCAAGCTGTTATAGAAAATGCGGACTTTCCAAGTAAGATTAATAATGCTAAGCTAATTAGACCCACAGGCATGGCCAACGTATAAATTCAGGCCCAAAAGAGGGACACTGTCCCTTTAAAAACTGCCTGGGGATCAGTGGAAAAGCTAATGAGGAGTGTCAGTTGGGGCTGCTTTAATAGGTGGTCCTCTGGAGGATAAAGCCTGGGGTTTCTGTAACAGAGCTTCTGTGCTTGATTCAATAAATCAATTTATATTATATGCGGGTGCAGCTCTGGAGTTGGCTTCATAAAGCATTCTGTGGCATTTCTCAATCTGCTTATCCACTTCCCTGTCAGCTGCCTGAACATGCAGTCAGAGGGCACTGAAAAGAGCAGTAAGAAGAAGATAGAAGCCCCATCTACAGTATTTGAAAACCCGACCCAGCAGCTCCAGACCACGCTTGGGGCCGCCTCCAACGAGTTTCTTTCCAGAAAATGCTTGGATTATTGGTAAGAAGCCCAATGCCATGGGGCTGTGGCTCTCATCCCCGAGCTGGGTTCCAGGTTGCAGATGGAGAACAGAGTTCACCCCAAACAGAATGGGAAGGGTTGGAAGTGAAGTTGCGTTTTCAATCAGACCCTCAGGGTCTGAAATACTCCCCCCAAAAAGCAGAAGGAAAAGCAAGAGGCACTGAAGTGCCCATGGCCGGCACCAGTCCAGCAGGCAGTGGGCAGAGGGAGGCTGAGGGAGGCGGGTTACTGACCGGGGCAAGGGAAATGGGTCCCCTTCAGGTTCCGGGCTCGCCAGCAGGCTGGCAAGGAGTGACCACGGGAGATGAGCTGTCCGGGCGAAGCCCAGAGGCAAGCAGCAGGGGGGCTGGAACCCAGAAGCCACAGATGTGGCCAGGCAGGTCCCCTCACTCGCCCTGTCTGTACTCAGTTGTCCTTTTTTAAAAATCCCTTGCCACTAGGATGTTAACAGACAGCTTCTTGCATGTCCTCCCCATGCCCCACCTAGACCCATACCCTGACATCATCTAGGTAGCAGGGTCATCAGCAGGACTGTTGGGGATGACGGCAATGCTCTTTCCCTGCACTCCCCCATTCACCAGTCACCAGCCACATCTGGCTACGGAGCAGTTGAGATGTGGCTAGTGTGACTTGGGAAACATTTTTTAATTTTATTTAATTTTCAGTAATATAGGGCCCCTGGGTGGCGCAGTTGGTTGAGCGACTGCCTTCAGCTCAGGTCATGATCCCGGAGTCCCGGGATCGAGTCCCACATCGGGCTCCCAGCTCCATGGGGAGTCCGCTTCTCACTCTGACCTTCTCCCTTCTCATGCTCTCTCTCACTCTCTTTCCTAATAAATAAATAAATAAAATATTTAAAAAAATTTTTTCAGTAATATAAATTTAAATGGCCGCATGTGGCTAGCGGCTACTGTGCAGGAGAGCACTCAGAATAAATATTTCCCTTGCCTTGATAAAAGTAGTGAGTACTAAAAGGAGAAAATGGTGGTTGACCCCACTCTGCTCCCAGTGGGAAAATCTCTGATTTGCTAATGGTTTTAAAGGAAATACAGGAGGGGAAAACGACCCTGATATGTCATCAAGTTCGAATCACAAAGAGTGGGCACCTGGGTGGCTCAGTGGGTTAAAGCCTCTGCCTTCGGCTCAGGTCATGATCTCAGGGTCCTAGGATCAAGCCCCGCATTGGGCTCTCTGCTCGGCAGGGAGCCTGCTTCCCCCTTTCTGTCTGCCTGCCTCTCTGCCTACTTGTGATCGCTCTCTCTCTCTGTCAAATAAATAAAAATCTTCAGGAAAAAAATCTTAAAAAAAAGAATATAGGCTTTAAAAAAAAAAGAATCATAAAGAGTTAAGGGCTGCAAGAGATCAGAACGAAAGGTTACCATCACTGGAATCGTTCTAATGGAATTTGTCTTTTCCAGAAGCTCTGAAAGGCAGGGCAAAGCCCACCCCCCTCCAGACACAGAGGGTGGCAGCAAGGGGCAAAGGAAGCATTTTACAAATGAGAGACCCAGGCGCCCAGGGTTTGCCCAAGACTCGAGAATCTTGGCAGAGCAAGGGCCGGTACCCATGGAGCCCATCTCCCCAAGCCGTCGACTCTGTACTAAGCCAGGCCGTCTCAGGTTACGGGTCCAGGCTGTTCTCTGAAATAAGACCGTCATAAATGTTAGAAAGGCTTTGCTTAAAGAAAGAATTCTGGTGTACTTTACTCATAACCAGAACCATCTGGAAGCAATCTTGCATTCACACGATGGACTTCTCTTCCTCTTTGGCCCTCGCTCTCTCTACAAATCCCATCAGGAGAGGAACAGCTGCTGGAGCACCTGGCTGGATGCCAGGGGTGTAGCTGTAGCCCCCTCCCACACGAATGTCCTCCTGGGCCCCCGGCTCGCCCGCCACCCCCTCCCCATGTGCCTGGACATAGCGCATGACCAACACCGAACCCACAGGAGAGAGCTAAATTGTCAGCAGGCCCGAGAGCCGGGACCCGGTGCCACAAAGGCAGCTGTGAGAAACTGTTGTTTCAACTCAGTAACAGAGATGCTTGCCAGCAAATTACGGCCTGAGATGGCGCAGAGGGCTGCGGGTCGGCACACAGAGCTCACACCGCCAGCTAGCGTGCAGCACGCACCAGCATCTCGACACAAAGGGCTGGGGAGGAGGGGTGCCGGCCTGCGACGAGGCAAGGCCGGGAGTCCAGCACCGGGACCGACGACACCAGGCACGGAAGGTGAGGACTGGGCCGTGTCAGGGACGGACCCAGTGCCAGGCATCCTGTGAGGAAAATGCCTTCGTAAATCAAACTCCCGGGCAAGAGATCTGAGGGGAACTGGGAGAGCCACGGAAGAGACCGGTTTCATTATGAAGGTGCCAGTGACAATCACCTTTTGTCCTCTCCACATTCTGGGCCTGCCAAGCTGCTCCATGGTGTCTGAGAAAGCGTGAGGGTGAGAGAGAAAAGCTCCCTGTCAGGAGGCAACACACTCATCCCTGATGATGAGACAAGGCCCCGCGGAGCTGACAGCCTCTCCCACACCCTCCTCTCTGCTGCGGACATGCCGCGGAGAGCTGCCATGAGGCCCCGAACGAGGGCAGGCCATTGTCCTCAGCACAGGAGACCCGGCTGTCGGGGGCTCTTCCCCATCAAGAGTGCCCCCAAATCACACACAGACTCTTAGCGACAAGCGTGAAGCCTCAGGGTTTAATGTGGCTGCCAATACAGCGGGTCAGACCAGGAACTACAAACGTTGGTGGTTCAGCAGCTCCTGAAATGCTTCATTCATCCCCTCCTCTTCTTTCAAGGACTGTCGGGGAGACACTAATCCTGGGGGACAGGCGTCCCCCTGCTTAACTTTACGTCACAGCTCCAAACGGAGTAATTAGGTCTCATCTTATCCTGAAGAAAAACGGGCTGTTGCATGTCTGAGAAAGAGCTCTAGGAGTCGGAGACCTGGGATCTCGTCCTTGTTCCGACTCGTTTGCCCTGGTAGAAGCCGCGCAAACCACCTCGTCCCTCAGAGTCTCTGCTCAACCGCAAAATGGGAACGAGGAGGAGGAGTCCTTCAGCATTGGGCAGTTCGGCACAGGACACGGCGTGTTCCCTCAAGTAACACTGCCTGGGTTCACATCCCAGCTTCTCCCATCTTACTAGCTGTGTAACCCTGAAACAGCCTCTCTGCCTCAGTTTCCACATCTGTGAAGCGTATCTAGTCCACAGGACTCTTAACGATGAGGAATGACCTAAAGCTCTCATTGCAGCGTCTGGCCCTTAGCTCTGCCCGTGACTGTCAGGTAGGCCCACTGCTATCATGATTCGTGGGGGCCCCGGGGGGGAGATGAACATGTCCACCACAACTAGGTATTTACCACAAGGATCACAGGGCTTTGAACTACGGGAACCCTTGATTTGTGGGAGGGTTTCAGAAAAACAAGGTCACAGGCCAAGGCTAATTCTGAAGCCCCAAAACTTGAAGGGACATGGCAAGGACCTGTGTCCTCAAGCGTGACATACCAAATACTCACCAGACCACCTTCAACCCATGCCAACCACTTGGTCGTAATTTAAGGCATTTGTGGGAAAAGAGCCACAGACCTTCATCTCCCTTTCTGTAGATTAATTTGCCAGCTTTCTCTTTCTACAGACAACTCAGAAAGGCAGCAACATGTGATCCCATAATTATTTTTAAGTCTAAAAGATAACTGCTAGATCTGAGGTTTCTCACGAGAGGTCAAAACAATTAAAAAAGGAATTCATTAAGGTGGAGGGAGAGAGCTTACAAGGGCAATGATCTAACTTGGTTCTAAACTTGCCCACTTATTTCAACAAAGATATAAAGAGCTCTCCTTTTTCTTCAGTGTCCATTCCAGGTCAAAAGAACAGGTAGGAAATACACAAAGATATACATAAATCTCTGCCCGGAGCCAGAGCTGGAGCCAATAGCCGCGTGGGGACCCATGCTTAACCAATCTGCAAATCCTGTCTGACTGAAGCCATTCTCAGGCTTGGCTCAATTACTTGGTACCTTCTGTGGAGTTCCATACATTAAATACAGTTATTTATGGACTGCTTATTTTCTTAGGATCATGCTAACACTGTGTGTATGTGTGTGTGTGTGTGTGTGTGTGTGTGTGTGTGTAAGAGAGCAAGAGACTGGGTGTATGTGTAAAGTTGGATGTAATCTAGCCCCTGAACTTATCTACATTTTAAAAATGATAAAATGGGGGTAATCTTTAGCCATTTGTTTACCAAGTGTGTTCTGACTGCATAAATCTAATCAGCCTTCTGGCATAGAAAGAACACACAGACAGCCTTGCCTCAAGCTTAACTTATCTCAGATAAAAGTGAGCTCCCTATTCCCACCCTTCCCATCCGCTGTCCACAAGGCCCTGCCCCCTCAACTGCCCTCAGTCACACCCTTTCCTTCCTTTCTTCCAATAAATAATCCCTGGCCATTCACTGGGTGTCAGGCACCAGGGGAGGCACTGCCCCCCTCCTGGGGGATTACAGGCTAGCTCAAAAGACCTATTTGAACAGGTAATTGGAGTAATTAATGACTTACCCCTTATGTTTATCTCTGAACTAAATCATCTACGTTCTCGTTCATTTCCTTCCTTCTCCATTTTCTGCTTCCATCCCTCTATTCGGCCCCAGAGACTGCACATACTTCTTTCCTTTCCCTCTTTTTTTCTTTCTTTCTTTCTTTCTTTCTTTCTTTCCTTCCTTTCTTTCTTTCTTTCTTTCTTTCTTTCTTTCTTTCTTTCTTTCTTTTCTTTCTTTCTTCTTTCCCTCCCTCTCTCCTTCCCTCCCTCCCTTCCTCTGTCTTTCCTTTCCTTCCATCTTCCCTCCCTCCCTCACTTTCTTTCAAGATTTATCTATTTAGGGGCCCCTGGGTCACTGAGTGGGTCAAGCCTCTGCCTTGGGCTCATGTCATGATCTCATGAGTGAGCACGCTTGAGTGGGGGAAGGGGCAGAGGGAGAGCAGCAGAATCCCCGCTGAGCACGGAGCCCCATGTGAGGCTCGATCCCAGGACCCTGAGATCATGACCTGAGCTGAAATCAAGAGTCAGATGCTTAACCGACTGAGCCACCCAGATGCCCCTTCACATACATATTTCTATGCTGGTTTTCTTCTGGCTACCTAAATCTGTTTTCTCTCACCATTCTCCTTCAAACTCCTTAGGACTGCCTTCCCAGAACATTGCTTTCATCATTCATTCTCCTCAGAAACACACCAGCACAACCCACAGCCTCCCACAGTGAATGTATTTCTCTGACTGGCTTCCCTTATCCTTGGTTATGTTTCCTTAATACCAACTCAGTCTGATTTCCCACAGACGCGCTCTTTTTGGCCATCTTTCTCACTGTCTTGCAGATCCACTTTGTTTATGTGTGGGCAATCATGGGGATTCCTGACCTAGGATATCTTTCCTTCCATCATTCCAAACTCTGCAAAACCTAGACCAAGCCCCACCATGTTTTTTCAACTAGAGTAGCCCTCACCTTAAATTTCTCTGTGACAAGTGCTAATTTTGCTGATTCAGTACAAATGAACTTACAAAGACAACCCAGCTGGGTAAAGGGTAATGATTCTGGGGCACCAAAACTCCAGACCCTCAGAGCTACAAATAGGGTGAACCTTTTCTGCAAAATCCATTCAGGTTTTAGAACAGGGGTAAATATTTTATGCTTTGTGGGTCATACAGTCTCTGTTCCAACTACTCAACCACCTTGTTGTAGAGTGAGAGTATAGCCAAAGATCAAATGTATGCAAATGAATATGGTGGTACTAAAAACAATTACTTACAGAAAGAGGCCTTAGGCGGAATTTGGCTTTGGGGCCATAGTTTGCTGACCCTGCACTAGAAGAAGAGTGGATAGTGGTGAAAAAATTCTCTTTTAGGTGGTAAAGGACATGGGATGTGCCTCGGAGCGGCCCCTTATCTCCCCTAGGTAGCTCAAGTGTCCCCTAGGAGTACATTCCTAGCCTGGAAGTCACCACTGCAAGAATTTGGGCTGTGACCATTTGGGCTATTTGGGTCCATGAAGAAGAGACAATGGAAACTACTTTTGCGCTGAGGCTGGAGATATGTCAAGGAAAGAGTCCACTGTCTCACCCTCGTGCTTTCTTCCAGACTGGAAGGAAGATGAGGGCTCACTACCTCGGGGCTAACAGCAAACCTTCACCCACACTTCCACATGCCATGCTCTGCACGCTCTCATTTAGTCCTTACGGCAGTCTTAGGATGTAGACGTACTTTACACCGTATCTATTTTTCTTTTCTTTTCTTTTCTTTAGATTTATTTATTTATTTATTAGAGAGAGAGAGAGAGAGAGAGAGAGACTGAGAATGAGAGGGGAGAAGGTCAGAGGGAGAAGCAGACTTCCCGCAGAGCCGGGAGTCTGATATGGGACTCGATCCCGGAACTCCGGGATCATGACCTGAGCCGAAGGCAGTCGCCCAACCAACTGAGCCACCCAGGCGCCTCTCACCGTATCTTTTCATACGGAAGAAACAGAGGAGGTCTGAGTCCATGTTAGCCACTGATCCCCAACAGAGAGGAACGTGGTGCTTCCACAGGTGAGCTGTGGGAGGAGGACAACGCCCGGCCGAGACTCTCATCTCGCTGCCAATGTGAAAAAATAATGCGGATGGCTCATTACCTCTAGTCCTGACAACAACCCCTCCAGAGCACGTACTTTCTGCTTTATTCTTGGAAAATGAGGCTCACAGGGGTTAAGCAGTTTATCCAACTTTGCCTATTTAGAAAGATCAGAATTAGGATTCACATCCGGCTCCATAGGCTGTTAGCCCATTTCTTTGAGCCGCTGACCTAAAAACCAACTTAAATGAGTTTTAAAAGCCTCAAAAATGCTTGCTTATCTGAAGCGAGGAATTATGTCAGCTTCATGGGGTCTCGTGTGCCCAGAGAGGGCCTCAAAGCAGCACTGAGGCAAACCAGCCCCGTGATCTGAGGACTGGTGCCCAGGCACTAACCGCAGGGGCGGGCACAGCCCCTACTCCTCCGCCACCAGCCAGGTCTCGGGCTCCACTGCCTGCTCCAAACCTCGAGAACGGCTTTTGACGGTGGTGATGCTTCCCTCACACATACCGTGGCGGTGCCGAGGCAGAGGGAGGCGTGTTCTTACCAGCCTGTCATGTTAAAGTCCCTGTAGAGCATCTTCTTTCCAAGCTCCTTTCTCTGTACTCTCCTTGGAAACTCCAAATGTGTGAACTCGTTTCCCAGCAAGTGAGGCTGCATGAATGCCTAATAGCAAAAGAAAGGGGAAAAAAAAAACCACACACACATATTTAGAAGAAAAAATAGGACTCAAAAATGTTTTGCAAATCAAGACAGTCCGTATTTCGAAAACAAGAAAATTGTTCTCTCATTTTAAGGGAAAGAAATAAGATTTACAAAGCTACAGAGTTATCAGCAAATAAAAATCACCCACTGGATTTATAAAGGGATGTAACTATTTCATTTCATGTGATAAATTAATTGTAATCAGAGACACGGATCACTAAAGTCAAGAGAAAAAAAACCCAAGTTTCTCCAGAAGTTCGCTTTTTAATTCAAATCCAAGATTGTTTCATTTTCTTGAATGGCATGTTGATACAGCAAGAAAGCTCACCCCGACTCTCCTCCTTGGCTCTCTCTGCTTGCCTACTCACACTCTGGGCGATCATGGCCTTGCCTCTGAAACCTGCATGTGAATCTCCACATGGACACAATGGCCCAAGAGAGCAGGTTGGGGCTGAATACACCAGACGGGAACTTTCTGTTGGACTCCTTCCATTTTGCTCTGCAGTAATTTGATCATGTAATTGGAAGACTATTGCAGAGCAGATGGCTTCTTCCCCTCCCCCAAATCTCTGTTCACACTACAAAAGTCTTCAGCAAACAGCCACTTAGGGAATTGCTTTGAAACAACAAACAGTCTCATTGTCACGTTCGACATTCAAATCCACTCTCGGAGAGATGAAATGCTCAAGTATTAACTTCCCTGCTGGAAGGCCACACACCATAAGCAAACTTGCATTGAAGCTTCTCCACACCACACTATATACTCCTGCTTATTAGCAGTGTAGTGGAATGGATCCTTTCTCTCCCTCCCTCCCTCCCGTCCTTCCTCCCTTTCCTCTCTCTCTCTCTGGCAGGGAAGAGTGGGTAGAGCAAATCATGACCTGGCACTGTAGGCAAGCAAGGGATCCCTGCCACAGGACAGATGGCCATGTCCTCAGTCTACTGGCAATAGGCACCTCCCACCGCCTCTTTCCCAAGCCCTCACACAGGCAGATCTGCTGATTCTCATGGGGGTTTGGAGGTTCAGCTGGACATTGGCCACCCGAAATTAAGCCTACCAGAAATCAAAGGCAGCAAGTGCATTGTCACCGGGTTGGCTAGATTGGGCCAGATAATGGAATTCTGAGCAGGCGTGGAGACATGGCAGGACAGTACTGACAAGAGGAAGGGTCTTCACTGTCTGCTGGAGCCCCCAGAGTTTCCAGGTCTGGCAGGAATTCTACATCATCTCCGAGGGGCTCGGAAACCTCTGCTGGGGATGATGGTTGGGCTGCTGCTAAATATTAAAAACACTTAAACACTGAGTTTGACAGAGAGGTTCCGATGGATGGATGGATGGATGGATGGAAGGAAGGAGGGAGGGAAGGAGGGAAGGAAGGAAGGAAGGAAGGAAGGAAACAAACTAATACTTCATAGGGCAGGTCAGTGGTGTTGGCTCTGGGTGACACAGACTTGGGTTTGAATCCAGGATCTGCATCTAACAGTTATTACTATTAGTTGGTGATTAAGCTTCTGGAGCCTCAGTTTCTTACTCGCTCCTAAATTAACTGTGTATTTATCTCACACACTTAATAATTAAATGAATGCACTTACCAGAGTCGTCTCTGCTCATAAAAAAATGACTATATCCATCTACTGATGACTGAGCCCTACTGCACACTAACTATGACATGTGCTTTGTGAGACCTCCTGTGACACTCCCAACGACCTTCCAGGGGGAACTGGCTACAAACCTGGGGGCCCCAATGTGAAATGAAAATATGGAGCCTCGGTTCAAGATTAAGGATTTCTGGACAGCAAGGGCAGACCACCAAACCACGTACAGGGCCCTGTGCCGCCGTGCGAGTCACATACCCCGGAAGCCGGCTGTCCGGGCTGAAGGAGCAGAGGCGTAAATCGTCAACGAACAGCAGCAGCTACCATGCACCCTTTATCACCCCCCAGAATGGCGGGACCCCATCAGCACGACATTTTTCTCCCGCCCCCGTCCCCCAAGCTCTTCAAACACTGACTTGGGGGCTACCAAATACCAATCACTCGATACGCCTGTTACTACATCAACAACCCCACAAAGCGCATGCCATAGACCCAAGTTACAGATGAAGAAATGAAGACCCAGAGAACTTGAGACACCTCGCCCAAGGTGGTCAGCCAGGGCTGGGTGGTTTCAGAGCCTGAGCCCTCATACCACGTCCGTGACACCCATTCCAACCCTTTAAGCTGCACACACATTTACAAAAAAACAAAAAGTGGGCAAAGGGCCTGTGGTCTCGTTGCTCCTGGACCATGCAAAGGCTGAACTGTCAATGGGTACCTGTGAGGATCCAGCTAACAAAAAATTACAGATTGCACACAGCTTGGCCGTAAGGATGCTCCTGAAGTAGCCAGAAGAAATCCTTTAATACGAGCGATGAAATAAATGAGTAAAAATCCATACAAAGGAATTCTATGGTATCGTTTACTCTGACACTACAGAGAACACGTAAAGACATGGAAAAAGTGGAGGCATTTGCAAAAAGCAGGTTATGAAACTATGTCAGTGAGTGTGTGTATGTGTACGAGCTTATGTAAGCGGTGCCATACATACACAGATCCGTCTAAGCCACAGACGTACATACAAGTGAAGGGGTGTATAGCAACACGGGTAAATGCCACACGTATATTTATTATTAACAAATAGGTTAGGACCCAAAGGCGTTTTCTAAGTACATTTCTTCACAGACTCAAGTGACCAAGGGAGGTCAGTGTGCAGCGTTCCAGGTACTTGGCCCCCTTACCAGGAGGCTGAGCAGCCCTTTGAAGGTGCTTGAACGAGGTACCCTCCCTCCTTTCTGCTGGTACACCTTTGCCTGGGTAGTGGTAAGGGAAGATCTGCTGAGGCAGATGCCTGCAGAGCAGCTGGGAAGCCCGGAGCAGCCCGCTCTCTGCACGGGCCACCTCACTTCTCCCTGCAAGGATGGGCCGGCTCAGAGGGGCATTAAACCCTGCGTTCCTGGGACAGCTGGAGCCCCTTCACATGCAGAGGCTTTCCGGCTTTCAAACTGCTTGCTGTCTCCCATTACAACAACAGGCTACTCTGTTCCATCAATTCTAAGATGCCCCTTATTAGAGGGGCTATTACTTTCTTACCCCTAAGAAAGGGCGAGAGGCCGCCAATTACACTTTGTAGAGTACTTTCTTACCACTTCGAATTTTTATTCTTTTTGAAGGAACTCCTCTGGACCTAGATAAATTTTTATATATCACCCTGGGGAATATTTAAGAAGAATATATAGGTGAAGTACATCGGCTAAAGTTTTCCAAAGACGTTTTCACATTTAGAATCCAACTGCTTATCAGTTTTCAATGCTGAGTCACTAATGTTCATGATTTTCCACACACTAGCGGCCTGTGTTTCCTTGGAGCACTGGTGAGGCAGTGTTTCTTAAATAATCCACCCAAGAACTAAAAGCCTCAGAACCAGGGGTGCAAAGTTCTTAAGTTGGCTCTGCAATTATCTCGAGCCGGCTTACTTCTAACTCCTACGTCAGGAATGTGGCTCAACAAGTCAGATTATCACCTCCAAGCCCATCTGCACAACCAGGCGAATCCAAGGAGGCTCAAGAGGGCTTCCCTTCTGTCTGCAGGGTTTTCTTCTAAGCTGCTGGACGCCCACTCTGCAAGTCTGGGGCTGCTCTTGGATGTCCGCACACGCCCAGGAGAGGACATCCTCGCCACACCTGATACTCAAGGGACAGCGCCCATTGGTTGTAAAATATCCCAACGTCAGAGAGGTCAAAGGTGAAAAAAAAGTGACTTGGCTCTGAAGTAATACTGTAATATTTATCCTTCACCAATCCTGACATCACACCCTTAGATTTCTCTACCTTCTTCTCTAATCACCACATTTCATGTAATGCAGGACATATTTTCTGTCACAACTATGCCCACTATAGAATTCACCTGTATTCCATGTGTACCTAGGACAAGTATTTACTATTTTTAAAATGCACCATCCATATCCTAATCGTAGGCTCCCTTCTTACTTACAATTTCAAAACTCACTATTGTTGTATTTGTCAGACCCAATGGGAGTTACTGGTGCGAAAGAAAAAAACAACTCAAGAATTCAGTAAAGCAAATAGGTGGTTGATTTAGGAAAAATGAGATGCTATAATACAATGGGACACATGCCTGTAGGTTTTCAGAGGAAACCATACTTCTGCGCCTTTGTGTGTATCTTTTTCTGCGGCGCTCGTGGAAGTTTTCGTATTTCATCTTTGTTAGGTGGGCTGTTATACTGAAATCCCACAGGCTGGGGGTCTGAACACTCTGTCTCCCAGCTCTGGAGCCTGGGAAGTCCAAGATCAAGGTGCCGACGGATTCGGTGCTGGGCTGGCAGACCCCACCTCACTGTACCTCACGCCGGCTTTCCTCTCGGGAGAGACATCGAGATCTGTGGAGTCTCTTCTTCTCAGGACATTAACCCTATCTGATGAAGGCCCTACTCTTATGATCTCATTTAATCTTAATTCCTTCTGTAAAGGTCCAATCTCCAAATTTAGCACTCCAAATTTAGGGGGGCAGGGCTTCAACACAAGTTTGCAGGGGGACAGCAGCATAAACGGTCCATCACATGCTCTTCTATGAACACATCTGTATAAGTACATACACTGTCATCTAAGTGTAAAATGTTATCGACAGCTTTCTTTTTAACTTACCTGTATTTATAACTATTTTTACTACTGAACATGGATTACTGTTTGAAAAAAAACACCCTGAAAATCATTATTTTTTATTTTTACTGATTTTTAATAAAGTGCTTGTTTTTATTCCTGTATTGTTAATTTAAGAGTATTATACTAGTTTCAGGTGCACAATATAATGATTCAGCAATTCTACATATTACTCAGGAATCATCATAAGTGCACTCCTTAATCTCCCTACCCACTTCCCCTCTGGTAACCATCAGTTTATTCTCTATAGTGAAGTGTCTGTTTCTTAGTTTGTCTCTTTGCCTTTGCTCATTTGTTTAACTTCTTAATATAATGCTTTCTAGCTTCATCCATGTCATTCAAAATGGCAAGATTTAATACTTTTTTATGGCTCAATAATATTCATGTGTGTATGTGTATCACATCTTCTTTACCCATTCACCTATTGATGGACACTCGGGCTGCTTCCATAACTTGGCTATTATAAATAATGCTACCGACAGAGGTGCATGTATTCCTCTAAATTAGTGTTCTTGTATTCTTTGGCTAAATACCCAGTAGTGAAATTACTGGATCATAGGGTATTTCTATTTTTAGCTTTTTGAGGAACCTCCATACTATTTTCCAGAGTAGCTGCACCAGTCAGCATTCCCACCCACAGCGGAAGAAAGTTCCTTTTTCTCTGCATCCTCAAAAACACCTGTTGTTTCTTGGGTTGTTGATTTTAATCATTCTGACAGGTGTGAGGTGACATCTCATTGTAGTTTTGATTTGCATTTCCCTGATGATGAGTGATGCTGAGCATCTTTTCATGTGTCTGTTGGTGATCTGTATGTCTTCTCTGGAGAAAATGTTCATGTCTTCTGCCCATTTTTAAATTAGATTGTTTTTTTGGTGTTGAGTTGTGGAAGTTCTTCATATGTTTCGAATAGTAACTCTTCATTGGATACGCCATTTGCAAACATCTTCTCCCATTCTGTAGTGCGCCTTTTTGTTGACTGTTTCCTTCACGGTGTAGCTTTTTATTTTGATGTAGTCCCAATACGAGAACCCAGTTTTTATTTTATTTTTTATTTTATTTATTTATTTTTTTAAAGATTTTATTTATTTGAGAGACAGAACGTGAGAGAGAGCATGAGAGGAGAGAAGGTTAGAGGAAGAAGCAGACTCCCCGTGGAGCTGGGAGCCCGATGTGGGACTTGATCCCAGAACTCAAGGATCATGACCTGAGTTGGAGGCAGTTGCTCAACCAACTGAGCCACCTAGGCGCCCTATTTTTTATTTTTTATTATTATTATTTTTTAAGATTTTATTTATTTATTTGACATGAGGAGAAAGATCACAAGCAGGCAGAGAGGCAGGCAGAGAGAGAGAGGGAAGCAGGCCCCCTACTGAGCAGAGAGCCCGATGTGGGGCTCCATCCCAGGACCCTGAGATCATGACCTGAGCTGAAGGCAGAGGCTTTAACCCACTGAGCCACCCAGGCGATCCGAGAACCCAGTTTTTAAAGTAAGTTTTAGAAAATTGTTGAGAGGAGCTTCACTGCCCCTTGTTATTCTAATAATTTGAGGGAAAGCTAACATCACTGGGAAGGACCAACCAGGCTCGAATTCAGGGGACGCCAAAGCCCACTGCTTCCCAACAGGCTGGCACAGAGATGTTATATTCTCAGAGGGAGAGTAGACCACAACCAGGCAACTCAGAAACAACTTCTCAGAGGCTGTGCAGCATTCAAGTAACATGACTCGTTAGTGTTACTTGGCTAGAGCTGGCCTGTCCCACCAGAAACATCACTCATGTCAGCATTCTGGAATCTTTGAGCCTCAACAGTGATATTACTTTGAATTCAATGTAAGCAACATATACCCAAAGTATAAAGACTGTAAAATGTGGGTGTGAGAACTTGTTAGGTTCCTCTTAGCAATAAAGTCCAATGGTATCTTGACTCCAAACTTATAAGACTCTTGGATACTTCTGGAAAGTTTTACTCACCTACTCATATCTGGGCAGTTCATAAATAGGTATACAAGACTACTGTCCTTTCCCGAGGCACATTTCATAGGGATGCTGGCCTATGAAAAATGTGGGCCTTAACGGGATAAAAATCCAAGAGAGGGAGCAAGAACACATTAAGATCACTACAAAATAAAAATTCTGGACACTCTACTAAACATTCCTTGTTTTTCTCACATGCTGGATATATTTTAGCTCGTTCTCTACGATGATGATATTTGGGCACACATATGTTACAACATCTTCATGGTGATGTGAATAATACCAGCCGCACTTAAATATGTTCATTATTTTTAAATCTTAGCTATATGCCAGGGCCTAGCATAGCACCCAACACAGTAAAGACTCCAAGTAAGTATTTGCTGGACGAATGAATACGAAACATTCTGATCTGCTTTACACAATTACATTTGGAAATTAAACTTTGTAAAATAATACAATATAGCTTTCGATTTTTTGAAAAAGTTAAAACTCAGGTCCATGGCACATAAAAATAATCTTGGACACACATTACTGTATTTTGGACTTCGTTAACTTTTTATCATTTGATAGATACCTTCCCATAAAAACCACATGTGCGTGGGTGCAGTTATACCATTTAGAACCTCACAGTATTTCACATTCCTAAGAATATCCAAACAATGTCATGTCTCTTCTCTACTTAATAAGCTTGCCGACTAGAAATCCAGAAACGTCTTTTATACTAAAATCCAATTTAAAGTGTTCTGGCCTGCTCCATGTTTTAAAAAAAGGACCACTTTTTGTACCTCCATTTTTATGCTACACTTTGAGATTTTCCCACAAGGAAGCATAACAGAATGCTCCTAACTGAGGGGAGGGGATGGAGATACACTGGAGGTCATGTGTTGCCATAAATGACCTCTGGAAAGAAAGCGTGGTAACCACCGCCCCCAATAAAACGAAAGACAGCCTGCCAGGAGTCCTTTAAGGAGTCTGGAGAGCCAGGTTTGCTAGAAAGAGGGTAGGACCTATCTCTGCCACTTAGTGTCTGTACAGCCAACGATAATAAACTTCCAGACATGGTTACATTTGGCCAGGGACAAGACGGTCTGCTCACCTAGGGAAACGATGCTAGGGTAACCTGCTGTGCCAAGAGGCAGCAAGACACCAGAGATGGGGAAGGATCAGACGCCTTCGGGCTGCTTGGCTCTCTAGTCCTGGGCAGAAATTAGCTGCGAGGGGACGAGGGGACGGAAGTGAGCACTTACTATAAACAAACACAACTGCCCCCTCCCAGTGAGAATCTCTGAGTTACAGAGGGATTCAGCCAGGGGACAAGCCTGAAGAAGAGATGCCTTCCAGAACCTTCTAGGAAGCCTCTCATTAGAGCAGGGTGGATGAGTACCCTGAGCCCAGGTTTGTCTCGCTCTGGAGCTCGTGGATCCGAGCTCCACCCTCCCACATTGCTGGAGAGCTTTGCGCACCTTGGCAAGGCAGGGGGAACACAGGGAAGGGAAGCAGGACCCCGAACTAGAGAGTGGTATGTATGGAATAGTGACGGGAAGAGACTGAGCACCAGGCTTTCTGCAGGCACTGAGATGGTGGGTCCTGAGGCTACTCAAAATTGCCTGCTGGGAAACACAAAATGCTTACTCCTTTTAATAAAAGTTCCTTCTGCTGTCTTGTGGTCGCCTCGCGAGTGAGTAGTGCCAGCTAAAGAGAGGATTAATCCAGGTTTGAGGGTACCCAGCCAAAGGAATGCATGAGACTGACACATTAGCTCCCCCATGTGCCAGGTATGGGGGGCGGGCTAGGGATTCAAGGAACAAAAAAAGAAGTCCCTTTATTCAGAGCTCATGCATGAGTTGGAGAGACTGAGGAAGGCTTTTGGGCAGAAATGGAGATATCCCTGGGGGGCTAAGGGGTAAAGAGTGGGGCACTCACTGGGTGAGCCAGAGAGAATCTGAAAAGCATCTGAAAAGCTGGTCACAGAAGGCGCCTGAGGCCAGAGCAGCAGGAGGAGAGGTGAGGAAGTATGAAGCAGCGTGGAGAGTAGAGGGACTTGTGAAGCTGCTCTTGGAGAAAACAGAGACGGGACAGAAGGGTGCCTTTCTCGGGGACCCACCCAGCTGCTTCTCCATGGGCTCCTGCAGAGCCCCGAAGAAGGCCCCTCCCACAAAGGGTAATAACCAGTTCAATAAAGTGAAAGTATTTTTTGTAAAAAAAAAAAACCTTTTCGACCAGGTATAATATATACACAGTAAAGTTACTATATCATATGTGTATGGGTCCGTGTATTTTCACAAATTGGCCACACTCATGTAATTGGCATCTAGATCAAGAAACAACACGTTAGCAGCACCTGGGGTCAGGACCCCATCCAACCATTGCTCTCCCAGTAGAAGCACTATCCCAACCTGTGAGTTGGTTTAGCCTCTTTGTACATTTACTACGGAATCCTATAAGCTGCCCCCGGTGCTGGGTGTTAAGTCTGTGATTCATCCACGCTGTTGCATGTCGTTAAAACGTGTTCATTCTCAGTACTGCGTGGCATTCCAGGCTGTGACTCTGGCTGACAAGTGTCTTATGCCTTCTGCGTCCCAGGGACATGTGGATAGTTTCCAGTCTAGGCTATTACACCCCATGCTGCTCTGCACATTCTAGTCTTTGGTGAACTTTTGTGTACCCTTTGGTTAGGTACGTACCTTGGAGTAGAACTGCTGGGCCAAACCCCTTTGCAAAGTAGTTGTTCCAATTGCCACTGCCATAAGCCGGGAATGGAAAGTAAAAACATTCATGTGTTCAACAAGAGGGCAGATTCCATAAGAGAAAATAGTTGGCGAAATCCTCTTGCTAGAAAACTTTTATAGGAGCTAATTTGTTAAGTGTTTGGACCACTCAGTATTTGAAAGAAAGTTATCAAAATGAGGATTTTCAGTGTTTAACACAAATCTTAAGGGAAAAACAAAACAAAACAAAACCCTGAGTAATCTCTCCTCTTTCTTGCCCTTAGGAAGGGAAAAACCCTGTCAGATTCTATGAGGGGAGGACTGGAAGCCTTACATTTCAGGGTGATTTACCATGGTAGAAAGTCCAAGGTCACAAATGAAATGAAATTAATAACATCAGTCAAGCCACTGATGGTCACACTACTGGTCAAATGAGATGGCTCTTGCAGAGCCAAGGCTGGCTGCCTGATTTACAGTGCAGAAATAGAGTATTTTGGTTTGCGCTAAACAAAAATGAAGGGAAAATGTTAAATGGCTGAGATCTAAATATGTATGTGTTGGAGTCTTTCATAAAGAATTCTCTGTCTTAATTTATCCTTAAAAATCTCAAAGTAACAAGAACCAAGCATATATATATATATATATATATATGCCATTATAAAACTGAATATTGATAAAATTCTGTCTGGCTACATGAATGTCAAGAAAGATTCACATTTAAATTTCTACATGGGATTGTACTGATCAACCAGAGAAAAGCATGCCCCTAAAATAACTCTAAAATTGTAAGATTTATAGTTTACGCTAAAGGAGCCACATGGAAACTGGTATGCAAATGGATATATTAAACAAAATTGCCTGGATTTGTCAACTCTACAACAGTTTAATGTATAGAATAAGGGGTAAAAAGTATGCATTTACATAAAACATATAAAGTTTCCATATTCATGTGCTTAATGCTTTTTTCCTCCCAAGTAAAAATCTGGGAAAGGAATTCATTGGAAGAGAGAACAACTCATGTCAGCAAAAAGAATGTGCTTGCATATCTTCAATCCCTTTGCATATGCAAATGGAATTTATAAATTTTATAAAAGGCCACAGAAGTAGTCCCGAAGGCAGGACGGCCATACGAAAGTTCTTCATGTACGGTTAGATGTGAAACGAAGAAATTTTGTCTCTGATCTAGGCACTGTTGTAAGCACACTATAAATATTAACTCACTAGTCATCATCCCAGTCATGGGAGGAG
>CM052807.1:72889804-73140698 GCA_028533885.1 Nasua narica
CAGCAATACAATAGCATTGGCTCAGGGCCATGCGACAGGCTTCCGTGGGGGTACTTCGAGAGCACGAGCACGAGGGACTGACACCCACCCCTGGGAGAGGGAGGGGAAGCTTCCTAGAGGACGTGACATTTATGCGGGGGTGTCAAAGCATGAAGAGCAGTTTCCCTGGCAGAGGACAGGGGAAAGCTACCCAGGCAGAGCATACGTCCAAAGGCATGCAGGTTGGGGAGATCAAGGTGTGGCCCAGAAATGGGAGGTGGTTCTCTGCCTACAGCCTCAGACATGTGGGGCATTGGTAGGGGCAGTAGAGAAACAATGCAGGAGAGATGGGTGGGGGCCATGATTTTACCAAGTGTGGCCCGCATTCTGCACACTATGAGGAGCCAAAAGGATTTTAAGCAGGGGAGTGACACAGTTCATGATCAGATGACTTGGGTGGCTTTGTGCAAGATGGACTGGGAAAGTCAGATAAGGGACAAGGAGAGCAGCTGCTATGAACTCTACTTGGAAGGATCTTGTAGCCTGAAGGTCCCTGGTGACCCCCTAATCTAGCTTCCCACTGTGTAAGTGACAAACTGAGGTCTGGAAAGGTTAAGAGAGTTGCACAGTTACCCAGCCCGCAAGTCACGGAGTTGGCACGGGAATGAGGATCTTCTGCGGCTGCCGCAGGGTCCCTTCCCCCGCCCAGACTGCCAAAGAGAATGAGCGCTCTCAAGCCCGGGCTTCCCGGGACTGGCTACAAGTTTATTCACTTGAAAAAAACAACAGAAAGGTTAGAGAACGACAGTTGGTGGGAGTGAAAAAATGTTTTTATATGGGGTTTGGATTCCTGCTGTCATTATGTACCAGACCAACACAGCTCAGATATTGAGTAAAACAAACTAAACAGACAAGGGACTTAAGGGGAAGTGCACAGCCCTTTCTAAATTGACCAAAGTGATCAAACCGGGGCTGTTCACATGCGCCAAAGTGCAAAGACATGAGCAAAGTCCTTTGGAGTAGTTTGGATCAATTTCTTCCTAAGAGCAGAGGGTCGCTACGTTAGCGGTACTGTCTAAAAAGAAAGCCAGTTGACAAGACGCTATTTCATCCCTAGGACTACTAATCATGCTGTCAGTCCCCAGAGATGCCCAAAGTAACCTCGCACGATAGCCACTGTCACTGAACTAAGATTCAAAGCCAAATGCCCTGGCCCTGGATTTTGAGGACAGAGAAGTGCCTGCCTTCTCTTTTCCAGAAAACTCAAATCTCGAGGTGAAGCAAAAACGCTCAAGATCTGAAAAACCAAACAGCCCTGCTCTAGCCTACTCATAATTTCACTCCAAGGGGGGTGATCTACACGGAGAACTTATTTTCAGGACCGAAACAGATTTTCTGACACCTGCGTCTTTCCCAAAGGGCCCCTGCGACTTCACATTTGTGTGGGAAGTGGTGGGGCGTCAGCAGGATCCTGAGGCTGCTCTCCTCCTCAGGACGGAGCCCCCATCTTAAGTTCAAGTGAGTGGCAGGCCAGGGAAGAAAGGTAACTGTGTTATCCCACGCCCCGCTTCATATTGTACATACCAAACCATTAAAAGAAACAGAGCACATCGTGTCTTCGACTGGTCACAGATGGGAGGAAAACAGCCACAGTAATAAATGCACGGAGGTGGAGTGTGTCGTCACACACGGAGCCAGGATGTGTGATCCAGAAGGTGTGTGGGGGGGAGTGAAGACCATATGTCGTTTGACTGCCGTGGGCCTGCTCCCATGTCAACAGCGACCCCTTCCTCCCAAACAGCTCCGACACCATCCCCGACGCCACGGCGCTCCGCCAGGCGACAGGACTCTTACCAGGTACTGAAGTCTCTGGCGCTCCGTCTCGGGGGTGAATTCTGAAGACATGGGGATGATTTCTCCATTTCTGATGATTATCGCCCTGAAATGGTAAAAAAAAAAAAAAAAAATGTATTGTCAGTAGCCACCCCTCTAAGGAACTCAGTTCTGTGGTAACTGCACAGCTCGGTTCCGAGCACACACGAGGGGCGCCTGGGGGGCTCGGTCGGTTAAGCGTCCGACTCTTGATCTCGGCTCGGGTTGTGAGACCAAGCCCCACGTCAGGCTCTGCACGCAGTCTGCTTCAGATTCTCCCCACCCCGCCCCCCACTCACGCACACTTGCATGCTCTCTCTCCCTCTCAATAAATAAATAAAATCTTATTTTCATTTATTATACATGAATTTTGATTTATTATACATAAATGCCCTAGGGATGCCTTTTCCTCTAACCTGCATGGCAACATTCACTGCTACCAACGATGCACCCCTCACCGTATTATAGGTATTTTTATTTAAAAACATTACATTCGGGGTAGCTGACGTTTACTTTTTCTATTAGCTGGAATCATCCCTTAATGGCCAGCACCGACCATCCTACTTGGCACATAATAGATGTTCAGTGAATAAATGGATGAGAAAGTGAATGAGGGAAACTGAGGCTTACTCTAGACGAATGCTCTCCAACAGAACTTTCTTTGATAATGGAAATATTTTAATCTGCATAATCCAATATGGCAGCCACCAGCCACATGTGGGTAACGAGCACCTTAATTATAGTTAGTGCAGCTAAGTGAATTTTTTATTTTACTTAATTTTAATTCATTTATCTTTAAGTTTAAGCAATCACAAGTGGCTAGTGTTTAATGCAGAAGACAGTACAGCTCCAGATCCTTATTACTCCAAGTGTCTGTGGGCCAAGAGCACTGGGATCTTATCAGAAATGCAGACTCTCGGGTTCCACCCCAGACTTACGGTATCTGAGTCTTCATTGTTGTAAGACCCCCAGGTGATTCACAGGCACGTGAAAATCTGAGAATGCCTGACTGAGGCTTTTGAGTTTCCAGGGTAGTATCCTGGGTCCAGGAAAAAACGTTTTCATCTCATCCTGAAGCTTAGGGAAACTCACACACTTCCGAAAATGTGCCCCAAAGCTACTGCTGACTCAAGCATTTGCGAGAACAGAGTTCCCCAGAGGAGCTATCTAAGGGAGAGGCCACAGCAGTGCTAATCGTGGAGCAACGTTTCCCAGGCCTTGTCCAGATGGAGCCTCCTGTTCCTGGATCTTCTTGTTCTGAAGGGGTTCCTAACAGCCACTTTCCAACTATCAGTCGGTGAAGTGTCTTGCGAACTGCATTCTCTACGAACCCAACAGCCCCCAGGTACCAGGGAGCAGGCGGCCTGGATTCCCACACACTTCTCTGTGAAGAACCCCAAGTACGGGAAATGCCTTCCCTGAGCTTAGCTCCGGGTGGATGCGGCACTGACTCTAGGGTCAGCTGCATTCTTTGGGCCAAGAGACCCCAACCCCCCTCCCTCTGCCAACAGAGGTGGTCCCCAACTCAGAAGCAAGCCCTATAAATGCTGCAGCAGTCCCAACCTCGCCCCCCACCCCTTACCACCTGTGCCCAGTAGCTGCTGTCATAGAAACTGGTGGGAGGGGGTGACACCAAACATCACGCGGGGCTTTAGAGAATTAATGGGTCTAAAAGAAAACCAGTGGAAGGTATGAGAAAATGGAAAGTTTTAGGGGAGCTGACTGGGAAGAAGCTGTAATATTCATGTGGTTTCTTTTATGATGATGCCCAAAACAGGACAAATTAAAAGTTCCTTCTTATAAATCCAGAGTCACTTGTAAAATGCAACCCTCCCCCTCCAAGAAAGGTGATATCCACCATTCACAAATCAGTGTGTTCACTCAAATGGTCCCTGTCCTAATTCATCAGCCAAGGCTAACTCCCTGAATGAGTAGGGGTTTTGATAGAGGATGGAGAGACTTGGAGAGCTTGAAAGGACAGTCTAAATTACAAGCCTTATCTCAAAATAGCATGAAGGGCCCTGAGAACCAGGGGGATAAGATCAAAAGTCATTAGGCAATAAATTCCAAAGGCAACCTTCTGTTTCAAAATTTTGCTTACAGCTAGTTTTCACTCTTTTTCTTCCCCTTTCCTACATGGTCCCTGAATTCCAGTGTCCAGGCTCCAACTAGGAAAGCTGGCTATCTGAGAAAGAAGTAAAAGATGAGTCAAAGAAGGAAGGTCGAGAAGACGGTGTCAGAGACCGAGGAGAAGGGTGGGTGGGGAGGAGTCAACACAGTGCCATCAGGCCACGGAAGCTCCTTTTGTAGGACCTACACGCGAGCTCAGCGGCCTTGTTTGCTCTTAGATTCCAAATGCTCTGCCTGTCACACAGCAGGAACCCCATAACTATTTGTTGAATATAAGAACAAATGAGAGAACTCAGGAGATGTGTATCCCTTGAATTCGAGGCAGGAAGACAGAGGCAGCAGATGCTCTGGTGCATAAGTAAAGTGCAGTTGACTTAAGAGCTAAGAGAGGTCTTCACCTAGAAATGTACCTGCTCTCTCTGCTATCCTGTTCTCTTCTCTTCCCAACCAGGATGCGTTCATCCATCACTTCCTACAAAGGCCTTCGCTACATTGAGTTATTCCCTCTCTGTACCTATGGCTCTCTGCCCATAGGCCTATATAGCTCAAACCTATGCTCAAAACACTTTCAGTTTACAATCAAACAAAACATAACAAAAACTGATACTCTCCCGATCCAAAACCCACCTTTCAGGGCCTGTTTTCTTGTCGCTCCAACTAAGATAATAAATAACCTACATTCATGGGTTGTATTTCCCCACCTCCCACTGATCCCTTAAACAGAGGTAAATGCGTTCTTGCCCCTCTCTCTATCCAGCTGCTCTCAGAATCACCCAATGGCCTCTTTTCTTGCTATATCCACTTGACATGACCTCACTGCTAATCTGCTTGGCAGCATTCGACAGTCTCTCCTGATCCTGGCTTCTGGGACACTCCTTCTCCTGGATTCCCTATGTCCCTGGAGGTTCCCCTCTCAGACTTCTCTATGCCTCCTCTGGTGTTATGGGCTACCATTTGTCTCTCTCCTCCTCTTCCTGGGCAATCTCATTTCCTAACTCCCTCATCCCCAAGATTAGGTCTAATCGCCTCCTCCCACCTGCTCCTGAGTCTGCTACTTCTAATACAGAGCACGTCATGTTTTGTTATTGATGACGTAACACGCTGGACTGTGAGCTCCTAAGGCAAGAACCACGGCTGTCTTACTCAACACTGTAGCCTCGATACTGGACACAGGGCCAAGCCATGATCAGCGGGACTGGGTACCTAATTTCCGGGGTCTGGTGCAAAATAAAAATGCAGGGCCTCTTGTTTAAAAATTAATGAGCATTTTAAGACGGTGACAACAGAGCATTAAACCCAATGTGGGGCCCTTCCTAGAGTGAGGCCTGTGTGACCCACAGGTCGCACATCCATGAAGCTGGTCCTGACAGTACACCCTTAACATTTACTGAGTAAATGGCTTCAACAACCACATAGGCCAGCGACTCCAACTACCCTTTCCGCCACCTCCAGCCTGGAACAGCCAACTGCCAACAGAGATCTCGACTGGAATATTCACCATCATCTCAGATTCAGCATGTTTCAGACGTAATTGATGATCCTACTCACCCCACCCGCAGACCTGTCCTTCCAGCATTCTCCGTCTCAGGGAAGAGCAGGCTTTCCCACCTAGTCGCCCACCCCACACCAGGAAGCCCTCTCAGACTGCTCCCGTCCCTCACCCTACCGTCCCAGCAGGCACTGAATCCGGTCAATCTCACTTTGCCAACAGCGTGTGAATCTCTTCCTTTCCTTGACTCCCACCATTAGTGCCTTGGTTCCAGGCCCCATCAGAGCTTGTCCACGTGACTCAGGAGCTCTCTGCTGCTCCCATTTCTGCCCTCCTCTGACCCTACCCCCCACCCCGCCCTGTACACGGTCACCACGGCGATTCTAAAGCAGGATTCTCACCAAGTCATATCCCCGCCTGAAAGCTCCCTCAGGGCCCCACAGCGTTTCCAAAATCCATCATTATGTGCATTTTGCCTCGGTTTCTGGCTTTAAGCCTCACTCTCGTTACTCGTACACATCTACCTCGCCCTTCCTCTGGACAAGCTACCCCTCTCGAGAGTCCGTCCACCCAGAATACCTTCTCTTGCCCTCCTGCTTTACCTCCTAGGCCCCTTCCCTGGGGTACTGCGGTGTGGACGCCACAGCCCTCACCAATCCTTAACCACGGCGGCTGCTCCCGTGGCTTCTCTAACTACCTGAGCACATTTTCTGGCCGACGCCTGAGGCCTTGTCTCTGAATCCCAGCGCACAACGCCTGGCCTGTGACGGCCACACAGTGACCGCCGATGGAGAAATGACTCTGTGGGTCAAGAGCGAGTGAGCTACACTTGGGTGGATCAACAAATGTATCCAGAGCGACGGCCTCGGATAAAACTTTTCCCAGTAACAACATTATTGTCTGTAATTGTCTACTGTGCACAGTCTGGACTCAACTAACTATCCATATGCCTCTTCATTGGTTTTACAAAAAAAAACAACGAACGTAAAAGGCTATCCTTCTGGCTCGGTCACCACTAAAAATGGGACTTGAGAGATGAAGGCAAATTAGGCAGAACCCTTGGCCTTCGTGAGCAGGAGAGAGGGAGCAGCCACCACTCTGTTCACTCGGTTTTTCAAATTTCAAATTCACACACAGAGAGGTAGCAGCCTTCAATTCCAATATTCGCCGCTGGGCTAACCCTAGCTAATTACTTTCTTAAATAGATCTTTATATCAAATCCATCCAAGTACAGAACATTCTTCATTTCTGTTTGAACTACCAAGTTCTTCCTTTATGAGACACCCATGGATTAAAGATGACAGCATGTTTGGCAGTCAAGACTTTCCAGTCCCTAAATCATGATGCCTCTTCCTATGTGCTTCCTGGCTTCCTTTTGATCTTTCGCTCTTTCATCCCTCTGATCTCGGGATCAATGTGTCAGAGTGCTGGTCTCCAATCTGGAGCAGGGCCGTGAGAGGGAATGGGTTTCAAAGGGAATAGAGTGTGTGTGAAGGCTGACAAATCTTGCACTAAACAACCAATAAACTAGAGAAACGCTTTAAAGCTACATTGTCATCACAGGATCGTTGGATACTTTGTATCTTCTACTTCGTTATTTTATGAGCTGTTTTTCCTAAGGAAAACTATTTTAAAACAAAACCAAAAAAAGCTGTGGCGGCAGTAAGAATCAAAGAGATTTAGGCAGATGCCCTGGCCTTTCTTCACGGCCCTCAGATCTGGACCTATAGATAGGACTATGGCTAGATTTGGGGTGACATTCCATTTCTTGACTCAGAGACTGGCCAAAGATTAAGTGAGGAGGTTCCTAGGGTTGGGGTGACCTAATCAATCTGGCATCTCGTACCACACAGAGTGTGGTTCCTAGGCATAATCCCCAAAGTTAAGGCTAGCCTTTCATTCACAGAGACTGAAACTGAAATTTACACGCTTTCACTTCCTGTACAGCATGATAGATGGAGCCTTATTTGTAATGTGGTGAAGGGCAACGTCTAACCTGTTCTTAGAAGTCAACTGCAAGGATGGGAGAAGAGAAGGGAAAGACATTAACAGTTTTTTAAATGTTCTCCCACCCTCTCCAAATGTTAGCCACATGAGAGGATAAAAGCAATTTATTGCTAATTGATGAAAATTTTGAGTTCAGAGAACAATTTCTTGAAAAGCTGGCTATTTCTATCCTCTAATATCACAATTTGGAGTCAAAATGGCCGACATTTTGTTCCCCAAGTTAGTCAAATCATTAACTGGTGAAGAGAAAAATAAGGGGTCAGATGAGATGCTCATTTCAAATATTCACTCGATTTTACGACTTCTGTTAAAGGGATCACACCAACTCATGTGAAATCCCACCTCAGAGTAGCACTGACACTCTTCAAGAGGCATCTGACAAATAAGCAAAGGGAAAAAAAAAATGGGTAAAAGATATGATTAGGCAACTGACAGAAGGGAAAATGCAAATGTTCAATAAACACATGAAAAGATGCTCAATCTCACTAGTCCAGGAAAATGCAAATTAAAGTAAAAATAACATATAACTTTTGCTCATCAGATTGGCAAACATTTGTTGAAAAAATCAACAATGGGTAGTAGTTCTTATGGGGCGAAAGGAAAAAGCCATTCTCGTAATTAATGGGAATGTAAACGTTATACCTTTTTAATCTATTATAATGATACAGTTGAGGTTCAGTCATCCTACTTCAGGGACTATATCCTTAAAATACAGATGACTCAGTACATAGGATATACAGACAAAAATTCATACCTGACATTATTTGTTATGGCAAAGACTGGAAACAGTCTCCATGTCTAACAAAAGGGGAAATATTGAATGGATTGGTTTGTAATCCATAAGATATTATATAGTCATTAAGAAAAACAAAGAGTTAAGTATGTTTCATGAGCTGGAGGTATTCAGGCCGCACGGTTAAGTGAGAAAAGCAAGTTTCAGAGTAACATGTGCCACAGTCCCATTTCTGTAAAAACAGAAACTATACACAGACACCCCATATATGAGGATTCTGATCCCAGGCCAAAACCTGGTGTGCTCCTTCAGGAGCCACCCCCCGCAGGTACAAAGGTGGTAGCAGGCAGCCCCCCCAGGGAAGCCGCTCTCCCCCCACCCCCCAGACTGGGTACCCAGCCAGTGCACTGCAGTCTCAGCGGGGAGCCGCCCCCTCCCCCCACTAGCTGCATTTATGCGCAATCTGCCTTCCCAGCCCAGGCAGCTCCATGGGAATCCTGGCTCTTTTCTCCATCCTCACTCAGTACTTTTCCACTTAGAATTCTTCCCCTTCTCACCCCCTCCCCTCATGCACCGTCCCCTGGTTTAAAAGGCAGAAGGTTTTTGTCCAGAGCTCCTCAGCAGCGAGAAGATTCCCTGCGGTTTGTGCTACAATGCCAATGGAGCCTCGCCTGCCCAGGTGCCTTTCAGGGGGGAACATGGGGCACTGGCGAGCTTGCACATCTCTTTCTCTTTGCCTCTTGCCTACAGGATCACAGGAAGTGAATAAAGGTTGACTGCTACCTTCAGTTTGGGTCACTGCCCTCATTGGACCACCATGACACCTGGCAGCTTGACAGGATAAAAATACGTTTGCTTGTGCAGGGCCAAAGGTCTGGAAGCGGGAGAGTTAATTTTGCCTCACATATCTTTCTGTTACTTGACTGCTACCAGGAATGTATGTTCCTTTTGTTTGCCCAGACTTGGCCAGATATTCACAGAAGACCTAAAGTCCTACTAAGTGCAGATTCATCTTTGTTCCCTTACCAATCTTTTTAAACCCTGTATGCCCCAAGCCCAGGTCCACAGAACTCTACCCAGTGCCCAATCACACGTCAGAGGTCACGGGTCAGAGGTCACCGGTCAGGGCTCAGGCGCGAAGGTAGAGGGATCCCGCAGCTGTGTTGGGAGCCGCTAACAGAAACCAGTGGCTGGATTTTGTTATAAAAATACAAACTGGTTAAGCCCCAAAATGTCTTTGTTGTAAGACATTTTTAAATGTCATTTAAAAATGACATTGTTTTAAGAACAAGATGACATTTGGAGAATCACAAGGCAAATGCTGGAAAACTTTTATCCCCACTCCCTTCCTGTGACACTCAGGAAGCCAGGCACACGCCTGGGCGGATGGCCTCTCAGCCCTTCTGCCTCCACAAGGTAACCCCTTTGGCCTCAAAACCAAACAAAATCATCAAATTCACAGTTAACGTGACTTTGCAAAGAGATGCCACACAGACATGGTATGGGGACAACTAATAAATATATCATTGTCAGCTTCAGTAGAAGGCTTTCTCCAAGTGGCACAAAGAGTGGGGGAAAAATGGGTATATACATATAGACTTAGATTTATAAATACAGACTTTATATATACGTACCCACATGTAAATACACATGCATGTACACACACACACACATCTCCAAGTTTAACGCCAGTACACTCTGCAGAGCAGAAATGGAAAAGAAATGCCAGGCTGCTGCCCTTAAAAAGCAGGTAATGTTGTCTAGTCATCCAGTTTCCATGGAATAAGAGATAGATTGAAAGCCTTCCAAGCAAAACAAAAGTGAGGCATCAAGCTCACTCCTGAAGTTAGAATTGAAAGTAAGGGGCTTCATCTAGCCATCCCTTCATTTCTTCTTCTCTCTGACACCAGGGAACAGCCAGCCAGCAAAGGAAGTGCTTTGAGGCTTACATCTGAAAGAGTCCCAACAGCCCAGACCTGCATTCCAATCTCTCACTGTTTAGAGGTCAGCCAGCTCGGCGGCATGGAACCCACCCATGTATGTCATTAAGCAGGTATACATGTATGACAAGTGAATATGCAGGAGGAAGGTTCTGTACTATCCACCCTCTCTGGGTAGTGATTAAGTTCAGACAGCTTACCCAGGAGGTGATACTGTGAAAGCCAAAGCACTAACTGACAAATCCTACAGGGCTATGGCTCTTTGCTGAACCCTCTCCCAGCTCCCAAAGTCCGTGGCATAGGAGGGATGCATGTATGTGTGCACTACCCGTGGCAGTGAGGCCACACGGTACGGCAGAAATGGATCTGGCCTGGGAATCAGAATTTGTGGGTGCCAGCCCCACCTCACGCCCATCTTTCGTTCTGGCCCGTGATGCCCCTGCCTAGAAAAAGGAGAGAAAGGACCAGATCATTTCTCAGGCATCTTTCAAGCCCAAATTTAAACGATTTGGAAAATAAGTCTCAGATATGAGGGGCAGAGAAACAGGGATGAACTGGTAGAGTGACTGCCTTTCTTCTCAGGAGGTAGCAATCCCCACAATTTAGATTCTAATAAATACAAACCAATATCGAAGTGCAAGGATGAGCGAAGTCACCCTTGGTGCATCTCTTAAATCATAAGGGACAAGGAGCCCATTACGGAGCAAGCCCCCCAGTGTAATCTCACTGCTGTCGCCAGTCCCCTTGGAACGCACGGCTGCAAACAAAAGGCATCTTCCACACTGTTAAGAGTATTCATGGGATGCCCTGATTCCATTACACACTTTTTCAGATGAAAGTGATTCGAAACGCAACATTAAACTGCACATTTCCAGAATGGAAGAGAAAATCTGATACAAGGTGACAAAGAAAAACCATTCGGAAAACCCTTTTTGACAGTGTATATCAATTCCAAAGTACAGGGAGGAGGCATCCGCTTTGTCAAAAAGCATCAGACCTTGTGGGTCTCGTTCAGATGCAACAGAAGCATCTGTCTCCTTCAGAGGTATTAGAAATGTGTCGACGGGCAAGAAAGCAGGGCAGCTGATGGAGCAAGCGGGGGTTACCACCGTCAGAGGACAGCCAGGTGTCGAGGCTAATTAGAGGTGCCAGAAAATAGCTGAAGGGAAAAAAAAAAAAATCCCACGAGCCTGGAATTAGTTTGGGTGTGTGTCTAGTCATTTCATTTTCAGAATGGATACTGAAGAAAAAGTTTGCAAATACGATGATTCATTTAACAGAGCCTCAAGCACAGAGTTAAGTTTCCCAGCAAAAATACCCACCAAAGAACGGTCAGGGGAAAAAAATTACCAATCTTTAAGTAGCAGCACAAATAAGTGACCATTTGTAGAGCCATAACTGAATCGGATGTTCCTTTTTTTTCTCACAACCAGCCCAGTCTATAGTCGTACCACCCAGAATAATTTCTCAATGTCATAATTCTGCCACTTTCTACAAACATCTTGCTTTACCAGCAACATTCATGAAACCCAATGCACCAGCACATTTCCCAAAGTAATAAAGGCCTCACAGTCATTACAGAAAACTTTCTGAAGTGATTATTTCTTAAAATAATAGTACTAACAAGGGGTCCATCTATAAATGAACAGTGGGGCTATTCTACTTTAAAAAAAAACCTATAATCCACATTTCATAAAGTTCATCCAATTAAAGTATGCAATTCAGTGTTTTTTAGTAAACTCACAAGGTTGTTCACCATCACTACTATATAATTCTGGAACATTTTCATCACATCAGAAAGAACCCCTCACCCTACCAGTACCCATTAGCAGTCCCTCATTCCCCCACTTCCCTTCAGCCTGTGGCAACCAACCACTGATCTACTTCGTTTCTATGGATTTGCCTATTCTGGATAAATCATATAAATGAGGTCATATAATAGGCAGCCTTTTGTGCCCAGTTTCTTTCACTTAACATAACGTTTACAAGGTTTATCCTTGTTGTAGCATGCATCAGTACTTTAGTCCTTTTTACGGCTAAATGAACATCCCACTGTATAGATATACCACGTTTCATTTATCCATTCATCAGCTGGTGGACATTTGGTTTGCTTCCACTCTGGCTATGGTGATTAACACTGCTATGAACATTCATTTACAAGTTTTTGTGTGATTATGCTTTTAATTCTCTTGGCTACATGCCTAGCAGTGGAATTGCTGAATCACATGGTAACTGTTTAATTTTTTGAATAAACTGCCAATTGGTTTTCCAAAGTGGCTGCACCATTTTCCATTGCCAATGGTGGGTTTTAAAATTTTCTCTTCAAGTACCACAGAGTTCAAACTAAATTTATTACTGAAAATCCCACAGTCATTTCTCATTTTATACAGTCTTAAAAGCACTTTGCCGGAAAGTTTTGTCTGTATGCTTAGATTTCAGTACACACACTGAACACTTAGAGGTTCATTTGCCATTTGCACCAGAGGGTATATACCTGGTTCTTCTCAAGTACAAGATCAAGACCTATAATCCACAGCAACCCACAGCCCCCCAGCACAAATGTATACACACTTCCTAAGACTCAAAATGAGCACATTTTTCTCCCCATAGCAAGTAGCTAGACTGGGCGAGGCCACGGAAGGCATTTATTTTTTTCTCTACTGTAGTCATTTTGGGAGTAGGATGTATCCTCCTCCCTTTTTTAAAAATAAATGATGACTACAATAGCTCAGTGTTCGTGTGTGAAGGCAGGTAGGACATGCAGAGTCTGGGACGCAATCTCTTCTTTACTCATGCTCTGCATTAGTCACACCCAGGTTAGAGTTGGGTCCAATTCTGACCTCTTCACTTTAAAAAGGCAATGCAATGGAGCAAATGAACAGAATCCAAGAAGAGAAATAAAAACAACTCAAGGGGGTGGAAAATAGATGCTTTGAAGGAAATTAGAGCAAATGTGGTATTTCAGCCTGAAGGAAAGAATGAGGAATGATTTGATCATACTCTCCTTCACGTAATTTGAAATGGTTTTACTCTAGGAATGGTGGGTGACCAGTTCTTCATGCTCAGAACAAAACAAACAAGAGGAAATTCTATTTAAATCACATCAGTAAGATTCTATGGTTGGAAACAGGAAGAGTTTCCAGATCTTCACATTATGCATTGATCGAAGCCCATGAGTCTCCATCCCTGGAATTCAAAAGGACATGGGGGAGCTTTTTCTGTATTCGCCTGCCAAGAGCCCTGTGGCATCCTTCACTGTTCTTCTTTATGGTGCTATAAATCAAGAAGTACATCTGCTCTGTAAGGGCAAAGTCAGATCCATGAACAATTCATTCTAGAAAGTGCAATGTATTGAGAAGATCTTGCAACCTACATTGTGTAAGTAAACAGGGCATCCTTGTTGCCATAGCTGCTGTTCAAAATTAAGCTGCATGACTTTACCTCACGGGGCAGGTGGGCTTGCTTGTGGCCCATGGTTAGGACAGAGGCTAGATGCCTTCCCTGGAAGGCCTCTTCGGTTCTACCTGCTCACAGTTACCCCATGCCACTTGGGAAGCCCATCTCTCATTCATGGAACATAACCATCAGTTAGGTTTTGGGAGCCAGGGGAAGTGGAGTGGAAAGTAACCAGGGCTTGGAGTCCAAAGTCTAGTCCAAGCTATGAACTAGCTATGCTGGGAAAATCAGCCACTCTGTGACTTGGTTTTCCCCATTTGAAAAATGGGGAAACATCACTTTCTTCAGATTAGATGAGTTTATGCACAAGAGACTTTAAATAAAGCTTGGGTTTTTTGTTTTTTTTTTTCAATTTTTTTCATTAAGTATAGTCTATTAACAATGCTGATTGAATCATTAAAGGAAACTTGCATATCTCAAGTCAAACTAAAACAGTTCCTTGGAACTGTGTTATTTTGTATAATAACTATCTATAGTTGTTGTGACCCTAAGGAACTGTGTAAATGAAAAAAGAAATTATACTTAGGTGGCCTCCCATAGGCTTTAATGATAAAATGGTATGCTGATTTCTCATGGTCATTTCCAGACATGCGTTCAGATCCCTCCAGAATTCCATAGAAAACAAGGCAGATGGATAGGGTAGTACTGGAACATTCCTGCTTCTCTTGATCATCAGCTTTAAAACCCCACCCTGTTCATTAATATTAATGTCAGAATCACCTCAACATTTTTCTAAGCATTATCTGTAATTTAAGATTTTATCTTGACAAAGATATAGAAAAGGGTCTCACGCCAAATTCCCTCTACTTACAAGAATCCCACTTAACCCACCATGTACCTAAGGCTATTGCAATTGCCCAAATGAAAAATGAGAGTCTGGACTATGTCTATAGGAATAGACAGAAGTCTCAGAGATAAAATACATTAAAAATTTTTAATTCTAATTTTTAATTGATAATGTCATATGCACATAATTTTTAAATGTATCCTCCCGGGTAAAGGAAACAAAATGTCCAGGAATCCACTGAGGTTCCCAACTTTGTCCTTGGAGGGCGATGATGTCATTAATGACACAGAGATGGGAAAGAAGCCAATCTGGTGAAGAGGATACTGCATTTTGACTTTGCGTGTTGAATTCGGGGCATGATGCCCAGGCAGAGGGACTAGGAAGTACACAGCTGGAAATGTGGGTGTGATGCTCAAGAATGAGGTCGGAGTTAGAAAAACAGACTTGGGAATAGTTATATTTACGTGGTAGTCAAAACTATGGAATTGCGACAAGTGTTCAGGGAATGTCGACAGAAAAGGTGTGTGTAAATATTAGTGAGAACATAGCAAGATGGGTCCATTCCCTCATTTACTTGGTGAACTCTTCACGGAATAAGTCAATGAACTGAGGCTGGCCTCCACAGTGTTCTCCATGGAATGCTCTTGTCAGTGATAGTAGGAAGCCACCGAAAAAAAATTCTAGCTCAGAGGAGTCTGGGAAATACCTTTGTCACATAATTTCCCTGAGCTTTTATATAACAATATGGGTTGTTGTTCTCTAAGAATAAATAATTGTGCAATAATTCTCAAATGGGACTAGGGAAGGAATAGCTCTTAACATCTCCTCACTTTTCTATCAAGTGCGGGTTAGACTCAGGGATAAGAGGCACCTGACTGAGCCCGGGGACGCAATAGGCTTCACTCTTGGTAGCCTCTTGCCCTACTCCCAGAAACCTTGACAGGTAAAATTTGGGGCTGCTCTCTCTTGGTAAAAAGCCACACCATGCATCTCTCTCTCTCTTTCTCTGACTCCAATTCTTTTCTGAAATGCTCTCATTCACCGCGCTGCAGCAATAAACAGGGTGGACACTGTAGTGGAAGCCACCTTGAAGAAAGCTAAGCTCCCTCTCCCTCCCCACTCTACACCTATCTCCACATTCTGCTCTCCTCTAAATAGTTTGCCAGGTAAGAGGCCTCAGGGTGTGTTCCTGCTACTCTGACTTCAACTGGTTCTGACTGGACACTTGAGGGTTTTCTTCTTCTGGCTCTCATTTTATTTCTGTATTTGCTGCCTCTCTGGAATGACTTTCCCTCATCACCAGGATTAGGGGGAAAGAGGCAGATGGGCTCTACTGGTCCCCGAAGCCCTGCACCCAACTCCAGCTTCAACAAAAGACGACCATGACACGCGTCGGCATGGCTCACGAAGGCCATGCGATTGAAGGCCAATAATTGTTACTTATAAAACGTGTTCCCCTCTTATCTTCTGTCCACAGATTTCTTTTATCTTTTCGGGATTGGTAGGCAGGGTCTAGAATAGGACTTGAGAAATAAGGGTTTTCAGGTTTTGGCCATGCAGCTTCTTATTCCTCCCGAGGCATTCCAAAAAGCAGAGAGAGTTTTAACTCACGTCTGCAGAATGTTGTTGTCCCTCTACAGCTTCCCTAATGGCTCTCATTGCACAGATAGTAAATCTCTCTGACATTAACAGGTGAAGAAACCTATTTTGGACTTCATGTTTTTGCCATTTTGCAAATACTCAGACCAACAGTATGGAGTTAAGATCCTACTACTTCTGATGGGAAGGCCAAGGGTGGACAGTACCACCGATCTATCAAAAGCGTTCACAAAGCAGAAGCCCAAAATAGACTTATGCTTACAGAACATGGTGAAGACAACAGAACTGGCCTTAGTTATATTTGAAAAATGGAGGCAATTGAGGAAGAGACTAATTGGCTGCTTGAGAGCAAAGGTGTGATGCTGACAGACGACAAAGCAGAAGAAATCCTATTTTATTACTATTTTACCTGTCAGATTGAGAAGGGGAAAACAGCCTTGAGAAAAACAACAAACAAACAAAAAGTAAAGCCCAAGATAGATGAAATCATTTCAGAAGAGAACTCTGCCACAATAAATGGGGTCAAGTTCTCTGGCTTCAATAGATCAGATCTTGGGGCCCTGCAGTCCTCAAAAATGAGACTGTCATAGTTCTGTCAGGGATCTAGGAGCAAGTACAGTGAATCTCCCAAGATGGGCAGATCAGGTCCGATTTTCAATGAGACGATGGACTCGGTCAACAGAGGAGGGTGGCTTGGTATCAATCCGGAATAAGATTCTAGAGTGCGCCTGTAAAGAAACAGCTCGTGGGGGCTAATCAAGGAAAGCCCAGATCACTAGTGGGCTGCCTGGATCCTCTGAGAGAGTACACCATGTTATCCCCAACCCTTCCCCATCCCTCTTTTGGTCCAAGTAAAAGAAACACCACAGGCAGAATACTGATTTGGACTTCAGAAACCAACACAATCTTTCTTGGTCTTTTGGTGGACAACGAAGAAGAGAAACTAGTGTCAGTTAAAAATAAGCAAACTAGGGGCGCCTGGGTGGCTCAGTTGGTTAAGCCTCTGCCTTCGGCTCAGGTCATGATCTCGGGGTCCTGGGATCGAGTCCCGCACTGGGCTCTCTGCTCAGTGGGGAGTCTGCTTCCCCCCCCCACCGCCTGCCTTTCTGCCTACTTGTGATCTCTCTCTCCCTGTCAAATAAATAAATAAAATCTTTTTAAAAAATAAGCAAATTAAAGATGGTGGAAACGTCCATGAAATTTAAAGAGTTTCAGTCCATTAGACAGTCCCTGTGGTACAGCTCTGTGGGGAAGGTCAGAGTGGGCTGAAGGATACTCTCTTCATAGGGGCGTAGCCAGCAGCTGTGGAGTGCCCGGGTCAGCTCCATTCTGAGTGCTGCCAAGTATGAACAGGGAAATACCACAGGAACTGGGTCAGGGCCGAGGCATGGACGATGAGGGGCTCAAATCAACTCTCTGGAGATTGTGTGCAGGAGACCAGGGATGTTTATTCTGAACACGATTTGTGGAGGATTACAATGGGTGCCCTTTAATACCTGAAGGAGCAACGAGTGGAAGACTAAGTGATCACACCCATAAAGGACTATGCCTTTCTTTTCTTAATCTCTTAAAAACTACACAAGTAACCTACACTGCTTATGTGATAGTAGAAAGTTTTGGTTTTGTTTTTACAAAAGTTTCATGAGGTAAACATGCATAGATATATACAAAATAAATGCCTGAAGGAGAAGGCTGTCATTACAAAGGGCAAGTCCAGGCCAGGGAGTGCAGAGATACGCTGAGCTGGCCATACTGAAGAGTATTTCCTGAGAAGCAGAAGGAAAACTTAGGGGAAGATGAGAGGAGGGTGGGCAATTGAATTTCAGAGAAGCCGACTGACAGAGATAGGGAAGAGATGATGGCACACAAAAAGCTCAAAACCTGGGAACAGTCTCTTCCAGGAACAGCAGCAATGAGGAGAGACAAACCAGGACAAAAAGCCAGTCCGATCTAGTTAAGCTAACTGGTGAGGTACTCGGGATATCAGTAAAAATTTAACCAAAGTCAAAGACTATCTCCAAGGGGTCAAAGAAAAAAAATCTCTTCTTCAAGGAGCACTGGATGCTGTGACTGGTTTAGCTGGAAAATGAGGTCAGGGAGATCAGAAAAAGAAACCTAGTAGGAGGGCTCAGGAAAGAGACCGATGGCCAAATGGGGGCTGATGGACATTGTTTGGTTCTTTTTTTGTTTGTTTGGTTCTTTTATGTACATTGGCAATTGAGTCATTCCAACCATGTGGGTGTCTCAGCCACAAGCCTATTATCCCTGCTCTTCCTCACACTCTGATAAGGTTCAGTTATCAGTTTGAATTCTCTGAGTATGGATGGGAGGGTAAAGGAAAAGAGGAAGAACATCACCAACAAAATAAGGAGCATGACTTCCAATGGATAAACCACTTTTTGTTTTTCTTGGGATTAGTTGTGTCAAAAGTAGAAACTTAGCCACTTAGCTTCCAAGAAAGAGTGGGAATGCCATTCCCATTTCTGACACAAGAATGTATAGGAAAAAGGCGCCTGGGTGGCTCAGTCAGTTAAGTGGCTCCCTTTGGCTCAGGTCATGATCCCAGCGTCCTGGAATCGAGCCCTGAATCAGGGTCCCTGCTCAGTGGGAAGTCTGCTCCTCCCTCTTCCACTCCCCCTGCTTGTGTTCCCTCTCACTGTGTGTCTCTCAAATAAATAAAATTTAAAAAAAAAAAAAGGACTATACAGAAAGGGGGTGCCTGGGTGGCTAAGTTGGTTAAGTGTCTGCCTTCAGCTCAGATCATGATTCCAGGGTCCTGGAATCGAGCCCTGCATCAGGCTCCTTCCTCAGCGGGGAGACTGTTTCTTCCTCTCCTTCTGCCTGCTGCTCCCCCTGCTTGTGCTCTCTGTCAAATAAATAAAATCTAAAAAAAAAAAAAAAAAAAAAGTACAGGAAATATTTATACTATGGGCCAGTACATGTGAAAAAATAAAAATCTTCAGGTGCATAAAAAAAAATCTTCAGCTCTGTACAAACAAGTTTAACGGTCTCCCTCAAACCATAAGGGAAAAATATACCAATTCATGCTCCTATATCTCACAGGAATGAAGGAGGAAAAAAAACAAAACAAAACAAAGGAAGAGTTAAATTCAATGGAAGAAAAACACACTGGAGTAAATCCACCAGAAATATGTCATCATACATACACTGTTTCCAAATGTTCTTCTAGGGGCAAGGTTCAGGCTGTAAGCTTGTTCTTATAAAAACCCTGTTGGAGAGGCATTTCCTACTACAACACCGCTCTACAAAAACATCTAGGAGAAACACAATTCATCAAATCCCATGTTTCTGTGTCCCAATTTCTATGGACCTATTCAGATTTACATTTTGAATGTCTGGCATCGGTCAGCAAGTCCCACATACCGCGGAACAAGAGGCTCTCAGAGCACAATCACTCCGTCCCATTGGTCGCTCCCATTCACAACACCCTCTCAAAGGAGAAACCCAGATGGAAGCTTTCCACAAGCAAACCTTTAAAGCCTCAGCCTGGTGCAATTTAAGAGTGAGGTTCAGAAGCAATTAGAGAGAGCATTAATAGAGCCATCTGTTATAATTTGAAACATGAGCTTGCTGTACAAAAGGCTAACTGCAGTGCTTGAAGCTAAGTGCTTAAAACTGCCCTGGGATCCTAAAGTAATATATCCTAATTACAATCACATTCCTTCAATCACAGATGAAAAAGTTCACACTTTCTCATGTTTGGCTGGGATCACTCAGAGTCATCCGTTGTAGCTGTGAGATCCCTTTCATGAGAATCAACATCTTCATTTGGTTTCCACATGAGTAACTGTTGGAGGCTAGGAAGTCTTTGAAGAGCATCTATTTTTGCTTGAGGTCTGGTGGCGTCAGAGTTCACATGAACCCCACAGATGAAAACTATCTGAGTGTGATTTCCTCTCTGCCTACAGCCCTCTCACCAAGGGGAGGTCCCTGCATGTGTGGGGTTTCTCTATCTACACGGCTTATGTATTTATTTGTCATTAAAACTGTTTTCGCCGGTTTCCGAGGAGGCAGGAATTTAAAGATGATCCACGACGCATGTTCACCAGAGAACGAATGTGGGAGAACTCCCTGGGCCAATTCGCCCCAAAACACAGCCCCTGGCCGCATCCACGTTTGTTCCCCTTCAGCAGTGGGACATAAACTTTGCCCAAACTCCACCCTTCTTCTCTTTCCTCGTACACAACCGCGATCTTTGTTCCCTCGCTGGCTACATCTTCTCCGTACCTTGACACGGTGGAGAAAAGAAAAGGGTATCTGACGCGAGAGAGCTTTAACCTTCTGGTGGCTACACGGGTTTCTCTTTCCCGCAGAAGGTTGTGGGGCCAGGCCACTTCCCAGAGTGACTCAAAAAATTACTTGTCTTATAAAAAGGGGATAAAGTGGCCGCATGACCTGGGGTGGTTCTGAGGGGGAAGGACCGGGTCTCGGGGTGAAGATGATGCTCTGCGCACACGAGGCCGGACGTGGCAGTACAGAAGCCTTCGTCCCATGGCGACGGGTCCACGAGCGCCTGCCTGGAGCAGAGCGCGGAGTCCACGGGGAGTGAGCACTCCCACGGGGGGGGGGGCCCTGCCTCACGAGCGGGGACTGCTCGTCAGCCGGGAGTTACGTGACAAAGCCAGCGAAGTCCGACAGCAGTTGCTACAACCTCTTGCGAGTCCCCAGCGCACGGCTTCCTCGGTGGCGCTCTCCGGGGATAATTAGAGAGCACACTTGTCAAATACAGAAAGTTGAAATCACTAATGTGATGAGAAAACTTATTGCAGATCATTAAACATTTACTAGAGGTGCGTAAGGCAGAGAGGCGGGAAATGACATTTCTTCACAGAAATTTTTATGCTTGGAAATCCTATCAGTTTGATTGTTTCATTTTAGGGATGAAGAGACCAAGATCTGGGGAGATTAGGGGTTTGGCAAGATTGAAACCCAACGTACCTTTCACGTCAGGGTTCCTTCTTCGGGATGCTACGCTTGCACCCTCCTTGTAGCGGACCATTCCTTCGCACCTAAACTCCTGGCTGTTATTGAACATTTAGGGACACTGACCGGTGCATTCTACTACCCTCTAAGATTCCTCCCAGTCCTGAATTCCTGCCTTCATCCAGCAACACCTTTTTTTGTTTGTTTTTCTGCCGCCTGTACTGGGTTTCTGCTCCATGCCAGTGATGACCACCCTTTCTCTTCTCTCCTTTGTCACATCCAGTAATAAAAATGTTGAACTCTGGTGAATTTCCCTCCAGACAATTACCAAGGACAAAAATAGTGAAATGAGAACAAGTGGGAGTGACCCAGAAGAGAAGAGAGAGAGTGCACCCAGAGAGATCACTTACTCTGGAGCCGGGATGTGGAGAGATACCGTCTGGGGAGAGCTGAGTCCCCCGGCTTATGTCCTACATTGCTGAGAGGGGAAACCATGCGCTGAAAATCTAGGTATGCCCTCGATTAGTAAGAGGAGACCATGGCTGCAAATGCTTGACAGAGCTGAGCCACCAATCGGAAGCAAATCTGTCGCAACTTTGGGTGATAGCTGGGCTGAACAAAAACATCCCGAACACAGGGAGTGAGGGCTCAGCCTCTCAAGAAGCTGGAGTTTTTCAGCCATAAACCATCGACTGAAATTAAACCCACGTGACCTCGAGCATAATGGGAACCCCAGTAAGGCCATACTTTTACCGATCAAATTTAGAATGTCTAAGACCTCGCTTCCTCTCCCTTATTTTCTTTTCCTGAGTGCTTCCCCTGTGCCAGGCACAGACAGCAGGAAACCCGAGAGAATCCGTCTGCTGCACAGAGCTTACAGCCTTAGGAGGGGCTGCGGTTCGTGCAGGAAGGTGGTGGGGCACGCCAGAGGGGGAGGCGAGGAGGGGCAAAGAGGCCGGAAGGCCTGGCTGTGAGGAGCCCCGTGGAAAGCCAGGCGTAGGCAGTTGGGAGGGGGGCAGCGCAGGCAGAAGTAACTGTGTGCGCCAAGCCTCCAAGGTGGGGGTGCGCTGGGCACGGGTGAGGAGTGGGACCAAGAGGCATGAGGAAGACCAGATGGGGTTAGGGGTGCTGGAGAAGTGGGCAGGGTCAGTTGGAAGGCTGCGCGGGCCATCAGATGAGTTCACGTCTGATGACAAGCCCCGAAGGGCTTGGCGCAGAGGATAGATCTTCTACAAAGCAGACCATGCCTGTTGTGTGCAGAAAGTGGGCCGGCGCAGGGCAGAGGGAAACAGCAGCCCATCACTGGGGTTCAAATGAGAGATATGCCGGTCCTGACTGAGGGCTGGGCAATGGAAATCACAAGAAAGGATGTATTCGCAATGAGGTCCGGAATCAAGCTGGACGGGAAGCCAGGGCAATGGGGCTAAAGCCATGTTTATGCGCCACCTCCATGTGCTAGGGGTGGTTCCCCCACAAGTAACCATCTCCTTAGTATTCCCGGTCCCCGTGCACCCACCACGTAGTGTCGTCCCAGACCAGGTGCACCTACTTGCGTGGGCTCCTTTAAAGATTATTAAGCCCACCATGGTTTCAATGCTGTCATGGTCTTTTCAAACAACAATGCTTTATTTATGAGCAATTTTTTGGAGAGCCTAAGCAGACTTGAGCCTTCTTCTGGAAGAGCTTTGAGGGGATACAAAGCTAAGATTTGATTCCTGCCACAAATTTTAGCTCTGGCTTGTTAGGAGAGGGAAGGCAAACACTCAATTATGCTGCAGTACAAAAAGTGAAGCAACAGCACAGAGAAAGGGGTCTCTGGGTCTCTGGTACACAAAAGGGCACCAGGAAACGGGTCTCTGCCTGGGAAAGGACAGGGAACACAGGAGACACAGCAAGGAAGCAGTGACCCCAAAGTCAAATCTCCTAGAAGACATGCCAGGAGGCTGCTGGACAGATAAGAAAGGAGGACGGTTTTGTTCTGGAGGGGGAAAGGCCATGGTCTGGTATTGCCAGGGCTTGTGGTACGAGGTTAGAGAGTGACAGGAGACAAAGGTAAAGACAAGCTGACAAAGAAGGCTAGAGTCTGGCCTTGATCCTGCAGAGGAGAAGTCACCGAAGGGCTTTTCAACAGGGAAGCAGCTCGGTCTCCAGAGTTTCAGGAGTCCAGGGGAATGCCTGGGTGGGTACCAGCGAGGCAGCCACCCCCATCCAGAGCCCTCATGAGGCTCCTACACGGACTCTACCACAGCCGCTGCTGGCTACCGAGAGGAGCTGCTAATACACAGGGAGGGAAAAAAAAGACTAGGCACCATATCCTAGTGTAGTAGTTAAGTAATGGGGTGCTTTAGTGGCGCCTCCAAACAAAATTGGGAACACAGAGAAAGGCATGGTTTGGGAAAAATTCCTTTAATTTTGGACATTTTAACTGTGAACACATTTGTAGGACATCTTATTTATCTAGACCTTACTTCATTCCAGAAAGGATTTAAAGACAGATTACACAAATAGACACAAGGTAAAATAAAAAATAAATCCATGTGGAAAATAAAACTAGGGAAGATCAGAGACTAGGAATTAAGTTAATACAAAAAACATGCGCTGTAAAGTTCTTAACTTTTCTAGAAGCAGTCACAAATGCTTCCTAACAGCAGAACCAAAAAACCACAGGGTTTTTTGGACTCATTTCATTTCAGGGTCCAAAATGCAAAAACCGTCCCACTCCTCGTAACCCCTGGCCTTTCCCTAAAATGCACAGAAGAGAAAAGGTCTCTGTGGTACTGAGGAAAGAGGAATCTGTTTTGAAACAAACAGGCTTTTCAGCAGGATCCCTGCAGTAAATACAAGCAATCCATTCCCAAAGCTGTTTCTTGAAACCTCCTCCAACCGGGACTCCTAGCATCAAGACAGTAGTTCAGACAGAAAACCACTGAAAGGCGTCACAAGGGTGGGAGACCGCCCTGATCCAGGCACAGACCCGGGAATTTCTAGAGGGATGTCAGAACTAGAAATCCTCCATGTAGTGTTTCTCACAACAGAATCTTTCAAAACAGGAAAGGTAACACGTTCCTGGTTACACTGCCCAACAAATTCCTGGAAAGGGTCACTCCACGTGCCAAGCCTCAGGCCCAGAAAATGGGCTAGACTCGGGGATGTGGGGGAAGAGGAACGGCGAAGTCTGAGGAAAGTCAGAAGGCGACCCTGGCATGTGGCCACAGAGAGGTGGGAGGCTGAGGTGACCAGAGGGAGACAGTCATGAGGTGTGGGAGAGCATCCGGCTTGGGCAGCGTCAGGATGGAAGGGGTCGGGGAAGGTGCACGAGGCTTCGGGCTGAGGGTGGGATGTGGAGAGGCCTGCCGAAGAGGAACCCCTCGGTGGGCTGTATGTTAGGGGCAGGAGAGGGAGGGGAATGGAGAGAGTGAAATCCCGGAAGGCACCGAAGACATGGCTTCCAGAAGGCAAAGAGTCAGTGTGTTCATGGCGGCTGCCTTCAGTCCCTTCTGTAAGCAGGCGTTTTATAAGGTTTTCCCAGCTGCTGTAACAGATAAACCCTACACAAATCCCAGGGGCTCAGCACAACACAGGTTTACGTCACATATGAAACATAAAGTCACTTAGCAAACCCGGAGGTTGGGGAAGGGTCCTAGGGAATTAGGTGGCCAGGCATTCCACCTGCTTCAACACGCATTTCCCAGGCCAACCTTGCGGGCCAACCTCTTATTGGCAGAACAAGGAGAAAGGGAGCACGGTATGCACAATAGTTTCCTAGGGCTGGCATAAATTACCACAGACTTAGTGACCTAAAATAACAGACATCTACCCTCTTACCATTTTAGAGGCCAAAAGCCTGAAATCAAGTGCCAGCAGGGTCCTGCTCCCTCTGGAGGCTCTAGGGGAGAATCCTTCATTGCCTCTTCTAGCTTCTGGTGAGTCCCAGCAGTCCCTGGCATTCCTTGACTTGTGTCACTTAATCCACTCTTGGCCTCCACCTTCACATGTCATCTTCCCGGTGTCTCTCTGCCTTCACATGGCCTTATAAGAAAACCAGTCGTTGGACTTAGGACCCGCCCTAATCCACTATGACCTCATCCTAACTTCCATCTTGATTACATCCGCAAAGACCCTATTTTCAAATAAGGTCACATTCACAGATCTGAGCGTTAGGACTTGGACCTACCTTTTGGGGGGACACAATTCAATCATTACAGCATACAGGAGGTTTTTATGGGTCAGGTCTGAGAAGTGGTGCACATCACTTCTGCTCACAACTCCCCTCTCCACCCCCAATAACACTTCACCGTGCAGCCACACCGAACTGCACAGAAGGCTGGCAAGGTAGTGCTCATCCCCGGGGGGAAGAGGACAGGTGCTTAGAGAGCAGCTAGCAGGTTCTTCCAGAAGCAAGGTGAGAAAGGTGGGGAAGTAAACTGTATTCCAAGGAAGGGGCAGGGGCAGAGTCAAGGCTGTCGGGAGGGGAGAAGTAGAGCCTTGGGTCTGGGTCGAGAGGGAGGGAACCAAGAACACCAGTGGAAGTTACCAGTATATCCTTGAAGCAGGCTGCAGCATGCGAACGTCTGTGAAATGGCAAATGCTAAAAGAAAAGAGCGCTGGGGTTTCTCTGGCCCTCCAAATTCACACTGTCTGATTTCCTTGAGGCCTGTCCTGGGACATACTTACTGGGCACAGCCCATGACAGGTTCTCGTGTGCCCACACTGCATACGTTATACACGGATATGTTGGGAAACTCACGAGTGCTGCCTCTCCTTCAAGCAGCACTGGACTCTCCCAGTATCGTAGGCCTGAGAGTTCTTACAGAAATGCTGGGTCGGGACCCCTGGGTGGTACAGCGGGGTAAGCCTCCGACTCTTGGTTTTGGCGCAGGTCAGGAGCTCGAGTCCCAAGTCAGGCTTTGAGCTCCGCATGGTGTCTGCTTGAAACGCGCTCTGCCGCACACCCCACCCCGCTCGCTCGCACGTGCGCTCTCTAATAAAAAGTCTATCTTGGAAGGGAAGGAGGGAGGGAGGGAGGGAGGAAGGTTGGATCAACCAGAAGAACACCTGCTGGCACCGCAGTGGAACAATTATTAACGCCTCGGCGTCACGTAACTAAGTATTCGCTGCAGAAAGCACAGCAGCCTGCCACAGGACAGCGTCTAGCTCTTTCTGATGTGGCCTCATCACCCCCCCAAAAGGTTCTGATCTTCCAACTACATTGTCTGGGAACAAGGAGGTTTTCTACCAGAACCCGAGTTCAGGAAAAGCTAAAAGGCGTGTGTGTGGCTGTTCTTACGTGGAATGCCACTTTGAGGTTTTTGAGCGGCCGAACCGCCAAGGCCACGAGGGGCAGACGAGGCCTCACGCGGATCCTTGTGAGGCAGCACTCATTCCTCAAGCAGAGGGCAAAGGGCAGGGCTGTGCGGTCACCGACTACACTAGTCGTAGGGCCTGAAGAGACTTGTTGAAGAGACTGCTCATCGCCTGAATCATTAAGTATCCCTTCTGGAACACGGCCCGAAGACTGGCTTGCCAGGCCTCACCATCTGACATTTATTCGATGCCTTCTGTAGGTGAAGGCACGATGTGAGAATACGGTGCTGAAAGTGCAGCACTGTACAGTGGTTTTTTAAAAAGCTCATAGAACACCCTGAAGGACTGGATGGAGGTCAATGATCATTATTATCATTATAGTAATAAAAACATTAATTGAACAATTACTACAGGCCAGGGATTGCACTTAGCACTCTGCCCGCTTATAATCCTTCTACCAACTTTATTATAGACAAGGTGTCTCACTATTCCCATTTCACTGATAAAGAAACAAAGGCACAGAGTGGCTGCACACTTTAAGGTCACACAGCACTCTAAGCGGCACAGCCAGGACTAGAGAACCCAGCCAAGTTTTCTCCAGAATCTGGGTTATTCACTACTCCATAACCTGCCCTACACCACAAGTATTTTTCCCTGTTTTCTATACTGAGACTTGGCTATATAATTTCACTTAAATGAAGGGGCTAAAGGGGCGCCTGGGTGGCTCAGTGGGTTAAAGCCTCTGCCTTCGGCTCGGGTCATGATCTCAGGGTCCTGAGATCAAGCCCCGCATCGGGCTCTCTGCTCTGCGGGGAGCCTGCTTCCCCCCCTCTCTCTCTGCCTGCCTCTCTGCCTACTTGTGATCTCTCTCTCTGCCAAATAAATGGATGAAATCTTAAAAAAAAAAAAAAAAATGAAGGGGCTAAAAAGTGAACACAGTCTAGCCATTTTTTAAAAGAGCAATTAACATTGAGAACTGGGACAGCCTGTTTGGAAGAGCGACCCTCTGTCCTCGGAATACTGGTGGCAGTTATGGTTACGACCTGACAGCTCAGATTTATAAGGAGCATGACTGAGGGTGTGGGGGCAGGGCGGGAAACTACACATAAACTTTGACACAGAAAAGAACCAAATGGTGGCAGGGCGTAGGGGCGGTGGGCGTGGTGATAAGTACAGACAGATAAATCAGTGTGAAAATCAATTGCATGAATCCAATTTTGGCAGGCAGGTCTGATGGCACAGGGTACGGAATAAATTCCCTCTCTGCAACTGCAAAAGGCTCTCTCTGCTGGCATGGCACTGGAAGAGAAAAGCAAGGATCCAAGAGCTGGGTGGTCAAGCACAGCCCAACGCAAAGGGTCAGGCGGGCTCTGGGCCCAGCAGCATGATTGAGGGCTTCTTGTGCTGCTTAGCTCCCTGGGAAGCATGACCTTGACTTCACAGCTAAGTCTTGCAAGGAAAGAAAAATTACTTGTTTGTTTGCTGAATGCCTGAGAGCCTGGAGGCTTTTTCAAGGGCTTTGCTGAAAAAAAGAACTTTTTCTATGTTACTTGGAGACAACCATTGCTTGCCAAAACACTAGGTTAAAGAAGAATCACAAAGTTGAGAGCTGGAAAGAATATTAGAGGCCGCCTAGCGTGCCTCCAATGCACCAAAAGTATGACGGTAAACAATATGGAGACAACCCCCCAGAAGGTCTTATAGAGTGCACGGACTTGAATTCGGCATGTCATCCAGATCCAGTCTGGTAAGAATACAGCTTTAGAGTCCAGAGCTAACATCTGGCAGCAGTCCGGGGTAAGAGGCGTGGGACTCCACATTATAGTCCCCAAACAGCTCAGGAATGCGATCTAAAAAGTTCCTAGCACATGCTTTTAGCTCAGTCCCAGAGGTAACATACTCTTTCATACTCAAGTCATCTGTACCGTAATGCAAAATTTATTTTACCTTGCATCATATTTTTATGATAATCTAAGACACACTAAAGTGGCGAACTCTATGTATAGTGTTAGTAGAAACAGCAGTAATCATATTATATTGATAACAGTATTAATACCATTTATTAAATGCTTTCCATATGGCAGAAAAGTGCTTGTCTGAATTCTTCAAATGCATTCAACCAGCAGGTAAGAATGCTTATACATACAATGTATGTGTTACTTGTTGATTCTCGTGACTGCCAATCTCCCCCGCCCCGAAAGGCAAACTCCAAGAGGACAGAGGATTTTTGTTTCCATTATTAACTAAGTATCTAGTTCCCACAAGAGTGGCTGGCACACAGTAGATATTTTCTGAATTGCATTAACTCATTTAACTCACAGTGACTACGATACAGACTGTTAAAGTTCCCACTTTACAGATGAGGAAAGCGGATATAGGACAGGTGACTAGCTTGTTCAAGGTCACACGGTCAATGAGGAGCTGGACTCAAACCCAGGCCTCCTGGCTTGAAACTCCGCACTTTTAACCAATACTGAGCACTTCTTCTGACTCTCAATTTTAATACAGATTTTAACATGTACTCAGTGCTTACTATGTACCAGCCATGGAAGAGAAATGCCTGATGTGTATGCTCTCATTGAATACCCACCTGGGGGATTTTTTTTTTTAATTAAAAATTGGTGGGCTTCTCTTAAGTTTGCTGAATCAGCATTGTTAAAGGCTGGGCTGGACGTCTTTACTCTGAAAGCACTCCAGGTGATTCTTAGGAAACCACTCTGGGAACCACTGGAGGACCCCAAATCCCCTTTGTTACTGATAGGGACGCCGAAGCCCAGGGTAACTGCCTTTCCCAAGTTCCCACTGATAGCCAGGGGCAGAGCTGAGAGTAGAATCCAGGTTCCCTTCCTTTTCTTCCACGATTCTGCGGGGCGTATACTCAGTAGCATCGGTGGTCTTTGGCGTGGAATAATCTTGTCGCCCTGCTATCCCTGTCCGCTGACAGTCTGTGGAACCACCACCTGCCATCGGGCATTAGGAAGACTATTTCATTTTCTCCTTGGTTGAAATTTTTCTGACATTACTGAGAGACAAGAGCCTAAGTACAGAATCCCGAAGCACTGAAGGAACAAAGGTTTCTAGAGTGCAGATGCAGGATGTTGCCCTTGGCTGCCTTGAGGAGACGGCAACAGAAAGCACCCTGGGCTGGGAGCCTGGGGACCCGGAGGTAAACTCCAAACTCGTCCCCAACTGTGATAGGGTCCAAACTTCAGTTCCCTGATTTGGAAACAAGGAGACTTAAAAGGAACTTACTAATGCATGTCAGAGAGGTCGTCTGCCGTTCTGAAATTTGGTGACCACTCTGTAACACCCAGCCAGAGGCTAACCTGGCCGGCTCAGCTCCCTGCACGCCTGAGGCCCTGCTCCATTTTCCTCCCCTGCCTTATCGGCTTACATGCCAAGAGACGGACTGGAGGCCTCAAACCACAAGGCCAGAGAAGCTTTTCAGTTTCCACCTCTCTCAGCTCTGGGGAGGCTCGGCCCCCTGAGAACCTGTGCCACAGGGGTTGCCCAAGGTCTGAGCCTCCCGGAAAGCTGGGAGCTAGGGTCCTGGGAGCTTCCCAACTGTCCAGTGCTAGCCTCCACGCCCTCAGACGCCCGGACTTACTGACTCCAGCACTTTGTCTACCACTGAATGCTCAGGCTGCGCACATCTCTGAGTTTAACTCCTTTCTTACTCTGAACTAGCAGCTCCCAGGTTAGGGCTGCCTGGGCCCTGGGCACCACCTTTTTCTTAGTATCTCCAGCTGACGAGTGGACTCTCTTTTATCTCGTTTGAAATACCGTCCCCTGCTTCGATGCCCACTAAAGCTAACCAGAACCACTAGCACTGTGGGTAGGACACCTGCCGCTGTCATTGCCGCCGCCGCCACCACCACCCCTGGCACGCCGGCCACTCCCTGCCTCCAGGCTGGTGGAGCCGGTGAAACTGCCTGGGATGGGTTTCACGTTTCCACCCTCTACCCTCTCCATACCTCCGGGTTCCCTTGGACTCATCCCTCTGGTACCTTCCCAAGGAGGAGTGGTTTTCCAGACCCCCCCTCCCACAGAGGGTTCCAGTGTATCAGAGATCTACAGTAGCAGCTGGTCCCACTTCTTCCTGGGGAAGGAGGAGAATTCCTTCTTAGGTCACGACTTGGTATGGTTTTGATTCAAGTCAGCTTCCTACCTCAGGCTGGGGGCCCTGATGTTGGACTCAGCATTCGTGTGTCTTAATAACCCAATTTATGTGAAGATTAAAAAAAAAAAGAAAAGAAAACATGAAATAAAAAATTAGATATGAATCTCAGATAACGTTTTCAGAGAGTGGCTAAGGGATACCCGCAGCTCAAGTGCAGGTGCAACTATCCGAGGGGAGGGTGATTCAGGGCTCAGGACGGGCTAGTGGTTAAGCGCATGCACTTGGAACTCACGGGCCAGAGCTTGAGTCTAGCTGCACAGCACACAGTATGACGTTGGGCATGGTACAGGAGCTCTCTAAGATGTGGTGTGCTCATCTATGTGACAGTTAATGAGTAATGGCCTCCTTCGTGGAACTGCTGACCTGAACCAGTATGCCATTTGAAAACCTCTACAACGTAACTATGAGAATTTAAAAATCATCTCAAAAGAACAGAACATGCTTTGCTAAGACACCAGGATAGTCATACCCTACTCTGGCTAATGTCACCTTTCTTCCTTAGCATGAAATTAGTATTGCTTTCTGTGATGAACTTTCTAAAGACAAATATATTCGGTACACTATTTACTTGCAGGCTTTTTCATTATTCAAATGTGCTCTCAAAGATGAGAGTGGATCACAGTGAGACAGTTAGTTCTTTGCTATCTGACAATTTAAGCTGAACTTACTGCATCTTTTCTAAAACTAACAGTGACAAAATTAAAGTAACAAAAGAGATCGCTGGCGTTTGGGTTTTAAAGATTATGACATCCGAGTTGTAGCTTCATCAGCTCAATGGGGCAAAATGTATCAAAAACAAAGATACCATCCTAATTGCACTTAACATGAATTCCCTTCTTAGTGCCCAGTGCTGGCGGAAACTGCCAAACGTTCACTAAAGTAGATTCCCTTGGTCCTGGGAAAACAACTTAAACTACATGTCCCAGTAGCCTTGTTTTCTTGGATGACCATACACCTGAATTGCAGCAGCCAGTAGAAAGCATGCAGATATGGGTGCCTCTTCTGAGCCAGGGCCATAAAAAGCTCTCTCGCCTGCTCCCCCTCCACACTCTTGTCCCTTTCCAGTTGGCTGGATGGCGATGTGCCCCCAGAGATGAAGTGTTAAGATGACAGAGCCTCCTTCATCCCAGGTCCCTGGATGCCTACAGGAGACGAAGTCACTGCTTCTCTAGACTAGTGAATTTGAAGGTCTACCATTTCCACACTTAGCCTACCTGACAGACAGCAGGAAACATTTGTATCTTACCTTATACAAATCATGAGATCATTAATCTCTTATAATAAGGAAAATTGAGGGGCACCTGGATGGCTCAGTTGGTTAGGTGTTAGACTCTTAATTTTGGTTCAGATCATGATCTCAGGGTTGTGAGATCAAGCCCTGAATCAGGGTCTGCGCTGGGTGTGGAGCCTGCTTAAGATTCTCTCTTGGGTGCCTGGGTGGCTCAGTTGTTGAGTGCCTGCCTTCAGCTCAGGTCATGATCACAGGGTCCTGGGATCGAGTCCCGCATCAGGCTCCCTGCTCGGCAGGGAGTCTGCTTCTCCCTCTTCCACTCCCACTGCTTGTGTTCCCTCTCTTGCTGTGTCTCTCTCTGCCAAATAAAAGTTAAAAAAAAAAAAAAGGAAAGAGGAAATATCACACTAATACAAAGATTTCTCTAAAGCCACTGAAACATAATGGGGACCTTGAAAAAACCGAATTACTTAGTACAACATTCTTACTAGGTAGTTATACAGTTGATGCAAAATTTTTTCCTTAAGAGCGAACCCAGTCTTCTCCATGGCAGCCCCCCACATGTGTGTACAGCTCTCACTGAGTGAGTACTAAGTACGATGACAATAAAGGAGTTGACCTTCACTGAGCAGTTACACAGACCTGGCTCCCTGCTAAGAGCTGTCGAGCATCTGTTCGTCTAATCCTCCCTGGAAAGGGGATGTCCATTCACAGGCAGCACAACCGAGGCACCAGAAGCATGAGATTGGCCCAAGGTCATATACAAGTAAAAGTGGCAGAGCCAAGATTCAACTCTGCCAGTCTGAGCCCTTGTTCTTAACCACGGCCCTGTCCTCCTGTGGTTGTCACCTCTGTCCCCAATTCATGGAGAACAACCCTTACGACTCTCCCCCATATCTCACAAACACCCAAAGATCTCTTGCATCAACACAAATTATCTTTCCAGGGGACTAAAAACCTGTGGTTCGTCTCAGTGTTTCTCCTTCCTTCAAACGTGGCTCTGAACCCCTTCACCACTCTGGCCTCTCTGTGGGATGTTTCTGTTCGTTCGCGCACATGTTGAATCGCGTCACCTACAGAGAGACTTCACGTGGAAAATAAGATTAACAATAGTTCTTCCCCCAAAGAGCTGGTGTGAGGATTAATCAGTTATTCATGTAAAGCCCTAGAAACTAGAAAGAGTGCTTGAGACAAAATAGGCCAACAGAAACTGTTAGGCATCGTTTGCCTTATGCCCCCAATGCTTCACCCAAGGATTGCATCAGGTGCTGGCGCCTACCTCACACTGCTGACCGGAGTGAATTTATTGTTCACTTAAATACATTTTTTAAGAATGTGAGCCACTGATAAGCTTCGACTCTTGCATCCTGCTGTTTTTTTTTCTTCTTTCAACAGGTACGATACCCTACCTTCACTATTGTTAAACTTTACCCAGTTAGGTTTAGCCCACTTTCTCAGGTACTAAAAGTCTTTTTGTATCTATACCCTACCTTCACTATTGTTAAACTTTACCCGGTTAGGTTTAGCCCACTTTCTCAGGTACTAAAAATCTTTTTGTATCTTGCTAGCTCATCTTTCCTGATTTCACGGGATCAGCAAATTAGATGACTGAACCCTAAAAACCTTGGTGATGGCTTAAGTGGTCCAAAGATAGAGCCTTGGGATTCTCACTTGGGAGTTTCCTCATGATACTGACCCACTGTTTCACCTTCAGCAGCCAAGGATGAAGTTACTACCTTGACCACAACCATTTCATGCCAGTGTTTCTAAGAGCAAATATTCCATTTCTACAAGTACCACGAGACCTCCCAGCCCAGCCCCTCCTTGAGCTGGGAGTAGAGGCAAGTTGCTGAAAGCATGACTTGGGCGGGACGATGGAATCACAGCCAGAAGGACACTCTTCCAGGGGCCCAACCACGAGAGACTGGAAGTGCACAGAGGCACATGCCTGACCCGTTGCAGAGATGGGGATCCTAGCCGGGGGGGTGCAGGATGGGATGGACTGGGGCTTTAGAACTACCTAACAGTCAGTGGGAGTCTGGGATAAGGAACGGGATCATGCAAGAAATTCTTCCTCTAACTCGCCCTTTGCAAGGAAAAGGACCTGTGTTCCAGGGTAGCGGGCTGGCACAGGACTTGGCAGCCGCTGACAGACGAGCAGTGTCAGGGAGCATCGGGGCAACCTCACCACGGACGAGCCCCTTCGTGTGGTGTCTGGCTGCAGCCGGGGCTGGCGGGCGGGGTGCCGGATGGCCTTCGCAGTTCGCCACTTTAGCCTCAGGCCAGGAAGAGCTGGACGTTTTAAGTCCTGAGGACCCAGTGCTCCTTCCCGGCTCTCTCACATGCCCAGGGGTAGACTTGAGAGCAGGGATTCTGAAGTACTGCAGAATCACCGGGAGGGCTCGCTAAAACAGTTTGCTGGGCCCCATCCACCGGGGTTCTGATTTAGTAGGTCCGGGGTAGAATCCTAGAATTTACTTTTCTAATAAGTTCGCACCTACTGCTTCTGGTTTGGCCACACTTTGAGGACCACTGAGTTAGGGCAAGGGGTGTCAGAGACAGGTTCAAAAATATCCAAGGGCAGGAGACACGAAGGAAATCCAGAGAGAAGGGCCTCTTAGGTGCCCTCTGTGTACACGGTGAGTGGCTTGATAGGAAAAGTAAAGACTGCTTTGAACCATCAAAGTCTCTGAATTTGTGAATATCTGATAGTAGTATTTTCTTTCTGCTATTCCCTACTACAGGTTTTGGGTATAGCTAAGGGATTATGTAAATATATACTACAAAGATGGGAGTGATGAAGGAAAAAGGTAGACGCAATAATTCACCCTTTAGTTTTCCTTTCTCTCTCTACTGTTTTTCAGATACCTGTGGAACAGTGAGAGGAGAGGGGAAGTTGTTAATGGAAGATGTTGTTAATGGAAGAAGATCAAATCTATTTCTGAACTCAGAAGAATGCCACTGGCAAAGTAGCAGCCCACTGGTAGATATGGATAGATGAACCACTTATTACTAAGTAGTTTCAGGAAGGTTCTGTACTGGGCATTTATGTCCATGGAGATAAAAAGGAGTGAAGAGTTCCTTACCTTCCCTTGGGCTGGAGGAAGTTACATCATGTTTCACTGTGTTACCACTAGTAAAGGGGAGAAGGCTGAGAGATGAAACACCACAGAGGTATAACCAGTTTTGAATTTAGAAATATGTCTGGTTTAATACGTAATTCCTTTCCCCAAGAAAATTCAGACTTGCCAGAAGAATTCACCTCTGAACGGATACGGAAATGGCGGGTAATTCTGGACATTTGAAAATGAGGGAGAGAGAAAGGAAAGAAAACCACCCTGGCTGGACTTCCTGGCTTCATCTTAAGGACAATTAGTGGAATGCTTGCTTACTTCTGCAGACAGAGCTGTAACGTCATGAACACATTTGACCTTCCTGATCTTTTCCTAGGAGGACCTTCAACATGAGAAATGGGGGTCTGAATTCATGGCAGTTATCTTTTATAAGGTAGTCAGCCAGGCAATCCAGAAAATGCTTATTTTCAACAGAGGATCATCAAAATGAAAACACAAAATTTGCAGCAGTCTCATAGAACTTTAGGGCCTTTGGAAGTGGGTAGCAGCCCTCAATCTGAGAAAATATTCCTTGTATCATGAATGAATGAGTTGGACTAGCCAAAGCTTATCTGCCTCACTACTGCAGTGCACTTAAAATGGCTTTTAAGTGCAGCCATCCCCTCAATGACACCCCATAAACCATTTTAGGTAGAATCAAAGATGCCACTGATCATAAGGTATGTCATCATTTTACATACAAATAGAAAAGAAAAAAATAATAATTAGAAACTCCCGATTTTAGAGATGTTAAAATGTGAAAAAGAAGGACAAAAAAACCTTGTGGGTCTTAGCATTGATAGGTAATCCCAGTGTAGAGCACATTCATGAAGAATACGGTGGTCTGGGGCGCCTGGGTGGTTCAGTCATTAAGGGTCTGCCTTCGGCTCAGGTCAGGATCCCAGGGTCCTGGGATTGAGTCCCGTATCGGGCTCCCTGCTCAATGGGAAACCTGTTTCTCCCTCTCCTACTCCTCATGCTTGTGTTCCCTCTCTCACTGTCTTCCCCTGCAAATAAGTAAATAAAATCTTTTTTTTTTTTTTTAGATTTTATTTATTTGACAGAGAGAGAGATCACAAGTAGGCAGAGAGGTAAGCAGAAGGAGAGGGGGAAGCAGGTTCCTGCCGAGCAGAGAGCCTGATGCGGGACTCGATCCCAGGACCCTGAGATGGTGACCTGAGCCGAAGGCAGAGGCTTTAGCCCACTGAGCCACCAGGCACCCCAGTAAATAAAATCTTAAAAAAAAGGAAAAGAATATTGTGCTCTGACTTCTAGGCTTGGGCTGGATGCCAGCCGGGCTCCTTAAGAGCTTGGGACCTTGGGCAGATCACTTCACCTTGCTGTGCTTCAGTATCCTTATCTGATATCAACAAGGCCTACTTCTAACTAAAGAGATGAGAGAAATAGGATTCTCTGTGACGTTACAGCATTTAACATGTGTCTAGCACTTATTAGGTGTCTGATTGCTTCTGTTACTATGAATTGGGCAAGAGTGGAGTCATCACATTAACAAATCTTCAGTGTTTTTCTTTATTCTGAATGAATTCACCTAGTCTCAGTTGCCAAACTTTTAGACATTGTGTGAGATTAAGTGGAAATGGCTTTGCTTCCTTAGTGCCTTAGCTCTCTAGAAATACAATGAAATCATCCTCTAAAATGGAGTCAAAGCATCTTCTCAAACCGAAGAATCACTCAGAGCACCTGGAGGAGCCAATGACTCAAACACAATGGGTGACACTTTGCATATTGCTTTGCATGACATTTGCATGCTATCAGTTCTTTTTTGCTTGAAGTGCAAATCCGCCCACCATCTGCTTCTTCCCTAGTCCCTTACCATCCCCTAGGTGTTCAGTTGGCTGCCTCTGCCTAGGAAAAACAAAGCAACTGTCATGCATCAGGTAGTTCCTGCATGTTCCTCTCTGGCGGGTTAGCTCGACGGAGGAGCGTAGGGCAAGTCTGTCCCAGACGGTGCACCGGTCACCTGGCATCCCTGTGGACCACCCCGCACCGAGGGTGATCACTGACTCAGAAACCACTAAGCCACCACCAACATGAGGCCGCCCTTCCTGAATACAACCCCTGACCCCCATGTGCCTGGCGGTGAATCAGAGTGTTCACAGCTCACTACAGAGCTCAGCAAATAGTTCCTGACCACCAGTAAGTAGCTTCTGAATCAAACCAGAGCGAACCTTCTCTTCCCTTAACTGTGAATAATAATGGGGTAGTGAACCTACGCCGAAGATCTGCTTTCCCTCTCAAAGCGGTCAAGATTTAAAGTAAACATACAGCAGCCAATATCTGGCAATAAAGAAGGAAAAAAACCAGCACCTGATTAATCAGGGACCTGTTGCTAGAAACTTCTGTCAGCTCTCATCATCTGTTTAAATCCAGCCCTCAGATTTGTGACTACTTGTCCATAAGGGATAATGGACGTATATTTATGTAAGTCTGATTCCTTGAGTTGCTGTTTCTTGGCAATAACCGGATATTTTTACAAACTTGAATACCTATAATATTAGTACATAAACTAGGCAGTGATCCTACTTAAGATGAAACTGAGTATCTGCTGCTCATACAAGAGCTGAAAATAGCACCCTAACAAGTGTCCTGTAAGTCATCCTTTAGGTCGCGCGTACAAATGACAACTTCCATGACATACGACCCACACATGAACAGCAAACCCAACCAATCGGCCATAAAACCCCAAATTCATATCTGGATACTGGAGCTAGAACACTGCACATGCAATTAAACTTATTAAGTTTTTAAAGATACTATTTTATCATAGGATAATTTGTGCATGTGTGCACTTTATAGCCTTAATAAGGATAAAAGTACCTATTAGGCATTTCGAATTATTGTGAACTTGCAAAACATCCTCCTTTTATGAACATTTAGGAACACAGGAACCTGTGTTATACTAATAGCTCAAACACAACTCTAAGAAGGAAAAAATTACCCCCAGAAATCAACAAGTATAGCATCACTTTACTTTCCCAAAATATCACTCCTCATGGGATAACCTATTGGATGCCAGAAACTTGAGGAATTATCTAGTACACCAGCACTATTTTTATAGATAAGAAGAGTTCAAGATCAGGTCTAGAAATTGGCACTTTAAAAACAAAAGTGGATGGAAAGCGGGGGCGGTGGGAGAAGAGGAGCCCAGAAGATAGTACTTGAAACCGGCAGGCCCTGGACAGGGCACTGGAGGTTTGGGGAAGTGGGATCGAGGCCGCAGCTAGGTAAGTAGCTCTGTTAAAGAGCTTGGAGCTTGGAAGAAAACTATGTTCGAAATGAGGATAATCCAACATGAAGATACTCTGGGCCCAGAAGCTGGGTTACCATCTGGGTCTCAGATCATCTGGTAAGAGATGCTTCCCTGGAATAGGGGTTGGGCCTGTCCCCAAGGAGCAAGGCATTCTGTCACCTTCCTCCTCACTGGAAGGGCTAGAAAAGCAAAGTCATTTCCAAGGACGTGGAGCGAGATGTGAAGACAAAGGACTATGAGTGCAACAGCTCAAGCACTGATTCAGTCTCCCTCCGAACAGAAGGGCATCAGCTCCTGATCCGCTCAGCATCTCCAAACAAACCCAAGATCTGGACCACAACAACAGGCCCAGAGGCCAGCTCCTCAGTGCCCGTCTTAAGAGGCCCCTGAAGATGGAGGCCTGCTATTTTTGAGAAGCTCCGACCCTGGTGTGGAGAAGGAAAGGAGAAGCAGCAGCCGTGCTGACTACCCTCCACTTGCCCCTACCCCGGAGAGGCCATCTCAGTCTGTGCCCATGCCCTGCTGGGCTGACCTCGAGGCCCACTCCCCTCTGGCCTGCTTGTTACCTGGCTCCCAGCTGGGCTCGTCCATCGGGAAGCCCTGGCAAGAGATGGGGGGTGGGGGGGGGGTAGATGGGAAGAGAAAGAAGTCCAAGTGTTTCTTCCATTTTCCCCTGTAGCTCCTGCTCAGGGGCCCTCTCCAGTGATCCCACTCTCCTGGGTTCTGCTGTAGTAAATCCTCCCTGGGCCCTGCAAGCCTTAGGTGGTGAGCGCCTTCCTGAGCCCCAGTGCTCCTGGTGGGTTTCTTCACTTCTTCACTCAGCTGACCCCTGAGGAAGAGGAGGCTGTCTTCTGCCAGGAATCTGTCATGACAAACTAAGGAGTAGAAGCCACGGGCTACACCTGGTATCCTATAGACACTTCCATTTACCCAGCACAATGTTATGTTGAAATGGAGAAACAGAGTTTAATGGAAATCCACGCACACAGTAAAAATAAACAGACCTTCAAAACCCATCAATTACCAAACCCCAAATACTGCTGCCCTGGAAGGTGTCGCTTTCCCTGACTCTCTGAGCTCTTCAGTGGGAAGAGCAAGAAAAAATGCTGAACTAGAGGGAATAAAGACTCCCACGGGCTCTTCAGCTTTGTAAATTCAAGTAAAAGTAAGGTAAATTCCTCTGCAGCCTGAGGGAGTCCCTCTTCAGCCATGACCTGATGCGGGGGGGGGAGGGAGGGTGTGGGGTCAGACCTGGAGCAGGGCCTGGGCAAGCAAGGGTGCCGGAAGAGGCACGTGACCCGGAGGGAGGGGATGGAGGAATGAGGGTGTCCTAGGACCACAGACTGCGCAGGGACATCACTGGTCCTCTGAGGACATCTTGCAGAGTCCAGTACTGAGTGCTTTCAAAACAAACAGTATGTTGCTAACATGTTAGTAAGAAGCCAACATACACTGTGACTAAAGGAGCAGAGAAGTATGTAATACATATTGAACACTTTTCACAAAGTCTGTAATTTTAAAATTTCCTGCACCTAAAGTGAGGACGCATCAGTTATTTAAAATAAAAGCCAAGTTTATCTTATTCCCAGTAACGCCGGATAGAGTAGGGTTTAACCATAATCTCTTGGCCAAAATTCCTTTCAGTTGAGCCCAGAAAAGAAGAGAATATAGCCTCTTGGGGCTTGTGCATAAAAAGAGAAACTCATGGGCTTCTGGGAGGGGACAGAGCGAAGTCACTGAGCAGAGTGGAACCAGCTGTGGAGTCCTCCCAGGTCCCTTCCAAACACCCCCTTCATTCAAATCCCTCTCTTCCCTCCTCTCACGTTTTCTGCTTCTGCTAAGCTTTTACTGCGAATCAGGTTCTGATGTCAAGAACATCTGGATACCACAACTTAGACTGGCCCCAGGTCGCAATCATGGTATACAGGTACACAGGCAAACTGCCACGGTGGGCGAGCAGAAGACAGCCTTCAGCTTCTCAGACCAGCCTGATGATTCATCTTAAATGCCTTTCATTCAGATGCAGAAGGATCCTGTCTCTCAATATCTAATTGCCGATCATTTAATCCTTTTAAAAAAGATAGAAATTATCGCAGATGCTGGAAATCAGTAAGAGCTGGACAGAGAAACTGCTTACCTGCTGTCCCCAGCATTTGCCACATACAGCTTCCCCAAAAGGCAAACCACGATGAGCGCTGTGCATCCCCCAGATATATTATAGGAACTCCTCTCTCGTTCTATCTGAAGGTCCTGGAGAAAGAAAACAAAGTCAGCGTTGGAATGGACAGGAACTCGTATCAAAGACTTTCTTCGCCTCGCTCCCTTGACACAGCTCTCAGAGTCTGAAGGTGCTTCAAAGAACATCTTTGAACAACGCTTTCATACTCTTCTACCACCTGAAGAGCATTTCTCACTGAGGACACCGACATAAAACTGTGGTCTACTAGAACGTGTGCAGACCAGAGACAGCAAATGAGGGATGGCAAGCAGATCTAATCAGAAAAAATGAGAAAAAGAAAACCAACTGCACTCAATAAATATAACTCGTGGAAAAGGTAGTCTTTGTATGGACTGCCTCAGCTGTCACATGAGAAATACAATCGGCAGGCTCATAAGGCCAAGTACGGGAACCTGAGCAATGTTTTTAACCCCAAAGTCTCCAATAAATAGTTGCTTTTACAGCTAGATAAGAGAAGTGACTTGAAGGACGGTGTCCTCTATTCAAAGCAGCAGAAGTCAACCCCTTGTCTTATTAATTCAAGAGAGAAGCTCCCAAGCTCTGATCTGACCAAGCTCTGATGACTTCATCCTCCTCGGCCCCTGATTCACAGCAAAGGCCAGTATTCACTGAGCCCAGCTTCTCCTTCAGGCCGGGCGCGAAGCCCCGTACGTAGAGCATCTCAGCAGATCCTCACAACCGTATTATTAGCCTCAATGTTGGGATGCAGAAGGGGAGTAACCTGCCCATATTTACCTGGTTGGAGCTTGGATTTCAATCTTGTTCTCCCCCTCCAAACCTTATTATTACCTGCCACCTAATGAGGCCTCCCCAAGAAAATGAAAACTTGACCAAGACTCCCATTGACAGAGAGGCATCATCCAAGACAGAGGTCTCTGTGAAATCCTGTGTCACGGACAGAAACATGATTCCGTGACCTGAGAAAAATGTGAGCTGAGCTAGGAAAACAAAATGAATGTTGGCTAAAATAATGCCAGACATTCCCATGGTAATTGAAGGTTGGGGCAGAGGGAGGGAGGAGGAAACAGATGAGGAAACGGATGAGGAGGGCGTGCTCTAGTTGATTCTCAGGATCCCCCAGTAGACAAGGGCCAGGGCACTTCTGTGGTCCTCAGAAACCCACGGAGTTGCAACTCTGCTGCTTCGACAGCCTCCTCGTAGAGAAGGGAGGAGATAATCCAGTAAGCCAGCACTGATCAGCAAATGCTTGTTGCCAGGGCCCAGAGGTGGTAATACAATGTCAGATAAATCGCCCGTGAGAAACTGGAAACAGGAGAAGAGCCAAAGCCAAGGAGACGGAAGAAGATCAGCATACTGTTAAAAAAGAGATTAAAAAGGGGCGCCTAGGTGGCTCAGTTGGTTAAGCAACTGCCTTCAGCTCAGGTCATGATCCCAGAGTCCTGGGATCGAGTCCCGCATCAGGCTCCCAGCTCCACAGGGAGTTTGCTTCTCCCTCTGACCTTCTCCCCTCTCATGCTCTCTCTCACTGTCTCTATCTCAAATAAATAAATAGAATCTTTTTTAAAAAAAAGAGGTTAATAAGTACAAAAACAGAATCTGGGGGAAACTAACTTCCTAGGGATCAACTGGGGAAGGGGTGGGGGAGAAAGGCGAGGAACCGTGGGGAGGGGTGAGAATGTGCGTATGTGGGATGCGGTAGTTTAGAAGTGAAGAAAAACTCCAGTAAGGGAGTGAGCAGACCACATCGAAAGCTGTAGAGTCAAGCAGGAGGACCACTCCTGAAGACTATACTGGATTTAAAAAATGTACTCAAACGCTGTATCAATTAGTTTCTTAGAGGACTACTGTGAGGATTAAACTGGATGGTATGTGAGGGGCTGAGCAGTCCATTTAGATCCTTCCCGGGGCCAGAAGCTTCACGACTGAAAGCAGAGACCTCTACTGTTCGCTGCTTAGACCCTTAACACTGATACCAGGCCAGGTTAAAAAAAAAAAAAAAAAAAAGATAGTTATTAATCTGTTAAATGGGCAAATGAAGAAACACCTTTACACATGCCCAGGTTTCCAAATTATGTCCTCACCACCTGACTCCTGTTCTTAATTCACAAAGAGAAAGCTTACAGTGCAAACAAATGCTCACTGAGATGATGATTAGGCAGGAACCCAAGCCTCACTTCAGACGCAGCCCACTGACAAGAATGAATGAATGGTTACCAGATCCTGCACAGAAATCAGGGGGAGCCTGTAGAGCGAAGGGGAGGAGGAGCAAGGATATCAGCCCAAGAGACCATCATGGGGAAATGGAAGGGAAGGAAAATGTCAAATTGTCAGCAGTTTTGCCTGTTTAACCTCCAAACAATGCATAAAAACAGACCCAGCAGCCCAGCTCACAAAGCAGTCATGGACAGACGTACTCTCTTTCTTTGGCATTGAAATAAGCACTATAAAGTTGATGTTCTGATAGACACATATTTCATCAAATTAATATATAAACTGGTATATCAAGTCCACACTTGAGGCTACTACTCCACAACTGTTCTTAATATACTGGAAGGAATTGCTGAGGGTAACAGTATCCTTTCATATCCAGCATCAACATTTGTTTGAATACCTAATGTCTGAATGAAAGACAATTTTTATTTAAAAAAATAGCCCGTGAGCACCCAAGTGCTTGCATGCTGTACACAGGCTAGAGTGTGAACAAGGCTCAAAAGACTGACATCACTAGTGCAATCCAAAAGAAAATGCCATGATACACAGAGTCCAGGTAAAAGCACCGTCCATGGCAAAGATCTCCGCGGGGACACAGACAAGTTCATTCTGCATCATAGGTGCGTTATTTGCCACAGTTAACATCACAAGAAAACCTGATTATAAGATTACTTAATCCTTGAAAAAATCAAGACAAGAATGCACGTACAACACTATGATTTTCAGCTACAGCAGTGTTCCTATTTGCCTTTAATGGGGGCGGGGGGGACGCTCCAGTTAGCTAGCCCGATTACTCCCTGGCTAGTACATTAATAGTGTGATTCAATATTTTTTCTAATTGGTTCCACCATTTCTTTCATCTTTTCCTATATTTCAACTACATTCCCTCTGTAATTCCCCAGCATAAGGAGTGCTAACTTTGGCAGCACCCCCACTTAAATGGTGGATTAATGTCTAGCTACTTTGTACCCAGGGAACTTTGCTAATATGTTTATGCTTTCATCACCCCCCTCCATTTGTGTGGTGATACACATGTGTGGGTGCGCTGATGCACATGTGTGCACACATGCTTTAATTACATGTGTGCTCTCCGGGATTTGAAAAATCCCAGACTTGGTGACTAGGATTTGAAAGATGTGTTTCTGCAGACTTCATCCCCCTGAAGGATTCACTGACATTAAAATACACTCTTCTATTTCTTCTAAAACTGGGTGTAACTAGAACATATTCTAAAAATAATTGCTTCCCCTCCCCTCCCTAGAAGCCAAAATAGCACATTTATTTTTTCCTACACCACCTACTCCTCTTTAAAAGATGTTTCACAAAATCTTAGTACTGAAAGGAACATTAAAGGACCATCTGCATGGTTCCTTTACTACCAGATCAAACACGATAAATGAAGTCACTAAAGATATTTACTGCTGAATTAACTACGCATTTTCTTCAAACCCTCAACTTTTCCAATTAGCTTAAGCTACTCACACTTCACATAAAAAATACACACACACACACACACACACACACACATATAGATACATGTATAGTTATTATATTTGGTAAAACCTCAGGTTTGGGTCTATTTTCAAAAAAATCAATGAAATCATGGGAAACACTGTGCACTGTTTTGCACTAAACATAGACCAATTTGGAATATTTCCCTATTTTAGCTGTAAACAAATCCCAAGACATAAGTCTAGAATAATTTACCAGCAAAACACATACATATACTATCATTCCTTTTCAAGTAGGATCTAAAATGACCGATTTACACACACATAATATTCAATGAACAAGATTGTTTTATCTGCTCAGTCAAGAGTCCTATGGACCTCTCAAAGCCACCTTCTATTTAAGCAGGACTAATTTATCCTGTGTTGCACCTGTCTAAATACTACATTTAAGCCAGGCTTATCTCTAAATCTTAAGAGTGGATCCAATTCCTAAAGATCTGGGATTTATTTGCTCCTTTTTGTTTTAAGGAAAGCAATGAAGGAAAATAAGAAAGATGTGTGAAATGATGCTAATTCTGCAGGGAAGAACTGCAAGAGAGAAAATATATTGCTCGGGATGGTTGTAATTTGGTTTGAAAGTCCCAGAGATGATGCAACTCCAGGATCTTTCTTTGTTTCCTACCAATTTCAGGTTCCAAAAGGACAGCAATATCAAACAACGGAAGAGAATGAGTGCTGGGTAGTCTCAATAGGACTTGGCAGCTCCCCATAGATGGGCTAAAACACAGTTCTGAGCACATTGCTAATAGTGTTGGTCACAAATAATAAGATTCTGCAAGGTTTCAGTATCTGGGTCTGATTTTGGTTTATTCTGAGAACAAGCCAATCTGTCAGCCAGGCAAGGGGAAGGAAAAAAAAACAGTACTGCCTCATGTTGCCACCTGCTGGCTGTTGGTAGAATCACATGCTTACTACTTGGAGGAATTTCCTGTTCTACCATAAAAAAAGACAAAACAAAACTAGCTTAATTAAACACAGACAGACCTGCAGGTCCATAACTTACCATGAATATGGTAATTTTGGAAAACACTAGGGTTTATAAACTATAAATAAGCTTTGCATTTATCCTCTTTCTCACCGCAGTGTCACCATATGGTTGTTTTTTTGTTTTTTTAACCAATAAATCCAAGCTGAGTGCTATTTCCAGTCATTAGCTCACTAACAGGAAGATGTATGGTAGTCTTACAAGGGAAAATACTGCCATTTTCTTCCTTCGTAACAAGCAAACTTCCAAAATATTCTTCACTCTGGTGATCCATACCCACACTGAAAAAGAAATAGGACAGAATTGTGAAATTCCTCGTGCCTCTGTCCAGAACTCTGCCCACGTAGGCTACAAGGCTCATCTGTGCTGACTGGGCTGGGATTCCTAGGAAAGCCAGGGTCTCCTGCAACTGCCAACAGTGGAAGCGACCTCCCTCATGTGTGTGAAATGCTGACGATGGGACCCTGTTTGGGGAGGGTGGGCAAGCAATGAGAAGACTGACGTCAGGATGGAGAAGACAGTTGTTATCTGGGGCCCAGCAATAGCCTAACACCACAGGTGACAAAACTCAGCTACTGAAGGAGGCACAGTGACAGAGTGCCGTGTGGAAGCAGAACGGAGGTCAGTTCAGAAGTTCCTGAGACTCTGGTCCTGTAGGAAACCGTGGTTCGATTTCCACAGTGGACACAGGAAGAATGGACAATGCAGCCTTCTCAGTATGAAGGAAGATCCAAGATGAGATGCAATAAAGGGGGCCCAAGGGCAAACGTGCCTCCGTGGGAAAACACAGGAAGGATCAGAGGCCAGGGGTCAGAGGTCACCTTCACCACAAGCCACACGCTGCGGGCAGGCAACTGGAGGATCAAAGAGGAAAGGAAAAGGAGTGACCTGAAAGAAGCTCATGGTATTTGATGAAACTGCTCTCATCTCCACTGCTTCAAAGAGTTTTCTCCACTGCTGGTAGTCTATATTTTGCAACGGGTACCTACTTTTTCCTGGAAATCAGTGTTGCTTATTCTGGCGTGGTGTTTCTACGTCTTTTTAACCAATCCTTCCTTTCAGATAGGTATCTGCATTTCACCACCTCACTTCACGTCACTTAGAATATCAAAATAAATGAGATAGCGTATCTCTATATGCATATAACGTGTGACTCCAAATGCCCCCAGACATAAAATCTAACCTTTTATTTCTGGACCTCATGGTATCTAGGAAAATGCTAGCTGCAACAGAGGCTCAGTAAGTACTAGTAATTGAGGACATTGCAGAGAGGCAGACCAAAGACCTTTGACTCTATGTTGCTAAGCTGCTGTACATAAAGCAAAAACCCAAGTGAAAGGCAAGCTTTGCCTTTAAAGATACTGTAAGTGACTTGTGAATCTCCGGAAGGATAGCTGCAAAGATGTCGTCAGTGAGGCAAATTGGAGGCTTCGCAGCTGAGCTTGAGGAATTTTTAGGGAGGAAAAGTGTGAGAGGAAGGAAGAAAGCCACAAAGCTGAAATAGCGGCATCTGATTTAATACGGAGTCTTCCTACTTCAGAGGATCAGAACAAAACAGAACTTGCAATACGCAAAGAACACCTAGAAGGAGGAAAGCCAGAAAGTGGCTGGCTCCTGTGGGGAAAAACTTTAGGAACGCCTGGGAAATTCCAAACATGCCCTGCTCTGAAAGGACCCAGGAGAAACCAGCAAGACCAGGCCCACAACGGAAGGAAATCAACCGCATGTCGGGCATTTCAAAACACCAAAGTTTGCCTTCAAGCACTGACTCTCAAAAACGTTAATACTGCAAAGGGAGTAAAGAAGAGTATCTTCTACAAGTTGGCAATGGCCTTTCAGGCCATTAAATTGAAGGTACACTGTGTAATTTCTGTGTTATGGGTTCTAAAGCTCACCACGAGTAACTGAATGTTTAAGTCAGGCACATTTCTGTGACACTGAGTAGATTTTTCCTGAAGTCCCCCATGAGGCAAAGAAAAAACAAGAGTCTCTCTCTGTAATAAGTCATCATCCAAACAGGGACACTTTTGAGAGTAAAAGGGGACAGTATATTAGTAATTATTCTGGGCCAAAAGGCACCGACTGGCTCAGTCCCTAGAAGGACAGACAGCAGGGTCACCCTAGCAAGCACCATGCAAATCAATGATGAATATTTTCATTTAAGAAGGCCAAGCACACGATACAAAGCCCAAGAAGGCCTCTGGCATGCTGGTGGCTAGAGAGACAATCTGGGAAAAACGTTAAGTGTGAAGAAGAAGCTGCAGACTGGGATGAAGTGGAGACAAGATATGGCTGAAAGCCAAAAATTCATAATATGGCACACCCGGTCCTTCCAGACCACCTCTCCAATTCCCCTTCCACCCATCATTCCTACCCCTGACACCAGCTTGTTGCCGTAGGCCCATCTGGGTTCTCTGAGGTAGTTGTCCGTGTAAATAGCCTCCTGTGTTTTGTCTGCTTCATTCTTAACTCAATTTTTATTTTTATTACCTCATTTTTACCTGCATTAAGTATTTAGCATTCTGAACATCGGTGTCAAGAAACTTTTTCCCATTAGAGCTTCTATGACAGCTAGGGATGAGATTTTATACAAAGCCTGAGTAGGAGTCAATTTTACTACCTTGATTCTTTTTTTCCTAGATAACCTCCCCCCTCCCTCCACCTAGCATCATTTTCCCAAGGGACCCCTTCCCTTCATGTCTTTATTGGACTCCTCCTTCACCCTGCATTTCTCCACTTAAGGCCCCCTCCACTTATATTTTACTCGTTAATACTCATTTTTGCCTAGTTTGTTCAATGCTCTTTTCCCACTCAGGCCTGGCACAGTTAATTCTGATCAAATATTTATTAGCTGAATGAATTACATGGGCAAGTGCAATGATCTTTTTGCTGGCTAAATTTCCAAGGTAAAAAAAAAAAAAAAATCCAGGCCATGAACTGACTGGTTAAAAGCTGGAAAAATTTAAAAGACAAGAATAAGGTCCTTTACTATGTATTTTTCTGATGAGCCTCTCACTTCAAGTATAGTGGTTGCTAGTAACCCTGAGTCATTAATGGGCAGAAACGGCCAGAGACCACTGTAGAGCCCTGCCTCAAGGTGACATTGGCCTCTAGTGGATAGAACTGAGAATACAGCAGGTCCAAGTAAAAGATGTCCCAGGGCATAAGCAATTACAGAAGGAAAGGAGAAACCCAAAGTTTCTTTTGTTTTTCACTTCTGTCATGTCAGCTGGTTTTTTCTTCCATTAAGAGAACAGCCTACTGTCACATTTTTACCTCAATTAAATATTTAGCATTCTGAACATCGGTGTCGAAAAACACTTATTCCCATCACAGCTTCTATGACAGCTGGGGAATGAGATTTTATACGAAGCCTGAGTAGGAGTCAACTTTACTACCTTGACTCCTTTTTTCCTAAATAATCTTCTCCAGCCTCCTGGTGTCTTTCTTGGGATTGAAGGCCACCAGACACTCCTGAGAGACAGGTGCATTTTAAATCACCTGCTAATCAAAGGGTAAATATCTGTGTGACAAGGAAACACGGTGACTCAAGAAGGGATGCATAAAACTGAGTATAGGGTGCAAATACAAGGTGTGAACCTATGACCTATTTTGCCTTAGAAACAAATCAGATGGTGAGGCATTCTGCAACATTATTTACTTTTTTTTTCCTTAGCACACAACCTAATCCTGGAAGGAGCACTTTGTGTACACTCCATTCCGGGGAGACGGAGTGTTGGTCCTGTTTCATTTAACAACAGCCTGTCATCACCTTTGAATGTCCAGGGTTTTGTTGCTGTTGTTTTTAAGATTTTTTAATTTATTTGAGAGAGAGAGAGAGAGATCAGGAGCAGCAGTGGGAGGGGTAGAGGAAGAAGCAGACTCCCTGTTGATCAGGGAGCGGGATCGGGGCTCCATCCCAGGACCCTGGGATCAGGACCCAAGCCGAAGGCAGCTGCTTCACCCACTGAGCCCCCCAGGTATCCTGAGTCTCCAGGTTTTAAGAACAAGACAGCACACTCCCTTTATTCATGTCATTATAACATCTTTAAATATTTCTTCTCTATTACTTGCACACAGGCTGTTGCTCAGGAAAGAAAATTCTCTGGAACCAAAGTAATTGCGTCTGTAGAAAGTGAGCTCAGAGAGGGAAGTGGGTGGTCGGGCGGGTGGTCCTTCCCCAGGTGGAGGGACAGGGGACACCAGGAGAGCACCTGTATTCTCTCCCTACGTGTGTTCTCAGGACTGAGCCTGAGAGGGAAGGAGGCCGAATTCTTTGATAAGACACATCCACACTTAAACATACAAGCAAATCCACATTCCCCAGTAAAGCCAGTGATCTCAGATATTGGCCCCTTGATTCTCCTCCAGCCGGTACTTTTTTTTTTTTTTTAAGCATTAAACCACGTGACCAATCATGGTAAAAATAGCTGTTCCCAGATCAGTTTTGTATAGGAAAGATACTTCTGAGCACTTGACTAAAGCGCTGTTTCCCCCCAACACCTGGAATTCATATACGTGTGTCAAACAGATGGCAAGTACGCTCACATTTCGATTAAGTGGAATTGTACCAGCTGGCATCAATGAGTCTGCAAAAAGAGAAGCAATAATGCCTACATTTAAAAAGACTTACGTCATAGACCATCTCCCCTTTCATCTTAATTTTTGCCAGCATGCCATGCCAGGAACTCTTTCTGCCACCCTCCACCAAGAATAGAGGCCCTGTTGCCAAAGGGAGAACCAAGCAGAGCTGCACAACTGGAGGACAGGTCAGAGACGCGCCCTTCCAGGGAACCTTCTGACAAGCACGGATTTGGCTGAAGCGAGAGCCTCCACCCCAGGCCCCTGGACCCTTCCTCGATACCTACCATTTCCTTGAACGCACTTTCCAGAGCCCCAATGACCAGGCACTCGTGCGGAATCTTCTTCTCGGTGAAGAAGCGCGTGGGCGGGGTGCTGGGGGAGCCCGGCGCCCCCACGCCTCCGCGGAGCGAGGCGGCGCGGGTCAGAGTCCGGCTGTTGGCGGGCGTGTTCTCGGGCTCCTCGCCCAGGCAGGTGGGCGGCAGGACGGCGGAGTTCTTGAGAATCTCCACGATGTCCTGCAGCTGCTCCGTGACATGGTGCTGCAGCAGGCGGGAGGCCACCACGGCAGCCCCAGACCCTGCGTGACCGTCAAACAGCGACCAGTAGTGACAGGAAACGCCTTCTGATTCCTGGGGGAGGGAGGCGACAGGGAGTGAGAACCGAAGTGGTCAGGGCCCCAGGGTCACACTGACCCAGCGGCGCTCAGCGCATCCACGTCTGATCTGTCTCTGGTTGGCAAACAGTGGGAGTCAAAACCTGGCCCAAAGGCTCAGGGATCTGTGAGGGCTGTGACCACCACCCGAGGGATGGAGCAGTCCTTGCCTCTCCGCCTGTAGGACGAGCCCAAATTACCATGCAAGCTCGGTGGCTACTCTGTGGCAAGATCCACCTTGATTCGATGTAGGGATGTTTGAGGTAGAACTCCATGCCAGCAAATAAGTCTTTAGGAGTCCAGCTTTAACCCCTAAGTCTTCACTTCCCTCTGCAACCCCAGAGCAGGCTTGGCCTGCAGTCTTTGGAGGAAGTTAAGCTCTCTTTTGCAGATTATTCAAGGGGAAATCAGCAAACCCATTTTCTTTCCCCTTTAGAGCCTTTTCACTCTCCGATAACTGCTCCATCCTCTTTGGTCTACATCCTGTATTTTTAGAACATGTGTTTTTCCCTTAGACACCCAGTCTAAGATGCAGCCAATTCTAATCTCCTTCTCATATTTCCTGCCTCCCTCAGTTTCCCAGCTGCTACTCAGCATCTTTGTTTCTTCCTCTTCCTACCCTAAAGCTACACATTCCCATGTTCCCTCATTTACCATGGATTTTGTCTCTGAGTTATTTCTAGACTATTTCAAATCAACATTTTTAAAAACCATGGTTTTAAAAACCATGTCTAAATTATACATGCCTAAGATCTTAGCTATAGAAAAAAAGCTTAAATTAAATGCATTAATTACTTTACTAAATAGATAAGATGCATTGTTAATTAAATGGGTAGGGTGCATATAACATCCACTTCTGACTACTAGGCGTATCTACGGCAATAAATATTGAATCCTTTTCTAGCTAAAGTCATTAAAGTTCTTTTGGTCTTAGAATGATGCCGGAGGATACTGTATAGTTATGATAACATGAGCCATACTCCATTTGTGCCCTTTAAATTTCACTCTCAATTCTGTGCCGTGTGCTGAGAAAAAAATTGATTTTTAGTCAACAAATACTGAGCGTTCCCTACGTGACAGGCGCAAAGTAGACAAGGGATAAAAAAAAAACTGGCTGGAAGCCGCAGCAGATATGGTCAGATCTTAATAATCCAGTGGGGAAGACACATACTGATCAAATAATGACACAAACATAAGATCACAATTCTAGTCAGGGCTACAAGGAGAGGTCCTTGGTTCTTGGTGCCAGGAGGCCAGTTTACAGAGGGGCACTTGGAGGTGGTTTCCTGGGGACATGCAGGCTAGCCTAAGAGCTGTTTAGAAGTTCACAGGACAATGAGGGGAAGGAGAGACTACCAGGCAGTAGAAACAGCAGGTGCCAGGGCCCTGTGGTAGGAAGGTGCATGATGAGATGGAACCATGCCATGTGACTGAATAGAGGAGAGAAGCAGGAAAGGGGCGGGGGGGGGCGGCGGGGGGGGTTTGAAGCTGTAGAGGGACATGGCAGCCAGACCACTTAGTCCTTCCAGGACACATGAAGGATCTTGGCTTTAGATTAATAGTAACAAAAATTGGCTGAGATGGGTGGGAGGGTAACAAACTTAATTTATGTTTTTAAACGATCATTCAGGCTACACCATGAGGATTAGGAAAGAGTGAAAGTGAGGATGCCAGCTAGGAGGTGAATAACACCCTAAAAAGACATTCAAATTCAAATTTGTTAAGTAACAAACACTTATGAATGAGGAAAAGCACTCAAACTCAGAGGACAGGAAAAAGAACAAGGACTTCAGAATTAGAAGATGTGAGTTCTAATGGCATTATCAATACCAATCAGTGGGCGTGAGAGGCAGAGCAAGGTGAGGAAGGCAGTACAGGCGTTGGACCCTGGCCGGGTCACTCCAGAGCTGGACCCAACTGGTGCCCAACCGGACCGTGTCTGCCTAGCACATAAGCGGCAGGCGTCCTCTCGCTCAAAGGGAGTGGGTATTTAGCAAGGTTAAATGGTGATTTATGCCCGAGAAGCAGCTAAGTAATCTCTCTCCCTCATGAGTAACTGCCATCACTACCATTACAGTATGATTTCCCGTAAGTCACTTTCTGAGCTTTAGTTCTCCACCAACGTGAGAAGCCAAGCTAGAAGAGTCCAGTGCCTTTGCTAAACTCTAAAAGTTCAATATTCAAGAAGCACCCATCCACGTGACCAGCGGAGGCGGAGGCGAGGGAAGAAGCTGGGCCCTGAAAACAGGACAAGAAGAATTGGGAGGGACTGAGAGCTGACAGGGCAGCCGGCTGAGGAAAATACCAGGAGGCTTGGGTTGTGTGGCTGATTGTGGTACATGCTTACCTGGTATCCACTCTTTTGGGTGGAACTTCCAGGAAAGCTATTGTTCTCCTGATAAAAGGGACAGCTCAAGTGGCCTGGCCTTTGCCCTGTACCCTTGCCCCTTCCTTCCTGCCTGGGTCACAGAAGCAACACCTGGAGGTAGAGTAACCCTCTTGCAAACCCAGCTGAAAGCTGTCGTTCAAGGTAGTGGCACACTAAGTCTGAAGGACCAGGGCCCCTGGTGTCTTGCCTGGGATGCCACTTAGGCCCTCACCAGCCTGCCTTCTGGGCTCCCTGTCAGGGGGGCTTCATGACATTTTGATAAGCCACTGTTGCCAACTTCTGTAACAAGAGCTGGGGACAAGGAGATGAAAGGAGGTGCATGTTTATCTAGTATTCTGGGACTTGGGGCATGCATGGTGGGAAGGAGGAGTGAGAGATAAGGAACGTGAGAGCACAGAAAAGGAGAATGAAAAGTAGGTAGAAGTGGCTATCAACCAGATATAAAACTGAACCCCTGGAAAAAGTTCTTAATGTAAGGCATCTGTGGATAGAATTCAGTGAATCTGTTTTTTCACCCACCTCTGAAATTTAGCATTTCCTCTTATTATGAATGCAAGGCAACAAAGCATCGTAGGATTAGCGGTTCCTATGACTCGGTCACCGATAGAAACAATGACTGTCATTCTTTTTTTTTTTTTTTTTTAACATTTTATTTATTTATTTGAGAGAGAGAGAGAGCGAGAGAGCGCATGAGAGGGGAGAAAGTCAGAGGGAGAAGCAGACTCCCCGCGGAGCCAGGAGCCTGATGTGGGACTCGATCCCAGGACTCCGGGATCATGACCTGAGCCGAAGGCAGTCACTTAACCAACTGAGCCACCCAGGCGCCCCAATGACTGTCATTCTATACAGTCTGAATTATTGTTTACGGTCATCATTACTTGGCAGTGGTGGGAGTTATTAAACTCACCACGAGCCCTTGTTACTTGCTGCATTAGTAAAGTACCTATTGCCATATTACACCCTCACAACTAGGGAAAAGCGGCAAAAGAAAGGGATTTTTTGCTTGTCACATCTAATTCCCTAAAGGTCCTAAGGCTGCATGAGTAAAACCTGCACTCACCATCCTTCTGCACCCAATTTAAATGAAAACTCAGCAAACACTGTTAAGGCAGCTGTGGGCAGGGCCAGTGAGGGATGAAACAGGAGCAGCTGTGTCCGTGACTCAGATTCTGTTACACCTAACATATCATGTTTCTAGAAGCATGATTTGAATCGAAGATCAAACCCCGTGAAATAATGAGGCACGCGGCAATGCAATGCTACTACGTTTTTTAAAAAGCAACTCTGACATTTTTCTGACGAGTAATCCAACCATTTCCTTCAACAAGGCAAAGTACTCTGAAGGCACTGCGACAACAACCAGCTGACGAAATGTTCTGGGCAATTTTTAAGCAGTCAAGAGAAAAACCTGATTGGGGGACCTCTGAAGCAGGGCGGAAAAGGGAAAGACCCTGCTTTGGAGAACACCTTTGCACAGCAGAGCTAGAAACTCTGGCAGAGCTAACCTTTAAAATGCAATTAATCACTTTCACAGCGAAAACTTGTTAAGACATAGTTTTTCCACAAAGAAAGTTTGTTTCTTACTAAAGACTGCATAGATCCAGCACTGTTGGATTCAGGGTTCACTCCCAGCCCAATTCAGTCAGTCTCTCTGAAGGTGGGGCCCTACCACTGATCTTTTATTTAAGCTCCCCAGGGGATTCTAAAGCGCTGCCCAAATTGAGAACCCCCGGTCTAACCAAGCAGATCCAGAAACCCTCATCCTAGTCTCAAATCTGCCATCGGTTCTGTGTGACCTTAGAGGAGTCACTTACATTGCCCTGAACTGACCAGAACAGCAGGGTCCAAACTGTGTTTCTTGTTTCCAAAGTGCACCCCTTAGGAAAGAGGAAGTGGCCGTTTAAAGGATAAGTCCCGTTGCCCATTATTTCAACCAGAGCAGCACAGATGCGTCGGTTACAAACATCTGGGGTTTGCAAAAAGATTTTGGACAAAAGGATCCAACTGCTGATGACAATTTTTGAAAGCTTTTGAACTAGGTAAAACCAATTCATCAAGAGACTTCAAAATCTTCAGTGTCCTTCTGTGGCAGGGAATTTCAAGTGAGAGATCTATTATTTGGGAAACTACAGCCACCAAGGGGGCCCTCCCCAGATGCTCTAGATGCCAACTCAGCACTTAAAGGCTAAGAGACCATCAAGTCACAGAAACATCGAGTTATGGGGCTACAGCACCCTTCCTGTCATGTAATAAACCTTACACAGCAGGCGGTATTCTAAATGATTTTATAAATATTAGCTCATTTAATCCTACCACAATCCATCCTGGGAGTAGCCACCCTATGAGGTGTGGGGATTATTCCCACTTTATAGTGGGGGAAAAGGAGGAACAGAGAGTCTAACTGTTCAAGATTACCACTAGTAAGGGGTGCAGCTGGGGGCGGGCTGCATGCTGAGCCATCCAGCCCTTGCCTAGCTGAATACCCTTACACACTCCGCCTGCTTCTGGAGGGAATGCTTGCTCTCATGTACACATGCCACTCAGATCTGCTGCTCCTCTCTGCATCCTGAGTTGTAACCAGAGTGGTTTTTTCCCAAAACCCAAAATCTGACCATATTTCTTTTGCCAGCCTCCCCTCCTCCTTCTCAGGCTGGCTCCAGTCTACGAGCCAATTTGCAATCTCTGATACAGTCTCTGATTCTCTCCCCACATTCTGTCACTCCAAGTCTCACCCACCAAACTATGGCACTTGTAGCTCATCATAAACCACCCCCATCCTTTGCCTAAGCCCTCTGCCCCCACCTATCTCTTAGCACTCATCTAAATAGCACCTCCTCCTGGAAGCTCCCACTGCATCTTGAGCCCACCCCTACAGCAGCACTCATCAAATTGTGCATGTCTGTCTGGCCACTTGCTTGGGCGATGATCAACTGAAAGCATGTTCTGGAAAAAGGGAGCAACTAATAGGCAGTGCAGGTGAAAAGGGGACTTTATATGGCCCATGTGGACAGCAGCCTGATTAAGACCAGCCTCGAGGGCTAAGTCAGGTGGAGGCAGATTCTGGGGTCAAGGCAGACCAAGGAGCTTCAATGTGAAATGCCTCTATGTGGAAGAACAAGGTGACAGCTGGGCTTAAGGGGTGCCAATCCCGTGGCATTCTTCGGTGTGCTGCAAGAAGGAAGCACTAGAATTTAGGAGGCTCACAGAGAACTGTCCCGAGGCAAAGACGGCCTAGGTCAGGATGGGATTGATGGGCCTATAGAGGAGACTCAAGACTTCACAAGACACTTCGAAGAGTAGTATGAGGCTCAAATGGGCTGCATGGTGTCTGAAATGGAACCAGGATCATAACAAAGAATACAAATCCACATTTGAAAGTGGCATGATCAAAGAGGGACGTGCCATATATTTATTTAGAAAAAAATACAAGGACCCCCTTCTCCCTCACTCCCTTCTCTATTTAAAACAATGCCATCAAATGTCATCAGGTAGGAATGTATGGTTTGATGTATGAAGTCTGATCTGAGAACCTTGAGGAAAGAACAATTCCGAAACATCACACCAGCATCAAGGGCCTGATCAATGTCCAGGGTGAATCTACAAGTCTGAAAGATCACAAGTAGTATGAACATGATGCTTTCAAGCATCTCAAATCTTCAATTTAATTGCAAACACACATCTATTTCATTATTGCATAGACTAGAATCTTCAGTGACTCCCTTCTGCCATGGGTCTCCTAGGTGCTCACATGGCTTATGAGATCCGCATCATCTAGTTGCTACTCCTGCCCCACTGCCCTCTCTTGCTCTTCGTCAGTGGTCCTGATCAAGGCAGTCTAGATATGGGGCCCTGGAAATCTCACAGGTGCTCCAAGGAACCCAAAGGGACAAGACACTGCCTTCTCTGACTGTACCTGACTTGATGAGCCTATAGGACCAGTTTAAAACACACACTACACACACACACACACACACACACACACACACACACACACACTCTATTCTAAGCTATGGAGACTTTTTTTTTCCAAGGCAGATTTAAAAAAAAGCAAAACATGCACCATATCCATTGCTCTGGAGGATATGCTGAAAACCACACACTTCCTTCAGCTCCTGTACACTGCTAGAATGGATGTACAATCCACCATGGCTGTATCCTTTGAATCACTAACTAAAAGGCTAGGCATGCGCATGCGAACAGGGAGAGCTGAATCACTAACTAAAAGGCTAGGCATGCGAACCTGCTTGGCTACAGCAAAGGTACCAAAGAGGGAAGTGAAGGCCACAGCTCCTTCCAACATCCTCTGCCCACCCCACCACACACACCCACCTCCCACCTGTCACATGGTTAGTCATTTTAGAAGGCATACCTCCTCAGTTTGGTATTAGCTCAGAGAACAGCATTCTGAGTTTATATGGTAAATACACAGGGTTTCAGGTTTTCCATATCCTAATAGTACAGGGCTAAGTTCATCACTGGTATCAATATAGCAACACACCACGGTGACTGTAAAAGTTGGGTAATTTATGTAATGCACTTTCAGATAAGTTAACACAAATCCTCTCTGTTGTGATGTCTTAGCACAGAAAGAGCACAGACTTTAAACCAAGACCACCCTGGGTTTGGGAATTTACTACTCTGATCTTGGGCACACTTCTTAACTCCTCTCACCAGTTTCCTTATTTAAAGAACAAGATGAAACTAAAACACAGATAGTAAGGATTCATTTATTTAATGCACGTCTCAGAGTCTCCTATGTGCTAGGCTTATGCTGGGCACTGGGGAGGTAGCAGAGAGAAAGAAAAAAACATGTTCCCCAAACTCCTGAGCCTAACAGTCTAAAATGTGAACAGGTAACAAGTGTGCTAGAGAGGGGAAATGTGGGGTGCCACAGGAGTGGATAATATGTATTAAATGTTCAGAACATCATGGGTTATGGGAGGGGGGAAGCATAGGACCATAAAGAGAGAATACAAGGAAGTGATTTGTAGTGATGGGAATGTTGTATCCTGATTGTGATAACGATTATATGAATCTATATATGTTGAAATTCATAAAACTGCACACCAAAAGGTTAATTGTACATATAAATTTTAAAATAATAAAATGTGTAGCAGTGTCCAGCATGTAAAAGAACAACAACAACAACAAAAAAACCCTACAATAGTAATTACTTATGCTCACTCTTAAATGGCCTGGGGGAACAATGAGCAGACAGGGCGCAGTAAGAGTTCCTGTAACCAGGGAGACCAAGCCACACACTTTAGCTCCTTACTTTCAACTCTGCCAGAGTTGGGGTGCTCATGTCCCTCCACTGTACAGCTTTTTTTCCCCCAAGATTTTATTTATTTGACACACAGAGAGAGAGAGAGAGAGAGACAGCAAGAGAGGAAATACAAGCAGGGGGAGTGGGAGAGGGAGAAGCAGGCCTCCCGCTGAGCAGGGCCAGATCTCAGGACCCCAGGATCATGACCTGAGCTGAAGGCAGACATTTACAACCGAGCCACCCAGATGCCCCATACAGCTTCTGTTACTTCTCTTTTTAAATGACTTCCCCTCTGAGAAGTCTAAATTCTAAGGACGCCTGATGATTACCTGCTGGTTTAATCCTCACCACACCACCATAAAGTGGGCATCATTATCCCACTTCACCAGAGATTTAACTAGGGCACCGTTAAGGGACTCCTGTGATGGGGTGATGCCAGGATTTGAACCCAGTCCTTCAGTTTCCAAGTTAGGGGATCTTTCCAATTTCCCAGTATATAAGACTTTGTGTCATTATCTCCCTGGCTTCTGTCCCTCTGTAGGCTTTAGAACTTTAGCACCGTTTTCCCTTGCTGCTTATTAGAAACTACATACACATCGTGGGCCATCAGCTGATTACCAAAACCTCAGACAATGGTCCCGCTTTCACCTCTGGTAGTATTAAAAAATGTCACGGGGCACTAGCCCCGGATGCAAAGTTCTATGCCTGAAAAATCAACCCTCTCAAATTTAGAATAACATACTCTTGACATAATGAATTTCAAAATGACTTATATTTTTAACAAGTGTTTACCTTGTTTTTAGCTCCAGATGACCAGGAGTTAAACATGTACTCCAGACTTTTTCCCGACTTACCACACACTTAAACTTGGCAGCCATCACTTAATGTCTTACAAAAGAATAACTGCAGTAGTTTTCTTACTGCATTCTGATTTGCTGCCCCCTCCAAAAAAAAAAAAAAAAAGAAGTCTTGTATGTAACTGAGCACGCAGGCGCGCGCGCGCGCGCACACACACACACACACACACACTCCCACCCCTTTTCAGGAATACAGGTGCAGCCAGATAAAGGAATATTTCAGAAGGTGACAAATTGGGAGCTTCGAGTGCACAGTTTCCCTTTCAGGGTTTCTCTGAAGCAGGCCCGATGTTACATCCTTTTTCAGAAGTTGTAGAAACTGACTTTTAAAAATATTTGCGTATTCCCTTTTTCACGATCACCTCTAATGCTGGAACTGAAATTAACGAGTTCTGACTGGGAAGGGCCCCTTGGGCCTTTCAACAATCGGAAGCCTGCTCCAACAGCAATGTCCCCGCCGAACCGGCTACCGACATCATTTCTGACACGAGCGGCTCGCGTCCACTCAGCTTCAGGGGCAATTACTGCACAGCTAATCGACAGGGTCAGAAATCAGTAGCCTAAACTGTAGCTCTGCCGAAAAAGCAGCCACGGGATGTGCGCCTCAACTCCGGCGAACCCACGGGCTCAAGAGCCTTCGTGAGCCCCGGGGGAGGCGCGAGGCGGCCCCTCCGGAGGTGTGCTGACAGAAAAGGGGAGATTCTAAACAAAACCTCAGACATCTCCCGTGGAGCCCAACAGAAGCACTGAGATGTGAGGCAGGAAAGAGAGAAAACCAAGGACCGAGGCTTGAGCCCGTTGTACCAGGTCAGGAAGCCGGGGCGCGCCGCTCCGAGCTCCCCCCGCGCGCGAGCCCCCCCCCCTCCGCCAGCAAGCGCGCAAAGCTGAGGGGGCGTTACAAGCGATCCGCCAGCATGCGGCGGGAAGGAGACCTGTTCTTTCAGGTGTTCTCTCCTCAGGCTGGAGACGACACGAAGCTCTGCGCGTATTCGGCACAGAAAGTGACACGGGCGCCCCCCCGTGGCGGGAAGTCAGCCGGCTCCGCGGGGAGCCAGGACCGCCGGCCGCCTGGCGCACCCCCTGCTGGGGCAGGTCGCCATCCGCGTGTCCCCAGCTCAGCTGAGCGGCCCGTGTGTCCTATTACTAAGTTTGTGGGGTTTTTTTTTTAACTAAATCATCCCTCCCACGGATTTTTTAAAAATCCGTGCACAGAAACTGCTGATAGAAGACAGGAGCAAACGAGAACATGTCACGTGTCCGAGAACATGTCATGTGTCCGAGAGCGGACACATCCACTCCGAGTAATGACAACCTAGTCATATCTGACAACGGTAATAATTGTTCTAATCCAAAGTATCTGAAATGCTCAGAGAGACAGCTGAAATATGGAATTATACTTGTGATTGTTAATGATAAATTCTGCCTTGGGATATTAGCTAATGAGAATAGGAAGTCTTAGCTCTTAGCAAGACAATAAATGAGTTACGGTTGGGAAGATATGGAGAACAATACCTGGCATATGATAAAAATCATATGAATGTTAGCTATTATTTAAAATGTTGCCTTTTCATCTTTATTGCCTTTATTTTTAAAATATTAATATATTTTTATAATTACTATACATTATATAGAACAAATATGTTGGGGGTACATACTCATACACATGGTCTGGAGATTGCTACTCTAGAAATAGTTTTCCATGGAAATAAGTGGTTCTCCTCTTAGCTATCTACCCTGAAGATACAAGTAACTCAGCTCATTTGACACTCATCTCCCTTCCCTACACCAAATGATCCTGGAATTTAGAAATCTAAGGAGGGGCCATAGCAATAACATGAACAGAGTACCACAAAGGTGGAAATCCCACTTTGAGTTACAAAAGAATTTTTACAGAAGAATTCATACGAGCACAGGATGTTCTTGCCTCCCTCCTTTCTCACTGCCAAAGGAAAAGAATTTATTTCCCATTGGGCAATCAGAGAGTTGTCATATTCTCTGATTCTCCACTCTCAGCTACTACACAGCTTGATTGCCATAGTTTCTGGCCAGTTTTCAAGGCATCACAATGAAGATGATAATTCAGAATCTAAAGAATCTGTCTTAGGCATTTCATCCACAGGGCTTGATTAAAATCTCCAGTTCTGATCTTCAGGATAATAGAGCAAAGGGAGAAAAATAAGCCCAAATGACCAAGCAGATGCAGGAAATTTGAGTAACTTCAAGCAAGTCATCCCTAGGGCCCACCCTCTATTGTTTTGCGCTTGGCATCATGCCCTTGTAGCATACTCTGTTTTTTTACCATATCTCTTTTTCGCTAAATTATTAAATGTTTTGTTCCCCAGTAGGAAAGAATGCTTAATTTCATAGACTTAAAAATGAGGACTGCTTCCTCAGAATCTGACAATATGAAATGCAGATTTCTTTGTTTCAATTCCTCCACTTTATGCGACAGTTAAGTTGTAGGACATGTTTAGTAGTTAGATTTTTGTTTTTAAATGGCAATTTAGTCCCTTTTTTAAATTTTTATTTTTAAAAAGTTTCTAATTAAAAAATTTTATTCGTGTATAATTAACATGCAGTGTTATATTCATTTCAGGTGCACAATATAGTGATTCAACAATTTTAGAGATCACTTGGTGCTCATCATGACAAGGGTAGTCTTGATCCCCTTTATCTCTTTTACCCATCCCCCCACTCTCCTCCCTTCTGGCAACCACCAGTTTGTTCTCTGTACTTAAGAGTCTTTTTGTCTTGGGCGCCTGGGTGGCTCAGTTGGTTGAGCAACTGCCTTCGGCTCAGGTCATGATCCCGGAGTCCCGGGATCGAGTCCCATATCGGACTCCCGGCTCTGCGGGAAGTCTGCTTCTCCCTCTGACCTTCTCCCCTCTCATTCTCAGTCTCTCGCTCTCTAATAAAAATAAATAAAAATCTTTAAAAAAAAAAAAGTCTTTTTGTCTTGTTTGTTCATTTGTTTGGGTTCTTAAATTACACACCAGTGAATTCATAGAATATTTGTCTTGCTCTAACTTATTTCACTCAACATTATACCCTCCAGATCCATTTATGTTGTTGCAAATGGCAAGATCTCATTCTTTTTTATGGCTGGGTAATATTCGCTTGTGTATATATATACATACATACTATATCTTCTTTATCCATTCATCTTATTGATGTTTTCATTTCATGGTCTGCTTCCATATCTTGGCTATTGTAAGTAACACTGCAATAAACATAAGGATCCGTATATCTTTTCAAATTCAGGATTATTATTATAAAAGAAAATGAAATCTTGAATTTGAAAAGATATATGCATCCTTATAACAGAAATGAGAAAATATTTAGCATCAAATTATATTGAAATTATACACATCACTAGGAGTTAATTCTTTATTGCAGCCTTTTCCAAGGAGATTCTCTGCCACATTTCCCAGCAGCTAATGGATAAGGAGGCAGCATATCAAAAGAGACCAGATTGCCTCAGTCTACCTTAAGCTCCACAGTTTACAACTCTGTAAAGTTGTACTTTAAAGTTGTACAGAGTGAAACTACCACTTCCTCATCATTAAAATAAAGATAATGCTAGTACATACTTATGAACATATTATCAAGTTAAATAAATCAATATTGGGCAAAGGACTGAGATCAGTATCGTGTCTGGCACATGAATGCAGAGTATTGTATTAAAGAAAAAGGAAGAAGAAAAATTCTCAAGAGGTTATCACCCTTGCCAATGTTCTTCCCATCTAAAGCTGTGGGGAAATTAAATTATAGTGAAAGGAGGAAAAATTTCCACCTTAGCACCATTTATTTTCCTTTAGCTTTAAGGTGTGCTGTAGTGGGAAAAAAAAATCTACTGTGGAATCAAGTTCCCAAGTTACATTCCCAGCTACTATGGACATCTTGGTCAAACCTGGTCTTCAGAGAAAACCAACACCTACTGAGGAGGGAACTGTAAAACCACTGTGACATAGGCCTGGTTCTAAAGTCACCCTTCCTCATCACCGGCAAGAGTTCAAGTCCCTGGAACCAAGAGATAAGAGTTTGTTTGTTTTTTTTAAGATTTTATTATTTATTTATTTGACAGAGAGAGAGAGAGACAGACAGACAGACAGACAGACAGCAAGAGAGGGAACACAAGCAGGAGTAGGAGAGGGAGAAGCAGGCTTCCCACTGAGCAGGGAGCCCTATGTGGGGCTCGGTCCCCAGACCCTGGGATCATGACCTGAGCCGAAGGCAGAGGCTTAATGACTGAGCCACCAAGATGCCCCAAGAGAGAAGAGTTTTGAGAGAAACCACTGCGCTCCTGCTTCAGAAAATCCAAGGGGATAAATAAAAAGGTTATATTTTCTTGACTTGCACTAAACAAAGACCTTAACTAGAAGGAAAATTCAGAGTAATACATACAATGAGAAAAGGCTCCTCCCCTTTTTTTATTTATAGCTGACATCATTGCAGGAAGCAGACTGTCAAATGAGGGCCAAATATTCCAGAAGGGCTGGAATCATCAGCAATCTTCATTAATGCTCTGGGCGGGGAGGGAGAGGGGCGTGAACGAGTCCTTACAGAAAACAAATGAAAAGAATGGCAAATCTTCCATTCGAAGAGTTGAAATAGCCCCTTCTCATTTCCCTTTTACCTCTCCCCACCCCAATTTGATCCTACTTGCCCTGAATTCCCATAGTATCGTCATAACCTCCACAGAGTAGAAGTGATGCGCACTTCTACTCCTTCCTCAACTGTCTCCAGGTCAGCCCCTGCCACAGCTGGATGTCCTCCAACAAGACGTTCCGGACTCTCACCTCAGAGAGAACAAAACAACACTCCAATACACTGAAAAAAATTGCAGCCAGCCAGAAATTTATGAACTTCCATCTTCTCTATGTAGATTTTGACTTCCGAGAAGTTACAGAGGAGTGGCAGAAGCGAAGAGGGCAGCCCTGGCAGCTCATCGAACCGGTCGATGGATTCCACCCCAATGAGGTTTTTCTCAGATGAATAGGGATTGGTTTACTATTTTAAAGCTTTCCTCTCCCCTGCTGATGATCTTGGCCACAATGTGAACACAGGCATCTCCTGTTATTGTAATTAGAGACTGAACTAACAGATACTGAAACCCCATACTTTGATGTGTTTTGACTAAATTAAACAACATAAGGGTGCTCCTAAGGAAAGAGACTTGGAATGCATGCATCCACAGTCCAGTCTTAAGCCAGAAACAATCTGTTCCAAATAGGCAGTCAGATGAGGGGTGGGGGGGACGTCCTGGTTATTGCCACAATGTCCTATCTCCCACCTACACAACTTAGAGGGCAAGCGCTTCTTTTCTTAATACTAAGGCTCTACGATGCCCTTAGGAATGAACTTCTCCCTCCTCAGAGAAGTCAGCTAGTATTTTCCTCTTTTTACCTCGTTGCTAAAATGACCAGATACTTGAGAAATGAAAAGCAAAAGCCTTTGGGATAGTTATGTTTTCCCTGACAGGGATCCCTCAGTATGACAAATAAAGACTGCTTCGAATCTCCCAAAGCAGAGAAAACCTAGTCATGGTGAATAGTTTCTACAAATCTTGATCTGGTTAATTAAAATGCCTTCAGTGGGAAGCAGGTAGGAAGCTATTGGTTAAGGTGTTGCCCTCAACAAGCTTGCAGCATCTTTCCTAAGAGAAAATTCGGAGAGGATGTAAGCTCCCTGTAGGTAAGCACTTGTGTCAGTTTTATTCCCTGCTGAGTCCTCAGCATCTAGTTTCTGATACACAGCAAATGCTCAGGGATTACCTGGCACAGCAAGGCACGATTTTTTTGAGCTTTTAAAAAGTAGTGCAAACAACAACATAACAGATGTCCTCACTTAAAAATGGGCAAAGGACTCAAATATAGAATAAATATTGAATAAAGAACGCTTGATGTTTCTTTTAAGAAGCTATATCTGGCTAATAAACACATAAAAAGATGCTCAACATCACTAACCATTAGGGAAATAAAAAACCACAATGAGATACCACTTCACACCCATTAGGATGGCTACTTAAAAAAAACAAAAACAAAAACAAAAGCACTAGAAATCAACAAGTGTTGGCAAGAATGGGGAGAAATTGGAACCCTGTGCATTGCTGGTTGTAATGGAAAATGATGCAGCTGCTGGAGAAAACAGTAGGGCAGTTCCTCAAAAACTTAAACAGAATTACAGTATTACTCAGCAATTCTACTCTGGCCATAAATCCAAAAGAACTGAAAGCAGGGAATGACAGATATCTGTAGACCCAGGTTTATAGCAATACTGTTCACAATAGCCAGAAGATAGAAGCAGGTGTCCATTGATGGACAAATTGATAGAATAGCATGTGTACATAACAATGAAATATTAAGTCTTAACAAAGAATGAAATTTTGACACATTCTACAACATGGATGGATCTTGAAGACATTATAAGAGAAATAAACCAGACACAAAATGACAAATATTATCTGATGCCACTTATATGCAGTGCCTACAGTAGTCAAATTTATAGAGCAAAAAGTAGAATAGTTAACTGCCAGGGGCTGGGGGAGGGAGGAACAGGGGTTAGGGCTTAAAGGGTACAGAGTTTCAATTTCAGAGAAAGTTCTGGAGACAGAGAGCAGTAATGGTAAGAAAGTGTTTGATGCCACTAAGCCGTACACCTAAAAATTGGTTAAAATGGTAAATTTTATGTTATGTATAATTTCCCACAATTAAAAAATGGCAGCACAGCTCTTACCTTAAACTCTAATAAAAAGCCTAATATGTAAGGCAGATAGAAGTGAGGTGGCTGCAGCTGAAGCAGGAAATGGAGGGGCGGGAAGTATCCACTCTGCTTGGCATCTCCTCGCTGCCTCCTGGACCAAGGACCCCACAGAGCTTCAGAAAGACCACATGCGAGGTTCATGGCTCCATGCTAAAGTACTAAGACACTGGTTTCACTGTTTTTTTGTTTGTCTGTTTTTATTTTTAAAATAACATTTATTTACTTACAAGAGGGGGTGAGGGGACAGAAGGAGAGGAAGAATTTTTTAAGATTTTTAATTTTTATTTATTTATTTATTTTTAAAAGATTTTTATTTATTTGACAGGGAGAGAAAGAAACAGTGAGAGAGGGAACACAAGCAGAGGGAGTGGGAGAGGGAGAAGCTGGCTTCCCACTGAGTAGGGAGCCCGATCTGGGGCTCAATCCCACGACCCTGGGATTATGACCTGAGCCGAAGGCAGCCACTTAATGACTGAGACACTGAGGTGCCCCAAGATTTTTTTTTTTAAGTGTATTTTTTAAAAAATACAGCGAGCAGTGGCCCCACACAGGGCTCAATCCCCGGACCCTGCGATCATGACCTAAGCCAATGGAAGACGCTTAACTAATTGAGCAACCCCGGTGCCCTGGAGAGGGAGAATCTTAAGCAGGCTCTACGCTCACTGAGGAGCCTGACTGGTGGGCTCGATCTAACGACCCTAAGATCATGACCTGAGCCAAACCAAGAGTCAGACACTTAACTGACTGAGCCTCCTAGGTGCCCCTGGTTTCACTGCTCTAAAGGAAAGCAAGTTAAAAAGTTACTCTTGGCTCTATTTCTAGGAGGAACTTAGCAACTTAGCAAGGAAAAATTACATCATCAACTGACCTTGGGCCAAATGTCAGTGCTGACTAAGTTTTACAAAAATCACTTCATATCCTGGTGGCCGGGGAGAACTATCAGGGGAAAGAGCAACATGAAGTCACTGGCACCCATATCAATTATCGTCAGTATCTCACAAGCTCTGAGCCCTTTTCCGTAATAACTCAATCCTCAAAACGATCCTGTCAAATAGGCATGAAGGAAAACTATGTGATCTCTCACTTAGAAATGGATAAACATACAAAATTCTGTGGACATTCTCCACAGAGGATCCCTCAAGTGGAACTGATTTTAGGACAGTAACTGCTCACATGTATCAAGGATTTATGAATTAAGACACTGGCTCAGCATTTCCACGGACAATGGATTTCATACTTCCAACCAGTCTTTTCCCACCATACTTGGTAACAGTAACTATTATTACTCCTTTTTCTAGGAAACTAAGGCTCAAAGAATAAATAACTACGCTAAAATTAAATGGTTTCATAAATGGTAGACTGTGATGGATTGCTCTGAAATTTACTACTCCAGAGCCGGTGCCCTTAACCATTTTTGTCTGTACTGCCCATCCGAGTCCTTGACTCCGGCCCTTTGGGAAAAGCCCAGTCAATGCTTCCTTCAGCCTTGAACACAAGTACAACTGATGAGTCTCCCTAGGTCGCTGTGTTTCTAAGTTGAACTAGTAGGAACAAATCAGGAGTCTCATTCCCTGCACATGAATGCAATGAGATACTATTTCTTACACTGAAAAAAAGACTCCTGGATCTTTACAATCCTATAAAAATGAATATACAAAATACAATCCTATAAAAATGAATATACAAAAATATCTGCAAGATTACTAGAATAAAAAGTCACATTTGGATCATCTCATTCAATGTTTCTTTTCTGTAACCTAATTAACCCGCTGGTGGACAGAGTACCGATTATTCCCTCTACTTTTCTGAGCGCTTCTTCAGAACTTTCTGAGGATGTCTGCTTTCTTCTCCAGAAACCGACAAGAGGAGAAACGCTTTGTGGTTTGTCAACAGCGCATTCCGTCTGCAGGGCTGCCCCACGGGATGCAAGGGCTTTGGGCCAACTGAGACAAGGACTAACGGGGAAGAGCATCAGGCAGAGGCTCCCGCTGGAGGACTCTGACAGGCCAGTAGAAGAAGGGGGCAGAGCTGTGGCAGGGCTGTAAGCCAATGGCTAGAGTTCCTTCCACCCCTCAGGAGAGGCTTCCGGAGACCATCTCCTTCACAAAAATGTTAAAGTGGCTCCTTAACAACCACCAAACAATATACATAATGTATCTCAACAAAACCTATCTATGATGTGAGTGTTTTATTTACCCTAAGCATTAAGAACCTAATAAACAGCAGCTCTTCATGCATGTGTCACCTCCAGCTTGGACTGTGTGATACCCTGAGTAGAGACGGGCCGCTCCACTAACTTTGGGAACATTGCTTTTCTCTCTCCCATCACAGACGGGATTCAGCTCCAGCACCTCACAGCGAGACCACGGTGCCCGTGTGCCTCTCACCTGAGAGGTGGGGGCCAGAGAGGGTCTTACCGAGTTCTCCTTCAGTTGCAGCCCCTCCCCATTGGGAAGGGAGGACCGTCTCTTAGCCGAGTTCCTGTTCGGGGTTGAGGTAATGGCCCCTGCTTTCTTCTTCACAGTGAGGATCTCACAGCTGGCTTGGTCTTCATTATGTGTGCTCTTCCCGGCATTAATAACCCTGCAGAAGAAGCCAGGAAAGTGGTCAGGCGGTGATTTCAGGAAAGCTCAGAGCCCAGTGTCGAGGGTCAGGCTTGGCAGTCTCCACAACTAAAGCCCTACCGAGTGCACAGGATCCTGTGGTCTTATTTATTGTTCCCAAGTAAACTAATTTTTCTAAAATGGAATTATAATAACACACAGTAAAACATTTCCTAAAGCACTATTTCGAGCCCACCTCACCTTCCCACGTGTCTGTCAGCAGTGAGCAACACCACCAATCCATTTTGGTCAAAACACAGGAGACAGTCCCTCTTTTGGCAATTACCATGAAGATCAATGGGCAGGCTGGGGGGAATTCTGTCGCATTTCTCCAAGTGATAAAGAGCAAAACCCACCATCAATCTTATCAAAGAATAAGGTAGTGCAGTAATTTATAGCACCCTGTAAAATCTAACAGAAACCCCATTTCACTACCACCATGCCCACTTTTACTTAACTCACAGAGAAGAAAGTGCATCAAAGGTGTATGCTTTTTAAATTATTTTTAATCCTTCATTTTTTTCTCCTATAGAATAATATTCATCAATCGTACCATTACATTAGGCTGTAGGGCACTCTGCTTTGGGCATGTGACCATATGATATTACAGCATGTTGATAATGCTTTGGCCTAATTACTACGTGTTTTTAGCACAGGAATGTATTAGAAGAACATGCCACATCATTCATCTACCTTTTCTGTATCAGGTGACTGCAGGCGAACTCTTGGGTTTCAGCATCATTATTAAGTAATTAATTAGCAGCTAGAATAGATTTCCCAAAAGAGAAAGCTCTCTTTAATTTGCCATTGGCTGTGTTTTGTTTTTAAAACTTCAACAGTGCCACAGTAAGTGACAGAATGAATGTGGAGGTGTGGGGAACAGAACTCAGTAACAAGGAAAGAAAAGATGCTTTTTTGTTTTAAGGTGAGATAGCTGGAAATCTGGAAATCCATTCTGTAAGTGTGATGTGTACACCACTCTATCAAGCTGGTCATACTCCTTCCTAAGTAGAAGATAATTCTTTTCAAATAATTTTTTTTACATTTAAATCCTGAAATAATAGACTCAGTAAATTGCAAAAACAGTGCAGAGAGTTTCATGCACCCTTCCCCCAGCTGTATTGACATCCCTACAGTAGAATATCACATAAACCAACTGACACTGATGAAATGCTGTTAATCAGTCTGCAGACCTTATCCAAATTTAACCACTTTTTAATATCAAATGGCACTCAGTATTGAAAACTGTGTCGATTTCCATAAGCCAATGCACACTCACCACAACCGAACAGGAAATAGAGAGGAAATGGGGATCTAAGCGCCCCAAGATCTAAGGGTGTGTTTCAAGCATCCTTCTGCCAAATGTAGGGAGTGTATAGACATGTTTCAGATGTTTTAATACTGACTTCATTTTTTTTTTAAGACTTTATTTATTTGGGGCGCCTGGGTGGCTCAGTCGTTAAGCAGCTGCCTTTGGCTCAGGTCATGATCCCAGGGTTCTGGGATCTAGCCTCACATCAGGCTCCCTGCCCAGCAGGAAACCTGCTTCTCCCTCTCCTGCTTCCCCTGCTTGTATTACTTCTCTCACTGTCTTGCTCTCTCTGTCAAATAAAATATTTTTTAAATCTTTTTTATTTATTCATTTGAGAGTGAATGAGAGAGAGAGAGAGAGAGAGGGAGGGAGGGAGGAAAGAGAGAGAGAGCACCCTGAGCACGTTCCCAGGAGGGAGGGGCAAGGGGAGAAGGAGAAGCAGACTCCCTACGGAGCAGTGAGCCCTGGGGGTGGGGGAGGGGATGCCAATCCTAGGACCTGAAGATCACGACCTGATCCTGAGCTGAAGGCAGACTCTTAACTGACTGAGCCACCCAGGTGCCCCTTAATATTTGCTTTAAATTTATTTTTTAAATGTATGGCATTTTGGAAAAAAAAGCAATAATTTACAAGTTCATTCCCATCTGTTACACACGAACACAGAAATGTTCAGTCTATATATTCGGGTAGCTTTGGCATAATATGCCTTCCATCCTTTCTCTTTAATTGACTGGCATCACTTGATTGAGAGGAGAAATTTTTTTAAAAAAATATACCATTTGCAATTGCTTATCTATATGCTATATGAAAAAGATAACACCTATCATCTGTTATTGCCCTTATTTCAAATTTCTGGGTCAATCAAAACTGTTCCCTAATCCTTACTGGGTTTATTATAAATTTCAACCTAAGCATATGTTTATGCCCTACTTTTACTCATTTTACGTACTACACCTTTGTGTAAGATTCTTAAAAAGTAGATTACTGCTTGCAGAGTTTGAAACTCATTGTCTGGGGGCCTGTGCAGGGAGGTGGGGATCCTTGTGACCTCGGAGGTCAAATGCGTCTCCTGTGTTTATGACACACTCTTGCTGATGGAGGGATGGGGCGGCTGGGAGAGATCCAGGCCTAGTTTTCTGCCCCACCTTCACAGTCTCTCCTTCCAGGAGGAGATCTTTTCATATGGTTTCAGTTAAAATGCAATTTCCTACGGTTTAAGTTATCGTGTGTGCTTGAAGACTATTAATACTACCACACACCACCTGAGCTAAACCAATTAGTCCAGGTTCACAGCCAGGAAGTGGTGCCGCTAGGACACAGAATAACACCCTCCCCCAACCCAACCTCCTCCTGTTACACACCAGGGTTTGCCCGTCTGTGGCGGACCAGGCTGAACCGTGTGGGGAGGCAGAGAACAAGCAGATTAGAATCTGGGAGCTCAGTTCCAGGCATGACAGAAATGGGAATAAGCCCCCTCTTCTCTAACTAGTGGAGAAAGGGCCCAGAGGGAGGATGAGGGATGGAGGGCTCAGATCTGCCAGTCTTGAGGCAAGTCCAGGTTTGGTCCCTCGGTTCGCGGACAGAGCACCTGCGTCTGTCTGGAGTCTCCTCCTCGAATCTACCCTTGGAGAATCAAACCAGGCAGACGAAGGCGGTTTGAAATACCACCTGCTTCTTCTCAGTCACTGGTAGCGACTTGCCAAGCGACACGAGAGGAGTGGGCTGCTGGCTGGCCGGGGGCGATACTCTCCCCATGATACCCTCCCCATGCCTCTCCCACCAACAGCTTCCCCAAGGAAAGCGGAAGTGCAGGTTTGGCTGGGAAAACCAATTCATGACAACCATCCCCTCCATACTGTCCTCTGTACAACATCCTGGCTGCTATTTCCAGAACTTGGTATCACCCCTACCACTGGCACCCAAACTTGGGCTACAGTCAAGTCTTTTTGTAACAAAAAAAGCATCACTGGTCTCCAATAGCGACAGGCCAGGCTGACTCATGCACCACTGCTGTTTTCCACCAGTCAACAAAGCTACTATAATTACATACATCCTGAACTGCCAGCACCCTGAAAGGGTTTTACCTCCTCTCCCTCTCAGTGATATTAAACTCCAAAGTTGACCTAACTTCAGCAAGAAACCGCAGAAACTTTCTTTTCTGCAAGAGCAGCCTGGGGTCCTGGAGGGCTCCACCATGCACAAGGTCATGCAGCTAAATATAGCAGCGCCGTGAACATACTTGTGAGCTCCCAGCGATTTCTGCTTCAGCTCTCAGTTGTTTTATTTTCCTATTGTGTACTTATCCTTACCGGCACGGTTCAGAATGCTGTACTGCAATGACTCATCATTGCCAGAGAAGTGCAACGCATCAATGGCGGCCTTACTTTGCCATTTCAGGTTGAATACAGCTTGTGAATGACACTAATGAAATATCAAACAGTCAGAAATGTTGCCCTGATAGGAAGACAGCAGCCCCAACCCAGAAAGCCTGTTTGGTCAGATATCTGATTATTATTCAGATGGTAAAGTCACATTAATTTAAAGCCATTGCCTTTAAACACACACACACACACACACACACACACACACACAATTTTTGTCCCATATTTCATATCATTTCAAATTCTTTACTCCAGCTTTGGTAGAAAGACCTAGTTCTTTTTTTTTTTTCTTAAAGATTTTATTTATTTATTTGACAGAGAGAGAGACAGCAAGATAGGGAACACAAGCAGAGAGAGTGAGAGAGGGAGAAGTAGACTCTCCACTAAGCAGGAAGCCTGATGCAGGGCTTGATGCCAAGACCCTGGGATCATGACCTGAGCCGAAGGCAGATGCTTAACAACTGAACCACCCAGGTGCACCATGACCTGGTTCTTCTTAAAGTACTTTGGCTTTAAAAAGCTTGGTCTCTATCAACTTAAATATTTTATTTTGTTCTTCAAAGGCAAACAATCTGTTTATAAAATGTACATGAAATCTTCAATTCCTCTAAAAGTAAAATGAGAAACACTTTGTTTCCCCAAGCAGAGGAGCATCACGCTATTAAAAGATTCAATAATTGTATTTAACCTATATTTAATCTAAACAGCTGTACCAGTAGCTACACTCCCTTCTTATCTTCTGCTCCAGCATGAAGTCAGAACTGTCCTGAGATCAAGAGGAATGACTTTAAGATGTGCATTCTTTATCTTAGCCTGATGCTTATTTTGAAGACTTAAAAACAAAATGCTGGCGGACCACCAACTGTCCTATCTTTAGTGACCTTATTTTCCAATTGTCTACAAAGAGGGAAACTATCTTCCTTGGAACTGAACTGGAGGCGATGAGCATAGTAATTAAGAACCTGGGCTGTCTCCGCAGAACACAGCACACAGCAGGTGCTTAACCAATGTTTGCTCAACGAGTGAAAGAAAAACAGAAATCAACTCTGCTCCTCGCGAGATGTGGAGGAATAATAGTCTCTCACATTTGTTGAGAATGAACTATGTGCCAGGGACTGTCATTGGCTTTTACATGTAGTAATTAACTCATTTAAGCCTCCTGTCAGCTCTGTGAGTTAGTCACCGCTGTTGTTCTTTCTAAAGGTTAAATCACCGCTAGTGGATGGCAAAGGGTTCAGCCAACCTACTTAGCTTCTCCAAACCTCAGTTCTTGAGCAGTACTTCGTGGATTAAATTCTAGGAGTGGCTAAGTTATGCGTGTTGGCGAGGGGGGATTTCTGGTCATCTACCAAGAACTGGAAAAATTTGAAGTTAGGATTAAAACTCGGGGCAGCGGGAGAATTGTTGGAGGATGAATGGGAAGAATGCCTCTGTCTCCTCAATATGAGGAGGTAATATTCACTTCTTTCATCTCTGAGAAGACCATGGCACACATCTGCCCTGGGAGAGAGACGTGTGATAAAGTTAAATTCATTTTAGGGCTTTGTCTACCTTCAATTGTACCCAAACACCTAGATTTCTCCCCCTTGTAAGAACAGGTACACACAGAATTTGAAAGACTTGGAAGTCAGAAATCCCATGTGTGTATCAGACACAGCTTGAAGCTATGACCTGAGTATCAGTATGAAGGTGACCTTGAGACCACAGCAATAGCAAAACCTATTTAAAAGGAGCAAACGACTCATTCTGTGTCGCTGTCATATATATCTGCTTAAGAAACCTGTTTTCCTTCTTTCTGTATGTGAAACACTCTAGTCACAAATTTTTAAAAACTCAACTGAATCTCAGCAGTAAAGTCCTGGTTTAAATTACAGCTGTGAATTTATCAAGTTTTTTTGCCTTATCATCTGCTCAAAATCTTGGCTACAAGGACACTTCTCTGATAATATGACACAGACAACAGGTCCCTATTACAAAATTCAGACAAGTAAGTACTCTCAAGTATACTCAAGTCAGGAGCCCTGTCCCAAAGGACACAGGCCCAGAGAATAGTCTATGGAACCATTCTCAAAAGATTTTACAAAGACAATCAAGAGAGGAAAGTCGCAGCTGACATTTCCTTTTAAGGATTCACTTACTGTGCTAGTACGGATGGCTGTCAACCCCTTCCTCACCAACCTCCTCCCCGACCATACGCTCCTGTGATGTCACTACAGGGACAATGGTTGAAGAGTCCTAGTCCCAACCTGGTCTCTGCTAATTACTAGCCCTAGCTGTGTGTTCTTGGGCAAGTTACTTTCTCTCTTTAAAATGGGGATAGTAGTCCTCTCCAATCACAGCAGAGCATGAGAATTAAATACCCCAGCGTGGAAAGTATTTAACAGCGTCTGGTACTCAGTGAGCACTCAGAATATATTACTTATTAATATTATATCCAGTACAAAGCTAGCTCTTCCTTCTCTTGGGCCCAAGGGACTTCATGAAGTCATGAAAATCTAAGGAGACTCTCCCCCTCCCTCCTCATTAGTGTCCCTCTGCCTGCCACCAGGACACAGGGCCACCTCCACACACCCAGAGCCTTCAAGCGGCATCACGGGACACATGTCAAAACAGGGAGTTTGAGCAAGGACATCTGCTCCTTGGAGCCCTCTTCTCAAAATTATTGCAACAATGAAGCCACATGCGACAGCATTCTGTGTCCAGGAAAGCACTCAGAGTCATGACTGTGCGGTTTCTAGATTCCCATCCAGACCGGCCCACAGATGCCATTTCTAGACCCCCAGGCTCCTGGATTCAAAAGCTCAGGCCACAGATCCCACAGAAGATGACCAAATATAGAATTTGGCTTGGTTGTTTTGGTTGTTATTATTATATTGCTTTATTTTTAAAAGAAATAAAGGCCTGAACAGTTTAGCCTATAAAGTTTATACCAGGAGCTCCTGAGTGGCTCAGTTGTTAAGTGTCTGCTTTCAGCTGAGGTCATGATCCCAGGGTGCTGGGATCGAGCCCCACATCGGGCTCCTTGCTCAGTGGGAAGCCTGCTTCTCCCTCTCCCACTCCCCCTGCTTGTGTTCCCCTCTCAATTTCTCTCTGACAAACAAATAAATAAATAAAATCTTAAAAAAAAAAGAAGAAAGTTTATACCAGTGTTACTACTGCTAAGCTGGCAGTAATTACACTAAGAAGGAAGAAGTAATATACAAAGGTCACCAGGTGAACTGAGAAATTATTGATTCATATATATATAATTGAGAAGCAGACAGCAAAAGGCTGTAGGGGGAGGGAATGGAAATGAATCATTTATGGAAGACCAAACACAACTACCAATTATTAAAATTCTCTTTTCTAAGTAACCTCCTAGGCAATGTTTCATGTGACTCTCTGAAGCGGTTACTGACCTCCCAAATAAGCTGGAATATACGGACAACTTAATTCCCACCTACAAGGGAGTTAATAACCTCTTGTTCTTGGTATACAAGAAAACCATGGCTCTGACCAGGAAGCTAAGCCTTTGATAACAGCCGTCAGCAATAACAGCCAGAGCATCCATCAAGAATAAGAGCTTCTCCCAGACAGTTTCAGCGACCTCTGGGCAGGAGGGAGAAGAGGAGGTCATCCCAGCCCATTCAGTTAACGGTCAGTCAGGTGTTACCAGGCAAAGAGGAAAAAGGATGTCAGGAAGTGGAATTTTCGGGGGTGTTAGGCTCTCCCCTTTTGGAAGGTAACTAAGGACCAACACGTGCAGGAGGCAGGTGGTTGAGAAGGAGGATAAACACGGGTGGGAAAGGAGCACATACAGGCGTGTCTTCTCCAGCAGGCAGCCTCACACCCATAGTTCCCAGGCCCTGTCTGTCTTGCCGGGATGTGACCCATCAAGGGATGCTAACTGGGATCTCAAGGCCCACATTCAGCCTCAGAGAGGTTACTAATTTCAATTTTTGTCCACAGAATGTTTTTAAAAAGGGAACTAGTAGGGAACGCCTGGGTGGCTCAGTCGGTTGAGCGTCTGTCTTGGGCTTAGGTAATGATCCCAGAGTGCTGGGATAGGATCGAGCCCCGAATCAGGCTCCCTGCTCAGCGGGGAGCCTGCTTCTCTCTCTCCCTCTGCCCCTCCCCCTTCTTGTGCTCTCTCTCTCTCTCTCTCTCTCTCCCTCCCTCCCTCTCAAATAAATAAATTCTTAAGAAAAAAAAGTGAACTAGTTGACAATATTGAAAAATTGGGATATTTATAAAGTCTTCATTTTCCTATTTCTCTTGAAAAACAGTACATGAGGTTATACAAGTGTCTCAGTCTCCTGTGACAACAACCAGAGGTAGGACACAGCTTCCCGAGCTCACTCGGTCAACTTGTCCTGCCCCAAAGCGTCTGCTTCTGCAACCTGCATCGGGATCTCTGAGACTTCGGAAGTAAACCCAGGAAGTTATTAGATACATAGTATACTGATTGAAAGCCTTAAAAATATTTACTGTGTAACCACATGAGAATGAACCCAGAAGAGCAGGATGCCGTTTCCACTCTCCCGGAGCCCACAGTCACCTGTGGTTGGGAGACCTCCTGACAAATAAGTACAGTTTGCTCAGATTGATGCCATACTCCAGGTGTGTGTCACAAGGGATCTGGGCACACAGACCAGGAGACAAGTCTGCAACCAGAGTCAGGTAAAGTACCACAGAGGAGGTGGCATCTGAGCTCAGTCTGATGGAACGAAGGAGAAAATCAACAATCAGAGAAAAGACAAGGAGAGGCTCTCCAGGCAGAAGAACAGCCTGTGAAAGCAGAGAGTGAGGGAAACTTTATAAAGAGGGTTTAGGTGTGGTCCGAGTACAGGTTTGCTGAGGGAGCTACATCAGAATGAGACCCTGAAGTTCTATGCAACTTTATCCTACAGAGCTTATGACCCATGGGAAGAATCTAAAATTGTTTAAACAAAGGATTCATATGATCAAAACTACTTAGGAAAATAACAGTGGCTTAATGGAGGATGGTTCATAGAGGTTAATGACATAAGTGAAGTGAACAGCCAGGGTCTCTTACGATAGCCTCGGTGACCAAGAGGTCATGACTCAAGTACTAGCACTGGGTAGAGGTGAGGGTTTCAGTGGAGGTGAAAGAACCGAAAATTCCCAGGAAGACCTGTGGACATGGGTCATGAGGGAGAAAGGAGCAAAGAGGAGGACTCTCAGGTTTCCACTGACAGAATGAGCAGATGAGGTATACCGACTATGAACGGAGAGGAGAAGGTGAAACAAGGCTTGGGAGTGGGGCGTGCTGGAGGAGGAGATAATGAAATTGCTCTAAGGTCAGTGAACAGAAAATTTTTGGTACCAGAAATTATAAAGGCGGTGGCAGCCCACACTGACTTCAACAAGGGTTGGCCAACTATGATTCATGGGCCAAACCTAGGCCACTGCTTGTTTTGTATGGACCCCCAGAATGTTTTTTACATTTTTACGTATGTGAGGGGGAAAAAAAATCAAAAGAATATTTTGCGACCTGTGAAAATTATATAAAGTTTAAATTTCAGTGTCAATAGTTCTACTGTTTTAGTGGGATACATCCATATTCACTCACGAATTTTTAATCATGGCTTTCCAGGTACAGTGGCCGTTCATAGTTTTGACAGAGACTGCCTGCAAAGCCTATATATATTATTTGTGGTCTATACCTTTACAGAAAATGTGTGCTGACTCTTGAACTTAATTAACTATTTGAATGGTCTAAAATTGTTATAGGTCAAAAACAGTCGAATACTAAAAAAAAAAAAAAAAACCAGTCGAATACTGACAATTTTGTATTGTTACATGTAATACAGAAGTGAAGCAGAGAAGAGAGCTATCAATTTGTATAGAATTTAATGTGCAGGGGCACCTGGGTGGTTCAGTGGGTTAAGCCTCTGCCTTGGGCTCAGGTCATGATCTCAGGGTCCTGGGATCGAGCCCCACATCGGTCTCTCTGCTCAGGGGGGAGCCTGCTTCCCCCTCTCTCTCTGCCTGCCTCTCTGCCTACTTGTGATCTCTCTGTCAAATAAACAAAATATTAAAAAAAAGAATTTAATGTGCACTTTGGTGTTATTAGTAACATTAGCTTCGGATATCCTTTGCTGCTAACATTTGGGGGCCATGATTAACTTCTCACCAATATAATTAAATAACCGAAGATTAAAGAACAAACACTCAAGCTCAAAAGAAGCTATGGTGTTATCACATAGCTCTCCCCACATACATAACAATGTTTTCTTCTTCATATTGGCTGTTTCGAAATGAACTTTCAACAAAGCAAAGGTAAAAACCAGAAAGCTGTTGTTGGGCACTTCCTTTCAATTATTCACCAGATCTTTTCTGGCAAAACCATTAATATCACCAAAGTCCAAGTTCCGCATTTAAATAAGGAAGTCTGCGCCCTCTCAAGGCCACAGCACTGCTCTGTGGGGGGCAAGTGAAAGGAAAATAAAACCGACCCAAAATGGACATCAGGTATGAAGATTCTGCATTCAATAAAGCCAGCTTAGAACGATATTACTTGCAGAAGTTTTTGTTGGCAATTAAAGAAAAAAAAAAGCAATGTGTTTGAAGCTACTATTTCTAAAGACAAGGTTTCCTTTATTTACCAGATATATCAGAACTATCACCAATGTCGGAGAAATGCATTTTTTTTTAAAACAAAATGAAAGTCAATCACAAATTTTAAAATGTAAATTTCAAAAAGACTGAAATTGACAAAATGAAACCAAAAGATAAAAATACTCTCATCTCAACAGACATCAAAAAAAAAAAAATACATAACTTTTTAATCAGCAGTTTCCTCAAAAACTCGATACCATCTTGCCTTTTCCCTTGCTCTGCGATAAACAAAGTTCTGGACAATCCAGACCTCCACTACATTCCTTTTTAACCTTCAGGCAACACAAGAACAATAATTTTACATGAAGAGGGTTGTTTGGTGGTAAGAGGGACGAAACTTACTTGAGAATTCTGAGTCTTGGTTTTAGAGAAGATCTTTACAACATGTGCTCTTTTAAGGGGAAGGCCACTCGTCCTTAAAAGAGCACATGGACACACAACAGAGCAGGAAATGCCAAGAGGGGCAGGCAAACAGGTTTCTATCGGCTAGAAATTTGGGAGGCAGTTAAGAGCAGAGAGACTCTGGAACCAGATTCCCCAGGTCTGAATGCCTGAACAGCCAGTGTGATCCTGTGTGACTTTCACTTTATCTCCCTGTGCCTCAGCTTCTTATCAGTAAGATGGGGACAAATGACCACTACTTTCCTCTCAGGGTGGTTGTGTGACTGTCCGAAAACAGCTGTTTATGAGCTTTACACCTAACAACTTAGTTAATACTTGTAACCCAATACACGAGAAAGGTGGTCTCATTATCCTCATTTTATTGGCTCCATCAATAATATCCTATGCAAAACAATTCAGTTAAACATCCTCAACAAACTGTTCTGGCACTTTCTCCTAGCAACTGGGGTTTAAAATGATGTATTGTGTTCACACAAATGAAGCTCTTGTAGTTAGTTGCACAACAGCCTATAAATAGGACACAGGTATTGCAAGAAGGAATTGTGACATGTCCCATGGTTTCAGCACACCTTTTCCAAGGCAAGCACAGATTTCCTGCAAGTGTACATTAACAGCAGCAATTAATTTCCCACTCATTACTTAAGTCATTGTTTTAAAAAAACAAAGCAAAAAACACTTTCGTTTCATTAAAAATAATCTGCTTTAGAAAATCTTCAGCCTGATTTGTAGAGAAATCTGTTTTGTCTCCAGATTAAATGTCCAAAAGCCTGGACACAAAGAGTAGCCCTTTGAAAACCGGTGGTTGTTCTGGTCAAAGGTTTTTACCTTTGGGCCTAGACCCAGGGCAAATCCATCAACATTTCAACCCTCCCTAATTTACAAGGGGAAAAAAAACCATTTAAACCTTGAGGCCCCAGAAAGGCCAACGGGGGTTTCATTTTAGGCAAACTGATCTCTACACCCTCAAAAAGCTCTCTAGAAAGTACCATGAGACTCTGTTAGGGCCTTGAAGGAGATAAATGCACTGACAAGGATGTAAACTATTAAACTAGACGCCCAGTATCATCCTTAAATAAGAAGGACAAGGTGGACTACCAACATATTTCAACTCGTCAGAGAGAGGTAGGCTCCATAATGCCATGTGTTGATTTTAGTCATTTTCCCTCAAGTCACACAGCACGGAGTAGGCCCTCGATAGCTGTTAGCAGAATGAATGAACAAATGAACTTATTTTCTCCATAATATCCCACGGGGGGTAGGGGGTTGTCACTAGAATAACAAGTGAATTCTTAAATTCACTTAAATTAAATTCACAAATTCTTGTTTCTTAAAGCTTAAAATAGTTTTACTGGGGCTTCCCATCAACTGGCTTTAAGGAAAATAAATCTATGTTTCAAAGAAAAAAATTTATTTAAGTTCTAATAAACTTGGGAGGAGACTAAAGTGAGCCCCAAACATCTGCAACCCAGTGGCTGAAACAACAGAACCCTGTGCATGTGCAGGTGGAATCTTAACTCCATGGCTGATCTCTGCTCTTTAACTAAGTACCTGCTCCACAGCAATGCTCTAGGAACAGCGTGGCCTGACCCAGGTGGGCTGGGCAGGCCAGGAAGGTGCTCTCTCAGCCCTGAGGCTGCTGTGCTGGAGGGAAACTGCAGAGGTCAAAGGGGGACTTGGAAGGAGTACAAAGACCATTCGGAAGTCATCAGTGGAAAGCCGCACAGCAACACGGCGTGTTATGTCAGAAGGCAGAAATTCCCTTCACTGGAAATGTCCAAAAGCTGCTGACCACCGATCAGCGACACTCTGAGGAGCTCTGCACTGAAAGAGAACGTTCTAAAGCTTCTTTTCCAGCTGTGGAGTCTATCTGTCCCCACCTTCAACTCCAGTTAATGTAAAATCTAACCTGCTTTCAGAGCTAAAATTAATCTATTATGGAACATAGCTTTAGCGTGGTCCTTGTCTAAGACAATCCCGTGATACCTGGTAAGCCATATTTGACATATGGCTAGTCTCTAGCCATATGGCCAGCAGAAATTTGATTAACTCAAACGTCCTATCCCCAACTAGCCCTTTAATGTGGGGGTGTGCAAATGAGCCTCCAATGTTGCTGTTCCCTGAGGCTCCCATTTGACTGGCTTTTCTTCCTACCAAACCTTCCCTGGGAGAGCTGCTCTCTTCCTCTGGCTTCATTTTAGACCCAAACACTAAGCACTGCCGCATCGGTATCTACAGCACAGAGCTCCGGCGTGTGGGCCCTGTATTTCTGAAAGCCTTTGGGATCTCTGCATTTGCATATCACACACATGCAGGCTGCCCAAACCTGCGCTCATTTCTGCTTCCCTTCTGCTGTCTACCACCATCTCAAAGGCGATGCTCCTTCTGTTGTTCCTGCCTTAGAGGACCAAGAATCCCAAGGAACAGCCCTGTCCTCCTAACTTCTGAGTATACTCTTGCCCACATCCTGTCCCTCACTCAGCCTGAATGTCACAACGAGTACTTAGTTTAGGCCAAGTTCCATTACAAAAACCTCCTAACTGGTTGTCCCCTCCCCACCAATAAATCCTCCACAGCATGGCCACGCTGACCTTTCTCAGCCATGAATATGGCTGTCTCCCCATGTTCCTATTCCTTCGAATAGACTCTGAAGATTTTAGGGGGAAATATAAACTTAGCTTGCCACACATGGGTCTTCGTGATTTGGCCCTTGTCCGTATTCTCATCTTCCTCTCAACTCTGCTCCCCTCACCCCTCCTTATTCTCTGCCATAAAAACATCATTGGTTTACAGAAAGCAGTGTTGCTGCACACCCCAATTCCCTGACGTATGCCTCCCCCTGCCCAGAATGATCTTAACCTCCTCTTGACTGACAAGTGCCACCTGGTCCTTCAACACTCATCTTAACCACATCATTCTAAGGCTGCTTGACAAGCACGTCTCTACTGCAGTTCTTAAATACCACAAGCTAACCACTAAGTAGTGCAGTTGGTACACTCATGGAAATTGCCAGAAACCTGGACTGCTTTCCTAGCTCTGCCATTTAGTAGCTGCGTGACTTGGGTAAGTTAATTGACCTTTCTAAAACTCAGGTTCCTTAGCTATAAAATTGGGCTACTGTGTGAATTAAGAATATGAATGAATGTAAAATGCTTTGCAAAGACCTAGCAGAGACAGATCCTCTTTCTTCTGGACAATGTCCTTCTCTCCTACCCTCCTCTAATCCACGCATATAATTGTCCTTGCCCACGGCTGGTTGGTCCAGGGCTAACTACCCGAAGCTAATTGAGCCAATTAGGAATCTTCCATGCAAAATGAAAGGAAAATGTGGGGGAGAGAGCAAGAAGAGAGACAAAAGAGAAATGAAACTGATCATGTAAGAATACAGATTACAGGGCACCTGGGTGGCTCAATCAGTTGAGCATCCCTTGGTTTCTGCTCAGGACCTGGTTCTGGGATTGAGGGCTACTCCCCCGCCCCCCACACCCTCCATCCCAGGCTGTGTGCTCAGCACAGAGTCTGCTTGAGATTCTCTCCCTCCTCCGAATTCTCTCTCATGCTCATTCTCTCTCTCACTCTCTCTCTAATAAATAAATAATCTAAGAATACAGATTATGTTGAGAGAATCTCAGTGGAGTTTGAGTCCCTAGTTCCAGCTGTTTCTGAGACTCCAATTATCCTTAGAATATCTCAGTAACCCCAATATCCTACAATAAGTTCCCATTAGGTGGCTGTCAATTAAAACTTAAGAAGTCTAACAAACCCAAGTCTCAAACAAACTCTCCAGTACTATTATTGTAGTAATAAGTATCATGAAGGCAGAAGTAGAACCTTACTTGATTTTGTGTTCTCAGAGACTAGCACAGTGTCTGATATAAAGCAGGCAACTATCTACTGAATGAAAGGTCAGTTGACTTCAGGAGAGAAATAATGACTTGAAATAAAAAGTCTTATCACAGCTCAAGAATCTCTAAGTACCTGTCCTAAGTACTAAAAGAGAAGCACTGTTTTTAAGGTCACAAAATTTTGACAATTATGACCAAGAATAGGCACTGAGATACACTTATAAGAGCCACTGGCCATTCAGTACCTAAACTTGTTATGAAATGAGCCACTCCAAATTGTTGGGATGATTTTTTTTTTAACTGTATACTATGAATAAATGCTAAACTAATGTAGAAAACTATTTCTGAAGCTTACCATCAGGAGACAGGGGAATACTCCATTATTAGAAATTTAGCAACTGAGAGCTAATTACTAGACCCAACCATGAGACTGAAATACAGAGGGACTTATTTAAGTCTCAAATTGTTGGAAATTCCACAGATTCAAAATGAGGTTAACTGATGACCTTCCCTACTGCATTTCAGTCTAGAGATTAAAATAGATCTCATTGTTCCAGAATCCTAGCTATAGCAAGAAATAGCTCTAAATGGCTAGAATGAATTTTAATAGCAGAACCACAAGCAGGAGGAAGGAAATCAGGAGGAAGAATTTTTCTTCATAAAAAGGTCCATAAAGGTAATTTCCATTTCATTGTGTTTCTAAATTGTAAGTTGGTTGCAACATATCCTTTTTGCACTGACACAAAGTACGGATTAATCAGTAAATAAAAGTAGTAAAAAAACTTCTTACACCCTACATTTTCAAAACACTTTCTAACTTACTAACGCATTCCTAAATGGTTATAGTACAAAAGTTTGTGAATAAGATGACTCATCAACTTAACCTACATTTTGACCAAAACATTAGATCCATTTACAGGCTTACCTGCAAATTTTTACTGAACTATATAACCTAGTAAAGCACAACACTGAATGACTACAAATGTAATTCATGACCCTTTTTCTACGGAAAAATACATTTAGAATTCCAACTTCTATTATTAGTCATGGTTCTCATACTTTTGTGTGCGTATGAGTCACCTGGAGACCATCTTAAAACATGGATTTCTGAGTCCTACTCCCAGAGATTCTGACTTAGTAGAAGGAAGGTAAAACCTGAGAAAAGCTCCCAAGTGGTAGTGACACTTTTGGTTTACTGATGACACTAAGTAGCACTGGCCTAAATTAAACACAGACCCTTAGACTTAGCCGGGGACTAGAATTCCTTTGGATGAGGGAACGAAGCATCCTCATGCCCGTGAGCTCCAGAAGAGTATGGGATACCCCTAGTCGACAAGCTATTGGTGCTGGCTAGTCCTGCTAGAGTCAGAAGCTCAAGAGGCTTTTAGAGATGGAAAGGAGAATCCCAGTGAGGCATGGAGGCATGGACACAGGAACATGACTTGAGGGGGAGCGGGGTCGGTCAGTCACTGTGAGTGGCAGGAGCTTGACTGGGGTAGGGGGGCTCCCCAGGATGGAGTTGAGAATGAGAGTCCTGGTGGGGCTCTATGGGATCACCAGCTAAGGGGAAGGAAGTCTGAGGAGTGGTGGTTGTGTCTACCATACCTGAAACTCAGGTTAGGAAATGGTGGGCAATACAAGAGAATGGGTTAAGAGGTGGTGAGGGTGGAAAAGGCAATCCACGGGAGGCGTGTTCCCGAACGGTGAAACTGGCTGCAATACCAAGAGGAGAAGGGAATTTTGACTGTTTAACACACTGAAGGTAAATTATCATCTGGGGCAACTATTCTCATGTCAAAGGTAATTGTACATTATCTATATTCCAAATTATTAACTACGAGATACTTTTTATTAAGAAAAAGACTAAGGTAACACTAACTAGTACTTTATAATTTAATTGTACATTATTTCATTTGACTCTCCCAATGGTAAGGTAGATAGGAGAGGTATCAATTGTCCCATCTGATAAAAATTGAATCCAGACAGCTGACTAGCCCAGGTTCAAAAACAGTTCCCAAGTGGTAAAGCCAAACTCAGATCCCCATCAGATTGCAAGGTCTAACTCCACCACACCCTACACAGTAGAGAAAGGCAGCCAAGAAGTTTGCAGATTCCAAAGGAAAACGTGGGCTCTGCTAGTATCACTGAAGCCAAGGAAGTGAGGATTTAAGAAAGAAGTGTCAGATGCCAGGAATAGTTCAAGTGTCTGCTGGATCTGGTAATTAAGTGGTTATGAGTGGCCACTGGTAAGGATCCAAAGTCCTAAAATACTCTTCCCTCCCAGAGAAACTTTTAAGACGATAAAATGTACTGAGATTGAATGTACTAGTTTCCAGAGAAATATTTCACTCGTCTGCTTGTTTTTATGAATCAAGGGAAAAAAACCTTATGAGAGCATCCATCTCTCCATAAATAGACTTTAGCTCCAATCCAAAGGTGACACTGGTAAACAACTGCTCTAAAGCCCCTCACAAATTCCTAAAACAGAGCAATTTAGAGGGTCACTGAACAATAACTGACACCTTTCTAATTAGCTCCAAACTCTAAAGCTGTAGACACTTCAAAAATCTAATGTGCTTTTGTAGTCACCGGTTTACTGATAATTTACAGTTTTAAACCTTCACAGTATTCTTTTAAAACTCAGAAAACTTCCGGTAAGCAGAGACTTTAATCAACATTTCACAAACAGAAGTTTTGGCTCTTTTTTAAAAAAATCTCTATCATTACTGTGATCTCCAGGATATAGTAAATGGAAGAAAACAACATTACACCACCTTTTTCATAAGAAAAAACAAGAACAGGGCGCCTGGGTGGCTCAGTTGATTAAACGGCTGCCTTTGGCTCAGGTCATGATCCCAGCGTCTTGGGATCGAGTCCCGCATCAGGCTCCTTGCTCCGCGGGGAGCCTGCTCCTCTGCCTCTGCCTGCCTCTCTGCCTGCTTGTGTTCTCTCTCTGTTAAATGAATAAATAAAATCTTTAAAAAAAAAAAAAAAAGAAAAACACTTTCGACTTTTGAAAATTAAATCAAAAATGCAAATAATGTGCACCCTATAGTTGAAAACAAACTAACGATATATTATATCGGTAATCTAATCACGCAGGTTCTTGCAAGTGACTTCTGAACAACTGTGGGATATAATGTAAGGAGAAAAATATTGCAGAAAAATCTTAGAATTTCCTCAGAAATACTGTATTAAAATTTTGAAACTATGTTACATGTGTTATTAGGAATTTGGAAGCATCACGGTTATTAAGTCCTCAGATTTGTAATATAAGGCAATAAATGTAAATATAAGGGAAACCTTATAATATTAAATTGAAATTGGAAAAATCAATAGGAATTCAGTTGTTGAAACACATATATTTTATAACTCTGCCCACTGAAAGGGCCCAGAAGCAACAGCACCACAGGGGTGCCCTTCCCCTCTTCAGAGCACCATTCCCCAGTGAAAGATAAAAGATTGGGAAAGTGGCTGGCTCCCAGGAAGACACAGTGAAAGTACTAGGCTGAATCAGAAAGCAAAGCAGCACTCAAAGATAATAGCCATTTCAGGAGGACACACAAGCATGTCTGAAGGAGCTATAACTGGCGAAATCTGAGGTAGTCTGAGCATCAAAAATAAATAGATTTCTTTAAAGGATTTTATTTATTTGACAGAGAGAGAGAGATCACAAGTAGGCAGAGAGGCGGGGGGGGGGGGCAGGTTCCCTCTGAGCAGAGCGCCCCATGCAGAGCTTGATCCCAGGACCCTAAGATCATGACCTGAGTCAAAGGCAGAGGCTTTAACCCTCTGAGCCACCCAGGTGCCCCAAAGAGATTTTTACACAGAGGAAAACAAATCCCTAAATTCTTAGTGATAGTTAAAGGAATAAAAACACTCATTACCACTGGGAGTGACTGTCATGCCGGCTTATTCTGAAAATTGATAATTAAAGGGAATAAATTAAATGATGAGCTTGTGGGTGTGTAGGTGTGTGGGTGTGGGGGGGTGTGTGTGTATAGATGGAAGAACACTAGTTCATCTCCAGTTATTAAAGAAAAGTCCTCTCTACAGATAAAAGCTATATAGTACATCGAAGGAGTGCTAATTAGAAAATAAACATTTGGCAATCACCAATGAAATATTTGGTTTGGGCAAAGATCATAAACATATGCTAAACACTTAGGTGAAAAAGATAATTAGCAAAAGGATATTCACATGGTGCCGAAGTAGCACTTCACATTACATGATACTTTTCTATCATCCAGAGGTGAAGGTTACTAGTACTACAGGGAAACTACAGCTGGTTCAGATGGAAATTCTTCCATGGGGGAAGACTCACTGGTAAAGGGAACATCTTTACCTTCTCTCCCACAATAAATTCAGGGAAAAGAGAGGTTATTCCTTCTACTGTCTATCTAAACTGAAGGGGTGTTCCAAAATCAAGTGCACTGAGAACCTTGGTTGGGGACATGGAAGTTAGGCAGGAAGAATCTGAACAAAGTTCACAGAGTATTTGTAGACATGGACAGGCTGTATACCATTCAAATTAAGTTTGGTACTGCTCATTTGGTCTAAGAAGACTTTTAATAAGCTAAGCAGCAAAAAAAAAAAAAAAAATGAATTAGCCAACAAAAAAATTTCACTTTGTCGCTCCTATATAGAGCTGAAACTGATTTTTTTTAGTTTGAAGTAGAGTTTAGGGATTCATCAGTTGCATATAACACCCAATGCTCATTCCATCACATGCCCTTCTTTTTTTTTTTTTTTTTTTTAAAGATTTTATTTATTTATTTATTTGGGATAGAGAGAGAGAGAAAGCACAAGAGGGGAGAAGAAGGTCAGAGGGAGAAGCAGACTCCCCACAGAGCCTGGAGCCCGATATGGGACTCGATCCCGGGTCGCTGGGATCATGACCTGAGCCGAAGGCAGTTGCCCAACCAACTGAGCCACCCAGGCGCCCCATCACATGCCCTTCTTAATGACCATCCCCTTACCCCCTCCCCCTAGCACCTCCCCTCCAGCAACCTTCAGTTTTTTCCCTAGAGTTAAGAGTCTCATATGGTTGTTAAGAGTCTCTTTGTCTCCATCTCTGATTTCATGTTACTTTATTTTTCCCTCCCTTCCCCTATGTTCATCTGTTTTGTTCCTTAAATTCCATGAGTGAAATCATATAATTGTCTCTGTTGACTTGTTTCGCTCAGCATAATACTCTCTAGTTCTATCCATGTCATTGCAAATGGCAAGACTTCATTTTTTTTGATGTGTGAGTAATATTCCTGTGTGTGTGTGTGTGTGTGTGTGTGTGTGTGTGTGTGTGTGTGAGCCCCTTTTCTTCATCCCTTCATCTGGAGATGAATGCAGTCTTTGTAGTCTTTTTCGGCTCTGTGTCTATTACTGAATTGAAAGGAAAAGTGAAATGCTGTTACTCTGAATCTTCTAAGGTCTTAAACAAATAAGGGGATAAAGGTAAATATTACTATACACTTCAATGCTTGTGGACAGTTTTATCGCCCAGCAATAACACCTCTATAATTTAAGTGCTTTATAAGTCAAAGCTTTGAGAAGAGCTTTAAATATCCCTCACCCTCTGCCAGATAGAGAAGATGAGCAGGAAGGGAATACCAAAAAAAAATTTTTTTAAAGCATTGAGAATATAACCTAAAAGCCAGCTTAAAGATCTCATGTCTTCCTTACCTCTACTCCTCACGCAGCAAGTACCCTTTGTTATTTACTCTCAAATTACACACAAACACAAATTATTTAAAATTATATAAAACCCAAAGCCAAGTTAGTAGCAACACATTGATAATTTTCATAGTGGGAAATATATCCCTGGAAAAGATACTGGAGGTTTCTCTTAAGGAAGTGACTTAATTAGGAAACAAGCCTCCCCAAAGCATGTGATCTTCAATTCCAGTTCCTCATTAACAATCATCTAGAAAACTCAGCGGGGGGCGGGGGCCAGTGGTGGTGGTGTCAGATCTCCAAACATATAGGTCACAGTACAACTAACTATGAAATCAGTCATTTGTTCAAATTTCTGTCCTCCTCACTCCTCCATAGATAGATCAAGACACTCAAGCTTCTATGTAAAACCAACCCTGCAGTGACTTGCATTTTAAACAGCATGATACATTATCTTTAATAACAGCACTGGCCGCATTTTGGAGGAAGTTAACTGTCTCAGTGAATGACAGAAAATGATTCTTTCACCACGGTAGCCAGCAATCAGAACTCTGAATAGCTGCTCATTCACTTCAGTTAGTCAAGTAACGGCCTCATTCCTCTTCCAAATTCATACTGCTCATTGTCTCAGGGAACAATCCCCGATGAAAAGCCTTCAACAGTTTGCATTCAAAAGTCTGAAGTTTGGAAGGGGATCACCTGAATGAAGGGAAACAAAGCTATCCCTGGACACCGAGGCAGGGCACCAGGCCCTTCGAATCCCAAAAGACAGTCCCGCCTCAGTTGTTGGGGGCGGGGTGCCCTCTGGCTATGATTTCCTCAGTCAGGTTTTCTTTCACTTCTTAAATGACATTAAAAAATCAGAAGCCTGGGGCATGGGGTGGGGGTGGAGGGTTAGTCTGTTAAATGCCTTCCTTCAGCTCAAGGGGAGCCTGCTTCTCCCTCTCCTCCTGCTTGTGTGTGCTCTCTCTAATAAAATCTTTAAAAAATTAATTAAGAATATCAGAAGCACAGATTTTTAAAGGAATAAAGCATCTTTATTCCATAAAGAAATTCCATAAGAGAATAAAGATCTCTGTACTAACAGAGATCTTTATTAACACAAAGAGGCTGAAGGAGAAAGTGAGTAAGTATGCGTTGGTCCTCTGGGGACATGGGGCAGGAGCTTTCAAAGGAACCCAACAATTGAAACCTTTGAAAGTATTCCTTACAAGACTAAAAACCTGGATAAATATTCATTATTTTAAACAAAAGATAATAAGAAACAAAACAAGCACACAGTTCAATGTCACTTTAATTGATGATTATGGGAAATCAGAGCTGGGACTCTGGAAAGGATTTGGATGAACACTTTCAACTTTGCAATGAAGAAACCGAAGTACAAAAAATTGCCCATGTTGTTCAAGGTCCCAGGGCATCCTTATCTAATGCTGTTCCTCCAGCTCACCGTGGACCGGCAGGCCTCCCACTCCTTCTAAATGTCAAGGTCATATATAACAAAATGACAACCTCTGCCTTCCAGAGGGCCATGTTCCACTATCCCCGTGCCCGACCCACGGCAGTGTGAACTGTTGCTGTTAGGTTCCTGCCGTGAGGCCGGCGGGTGTGGACATGGGGATGGGAGAATGGGGCTGCACCGCCTCTTCAGGCTGCTTGATGGTCATTGTTTACCAGCACATGCACATTTGTCATCTCATGAACACTCCCAACAATCCTATGAGGCGGGAGAAGCTACGCCTCCATTTTTCCTGACAGGAGAACTGCCTCTCCTTGGGCCTGCCTCATACAACCACATACACTATGAATGAAGTGACTCTGGAAACTTACTAATATGTTTGCAGAAACAGCATCAATTTAAAAATCGAACCAGACTGGGTTACAGTCCCACCTGGTCCCCTTACTAGCAATATGAAGCTAGGAGCCTCAGTTCTCTCCTCTGGGAATGGGGGCTCCTCTAACCAGCTTTCTTGCAAGCATCGAAGAGGATGAGGAGGGAGGGAGACTCTTGCAAAGTGCCTAGGACAGTAGCAGTCTTTCACTGAATGTCCGTGATCATGAGGCACTGAAATAAAATACTCCAACAAATTACAAGTTTCAAGTCATAGAAACTCTAACTAGACAATCTCACTCCCCTTTTAAACTACAAAACCTTCAGAGGGGGACTTGACAACAGCTGACTAGCTACCACTGACCTTTTGTTGCTTCCCCTTCTCTATTTGTTAAATTGTTTCTTGCTGTATTGACTCTTATGACTACTTTTTTTTTGGCAAGTTATTTTCTCCTTCTCCCCAGCACAGACATTATACACTTTGTGCATTCAAACACCTGTCTTCTTACTCTCCATTTCACTCCCAGTAGTAGATTCTTTAATTCCAGAAGATAAACCACATATGGTCATGGAGAAAGCAGCAGATGAGGAAGTGAACCTCAGTGCTAAGACTTCCTGGAAGGAAGGTCTCAATGTCCATAGAAGCAGGGCCTGGACCGAAATGCTTCCTAGACAAGCATGTTACACCTAGGGTACTGATGCCTGCAGGGAAGAGGATGAGCCCTTCTAAAGGGGCACTGCCTGAACCCAGCCCCAGCTGATTATGGGGCTATGGCTCAGTACTCCCAAGTCTCCTGGCATTTTAATAGAAGCCAAGAATCCATATTGTAGAAAATTTCTACATTGGAAAACACCACGTGGGCCAAATAAAATTCACTGCTGAGAAAGTCTGGTTCACGGGTCACCTACATTTTCAATCCTTGCCTCAAAGCTCTCTGTCCTGAAGCTCTGGCATACCAAACTGCAGAGGAACCCTGCTCTGGAGCTTTCTACCTGGAAAGGCAGTCAGAACAGAGATTATGAAAGGCCTAGAAGAGTGCGCTACTAGCTAAGAAGGACGAAATCTTAGAGTCTACTGGAAATCAGGCAGATGAAGAAGTCAGGGGTTAGAAGAGGCCTGCAGTCACACACGCTGCTCCCAGGAGCATCAGGGATTCCTGTGCTCTGAGAAGACAGTAAGACCTTCCAGGCACGTCGCTGTGCAGAAGCACGGATATATAGGCTTCTGACTACATGTTAATGCTCTCGTCTACATAAGCTTGAATGTCTGACAGTGGCAAATTGATATGAATACTTCTGAACCTTCTATAGAAGACCTCAAGGCTTTCAGAAACATGAATGATGTATGATGTTCAGGGCTCTTTCAAAGACTGCTTTTGATGCAATAACTCATGCCTTTTAAAACATCATTTCTATATGGGCAAAAGTGAAAAGAACTTACAACAAAAAGAAATGTAAAAAACCTTAGTAAGCTTGACGTACAGACAGCTAGATACCTTGTCTGATGAAATCGGCCTAGTGGTAGTAAAGAAAGTCAGCCACTTCAGTATTTTCTTTAGAAACATATGACTCATGGAAGCCAACTTTAAGAAGTCTGCAAAGAAAACCCATTAGTCAGAGATTTCATTTTCTCCTGTATAAAAGGCAGAAATACAGTAAAGCGCCAATTCATCCTCTATTGTTTAACACACATTTCAATCTTTTTAAAGTGTTTTAGGTACAATAGTTTTCTTAATGAAGAGAATTTGTTCTCCCCGGCACAATAGTATCATACAACCCTAAGAATTACTCAAAGGCTTCAATCCACTGGAATTCCATTGTATGAAACGGATTCTGCCTACAGAGCTGTCTAAATGAAAATAAGTACAACTCCGCCCACCCTGGCACTCACATATGTGGACTTCAGAACCCAAATATTCCTCTTCAGAGATACTCGGCTAAACTGGCTGGGGGAGAGGGGGATGTTTCGGCTCTGCGGCTAAGTTGCTGATTCTATTCATTCCTTTTCTCAGGGATGAAGTCTCAACGGACTCACTTTCTTACTTAAGGAAATGCATCTACTATGTTAACAGTCTCCAGAAGAAAACAAACATGTGGAAATGCTACAGCTATTTTCTATAAGCCTAGCCTTGGAAATTTGGAGATTTGCCAAGTAAAAATTAATACGATGCCAGAGGATCATTGCTGCTGGCGCTACTGTTGCTTTAAGTGACAGCCTTCATCGAAGTGAATGAAAAGGAAGAGCTGGGAACTGAGATATGGGGAAAGAAACGGGATTTAATTTTAAAGCTGAAAAAAGGTTTAGGGATCCTCTCTCATTAGACAGAGACAGGAAACTGAGTCCCAGAAGACGACATCAGTCATTGCCAAGTTAGCAAAATTCAGGTATCCTAAACTCATTTCCAAAGTTTTCTCCCTTATTGAGGCTCCCAATAAAAATGGACAGAACAGGGGCACCTGGCTGGGTCAGTCAGTAGAGTGCGTGACTCTTGATCCGGGGGTGGGGGGGATGGGGGGAGTGGGGGGGTGGGGTAGAGATCACTTAAATAAGTAAAACCGTTTTTTTGTTGTTGTTTTTTTGTTTTTTTTTTTTAAGATTTTATTTATTTATTTATTAGAGAGAGAGAGACTGAGAATGAAAGGGGAAAAGGTCAGAGGGAGAAGCAGACTTCCCGCAGAGCCGGGAGTCCGATATGGGACTCGATCCCGGGACTCCGGGATCATGACCTGAGCCGAAGGCAGTCGCCCAACCAACTGAGCCACCCAGGCGCCCAATAAAACCGTTTTTTAATTGACAAAACAATACACCTGATTTTGAACACAAAGGTCTTCTCTCGCTCCATTCATACACATCAGTGTTCTAATCACATTTTCCACTTCCATTCCCCTGCCAGCACTAACTTAGTTTGGAGCGGTTCTATTGCAGGAGACATTTGGCCATGCCTAGAGCCATTTTGGTGATAGCAGTCAAATGAGGGAGATTCTCCTAGCATCTAAAAGGGTAAAGGTCTGGGATGCTATTGAACATCCTACAGTGCACAGGGAGGCTCTCTAGAAAACAAAGAATTATCTCACCCAAACTGTGCATAGTGCCAAGGTTGAGAAACTGGCCTAGAGGCAATAAAAGAAGGCAGGTATTTATTCTACAGAACAAGTTTGCACAAGTTTCTTGCATCCACAAGAAAGTTGGATATAGGGGCACCTGGGTGGCTCAGTGGGTTAAAGCCTCTGCCTTCGTCTCAGGTCATGATCTCAAGGTCCTGGGATCGAGCCCCCCGAATCAAGCTCTCTGCTCAGCAGGGAGCCTGCTTCCCCTTCTCCCTCTGCCTGCCTCTCTGCCTACTTGTGATCTCTCTCCTCTCTGTCAAATAAGTCAATAAAATCTTAAAAAAAAAAAAAAGTTGGATATGGCATTACTGTTCAAACATGGTAAGTGATTTGTAAGATATGCACCAATGTTGGTAAGAAAATTAAAATCTATGTACACACATACACATACATAAATAAAACAGAGTATACTTGAAGAAATAAGATAATGCAAACCCAGAGTGACTGCCTGCTTAACTAACATTCTCACGTATACAACTAGGATTTGCCATAAACATGGCTGGTTTCGTCTGGTTGTGTAGGCAACTCAGGACTTGCTCAATGATATTTAGAACTGTTCTTGTCAGTTTAGATTATCCAATTTATTAGTTTGCAATAACAAGATAGACTTAAAATTATATGAATGAATTTCTTACTGAAATTATGTAGGAAAATTAAATTTGCAAATTTAAACCTCTCTTTAAGCCCTGAACTCTCCTTTCCTATTGAGAAAAAAATTTCTTTTCTTTTTTTTTTTAATATTTTATTTATCTATTTGAGAGTTAGAGAGAAAGCACAAGCAAGGGGAGCAGCAGAGGGAGAGGGAGAAGCAGACTCCCCCACTCAGCGGGGAGCCCGATATGGGACTTGATCCCAGGACTCCGGGACCATGACCCGAGTCGAAGGCAGATGCCTAACTGACTGAGCCACCCAGGCGCCCCCAAAAAATTTCTTAAAGTAACTTTTCTTAAAACCAGAATTATCATGTAACAGTGGGACAGATTTATGTGCACTCCTGCAACATGGGTAAAATAATTCTGTGTTGTACTACAAAGCGTGCTTTGAATGTACAACTCAAGGAAGTTAAGCCCATAAGAAAAGGCACAAATTGGAGTCGACTGCTCTCCCCGCATGACCTTTAAAAATAATTTCTAAGTCTAAAAAGCCTCAAAAGAATATTTTAGGTTTATTTTAAAGGCTCCCCTTTAAGATGATAATTGAATACCCATAATGGGAAATGATAAGCTACCAGCAACATCCAAAGCATCTGGCAATGTGGAGCTCCTGTTTCAGAAAAAGGACCACTCATCATTAGTGTCAAGTGGTCTTTTTCGGCAGAGGGGAAGAAGAATGCCCAGCTGACAGGCCCAATCTTTTGGGTGACTATTTTTCCTTTTGTTCATTTTCTCCAGTTCAGATGACCTGTCACTGGGGGATAGAGGGTGTGTGTGTGTGTGTGTGTGTGTGTGTGTAAAGAAGCCCCTCCTCAGATGCTCAGTCCATCTTTTCAGTTTATTTAAGAGGCCAACAAGTGTCTGGTCTAAGCTCTTCAAAAGGCCTCCATCCAATCTAATTTGCTTTCCTGAATAACTGCTCTGCCAAGCGGCCTCCAACCATCCCGCAAGTGCCACCGTGAGACATGTTTATTCACCAAGCTCCTACCCCTTCCCAGTCCCATCTACCAAGCCCTCCCCTCCTGCTGATCCAGTCAAAACCCACACACTCTTTAGGTTTTAGCTTCTAGTTTTGACCTCTCCACTCCTGAGCCTTTCCTCCTGGATTGCACCGTCTTTTGAATTCCTACTGCATCTCTCTGGGTGACTTATTCTGGCCCTTTTCTTATTGTTCCCTCTTTTCCTGAGTATTAAAGGCCTCACTTCTAATAGGCTTCTCTCTCCAGTTAAAGATAAATATAAAAAAGTATCTTTTCAGACCCTCTATAAAGTCCAGCTGAATCCGCACATTGTTCTTCTCCAGAAGTAACTGTTTCACATGAAGAACTGAAGGGGATTTGGTAGAGAACTTACAATGACTATTGGGCCCCAGCTTATTTTCCAAATCTCTTAAACCTTTAATTCTGCACAAGTGCTTATTTCACTGTGCGTTTATATAAGCCAAATCTATGATGAATTCCGAGGGTCCCCCTCCAAAGAGCTAGATGGGAGAAGGGCTATCAGATGGGAGAGGGTGTGTCACAGGAATAGGGAACTGCTTAGAGGGAAAGTCACAATAGACTCAAATAAAGCTTTCTCTCTACTTTCTTCTTCCTGTGGCTCTCATCTCAGCAAGGCTCCCTGCCCCTGTCCGGCTGGTACTCTTACCCCACTGGGATGTTAATGGGATGCCTACTCCCTCTAGCTCGCTAGTCTGCAGTACCAAATGTACTCTGGTGCTTCCTGACATCCACATGCAATACCTCTGAGGATTTTTACATTTGTTCCCAAGTTCCTCAATACCCTTACCACCAAAAAAGTGGAGCCTAATTCTCTCCCTTCTCAGTGTGGGCAAGACTTAATGACTTTATTCTAACGTATAGAACATGGTAGAAATAATGGTCTATGAAAAAGTAGTAAAACATCAAGGCTGGGGCGCCTGGCTGGTTCAGTCGGTAGGACATACAACTCTTGATGTCAGGGTCATGAGTTCAAGCCCCATGGTGGGCATAGAGCTTACTTAAAAAAGACATCGAGGGCTTCCTCCTTGCTCTTTCTTTTGGATCATTTGCTCTGGAGAAGGTAGCTGCTGTGTGTTGAGGACATGCGGCAGAGAATGGAGGTTTCCATCTAATGACTAGCACAAATTTGCCAATGGTTATGAATGAGACATCTTTGCAATGGATCCTCCAGTCCCAGTCAAACCTCCAGATAACTTTGGTCACAGCTAATACTGACAAGGCAAACTCCTCAGATGCAGCCAGAACCCCCCAGATCAGCTGCCCCCAATTCCTGACCTACAGAAAACATGTTTGATTATAGATAGTAGATGTTTATTCTAAGCCACTAAGATCGGTAATCTATTGCACAGCAATAAACAACATGGAGCTCTTCTTTCATGGGCCACCCCCTAGAATGGAGTCCATGGCGCTCCCCACTATGGAACAAGCTCCCTTGAGGCCAGTCTTAACCAGGATTATTACCCTGCTCTGCTCCCCCCTTCCCTGCGCCCCCCTCCAGGTTGCACAGACCATGGGCATTCCACAAATGTTTATTCAAGAAATACCTCCTGTTCCAGCCTTGCCTGTGGCTCATTCACAGCCCAGAAAAATGCACCACAAAAGCAGAGTTGATCCTCAACTGTTCACAGAACTTAATGCAGGGTACGGTCATTTGTACTCTGCCTCCTGATTATGAAGGGCTGATTATTAATACAGCCTCTGAATACTTTGGACCATTCGGTTTGGCTTACACTCTTAATCTGTCTGTGCTCATTTAATGCAGAGTCCTAACTCCAATGCTTTTATCTCCATGGTGCTCACATTGGTCATTTACTACCCATTAGCAGTGGTGAAAATTCTATTTTACACCAGATCAAGGACCCTTCAAACTTTTTATCCTCAACTTTCCCCTCAGATTGTTTGGCTCTCTTCTCTATCTTGCTCCTGAATTTACCTTCCTGCCTCCTCCCACAGACATGATAGCGCTAAATATAACTCAGGGAAACAAAACATTCTAGGACATCATCACAGCTGATACAATTACTTTAAACCAGCTTCCCCTTCCGGAAAGGTCTTATGAGTAAAATTCACCCAGTAACGGAAGCAAACATTCTCCTGGGATTTGGTTATGATGTTCAAAGGGCAGCATTAGGAACAAAACTCACAACTTCTCCCTGGGCTCCAACATGCTCGTGTAATGTGCCCATACCACCTTCCAGGGTCATTCCAAGGGCTTGGTTCTGTTTTTATTTTGCCATTAGGGTTTTGGTTTCTCACCACTTCTATGGAGTAACAGAACTGGGGGACTCTAGGCAAAGTCAATATTCAACAGCATAGGTTGCCAAATGGATGATGACCCCTTATGGCCTGGCTTACCTAAACGTGCAGTATGATACCAGGGCTGGAAAGCAGGGTTTTTTTTGCCTTGATACCAAGAAGAAAGAGCTCAAAGTCAATCAAATTTCTTATAATCCATATCTTATATGAGTCATGGTTGTCTGCTTGCTATGTACCACTCCCTTAACAGAATCTAGAAAGTAAGGCATTTGTATTAAATTCCGTCTAAGGACCATGTAACACCTGAGCTTGTAGAACATGGGGATCCCAAACTGGTAGAACATGGGGATCCAGAGCTGGTGCCTGCTTCCTGCGACCATCATCAGCGAAGCACTTCCTGTGTTGTTGGCCATCCTGACCTCTCAGCACTCTGGCAGTAAAAAGGGAGCCCAGGCTAAGGGTCACCGTCCTACCTCCACTCTTACCCCCACCCCCTGCCAAAGAAAATAAATCCATGGCTAAATTTTAAAAACTGGGCTGACATTCACCAGACACCATTTTATTAACCACTTGTCAAACATTTACTGTTTCTGTAGTAACTTATCTCAACAGATAATGAGCTTGAATTTTTAACTTTTAAACATTCTTCCCACTTCCATTAGAGACCTTATCATACATGGTGCACAGAAGATGCATACGGGGGCTGTGGAAGTACAAACGGGGAAAAAAAATTGCTCCAGAAATGATGAAAAGTAACAGCAGCAGCCACTTCCATATGCATGAGTGTCCAAGCTGGGCAACACGGACCTAAGAGCTTTGTGTGCATTTTCATAGAATGCCCTCATGTCCAATGAGTTCCTGACGATACCCCACTTCTCACCCACACAGCCGAGGCAGGAGCATATCTGGATGCCCCGAATGCCAGATCCTTAGAATATAATGTAGTAAATACAACAGCTGACAGGAAAAGGTGTCATAAAAAAAAGCAGAGGTATTCTGGAAAGACTTTCCAAAGGAGGTGCCTCAAGAGTCTGGCAATCTCATCATGTCCAAAACCTTACACTTCCACTCAACTACTCCATCCTCTTTTCATGGCTTTGTGCTTGATCTTGGAGTAAGTTCACGTAATTACCATTGTCCCTTTCTCCCACTACTTTCCCCCAAATTTCTATTCATGCATAACTTACATACAGTAACTTTCTCCCTTTGAATATTTTTTGCGATTGTTAATAAACACATATAATCATCACGTAACCACAGCCACAGTCAAGCCACAGAACTGTTCCGTCACCCCCCAAAACTGTCCCATGCCCCTTTCCAGTAAGCCCTCTCTCTCAATCAGCACAGGGCCAGGCTCATCATGGGTGCTGAGTCAAGAGGTGTTGAACAAGGGATGCCTGGGGGTGCTCAGTCAGTGAAGCGTCCGCCTTCAGCAAAGGTCATGATCCCAGGGTCTCGGGATCCAGCCCCACCAGCGTGCTCCCTGCCCAGTGGGGAGCCTGCTTCTGCCTCTGCCTGCTGCTCCCCTTGCTTGTGCTCACTTTCTCTCTGACAGATAAGTAAATAAAAAAAATAACTATAAAAGCATTGAGAAGGTTGCTGGAGTAGAAGGGGGTGGGAGGGAGAGGTGGCTGGGTGATGGGACCCAGGGGAGGGTAGGTGCTATGGTGAGCACCATGGGACTGATGAATGATGGATCACAGACCTGGACCCCTGAAACAAGTAATACATTCTATGTTATTAAATAAATAAATAACTTGGAGGAAAAAGAAAATAAAAATTCTGACTCATAAATACATAGATAGATAGATGCATTGAGAGGGAAGGAAAAGCAAACAAAACAAATCCCCAAAACAAGAACCCACAATGATTATACGATGCTGTGAAATAAATGCTATGACAGAAATACAGGTAAGGTCTTATGGAGGGAGGTGGAAGGGAGACAAAACCAAGACTAGTGATACCTTGAGTCACAGAAGGCATTCACTCAAAGACGAAATCAGTCTTGAAGTGTACTGAATAAATTCTGGACTAGTGAAAGGGAAGGAGCCAAGGTCTCACAGGTAACCTCCAGGAGTCTGGCCATTGGCCTATAGGGTTTAGGGAAGCCTGGAAGAATTCTCAGCGATCAGATTTGTCACAGGCTGTAGCTAAGGAGACCAGTGAGGAGGTCATTTCAGTTTTGGGTTCGGGAGGATGAGGCAAGATGCTAACAGCAGCCGTGGGAAAAAGGAAGAATCTACAGGACGGGCCAGCGGACGGCATATGCCAAATGGGTGAGAAGAGAAGGTCTCCAAGTTCCTGGCTTCGGCAGCTGGATGCTGTGGTTCTGTGAATGTGACAGGGAGGAATATGGGAGGCTGACAGGTTGCTGCTCAGGCTGAGGAACACTTAGGGCCTTAATGTCAATAGTTGGGTCTTAACATATGGGGGGGGGGGGGAAGAACATATGGGAAAAGGATTTGAAGAGACCTCCCTCCAAAGAAGTGCACAAATGGCCAACAAGCACATGAAAAGCTACCCAACATTTAGTCATTAGGGAAATGCAAACCAAACCCACAATGAGACAGCACTTCACACTCACGAAAACAGCTATTACCAAAAAAATAACAAGTGTTGGCAAGACTGTGGAAAAACATTCACTGGTGGGGGGAATGTAAAAATGGTGCAGTCACTTTGGAAAACAGTTTGGCAGTTCCTAAAAAAGTTAAATAGAGTCAACATAAGATCCAGCAGGTCTACTCCTAAGTATATCATCAAGAAAACTGAAAATAGATGTTCATGCCAAAACTTACATACAGATGTTCATAACAGCATTATTCATAATAGCCAACAAGTAGAAACAACCCGAACATCCACCAACTGATGAACAGAAAGACAAAACGTGGTATATGCGTACCACAGAATATTACTTGGCCAGGGACGCCTGGGTGGTCCAGTCAGTTGAGTGTCCAACTCTTGGTTTCACCTCAGGTCAGGATCTCAGGGTCATAGGATCGAGCCCCCCAACCAGGCTCTGCACTTAGCACAGAGTCCACTTGGGATTCTCTCTCTCTCTCTCCCTTTGCCCCTCTCCCGCTCGTGCTCAAACATAAATAAACAAATGAACGAACGAAAGAAAGAAAGCAAGCAAGAAGAAAAAGAATAGTACTTGGCCATAAAAAGAAAGGAAATACTGATACATACCACAACATGGACAAATCTTGAAAACCCCATACTAAGTGAAAGAAGACAGACACAGAAAACCATAATATTGTATGATTCCCTATTTATAGAGAATGTCCAGAATAGGAAAATCCAGAGAGACAGCAAGTAGATTAGTGATTGCCAGGGACTGGGGCAATGAGTATGGAGAGTCACTGTTAATAGCATAAGGTTTCTTTTGGGGGCGATGAGAAGTTACTGAAATTAAATAATGCTGATATTTGTACAACCTTGCAAATATACTGAAAACCACTGAATTGTATATTTTAAAGGATGAATTTATGGTATGTGAATTATATCTCAATTTAAAAAGCAAGAGAACTTATGGTTGACGAAGGCAACCTGTGACATCCATAACTTTCGCTGTGGGGCACAGAACTTAGTAACAACTTCCAAATTTGCAAAATCATACTAGAAGCTCTTACGAAGGTTTTAAAACTTAGATCTATGGAAATAAATGCATTTAGCTTCCTGCCAAATGTTTCTTCATAAACTGATGTGCAGCTTTTGCAATCTCATGAGAATTTCTGAGATGAAGTATAAACATGTTAATTGAAAGAACACAACCTCAATGATTTCCTGCTCAAACCTGAGAACTCGCACATCTAAGGAAGTCACTTCAATTCATAAGAGACAGAAGGATGACAATGTCAACAGCAATTAGGGCATGGTACCACCAACACAGGTGCGCTAAGAGAAGTGCCCATGGTTCCAGATGCTGCGTGAGGCTACTCCTAACTCCCAAGTCACTAAGATACAACACCAGCCAGAGGGGCAACAAGATGAGACACCGTCTTGATTCTAAGATCTGATTTTAATATTTTAATTATTCGGAAATCAAGAAGAATTTTACAAATGACTTTCCCAAGTACGATGGTATCTTCTCACTGAAATACTGCCACAAAATTTCTGGTACAGTTTAAAATCATTTGCTATCAATGGGTAGACTACTCAAATGGTATTAGCTACAGGCACATTTCCCCGCTCAATCTCTCAATCAGGTATTTTACGCCCCACATGCATGATTTCTCCGTGCCAAAAAAAAATTATATTTGCATACATTTTAGCAGTCACCATGCAAAAATAGTTGAGAGTTGCTCTCTAGCTAGCAAATGTTGATCAAAATATACTGCCCTTAGGGGCACCTGGGTGGCTCAATTGGTTCAGCGGCTGCCTTCGGCTCGGGGCGTGATCCTAGGGTCCTAGGATGTAGACCCGCATCAGGCTCCCTGCTCAGCAGAAAGCCTGCTTCTCCCTCTCCCTCTGTCTGCCGCTCCTGCCTGCTTGTGCTCCCTCTGTCAAAATAAATAAATAAAATTGTTCAAAAAAAAACATATATATATATACACACACACACTGCCCTTAGACCAAATCAGAAGAGATGGAAATTCTTTTCCCTAATGGGTCTACAAATGCATAACAGTTACTGCATTCACAAGTACCCTAACTACAAATGAAATTATTCACCTAAAACGTATCACCAAGAAATTTATGTATAAAGTATGGGAAAGGAGGCACTTTAGGCAGTTATTAAATTCTTTCACAATTTTGAATTTAAATGCTACGTTCTGCCTATCATACCTTACATGTTTCCAAAGAGTATTTACATCATTTCAATCTTTCCTGATACCAATCCTCTCAGAAATAAAATAGTTAATACTTTTCTTGCCAATCTATTTTATAGCAAAGAAACAATGGAATACAGGTTACGATATGTTCCTCAAACAACAGACCTGGTCAGTGTCAGGGTTAGGACTACTGCAGGATGTCTCTCTCGGAATCAAGTGTCCTTCCACTACGGCACGTGGCCTTCTCTCAGGGGAAATGGTGTGAAAATCAGTAAGACTAAACATTAGTACCCTTCTCATACCCGGCACGTGCTCTGCCACAGGAAGTCTTAGCAGACTCCTGGCTGGACAACCCCATGCAGCTCTGCCCATCCTCAACTACACACACTGACACACACACTTCCTGTGCCTGGCGTCGGCTCTATCCCCAAGCTTTTGCACAGGCCCGGCTCCAGGTCCTGAAGTTCCCGTTATCTTCCGCTAGTCATTAACAAGGCAATGACGTTAAGAACAAGGGTGCTCTACCATGCAGCAGAGCAGAACCTTCAGCCACAAAATGACTCATTTGGTCTTTACAACACCTCCCCAGTGTAGACAGGTCAAGATCATTATTCCCAACTTAAACAAAAGGCAACTGGAACACAGGGAGTTTGAGAGATTAGGCAAAGCTGCCAAATGACAGAACGAGGTCTAGAATCCACATCTTTTTATTGATTCAGTGCTAGAGCACTTTCTAACACAGAGATGGTAAGATAGTAAGTTGACACAGCACTAATCTATTCGTTTATGTATTTATTCAACAAATATTTAAGTATACTGTATGCATTAGGATGTGTAAAAGGTTGTGGGGACTAGAGTAGAAAACAAAAAATATATTCTCTACTCCCATAAACTTGAGTTTGTAAGGACACAGATTTAGTAATACAAATAACTACAAAGTGTAATAATTGTTAAGAAAGAAAACAATCAAGAGCTATGAGAGAATGTAACAAGGAGCCCTAACTTAGGTAAGGATGTTAGAGAAAACTTCTCTAAGGAAGTTACATTTGAATTGAGGCATGAAGTCAGCCAGGTGAGGAGGGAAAGAGGAGAGTGGTTCTTGCAGAGGGAAGCAGGCAGAGGGAAACATGTGCAAAGGCCCTGAGGCCAAAAATGTCTTGGAAGATGGGCTATGTGCTGGGAGATTATTCCAGAGGCAAATCACACACTCACTGCAGACTGTAAAGAATTGTGGCTAGGGGCACCTGGGTGGCTCAGTCGGTTAAGCTGCTGCCTTCGCTCAGGTCATGATCTCAGGGTCCTGGGGTTGAGCCCTACATCGGGCTCCCTGCTCGGTAAGGAGCCTGCTTCTCCCTCTCTGCCTGCTGCTCCCCCTGCTTGTGCCCCATCTCTCTCTCTGTCAAATAAATAAATAAAATTAAAAAAAAAAAAACAATGTCGGCTTTAATCTAAAATGTAAGAGGCAATCACTACAGGACTATAAGCAAGGGGATGCTGTGATCTTTCATTTTTAAATATTATTTTGGCTGCTGTCCAGTCTAGAAAATGAATTGGAAGGGCACAAGAATAGATAGGGGGGAGACCACTTAGATCACGGCAAGATGGTGGCTGGTACAGGGTGGTGGCAACATGGATGGAGAAGAGGGGCTGTGAAAGGAGAATGAAGATTGGTTGTGTAAACTCAAAGAACCAGGGAACTGGATCTCTGAGGGTCCGAGGGGGCACCTTTAACATCTTAACCTCAAATAAATTTTAAAAGCAAGTCTTGAATGGCAAGTGACTGAAGAGCAGATCAAGTTCTCTAAATGGCTGTGGCAGCTGGCTATCTTTAATACAGTCGGCTGTCTCCATATTACTTTGAGCCAGAAACAGAAGGCATTCCTCAAACACCACTGCAATCGCCTTTCTAAACTACTCCTAAGAGTTGGGAGTCTAGTTCCAGACTGCTGAGAATGCTGAGAGCCATTTTCTAAGGTCAGACTATTCCCTATTTGGGAAAGTCCTAGACCCAAACTGATAAAACATCTCATCCACACAGGCATGCTTTCAAATGTCCTTTTCTTTCCCAGAAAATTAAGATGGCATTATCTTAAGAATAGAACACATTTATGTAGCTTCTGTGCTTTATGTTAATTTAAGAATGAAAAATAAACTGCCTTGCCATTTTCAGTCCCAATATTGAATTGTGTTAACACTTGAACATTCACCCTTGGATTTCTATATGATGAGAGATGAGATGAGAATATGTAGGAGTAGGGGAGAATCACGAAAGCGCACAGCCAAATCTCAACTGTTCTGATATCTGTCTTTTGCATAAAAAAGTTCCAAGTCCTATTGGCCACAGCCAAGTTTCCACCAGCACTGCCCTCAGGACAGGTAATGGTCATTAGGCACCCAGGCACTGGTGAGACCCTCCTTTTTTTTTTTTTTCTTAAAGCCCATACACAAGATTCAAGCCTAGAAGATAACTTACTGTTTCTTGCTTAGAGGCAACCACTTGGGGCCATATACCTAATACAGGGCAAAGACAAGGTTGGAAGTTCATAGACAACACAGACATGACTCTGGGGAATGAAATGCTAAAACAGAAAACTGTTCCTGAAGTCTAGAAGCTTTGATTAGACAATTCCCCGAAAATGCTAATGAGAAGAAAAGTGAGTACTTTGATGGAAACCAGTGAGGCTGCTTATGCTCAGGAAGGCACAGAACTAAAAGCAAATACCTTGCAGGATAAGCATTTAAGGTGACTATAAGGTATGGACAGGAATGTTTAGTCAGGAATCTAAAGGCCAAAGTGGCAGTATAGAAATTTTATACACAAGAAAATTACGTTTTTTAGGGCAGGCTCTTTTGTTAACATATCAGGAATATTTTTATACAGCAAATTAAGGAAGGGCTGTTTCTGGTGCTTGGAGTTAACAGAACTTATATTTGGCTTTTTAAAGGAAATTTTCTTCAGACAGAAAAGAAATGAATATCAGAAAGGGAGAATGAAAGTCCAAGATTGTACGAAAAAAAAAGTAAAAGAACAGCTAGCTGGTTCAAAATGGGTTTAAGTCACCTGGCATAGTTTTATTCTTTATTTCAACAATTTGGAAATTTTACTGCTACTCCACTATTGGTGAAATTTTAAGTAAGAAATCAGGCAAACTGGGCTTTACTACGGCCTCTGAAAAGGTACTCATGATATTCTTACTAACTCAACTGTAAATCGAGGCAGAACAATTTTAGGACTAAGCATGTCCAAAGCATGCTGACGAGAGTGCCCAGCTTGGGGTGCGGCAAGGGCTGACGCACGTCCTGCCAGAGACCTCCTCGCTGAGCCTGACAGACGTCATTTCTGACTTGAATGGCAACCCAGAGGCTAGGTTATCACCTGTGTGGCTGGGAGAAAGCAGAGGGGAGTGTCCAGTTCCCCGACCCACTGAATCAGCAATGAGTGGTCTTTACAAGCCGGAGAAATAAAACAGGGATCAATAAAAGGTCTGATCTTGGGTTACCAAAAACAAAGAGTACCAATAGAGGAAAGAGAGTAGAAACATAGAAGTTGTTGGTTAATCAAAAACAACCAACCAAAAAAACCACCTCGGCAGATTTTAGCAGCCAAGCAACCTGAATATGCCTACACTCTGGGCTCCACTGAGGGAAACACGGTCTAGAAAGATGATGGTGGCGATCCACTGTCTCACCCTATTCAAGGCAAACGAGGCCATTTGTTGAATGATGCATCTAGTGCTTTTTGTCACTGTTATAGACTAAGTATGTGTCCCCTCAAAATTCGTACACTGAATGGTATTTTGGAGATAGGGCCTTTGGGAGGTGATTAGGTCATGAAGTTGGAGCCCTCATGAATGGGTTTAGTGCCCTTGTAAAAAACCCGTTCCTCCTGGCAAGGACAGAGGGAAGAGAGTCCTCTACAAACCAGAAAGTGGGACTTCACCAAATACCCAATCTATAGGAGTCTTGATCTTGGACTTCCCAGCCTCCTGAGCTGTGATGAATACATTTTGGTTCTTTAAGCCATCCAGTTTACGGTATGGCAGCCTGAACTAAACAGTGAAAGGAGTGGGGAAAAAAACATACAGAGATAAGTAATCAAGAGGGCAAAAAGACTTAAAGCCACATTCCATGATGATCCACTCAGGAAAAAGACAACACAAGTAGGTGAGACAGCTAGCTATCTTGGAAGGACGTGCTGTCTGATGGGACGGCTGCGTAGAGTACTTCACTGTATGTCTTCACAAGGTACAACTAGTCCCCAGAGAACAGAAGCCAGCTCTCCAAGGTGAAACAGGGTAGCCCTCTGATGTGAGTTCACCACTGTGGAGAGTTCACATGGCAGCGGTGGGTGCCACTTGACAGGGATTGCGTAGAAAAGCCTGGTCAGATTTGGACACCGTCAGCGACATCCCTCAGAAACCTGACATTCTGTTGTGTAAGGTTCAGCACTAGTTCCTAAGTGGTGCCCAGCTGCCTCCAGGCATCAAATCCAGTGATGTAACGGTCACCCACCATTTCTTCAGCACACACTATGGCTGCCTCAAGCACAGGATCCGGATGAGCCTGAGTCAACCCTCGTGCCCATCTTGAGGAAAAGTTTCAGTTCTTTTTGCTCCTACCAACATGCTGTTGCCCAGTTTATTTCTTGCCGTCTCTAAGAAACAGGCGTATGGCGTTCCCTGACCTAGACTATGTATATTTTGCTCTGCTTAGAAATATAGTCTATGCTCAGTCTGAGATAATCATTCTGGAGGCGTCTTCTTGGCCAAATCTTTTTAAATGCTGGCAGTGTCTTCCTCCCCGGACTTAACACACTGAGCAGCCGGCTCTTATGGGCTGTTCTTCTGGCTGTTGCGTCCGCAGATGCAGTCAGCTTCCTGGACTGAACACAGACCTGACGATACTCTTAGCACATCCTCACGCCGTGAGGATGGAGCACTTCTCTCAGAGAACGGCGGCCCTCCCCTATGGAGCAGCCAGTGCTGTGGGCAGAGCTCTCAGCTCATTGCTGTGACGGCCCAAGCTACTTCTCCAACCTCATCCCTCGCACTACTGTATCTGTTCTCAGGCGTTCCTTTCAGGAGCTCTGACCATTCATCACCCTTGGAACTCTCCGATGGTCTGAAATGCCCTCCCTGCCCCTTTCCCCGCACCTTGCTGAGGGGCTCAGGTCACGAGCTAGCTCCCCTGTGCTAATGCACCCCACCTGCTCCCACTCTCCCCGTGCATCTGTTCCAGGAGAACAAAGGCTCCTTTGGCAATGCTCCTATCATTCTGTCTCGTGCATTTCTAGTTCCTGACAAGAACTTGGACTAGCGAAGGCTATCAATAAATACTGCATGAATGAATAATTTCCAGCTGCTCAGCTCCCCCCAAATTTAAGCTCCTGGGGAAAGCACTCTGTTCCAAGGTACTGTATAATAACAGTAACCACTATCACTTGAGCTCACCATGAGCCAGGCACTCTGCTGACGTCTACATGGACAATCTCCCTTCATCTTTCCCAATCACCCATGAGATACATACGATTATTCCCATTTGGAGAGGAAGCAACAGTGTCTTCAGAGTGACTTGCTCAAGGTCACTCTGCTAATAAGTGGCCCAGCAGGAGTCCAGTCCCAGACCCTAGACCACCTGTGATCTCAAAACCCTCTGCCCGCTCCTGCACCTATTACAGCTATGGGGAAAGGGTGGAGATTCACATCCACATCTCTGCAGGGTGAAACCGCACTGATACACAGGAGTGGTTAATAGTCTACTAGGTCTTAAATTCCCAGTTAAGACCATATGTGTATTACTATTATTTTTGTCTTTGCAGGGACACTAACTCAGACATTTCAAATAGTGAGGAAGGAAGGGATATAAGTCTGACGGACTCAGTTTCAATGTCAAAAACTACATTTTATTTCCTTCCCACTACCGATCTCTTTTTTTAAAATGTTACCTCTGCTGAGAAGAGGAAAATGTTCTTCATCCCCTCTGCCCCGTCAGGGTGTCACATGATGTCGAGATGGAAAGATACTCTACTCAGGGCTCTATCAGAGGGGGAACCTCAGGAGGAAATAATAGACCACGGTTTGATTGCTCGTTATGGAACAGCTGGTTTCAACTTAAGGCTATTTTTGCTTTACTTAGCTTGTACTCAAGATAGAAGTAGCTGTAACACTTGGTGCTTTGGTTTTTAAACTGTGTTTTGAGGAACCTGAGTGTTTCTAAGGGTCTCAGGGAAGGGGGGGCTGGAGGGTAGAGTTTGAGGAAAGATTTGTTTGGAAATAATAGTTTAGCTGTTTAAAATAAACTTTTATTTTAAGTTTAAAGGAAACCTTTAAAGATATCTGTGATAAGAATATTTTCTCTTATTCCTGCCGTCTCTGATGGCAAGTGGGCTCTGCTCTGAGGGAAGCAGACCTCGAGTATGCAAGTCAGATTTCAATATCTAGATCTGACCCAGTCCACTTGTACCAACCTCTTGTAGGGACAGGGAAGGAAAACAGGCCATTCTAATGAGTCACTACTTGCAAAATACTTCTTTTACTGTTTTCCTTCCCTGTCTTCTTCCAGAGGCTGTGAAGGGTCCTCTCTCCCTCTCTACTTAAAATACATATAAAGGCTATGATTAAACTGGGGGTTCAATCCTGGTTGTACACTACTATAGTCTATGGTCCTTAAAAATGGTATCGATGGCCAAGCTTCTGTAGACCAATTAGACTCTTTGGGGAGCATGGTCCCATCTTGGTGCTTTCTGAGCAACCTCTCAAGGGACAATGATGGGCAGCCAAGGTGGAGAGCCTGGATTGGATGTCTGAAGTCATCTGCATTAGAGGACCAATGTCCAAATGTGCTTAGTGGTCTGTAAAATTTCTATTACTGCAGGTCTTTAATTTGCAAAACTTATGTTAAAAACAAACCTTTAGAGGGGGCACCTGGGTGGCTCAGTCATTGCGCGTCTGCTTTCAGCTCAGGTCACAATCCCAGGGTCCTGGGATCGAGCCCGAATTGGGCTCCCTGCTCAGCGGGGAGCCTGCTTCTTCCTCTGCCCCTACACATCGCTCATGCTCCCACGCGCTCTCTCTTTCTCTCTCACTTGCCTTCAGTTCAGGTCACAATCCTAGGTCCCAGGGAGAGTGCAGGATGGAGAACAGAGGAGAAAAAAAGTGGGGAAAGAGGAGGCAGGAGGGAGAATATTGAGGGAGGGAGGGAAGGAGGGAGGAGGATGGTTGCCTATGGGGGACCCAGCTTGCCTAGCCAGCCCTCAACTGTATAAGCCAATCCCATGCAGAAATCCCTTCCTTGCATACATACGTAGATATCCACCTACCACCTACCTCCTTCTTCAGTGTCTCCAGTGAACTCTGATTATCAACATTTCCTTTCCACCCACCCCGACCCTAAATCAAGTTGATTCTAACTCCTCAGCACTTCTCCGATTTAGTCCTCCCTTCTCCTCAGACACCGTTGCCACCTGGTTCAAGCTGTCATCTCTTGCCTGGCAAAAAGCAAAGACTACCTAACTGGTCTACCTGCCTCCAGTTTCTCTTCCAACCAATCCAGCCTCTAGAGCACCTCTGCCCAAGAGAAATTGGAGATGACAGAGATGCTCTAGACTTATATGTGAGCCACTAGTTACATACGGCTATGAGCCCCTGAAATACAGCTAGTGAGACCAAGGAACTGGCATTTTCATTGGTGTGTGTTACTTTTGGCTATTTTAAGTTTTTGTCTAAATTCCAGTTAACGCACAGTGTAATATTAGTTTCAAGTGTACATTATAGCGATTCAACACATCTCTACCTCACCCTGGGCTCACCACAAGTGCAATCCTTAATCCCCATCATTATTTCACCCATCCCCCCCACACTCTCCCCTCTCGTAACCATCAGTTTGTTCTCTATAGTTAAAAGTTTCTTTCTTGGTTTGCCTCTTTTCTTCTTCCCTTTGCTGGTTTGTTTTTTAAATTCCAGATAGGTGTAAAATCATAGGACATTTTAATTTTAGTTAATTTATATTTAAATATAAATAGCTACATGTGGCTAGTAGCCACTGTGTTTAATAGCACGGTTTTTAATGACCAGGGTTATTGTTCTAAAAATGCAAATAAGGGGCGCCTGGGTGGCTCAGTGGGTTAAAGCCTCTGCCTTCAGCTCAGGTCATGATCTCAGGGTCCTGGGTTCGAGCCCCGCATCGGGCTCTCTGCTCAGCAGGGAGCCTGCCTCCCCCTCTCTCTCTGTCTGCCTCTCTGCCTACTTGTGATCTCTCTCTCTCTCTGTCAAATAAATAAATAAAATCTTTAAAAAAATAAAAAAAAATAAAAATGCAAATAAACATGACGTTCTGGGAGACAATATCTGACAAATAACATTTCTCAAAAAAAGGGTCAAATACTAGAAAATGTTGAATATGCAAAAATGAAGGAAGCTATCTCTAAGTTATTTCTGTGTCTTCAAACTCTACATTTCATTCAAGACCTACTGGGTGTCAGGCACCCTGCTATAATTTGGAGTAAATTGGACAGTCCTGCTTCTCGTCACCTCAGGAGGGCTTTATGCCTAGGTTAATTAACAGGCGGTGCCTGTCTAGTGCGGTGAGAGGCAGAACGGGGTGGGGGAGTGTCAGAAGTGGGTGAGGCAACTAAGGCCTTGCCCCAAGGCACAGCAGGGTATCCGAGCCAACAGGACAAGCAAACCCAAACCTAAGGCAAATATTTCCTTTTTATAGTTTTTTATGGTTTCAGATATTTTTATAATGAGAAAAAAGTCTGACTTTAGAAATCCAAGTCTGATGTCAATTCTATTTAAAATTCTTCAGAAATGGGGGCGCCTGGCTAGATCAGTCAGAAGAGTGTGTAACTCTTGATCTCGGGGTTGTGAGTTCAAGCCCCATGTTGGGTGTAGAGATAAAAAAAAAAAAAAGAAAAAGTTCTTCAGAAGTACTAGACAATTTCCTAAACCCTCTCTCACACATACCCCTAATGCAGTTCCACACCTCAGTGCCTTTGCACCTGAAGCTTCTACAGCTTGGCATGCCCACCCTCCACCCTTCCCCTGCCACTCACCAGCTCTATCTGCTTGGAAAACATTTACCCTCTGAAACTCAGCCTGAATATCTCTTCTGTGGAATTCTTCCTTTAATCCCATGTAAATCCCTAATACAGAAAGAATCTCTGTATTATGTTTATTTCTCTGAGTGACCTTCACCAAAACTTTCTCTCCTTGAGATCAGGAATGGTGATTAACACCCATCACCTAGTCCTCCGCCTGGCAGCTTATAAGGACCTTGTATCACCACCCCTGTCTGTGCATCAGGGCTCACTTCTGCCTACGTCCAACTCCCCTCCCCTCAAGGAGACGCAAGGGAGAAGGAGACCCTGCTAATGTGTTCCCTCCGAACAAATGGCAATGTCAAGCCACCATTATCAGTCACGGGATCAGTGGGTCCTACGAAGCAGGAACACATGCCTCCCAATTGAACCAGTGTTGCCCCATCCCAAGATCTCTGCTTCCATGTGGCTGGGTAAGTGGATAACAGGTCCTTTTGAGCGCTCTGCCACCTGTCTCCCACCTGTCCCCCAGTTGGGCCACTCCTAGCGTCTGAACTGGAGGAAGCAACCTTTATTCTGACCCAGCACTGGGGCGATGGATGCTTGTGAAGCTTCCAAGAAGTGGCCTCTGGTCCCTGTGGTAGAAAGCCCTCCCCCCCCCCAGGGCCTCGCTGTGGGGTGGGTGTGGGGGGTTGGCAGGGCACAATCTGGGCATTTCTTGGATAAATTCCATCAGAACAGCCCCTAAACCCCACCCTTTTGTGATATAAGCAAGACAACAGACCATGTTTGAAAAGACTAGCCTACTGACAGGGAGAATACAGGAGACCAAGAAGGCCTAGATTCCAACCGTGGCAAAAGCAAAGGGTGCACCCAGTCAGTCACCTGTGAAATGAAGGTCCAGGGCACAGGGTCATGGTCATGATTACATGGCCGTTTGAGCATTGGAAAATATCTCACCAGGCCTCAAATCAACCATTCGAAGCTCTAGAATTAGACGAGAGAGGAGGTTTCTCCACCTCGGCGCACCCTTCTCAGACAGCTGCATCCTGTGCAGGAAAAGGACCACAAGGTCAGAGGCCCATTGCGTAGACCCCCCAGCGTCCTGCCGCAGCTCTGCGCGGGCATGACATCCCACCAGGGGACGCCCCTCAGAGATGGGACCTCACTGACTAACACGCCAGCCCTGAAACGGCTTGTGCCACACACAGTGTTCACGTGACACATTCGGACTCAAATCTACAGAAGACACCCCTCCCCCAAATCGGGGACATGAAATCCCTTACAGACCTCGGGTTTGCACAAGCTGATTGCTTATCACAAACTAGCAGGCAGAACTTCTCGTGGACTGGTTAGGAACGGAAGCATCTGAGTATTACATAGTATGGCTGGATCCCAGGACAGAAGGACATCAGCAGAAAACGGGCGAAACCTAGATGAAGGTTGTACTTAACAGTGGGGTGCTCTATTTGTTTTCTGTTCCTACATAACAAATGGACGACCACGAAACAACACACTGTTACCAACCATTTAAAACAAGACACAATTATTGTCTTAGATTTGGGTAGGTCAGAAGTCCAGGCTCAGTGTAGCTACAGCTTCCCAGGCTGAAATCAAGGCTGGACACACCAAGGATTTCCTTTGGAGATCAGGGTCCTTATTCAAGCTCATTGTGGGAAGAATGTAATTTCTTACAGCCCTAGGACTGAGGTCCCTGTTTTCTTGTTGGCTGTTGGCCTTAGGATGGTTTCAGCTCCTAGAGATCACCCTCAGCTTCTATCCACACAGCCCCTCAATGAGCTGTTCACAACAGGACTCCTTGGTTTCTTCTGGGCCAGCAAGAGTATGTCTGCTATTGATTCTTAAGTCTCTTAAGGGCTCAACTGATTGGGTCACACCTACCCAGGATAATCTCCGCTGTGACTGATTATGCGATAAGGAACCTGTGAAATCCCTTCTGCTGTGTAAAATACCGTGATTATACTGTGCTCTCCTATCATACTCACAAGCCCTACCCACACTCAACGGAAGGGAATGATGCAGGGCACTGGGGGTTGGGGGAAACTTGAGACCATCTTAGAATTCTGCTTACCACAGGTATCAGTGTTAATTTCTTAGTTGGATGATTGTATTACGATCACATAAGATGTTAACAATAAGGGAAACAGGAAAACTGAAGCAATTCTTTCAGTACCTTAAAAAGAGAAACTTAAAAACACGGAATAAAAATCATGCACTTTGGATGGGGCATCCTGGGTGGCTCAGTTGGTTAAGCCTCTGCCTTTGCTCAGGTCATGATTTCAGGATCCTGGGATTGAGCCCCGCATCGGGCTCTCTGCTCAGCAGGGAGCCTGCTTTCCTCTCTCCCTCCACCTGCCTCTCTGCCTACTTGTGATCTCTCTGTCAGATAAATAAATAAAATATTAAAAAAAAATCATGCACTTTGGAATAACCTGATAGCTTGTCAAGGTAACTCTTACAAAAAGACAATGTAAAAAAGTCGATTGAACATTGATAGTCAATATTTATTTCAACTCTAGAAGCCTCTCACTAATGAACTGCCTTTGGCTAGATTGGTTTATGTTTCACCACTATTATTGCTAGGCCTTTATATCACATATGGCTCCTGATATTTTAATCACGTTATCTTTAGTGAGCAAGTCTTACATTATACATACTTTTACATATATTACTTCTCCTTGTATATAAATTCTGAGTGCCAAATCTGTTAACTGCTGATAACTCCTGTATTTAACTTACAAAACCATGTGTACTATGCTATCAAAAAAACAATGTGTTAATAATACAAATTATTTTGGATATACCCAGTTTCATATAACTGGGTAGTCTGATTGAAGTTACATGGTTGGAAAAGTGCTGTATTTTTTTTAATCTCTACACCCAATGTGGGGCTCAAACTCACGACCCCAAGATCAAGAGTTGCATGCTTTTCTGACTGAGCTACCCAGGTGCCCCAGAAGTACAGTATTTTTTAACAATAAGTAACAAAATTGAACACTATCACTAAAAGCATACAGTCACTCTGAGGGAAGTGTCTATACTCACAGGGGTACTTATCAAAGTATAAAGCCTCATTTTCTAAACTTGCTGGTTAAAAGATGTTACTAGAACTGTCAGTCAAACAGAAAAACAATGAATTCAGATTTCTGAATGTTTACCCACAAGTATTTTATTATCAGAAGTGACAAATTGGGGCGCCTGGGTGGCTCGGTGGGTTAAGCCTCTGCCTTCGGCTCAGGTCATGATCTCAGGGTCCTGGGATCGAGCCCCACATCGGGCTCTCTGCTCAGCGGGGAGCCTGCTTCCCCCTCTCTCTCTGCCTGCCTCTCTGCCTACTTGTGATCTCTCTCTGTCAAATAAATAAAATCTTTAAAAAGTGACAAATTAAGGAAAGCAAATATCATCACAAATATTTCATCATAGAAATGTTATAATATAGTTGTCACGTACAGAGTACTTGGGATTTTCTCATCTTCAAATGAGGAAGGTGCTATATCGAGCCAAGGTCTTTATATACAGCCGCTGAATTGAGTCCCTCAATCTTAGGTCAGTTCAGTGTCTCCCTCCCTGCCTCCCCCACCCCCGCAGGGTCCATCTTCCTTGTTTCTGGTTCAGCTCGTAACTTTCAGGCAGTCACACTGCTCTTCCTGTCCCTTTCACCTCCGATCCACTGATGGGCTGACCTTCCCCTTTCTAAATGGCAATGTGATCCCTCCAGTCAAAACTACCACAACAGACTCTGTTTCAGCAGTTCTGACCTTGATGCTGGTGATCCTATCTGGTTCCGCACATCACATACTTCTTGATTTTCAATGCCTCAGTTTCTCGGGAACAAACTCAGTCCTCACGCTACCATGTCAGGCTCCCTGGTCCTAGGGTTCTGTTTCCCTGTCTCTGGTTAACATCCCAAACCTGGGGAATCCTGTGTCGAGGTGCCACACAAAGAAAGGGACAGAATGCAAGGGTAACCAGAATAAAACTACCCCTGTGGTCTGCAAACCCCTAAATTTTACCAGCCTCCATGGCTATTACCTTTCTAGGCCTGAGCCACAGACTCAAACGGGAATTACCAGGAAACATTCATGATTCAAAATCGGCTCCCTCTGGCAGATCCCCTACTTCCCTGGTTAGGAGTGAGTACAAATGAGGCTCTGATCAGGAACCTCTCCTTAACTCTTGGAAATACTGCAGAATCTGTGCTAAAGCAGTAACTGTCCAACAAAAATCTTTAGACTCTTTGGCCAACGTTGTTCTTAATAGGATGGCCCCTGACTGTCTTTTAGCTGAACACAGAGGGGGACACACGCACTGTGGCCAACCCCGTGTGGCACCTGGATTAACACTTCTGCAGAAGCTGGATTCAGCTACCTAGGATCGCTGAGCAAGCCACTTGGCTTAAGAAAGGGACTCCTGAGGTGCCTGCTGACTCAGGTGGTTGAGCATCTGTCTCTTGGTTTGGGCTCAGGTCGTGTTCTCATGAGATCAAGCCCCTCGTGGGCCTCTGCACTTAGCAGACAGTCTGCTTGAGATAGATACTCTCTCTCCCTCTGCCCCTCCCACTGTTCATTCTCTAGAATAAATCAATCTTTAAAAAAAAAGGAGAGAGGAAGGAAGGAAGGAAGGAAGAAATGAACGAACTCCAAGATGATCTTTGTTTGGCTTAAATGATTTTGATTGGTTGGGGTCTTGGGAACCATGACTCCAAAGTGCACGCCAGACAATGGGAATTATCCTGTTTGTAACAGTCACAGTAGCCTCCCTTGTACACATCCTCTCTCAGAGGCTTTAAATGCATATTCACAGCCACTAACTACCAAGTAAATTATCAAAGACTGGAAGGTCAGAAAAGGAATGAAGAAGATGACCAAAGAGAACCTGAAGTCGTGACCTGTGAATACAGCACAGAAGATCAGCAAAAACCTTGAGAGCTTCAGGACGATAGCTGGGAGTGGTGCCAATGCCTGCAGTTTTTATCACATCTCTCAGCGAAGCTGAGCGTCTGACTGAAAGTGGGGAATTGTTAAAAATAAAGTCACTTGTGCTATGTGCATGCCACCAAATTGAGTTACAGTTTCAACCTCTTCCAAGAGTGGAATCTTAAACTGGTCAATCTCAAATTACCTGGTCAGCACCAGTGAGGTCATCTGCCTGACAGAACTCCTAGCATCCCCTCTAAAGGAAGGTGACGTTGCCTGTAACAATCCACTATTTGCTAGTAACTTCCTTGTCTGGGCCCCTTCTGCCCATAAGTCTTTCATTTTGTACAGCTCTTCAGAGCTCCTTTCTATCTGCCAGATGGGATGCTGCCCGATTCATGAATCACGGAATAAATCCAAAAAGATCTTTAAAATGTACTCAGTTGAATTTTGTTTTTTAACACAGGCGAAGGTGAGGACAGTGTTCCAGGCTTGAGGGGTTGCCAACTATAGAAGCCTGAAGTAGAGGTAGGTTTAGTACAGTCAAGGAATAGAAAGGAGGTATGGGGACAGGGAAGCCTAAGATGGGCCACTTTGGTATATTGATTATTTTAAATAAAAGTTACTTAAGAGACAGCCTATACAAGTAGGGCACTCAGACCTTCCTCCTCTGTCTCCCCAGAAAGCAGGAAATAACTCTCCCATCTGAAATTTATCTGTCTTGTATAAATTTAATCCTTAGTTTGGGGGAAGATCTGAGGGTAGAGAATTAATTTTTCCTTCCTTTCAGAGACCAGTGTGACTGGAGCCCGTCAGCCTCAAGGGGGTCAGGAAGCCACTGATGGGAGTTCAAGCCATAGTGACACAATATAATTAACATTTGTTTTTTGGTTTGTTTTTTTTTAAAAGATTTAATTTTATTTATTTGACAGAAGAGATCACAAGCAACCAGAGATGTAGGCAGAGAGAGAGGAGGAAGCAGGCTCCCTGCTGAGCAGAGAGCCTGATGCGGGGCTCAATCCCAGGACCCTGAGACCATGACCTGAGCCGAAGGCAGAGGCTTAACCCACTAAGCCACCCAGGTGCCCCTATAATTAACATTTGTAATGATCATTCTGGGAACTGAAGGAAGAAAAAGGTGGTCTGAGTGGGTGCAGGGAAACAAGTTAGGAAGTTCTAGTAGGAGTCCAGAAGAGGAATGTCAAGCACAATGAAGATGGAGAGAATGGGATGATGACAAGATCTATTTAGTGCCAAAAGAATGTGCTGGAAGGTGGAGAGTGGTGAGGTGAAGAGCACAGCACAATGCCTGAGTATGTGACTTGATCATCCAGGTGGATGGTGGTGCCATTTGCTGAAATTTATAAAATGGAAGGAGGGGCAGGATTCAGGGAAAACGGAACAAAGACATTGAAACCAAGAGTTCTACCCACGATGAGGAAGCCAATAGGAGTCAAGCAGCTGTTTCTGTAAGGATCCGGGCTCAGCCCTGGAGACATTCGGCATCATTACCATATGAACGGTATCTAAAGACAAGGGAGTAGAAAGACTAGAACCCAGCTCAGGTTGATCAAATAAGGGGAAGAGCAAGCAAAGGAAATTTGAGAAATAACATCCCAGTGAGGGAGAAGAAAATCAGGAGGGTATTACGGGAGAGGCCAATACACGAACAAAATATTTCAACAAGGGAATAAGCCACTGAGCCACATACTTCTAAATAAGTCATGTGGGGACTGCTGTTTTTGCAACGTGGAAGTCACCGGTGAGGTTATGGAAAGCAGTTTCAAAGGCAAGTTAGAGGGAATCCAAAGAAGGGTAGAGAGAGGAGAGAATGAAATATAAGTAGAATCAGGATTTACAAATAATTTTTGAGGCACTTACTTGATTATTTCATTTAACTCCCATAATTAATGCCACTTCACAACTAAAACATTACTTGCCTAAAATCTTATAAGTGATGCAAGGGGATACGGCCAAGTTTAGAAATCCACAATGAGATTCCAGAGCTCACATTCTTAAATGTTCATGTGGAATTTCAGGAAGTTGAATATATGAAAGAGGGTTTGAAGTCACCTATGCCCGTGGTTTTCAAACTAAACTGCCCAGAAGCTCTAGCAACACCTCTTTAGAATGATGGCCCAAACTGTTGACAGGGATTGGCTGGCTGGCCATGTGCAGCCTGAACCTACATCCACTCTAGAGCCAGAATTTCAAAATTTCAAAATCTCAATGTTCTCAATATTGAAGACTCATTATTGTAAAGTTCTTCCTGACTTGATCTATAGATTCAATGCAATCCCAATCCAAATCCTAGCAAGTTATTTTATCAGTATCAACAAAGTGATTCTACAGTTCATTTAGAGATGCAAAAGACCCAGAGTAACCAACATAATATTGCAGAAGAACAAAATTGCAAGACTGACACTATGCAACTTCAAGACCTACTAAGAAACTACAGCAGTCAAGATAATATGGTATTGGAGAAAGAACAGAAAGCAGATCAACAGAGTAGGGAGTAGGGAGACCAAATATAGACCCACATAATCAATTGATTTTTGACAAAGGAACAAAAGCGACACAGTGGAGCAAAAATGGTCTTTTCAACAAATGGTGCTGGAACAAGTTCACGTCCCCCTGCAAAAATCAATTCAGAAGCAGAGCTTACATCCTTTACAAACACTAACTCAAAATGAACTGCAGACCTACATGTAAAATACAAAACTATAAAACTCCTAGATGTAACAGAGGAGAAAACGTAGATAACTTTGGGTTTGGTGATGACTTCTTAGATGTAACACCAAAGGCACGATCCATGAAAGAAAGAATCAGTAAGCTGGACTTCATTAAAATTTAAAATTTCTGTTCCGCAAAAGACAAGGTCAAGACAATGAAAGGACAAACCACAGGGTGGGAAAAAATACCTGCAAAAAAGACATATCTATAAAGGACAATTATCCAAAATGTACAAAGAACACTTCAAACTCAGTAACAAAGATATTTTAAATATATATATTAAAAACAAACAACCTGATTTAAAAAACGGGCCAAAGACCTTAACAGACAACTCACCAAAGAAGATAAACAGATGGTAAATAAGTATATGAAAAAGTGTTCCACATGATGTGTCATCATGGAAATGCAAATTAAAACAACAATGAAAATACCACTCAGCACTTACTAGAAAGGCCAAATTCTAGAACACTTAATGTTGGTGAAAATGAGGAGCAAGAGGAAATCTTAATTCATTGCTGGTGGAAATGCAAAATGGTACAATCACTTTCATAGATAGTTGGGTAGTTTCTTACAAAACTAAACATATTCTTATCATATTATCCAGTAATCACAATCCCTGGCACCTAGTGTAGTTGACAACTTAGGACCCAAGAGAAACCTGCACCTGATGCTTACAATGGCTTTATTCCTAATTGCCAAACCATGGAAGCAACCGAGATGTTCTTGTGTAGTGAGTAGATAAACGGTAGCACATACATAATAATGGAATATTATTCAGTGCTAAAAAGAAATAAGCTATCAAACTGTGAAAGGCTATGAAGGAAACTTAAATGCTTATTATTAAGTAAAAGAAGCCAATCTGAAAATATTTGTCTCAGTCCAACTATGTGACATTCTAGAAAAGGTAAAACTATGAAGACAAGATCAGTGGTTGTCACATGAAAAAGTGCTCAACATCACTTGGCATCAGAGAAATACAAATCAAAACCACAGTGAGATACCACCTCACATCAGTCAGAATAGCTGAAATTAACCAGTCAAGAAATGACAGATGTTGGCGAGGATGCAGAGAAAGGGGAACCCTCCTACAGTCTTGGTAGGAGTATAATACAAAATATATAATATATATATATATATAAAATATATTTTGTATTATATTATATATTATTATATTATATTTTTATATACAAATAATATAATAATATATATTATAGTATATTATATATTATCAATACCCTACGACCCAGCAATCACACTACTACTGGGTATTTACCCTAAAGATACAAATGTAGTGATCCAAAAGGGCATGTGCACCCAAATGTTTATAGCAGCAACGATCACAATATCCAAACTATGGAAAGAACCCAGATGTCCATCAACAGATAAATGAATAAAGATGTGGTATATATACACAATGGAATACTATGTAGCCATCAAGATAAATGAAATCTTGCCATTTGCAATGACGTGGATGGAACTAGAGATATTATGATAAGCGAAATAAGTCAGAGAAAGACAATTATCCTATCATCTCTCTGATATGAAGAATTTGAGAGTCAGGGCAGGGAAAAGAAACAAGATGGGATCAGGAAGGAGACAAATCATAAGAGACTCCTAAACTCATGAAACAAACTGAGGGTGACTGGGGGGTAGGGGGGTAGGGATAGGGTGGCTGGGCTATGGACATTGTGGAGGGCATGTGCTATGGTAAGTGCTGTGAAATGTGTAAGCCTGATGATTCATAGACATATAACTCTGGGGCAAATACATTATATGTTTAAAAAAAAAAAAAAGATCAGTGGTTGTCAGGGATTAGGGGAGGGATGAATCAGTGGAGCACAGAGGATTTTTAGGGCAGTGAAACTATTTTGTACGATACCACAATGGTGAATACATGTCATTATACATTTGTCAAAACTCACGGAATGTACAACACCGAGAGTAAACTCTAATAAACTATGAACTTCCGGTGACAATGATGTGTTGAAGTTCATCAATCGTAACATACGTCCCAGTCTGGTGGGTGGTGTTGAGAATGGGGGAGGCTGTGCATGCTTGGGGGCAGTTTATGGGAAATCTTTATCTTCCTCTCAATTTTGCTGTGAACTGAAAACTGCTCTAAAAAAAGTCTGCTTTTTAAAAAAATCAAGTTTCTTGGGCAATTACTTCCTACAGGCGTTGTTGTAAAAACAAGGAGGATGAATTTTAAGCAGTCCCTGAAAGGTAAATAGCCATTAACAACTGAAGGCTTTGCCTTACCTTGAAATCTTCCAATAGTTATTCATGGAAACTATAAAATACACTCAGCACTCACTGATTAGCTCAGGATAGATGACCTACATACATGAAACAGCAAGAAATAAACCTAACACTTAATTCCTTTAAGAATTGGCTATTTGGAATTTGGAGCTTATTTTTTCATAAAAGGTATTTAAGTACTTAATTATCTGTTATTATTCACTCTTTTTGTGAGAATATATTTTTTAAGATTTTATTTATTTTTATTTACAGAGAGAGAGAGAGATCACAAGTAGGCAGAGAGGCAGGCAGAGAGAGAGAGGGGGAAGCAGGCTCCTGCTGAGCAGAGAGCCCGATGTGGGGCTCGATCCCAGGACCCTGAGATCATAACCTGAGCATCGGCCTTAACCCACTGAACCACCCAGGTGCCCCGTGAGAATGTATTTTGAAATGCTTGTTGAAACACCCAGATTGGAAACACCATGAAATTAGCAACTTTAGGTTCAGAGCCCACAATGTATTTATTCAGTCTAAGATGCAATCAATTGTAAAATGAGCTATCCATTTGCACACTTAAAAAAAAAAAAAAGCCACCAAGTGAACGATCACAGAATGCTTTCTTGTTAGTTATTTTATAATTATTGCAAAAGCTTTTAGATAATTAGATTTATCTTCTCTTATAGACCTATATTAAGATATAGATATATATATTGGTTAAGCTATTCCCAACACATCTTCATAGGCCAAGTCTGACTCTTTTGAATCACTGTCATTCAGTTGCTCATGCCCGTATTTTTTTTTCCACCCGATACTCCATTGTGGTCTCTGAGACATTCTTCCAGCTGCCAGACACTCAATACGCCCAGTTTAAGGCTGGTACTGGTTGGTCTCACCAAGTGTCAGAAAAGAAGGCTCTGCCGCTCTGCCTACTTGTGCTCCCTCTCTCTCTGTCAAATAAATAAATAAAATCTTTAACCAAAAAAAGAAAAAAAGGCTCTGACGTCTCTGGAGGACTGTTTCTTGGGAACTGTTTCACAGCTTAACATTAATTTATAGTTGTAACTTCCAGCCATCAGCAACTGTGGGGAAATATCACAGCAATAACTGCTTTCCGTAGCCCATGCTCATGACCTTGATCTCGTCAGCACTTTTAACATTACAGAAAAATTTCAGAGCCTCTTCAAGAATGCTTGAGTTCTATCATCATTTCCTATCTGTCTGAAGTCAATTTTCCTTCAAATCACAAATCCCCAGGAAATAAGCAGCTACAGTTCTAAGTTGGCAGAAAGTTTGATAAATTGACGTCCTACGCCTCAACAGCAGTCCTGTACAACTTATGAATTGGACACAGCAGGCACTTGGGCTTTGAAATGCCTTTCATCTATTTGGAGGGATTACTGATTTCTCCTGTTCTTGAGGTGCGTAACATATCCCCTGGCAGGCAATACTTTTGCTATAACTCCGAAACACAGCTTCGGCTACCTCTATTCTGTCCCAAGTCCCCCAAAGCTCTTGATTATTTGCAAGACAACGGTAACTGTGCTTATTCCTCCAACAAAAATTTGCTTCACTAATATCAAATTTACATCTTGTTGCTGTTTCTATGACTTTTTATGTGCAAAATACTTTTTATTTTAGTGTTGAATTGTGATTTTTTTAAGATTGTATTTATTTATTTTAGAGAGAGAGAGCATGCATGAGCAGGAGGAGCAGCAGAGGGGGAGGGCAGAGTCTGAAACAGACTTGACGGTGAGCATGAAGCCCAACCCAAGATCACGACTGGAGCCAAAACCAAGAGTTGGACACTCAACCCACTAAACCGGCCAGGCTACCCCGTGAATCGTGATTTAATATTTTTGATTATCTTTTTTATGAAATTAACTTGGACATGTGTTTTACCAACAATATATATAAACACAATCACTATGTCCACACCTGCACAATCACAGGTAATGACAACAATGTATCAGCACTTTCATGCCAATGGTGATCACATACTAGCGCAGTAAGAGATAGCCTGATTTCCAAGAGAGTAAAACATGAGAGAGATGTATACGTCAGAATCAGCAGAACACAGTATCTGAGGCATCAATGAATACTCTTTTATGCAAAAAACCATTTCCAAAGATGAACACCAGAAATCCCTTTCTTTGTTGCATATACATGCCAATCCTCCGATGAAGAGATAAATTCACTTCCCTGCCGCCCCCTTCAATCTGGGTTGGCCTTGTGGCTTGGCTTGCTGTCACTAGTAGAATGTGGCAGAGCAGCCAGGGTCCCTGCTGGTTTGCCCAGCCCAGCTAACAGCCTCAATCCCCTTCGGCTTCTACCCACTATGCCCCACAAGCAAAAGAGCTATACTATGTAGCACGTAATTAGCCTTAAATGGGATTAGTAGGTCACTTCTCCATTTCCTTACCTATGGATTCATAATGGACACAAGATGCTTCCAGGGTTAATCGAATGAAATATTATAGATGTCTGAAATGGAAGTGAACTCTTTAAAACTGATCTATCTCCTTATCAAGGCAATGTTTTCTAAGTTAATTAAGTATGGAGCAGCAAGTCCTCCATGAGGACACTTTTGATTAATTCTTAATTATGAATGCCCACGTATGTCCTCCAAGTGGGCAAAAATGTAGTGTGAGGAGATAAAGAAAAAAAGGCAGAGGAGTTAAAAACATACCACTTCTGTTTCTGATACTTTAAAAATTTATCAAATGTTATAAAATGGCTTAAAAAAATATCTACCTTTAGGATGGTTTTCAAAACAGTGAGAACATACACAAATCGCAGCATACTTATCACTTAATTTGATCCTCTTTGTCCTTACGTGTTGCTAAGAGACTGTCTTTTTCAAGGCTCAAATACACAGATTTTTCCAAATTTAGAAAATGGGAGAACTTACAAAAGCTCACAAAGCTTCAAAAATGCAGCCAGTCAGAAGTAAAAATGTATTTGGTAATGATCAACCCACATTTCTCCAAACGACTTCCTGAAATGTATTACTGAATGCCTGAGTAATGCACACAAATTTAAAAATTTATCATCTCAGGTTATGTAGCTTTCTTAAGTTTACACACATTAACATATAGGATATCCCTTCATTTCTTCCTAAAGGGGAAAGGACAACTGAAAGACAAACAGCCTTCAAGAGTATGAAAACAATTATGAGGCCGCTAAAAGGCTTGGTGTCCATCAGGATTTCTGATGAGTGTTCAGGGCATGTTGATCATCATTAGGGATGAACTGTAACCAAACCATCAGTATGTGGAGCAGGGAAAGAGAACCCCTATTAACAGCAATACATGCTGTAACTAATGTTCTTGTTCCTTGATTTAGAAATCAGGGTATACAGTACATCATATTGTTAACCATATACATTATAGGACCATGGTGTTACAAGAGTCTTTATTCTTTTCCTTAAAACTTCCTCAGGGCGCTTGTGTATTTGTTTATGGTTTATTAACTGCCTGACATGGAGCCTGGGAAAATAAAAGGTAATAGGTATCCCTGACAACTAAAGGTCAAAAGACCCCAACACAACTGATAACAGAATGTAAATCGATGGGGAAATGGCTAAATTGACAAGAAGGTGATAGATAAGCCTTGGAGGCACACCCCTCCCTTTAAAAAGGCTGTATTTTTATTACATTTTAAAATATCAAAGCACTAGAAGAGCTTCTATAGGGGTACCGACACTAATCACAGGGAACCTCAGGGACAGGCCAACTTGGCTGAGAGAAAAATCAACAGCCTTTATTTGTATAAAGCCACCCAACTAGATGCACCCAGCAAGACCACGGGGCTCCAAGAACCCAGCAACCCAGCCCGCCCGGCGCCATCTGCAAAGCATGCACACCATCCGGAGGGTCCACAGGATGTAGCGGGACTAAGAAAATCCAAATGTGGCCCCGATTCTGCCAGTCAGGTAAGTCGTTCAACTTCTCTGACTGCCCATTTCCTCATCTGGATAAGAAAGCAGTGTGTGGAGGGCACGAGGGGCGGGCAAGGCGCTCATGTCTTCCGAGCACCCCCTACATGGCCATGTCCATACACTGTACACTGCACCATCTGAGCTGCCCACTGGTTCTCAACTTTACAAGGAGGGAAGCAAGGCCACGGGAGGGAGAACGGACGGGAAAGTTCACCTCACCAGTTTTGTCTCTGGAGATAGAAGCCAACTTGGGATGGCCGTCTCAATGCTCCCACGTATCTCTGCCTCCAGATGCCGTGGCGTCGCTTCCAGGTCCCTTCTCCGCTCTGGCCCTCTGGGCACACTCTCTGGCTCCCCCCACCCCCAGTACCTGAACCCAGACACGCTCCTCAGTGTTCTCAGGGCCAGTGAAAATCCCCTGTCTGTAGAACATGAGGAAGTTGGGAGGCCACACAACGTCAAGGCTCGTCCAGCTCTCTGTGCGCACGGCCGGATACATTTCCGCAACAGGTGGTTTGCTCAGAACGGAGCAAAGCGGAGACTGCTGTCCCGCAAGCATGGTGCCTTCTAAGCGCAGCGGAGAGCTCGCTGCCGAAAGCGAACAGCCACACTCCCCGATACCATATGTCCCCAGAGGCACCGGCCAAGTCTCCAAAGCCACGTTCTGTAAACCCTTAGGAGGCGAGTTTAACATTTATCATGAGAAAATGATAATTATCAGCAACCAAATCCAAACAGTTTTCCTATTTCTATTTTTAAATGACCTGAATTAGAAGACAAGACTGAGGAACATAAATAATGGAACCCGCTGTCTGGTTTCATACAAAGCTTGCCACTTTACAGATAAAATCCGAAGCCCACCAAAGAGAAACTGTGACAGTTTATGCCCTCAGGCAACACAGGCCTCTTGGGTAAAATTATGTTTTAGGGCTGACAGGAGCTGCCAGTGGTACTTGCTCTAAAACTAAGAACATCTTTATGAAAGTTGCTGCAACAAAAGAGCAACCGTATTAGTACACATACACTGAACGTTAAGGTGATCAAGCTGAATTTAAAAAGCTGTTCTCCACATTCCTAGCAGGTAAAGGAAACTCTGGCTATGTGTGCTATCCAATTAAAGACTATTAACATGCTGTAAGGCGCCATGGGAGCAAGTCCCAGACAGGGGGGGACAGAAGACAGATCTGTTCCAGGCATCCCAGGGGCTCCTGAATGCCACTCACCCTCAAAGCCGCAGGGGCGAGTAAAAGAGGTTTGGGTTCCAAATTAAGGCAAGCAGGGGGAAGTTCTAGAAGGCACCTGGCTGGGTCCATCAGTACAACATGCAACTCTTAATTTGGCGGTTGTGAGTTCAAGCTCCACCTTGGGCATGAAGCCTACTTAAATTTCTAAAAAGGAAAAGAAAAAAAAGCAATACATAATTTTTTTTTTTTTTTTACAAAAGTTTAAGACTTTTTAAAATGTACAGAGCAGAGATATTCTGGCACTGTTTTTTAAACTGCCCAACACTAGAACATTTCCAGACAAACTAGACAACCTCATTTCCAGCCATCTTTGGCATAGTCAAATGAGGATCAAAGCTAATGGGGCACCCCCATCCTAACCCTGGTAGCATCCTACCTTCCCCTTGCTGGCTGAGGCTTTGGAGAAGTCGTTTAACCTCTAAGAATCAATTCTTCATCCACATAGTAACATTCTGTCATGATAAAGCGATTTGAGGATTAATTAGGATAATACATGTACAGCCCTTAACCAAGTACCTGACGCATAGGAAGGGCTCAATACTGGTCGAGGCTCTGATGACTGCAATAATTATTGTTACTCCTAACAATGACAGAATGAGTGGAAATGGCATCAGTGAAGGTCCACTTTAGGTGATGGACCCACCCGTGATTAGAAATGTTTAGCCAGTTTAGACACAACCATACATGCCTATTTCCTATAGCCACAGAAGGATATTCCCAACAAGTGGACTGATCTCATCCTATTAGACTAAGTATTTGACCACTGCTTTTTTTACAGAGTACTCAGGTAGCAACCATAATGGTGGATTTGGGGGACACAACCACACTACCACACATGGATATTTCACTTTGTAGGAGACACAACCATATTACCCATTGTGGCTATTTACCTTTGTAAAGCAACTCTAAAGGCTACTGCCCACCCTCTTCCTGACTAACACATGGACAAACTGACCCTAGACTGTCAGGAGTCAAGTTTATGGCTACTGCGTTTCAGAAATCATCAGATTCCCCGTTCTTCCATTTTGAATTGACTAGTAAGACTCATTTCTTTAAAGATGCCTCCATCAACCTCAAGTTTGAAAGCCTCTCCAGCACTTTAAGATTGAGATAAAAACAGCTGGTGAAGGGGTGGAAGCATGTCAGTGGCAAATACTCTAAAAGGAGAACACAGAGCTTGGCTGAAGACAAAGCAACAGGAAGTCAAGCACACGTTTGGTCCAGAAATACCCTGAAGAATTATTTCAAGACTTCTATCCTTGATGCAATCTCATCCTCCATATTTTAGAGCTTTTCTGACATTTGGAGAAAGGGGTAAGAGACTAACAATGGTGGATAAAATGGATTCTGGTTAAGTAACAACTAGGCCTGGGAGTCAGGTATTACTTAACTGCCAAGGATAGAGACCCTGTCCAAGCTCTTAGATCCAGTAAGAGAGGAAACTGATAGAGCTCACCCATCCATCTCAACCCCGCCAATGGCAGAAAAAAGTCAACTTCACTTAAGATTTTTGAACTTGAGGGGTGCCTGAGTGGCTCAGTGGGTTAAAGCCTCTGCCTTCAGCTCAGGTCAGGATCTCAGGGTCCTGGAATCAAGCCCCGCATCAGGACTTGCTCTGCGGGGAGCCTGCTTCCCCCTCTCTCTCTGCCTGCCTCTCTGCCTACTTGTGATCTCTCTCTGTCAATTTAAATAAAATCTTTAAAAAAAAAAAAAAAGATTTTGAACTTGAGAAGTACCAAGTAACCCAGCACCATGCCCAGTTGTCATTGCAGGGGGGCAGGAAGGAAAGGAGAGGAGTGCAGAGTCTAAAAGAATTGAACACTTTCAGAAAAATATTACTTAGAAACTGGGTTTTATATATTTATTCAAATCAAATTTGTAAGGGACTACCAGTTTCTAGAAGAGAACTGAGCAATATAAGGGCAACTCAAAAATTTGATGTCGGCAGACATGTTCATAGTCAACCTAATTACTGAGTAATCTATTTCTGAAAGTGTTTCTTCTGGAGTAACCCTATAATAGAAAGTCTTCATGGCTGATGAAACCTTATAGCACAAGAAGAACAGGGTAGAGAAACAAGAGACAAACCCAAGTTGATTAAAACTGCTCATACTGCCACCACTTTGACTGCATTTCATGCAGTGTTGGTACTTCTTGTGTACTGAGATACCACTGAAAAAGCCTTCAAAAAGACTACTCCATTCAGCATCGAAACAAAAAGTGGCTGTGTGCGCACAGAGGCCCACAAACAGAACTGTGGGGTATCGAGTTGAGTATTAGCAAAGCAAATTTTTCTTGTGCCATATTTTCTTACAAGGCTATAACCCACTGCTTCATGAGACCTAAGAAAGGAAGAAACTCATCAGTAGACAAAGCTATGCACATTTTGTCATGATAAATAGGCAGAAGGATTGTTGTGACCTACCAAGCAACCAAAATGAAGGCAGAAGAAACTGTCTCCTTTGGAACAGAGGAAGAAAATTTCAAAGCCACGGAGGCTGGTGTGATCTAGTCAGGAGTCACCCAGGACCATCGGCACGAGCTCTGTGTCACAGTTAAATTTTCGATAGGGTTTTTCTCTCACTAGGTTACAGAAGAATAGTGTACCTAAAATCAAAGACGTTTTAGTACACAAAATGTTAATTTCTTGAAAAAAAAAATCAACGCAAGCCTATAAACTTCAAAAGAAAGATGTTCTGGGGGCGCCCGGATGGCTCAGTAGGTTAAGCCTCTGCCTTCCACTTGGGTCGTGATCTCAGGGTCCTGGGATGGGCCCTGCATGGGCTCTCTGCTCAGCGGGGAACCTGCTTCCCCCCCTCTCTCTGCCTACTTGTGATCTCTCTCTCTGTCAAATAAATAAATTTAAAGAAAAAAAAAAAGAAAGATGTTCTGCAGCACTGACGCAGGCATAACCCAATAGCTGCAGCCGCCTTTGCCATGCTAACAGCAGTCCTGGGCACCCCGCCCACCCACCAGCAGGGTCACTCCAGAACCAGACGCCCTGGGTTCAAATTCTGACTCAGCGACTTACTAGTTCTAAGACCCTGGGCAAGTGATTTATCTGTTCTGAGCTTCAGCTTCCTCATCCACAAAATGGGGACAATAGTGCCCATATTCATAGGATTGTTACAATAAATAAATGAGACATTATTTGTAAAGAGCTCAGAATAATCCCTAGCAGAGTGAACCTCACACAAGTACTCATTAAATGAAACCAGCACCCCAATTTGGGCTTCAAACTACTCTCCAAAGAAAGAAACCATGGATTCTTTGAGAGTAAATGATGCTATATCTTGGGGCAGGAAAAATTAAGGATGGTCAAGGCCCAACTTGTGACTGCCAGAAAGGTAGAAGGCATTCAAGGTGGTCATAGGTAGGGCTGAAAAGACAAATCATGGGCCAAAATGGGACCACAAGGGCATCAAAGGTAGTAAAGCAATCCAAATGTGAAAGGCGGGACTCCATAATGATACCCAAACAAGAAAAGTCAATCTAAAGCACACGTGGAGCCCTTATCATGCAAAATGAGAGAAGAATATCAGTTGTTTTTCAATTTTAACAAGTGGAAGAGTGCTAGGCATTTTGTTTCATCCAGCAAGTATTTTTTAAGTAGAGAAGGATGAATCCACGAACTTAGTAATACTCATCCTAGCCAAGGTAGAGTATGCAAGTAATAGGAAGGTCTTAGGGGGAAAGAAAACTGAACAGTGTGTCAAGATGATGAATTAGCTAAATGTTCTAAGAGCTGCACTAACTGCAGACTTCATCCCTCATATCCTAGATGATACTCTTCAATGGCCCTACTAACTGGAGCACAACAGTAATTAAATGTAAGCTTCCAATGATGCAAAGAGATGAGGCAAATATCCAGGTGACAGGGCAATGGTTTATGAAACACTAGCCAAGCAAAATTTGGAAAATTAAACATTCTGGGGGAAGCACCATGCTGCAAAAAATTAGGACCTGTATGGAAAGCACAGCTCTATAATCTCACCGATACAACAAATGGAAGACAAATATAAAACTGGGCCTAGCCAGAGGACCAGCAGCTTGGATTTGATGAATGCAGGGATGACCAAAAATCAATTGGCTGATAACTAGATCCTGTCTTCTTTGCTGCTCAGACTATTTGTCTGGCTCTGTAATTGTGGAAACGTACTATTATATTATCGTACCCCTAGGGAAGAATACAAATACGTATTGCTGTAACACTAGACGTTATTAAAAAAAAAATGTTGGCATAAGCCTCGGAAAGTAAACAAACAAATTTCAGAACAACAAATAACCCTATTCTTGGTTCAAGTGGGTTATAGGTTTCTTTTTCTTTTTTTTAAGATTTTATTTATTTGACAGAGAGAGAGAGATCACAAGTAGGCAGAGAGGCAGGCAGAGGGAGAGGGAGAAGCAGGCTCTCCGCTGAGCAGGGAGCCCGACATGGGGCTCGATCCCAGGACTCTGGGATCATGACCTGAGCTGAAAGCAACCGCTTAACCGACTGAGCCACTCAGGCGCCCCGGGTTATAGGTTTCTTAATCAACAGATCTTTGTGGGCTGTTTACAGTGTTTGGAGTATTCAAAAGAATCCTTATAGTTTAAAATGTTAAAAGAAATCTAAGTCTATAATCATGTTTAAATGATAGAACCGTTTAAGAAATTTTCAGTTTAACCGCCAGAGCACTAAAGTACACCTAATAGAAGGAGCTTCTCCCCACGAACAAAAATCTTTGGACAGTAAACACGAAAAGTGGGTCACCAACAGAATGTCCAGAGGGTGTAAACTGTGTTTCTCCACATGAAAGACTACTGAGAAATACAGTAGTCCCCTTCTTCCATCACAATGACCCCAAGGAAAACAAAAGATAAAGGCAACAATAGAAAAAGACATGAGAAAGAAATGCTACACACTTGATAAGTGTTGTTCTTCCGTAGTTTGTCTATTAAAAGTAGGACATGGGAATAATTGGAAATTCACCACAGCAACTCCAGCGTCAGTTTGTTGCATAAATGTAATCAGACATATATAGCATAACAACAAACTCTTTCTCTACTTTGAACTAAACGAATCTGAAAGGACTAGGAATGCTAACGTGTCTAGAGTAATTAAAAACAACGGTGAAGTTCTAGATGTGGAAGAGGGTGAATGGAGGGAGAAAAGCTCCTACGATTCCACTGACCCATTTCTCTCTGAAGAAGGGGTGAAACAAAAACAGATCTCTTCCAAACCCTTGGGTCTCTGTTAATCCTTGGCACCTACTCTCCTTACAAATGTAAGGTTGTCTTTAGAAAGGCTGGATATCATTCCTTCCATAACACTATATCCTGCCCCCCCCCCACCACCCTGCACCTGAGGCAGGCAATGTGAATGCCAGGGACAAAGACAAGAATGAGAAGGACATTCGTTGAGCACCAATATCTGCCAAGCACCAGGTGGGGAAATTTCCATTATCATCTCATTCTATCACCATGACTCTTGGCAACTGGGTATCATCACCTTACTTTTATAAACATGGAGAAACTGGAGTTCTGAGGAAATGAGCGAATTGCCCAAGATCGTCAGAACAATGGTGTGTCCAGGTTCGCAGCCAAAGCCTGCAGGTGCCCCCATTGTTCTGTGTCCTGTGTCCTTTGGGTTCTCTACCCTCCTCTTTATACTGGGACTGTCCCTCTGTTTCTGAAGAATCGCCAAATCAAAAACTTTGACTCTGAAACTCAGAAAAAGCACTGTAAATACACCTCTGGTCTAACTGTCCTCTGTTTATCTGATGAATATTTCTTACAGAGCACCCCATTCAGGACCGCTCCTTGTGTAACCTGAAAAATCTGAATGCACACCTGTTTTCAACAAGGGACACAAACGCCCATCCTCAGTTTTCTACCAGCCAGCCAGGGTGATGAGCTCTCCATACCATCCCACCCTTTAGCTTTAGGTCTGGGAAAGGGGGCCGACAACACCCAGTTCCCAGCAGCTGCAGAGGAAGTACTCTCTCTTCGTGATGGTCCTCACCATGTGCTCTCTACATTCAGTCAAGACACAGGGTCACAACTTTAAAACCAGCCTCTAAGGCTATTAGTGCAACATTAATTGAGACCATTTTTAAAAGCTTGAGGCAGAAATTAACATTCCATTTATTTCAAAATATAGTGCACAAGAGAAAAATACGTGTGAAGGACAAGTAGAGGACAATCTGCTTATTGATTTGCTACCAGTCACAATCACACATATATAACAGCTCATCAGGAAGTGAGTCTTGCTAATTTTTATTTTAAAAAGCCTACCTGGGGAAAAAAAAAAAAAAGCCTATCTGAAAAGGCAAGAAAAGCATATTTCTATTAACAAAAGTCATTTACTATTCCAGATAAATGCAAGCAGAGGACAACCACCAAGAATGCCACATGAGGTTGGGTAGGATGTCACTGCACAAACATGCCGGCTGGGTGTCAACATGGGCCTCACGGACTGGCTCTACCCACTGGGAGGTATGGAGTTCTCATTAAAGTTCACACATGGGTACCACAGAGCTCGGAATGGTTATATTATTCATAAGACCCGGTGCAAAATGAAAACAGGAGGTCCCCTGTTCAAAATTTATAAAAACTTCACGACGGCAATGACAGAGTCTCTGACCCCTCCCAGGACTATTCTACACGCACACGTCACTCACTCATGCAGCCAGACTTGCACCTGGGCTAGCCATAGCCCCCAGCCCCAACCACAAGGATAATTACAAACAAAACTTTGAGAAATATCCTCTTTTACCCCCATACTTCCCCAAAAAGTTAGCTTGATGAAACCAAAGCCAATTTAAAAAAAAAAATACATATTTGATTCTTGTTTTTAGGCAAAAAATGTACAGCTTCTATGACACAGGAATAAGAAAGAACTAAAAATTTAATGTAATTGCTGAAATTACAACCTTCATTTTTACAAGGAAATACCACAAAAAACTAGGCTAGTACCCCAGGGGATAACCTTGAGAAACCATCCCAGAAGACAGAACAAAGAGCAAAAAGATGAACAAAGAGCAAAGATAAAGCCTCACATAAAAATGAAAGAGGAGAACCCTAAGGATCTACCCATTGAATATAAGCTTCCTCAACAAATGATAGTTGTTATTAAAATGTCACATTTTGCAAGGGCACAGAAATGTACTTTAACCACAGGTAAGAAGGCAGAGCAGCAACAGAACAAAACTGATAATAAAAAGTACAATTTAAGAAAATATCTCTAAGTTTTAGTCAATAAGATTGAAAACTGAGAGTGCTGATGGAAATCAACGCAAAAAATAATGCAAAACCTGTAAACTCCCTAAATTCAATGAATATTATAAATATCCCAGCCCAAACAAAAACTCAAACCCAAAATATCTTGCCTTGTTTTTTTTCTGCTGCTAAAATGAACACCTCAAGATCATGACCTCCTGATTTTACATAATCCTAAATCCAATGACAAGTGTCTTTCTAAGGGTGAGACAGAGGGAGATTTGACCCAGACAGAAGAGGAGACACATGACTACAGAGGCAGAGACTGGAGTGATGCAATCTCGAGCCAAGGAAGACCTGAGGCCACGTGAAGAAGCTGAGAGAGGCAAAGAATCAGTCCTCCCCCTAGAGCCTTCACAAGGAGTACAGACCTGCCAACACCTTGATTTCAGACTCCCAGCCTCCAGAACTGTGGAGAAATTAACTTCTATTGTCTTAAGTCACCTAGTTGGTGATACATTTTTACAGCAGCCCTAGAAATCAAATACATTAGGCATCACTCAACAAAGACTTAGTCTTATTAAGTAAGCTTCAAGACACTACTTCTCTGGCCTAAAAGTCCCAGGCAGGCAGAGGGCACAGAATTGATCCACCCGATAATTAAACTGGAGTGGACAACCACCAAGCCAGAGTGGTGGCCAGGAGGGAGGGGGATCTGCAGCCAGATGCAGGCACCCCCAGCCAGCTGGCTTCACAGTGTGGCCCTATCTATTTCTTGACCCCTTGATTTTAGGCAAGTCAATTTGTCTGGAACTGAAGGGGAGCAGAGTATGTCACCCCAAAATATACCTCTTTAGCATAAAGATCATCTTCAGCTGGTTATTTTTTTTTAAAGATTTTATTTATTTATTTTAACAGAGAGAGAACACAAGCAGGCAGAGAGGCAGGCAGAGGCAGAGAGAGGAGCAGGCTCCCCGCCGAGCAAGGAGCCCGATGCGGGACCTGATCCCAGGACACTGGGATCATGACCTGAGCCGAAGGCAGCTGCCCAACCAACTGAGCCACCCAGGTGTCCCTCAGCTGGTTATTTTTAAGTAACAGCAAACACAAGAGAAGCTCTGAAAACCTGGAAGGTTCCTTTTAATAAAGTTATTTACATTTATAAGAAAAATATCCAAGTGTAAGGATGTCTCCCCCTCTGCACCAAGAACAGAAGGATGACTAAATCTCTGGAAACTCTTATCAATGGAAAAGGCCAGGATTTAAATCTGTGTAACAACCATACACACAGTGTTTGGGCAGGTAACCTCCCATAACTGGCCCCTCCCCAACACTGTCTTTTGTGTTTAGATGAAAAAGGTACTTAAGGTGATAGTTTTGGACACATCAGGGAGTTACTCCGTTTTCCTGGGCACCTCCCATGTATGTAAAGGGTGTATGTAGTATTAAACTTCTCTTTTCTCCTGTTAATCTGTCTTTTATCACAGGGGTGGGTCTAAGCCAAGAACATAGAAGGGTGGAGGGAAAACTATTTTTCCTCCCTACAAGACCCCCTTATTTCCTTATTATGAGATTTGCTGCATTTATGTGCCAGGCCTATACAGGGCTGGGAATAAAGCAGTAAGGAAAACAGATGCAGACCCTGACCTGAAGGAGCTTCCAGGAAAAGTGGAGTATATACTAAACGAGTACTTTCAAGTAATTATTTAGCATGTTTTCTTTTTCCCCACATTTGCTAATCATCACAGACACCCTAGGAGTTAAGACTATTCCCTGGCTCACAGATGTGGAAACTGCCATTAAGTGTCAGCTAAAAGGAACAAATTTGGATTAGAACTTGGCCCTAAGGGCTCTGGAGCCCATTTCTTTTAACACGACACTAGTCCCTCCACTGGGCCCTGCTTACTCCTGGAAAATGGAGCCACCATTTATTTACCCAGTTTCTCAGGCCAAAAGCTCTAGCATAGTCCTTGACTTCTCTCCTCCTACCTTCACCCTCCCCCCAACAATATTACAAGCTGTGAAACTACACTAGTTTGCCAAACTTTTAAACCCTATAGTAGTTCTTATTCTCCCAAAAGACACATTTAATTTAACAAGATTTTTAATGAAATGCAGCATTCAAAATCTGTCAAGTTTGGGGATGTTTTCTGTTTGGGTTTGTTTGTTTTATTACATACTATACTTCCAGGAAATGTGTTTTTATTTTGTCCAATTCACTTACTGACTCTGTTAGGCTGGCGGGCCCAGGGACACCAAGTGTGGACAAGATGGCCACTGAGTTTCACAAGATGGTAGCTCGGGACTTTCCGCCATGGGGCTTCCTGTCTCAGAGACTTTCCAGATCACCCCACAAGGACGAACAATCTGACTGGTGGACTTTGGATTCCTTTTTCTTTGTAATGAGCTGACAATTGATTGGTGTATTTTGTATCCCTCATATATATTAAACCATAGCCAATCAGATACCAGCAAACCTTCCACACCCTAAGGGCCCTAATTAAAAACCCCTCAGCCCTACCCCTCAGTGCAACTTCCTTGGCCCTGTCCTAACCAGGACCAAGGAACCTCACCCGAGAGCACTTCCATTAAAGCTTGCCTCGATTCTACGCGCCTGGCTCTTTTCCACCATCGGTTCAAACCTGACAGACTCCACTTACCGAAGTGTGGCATTCAGCATTACTTAAGAGGTATGTTTGGAGTTACTGTGTGCAAAGCCAGTCATCCTCTGGACCTCGGTATTTACTTACTTTCAGGTCTTCGCACATAGGTTTCCACTTCAGGGAAGGCGCTGGCTAATTCCCACTAATCCCACTCCTCCCTCAGTCTCAGCTCTGACTACACACTCTGCAAGGGCACCGACCATGGTTTTCCTTTTCATAGTGTCTCCAACATCCATCACATCGCCTGATATGGAGGAGGCATTTAACAAATCTGCTTTAACAAGGGAACAAATGTCACCTGCCCAGGAAAACTTCCCAACACCACACCTTAGGGTTAGGCAATCCGTCCTTAACATCCTTAACACCCTAAGCCTCCCCCTATAATAGCACGTATCTCCTGATACTTTATCTCCTTTGCTAAATTAAATTCTAGAAGGCCCATGTTTTATCTTAGTTACTGTTTAATCCCAAAGTCTTCCACAGCACCTGGCAACATCTGTTAACTATCCTTATTAAATCTTTGAGTAACTCACCTGTTACCCTTTCTCAATAAAGGAAAGGATGACCTCTACTTCATAATACTCAATCGAACCTGTAATGCCACAAAGTGGTGATTCTATTAGAGGACTCCAATTAGAAATTCAGATGACATAGTAAAACCAACTTAGTGAGCTAGAGAGCTCAGTCATTTAATCAGAAAGTATTTTCTTCACAGTCCCTATTTGCCTGAGATATTAAGAAAATTTAGAAACACTTTCATAGGCCAGGCAACCAGTAACTAATTTTCCAAAAACTGCAAAATTTTCAAAGTGTGTTAGCAAGAATGGGCTAGATTATTGGGCAGTAATGAAGTTTTATTTCTCACACACCCCACATGTCTATCTTATAATGGCTCCATGTCTTAACAGGGAGGACAGAGCCTCCACAATCTTGAGGGCCAGAGGGTAAGAAAAGGAAGATGGTGAACAGCCGTGTGCCCAGGAGGAGAACTGGAAATAAGTGGTAAAAGGCATTAGTGACCACCACAGGAGGTTTGGCAGAAATGTAAACATTCTACCTATGGCATCACAGAAAGTAACACTAAATCAATATACAGACTCAATTTCTTGCTTTAACAAAGATAGCAAGAGAAACACAGGTTACTCCTCATTATATGTCAACTCATCAAAAAAAAAAAAATCCACTGTAACGTAATTGGACAAGAACACACCCATGTTCCCAGAAAAACAATGTAACAGAATTTTATTAACAGACCAATGTAGCTCTAGAAACTAAAAGCAGATTTGTTCCCCAGCTGTTCATAGGTATTGCGCTCAGTGAGGTCTCAACATTATCCAACTGCTTCCACCTGGCACTGTCAAAATCCATTAGCTCGTGAATGACGCATGGGCACGGAATATCTACCATGTCCTTTATGACTCCCATAATTTACAGTCGCATTTCAAACAAATACAAATTCAGATTCATGCAAAGCATACAAAATCGTCAGGCACAGTGAAGGGATGACCACAGCAGAGGAGACCACGCAAAAAGTTTAGGAGAGAGGTAAGGCTGAAGAGAAATCTAAATTCCAAAGACAATGGGTATAGATAAACTGCTAACAGAGTGAAAAGAAGGGTGGGGGGGGGGGCGCCTGGAAAGCTTGGGAACACCACCACAATTTAAGGAAGATTACTAAGAAACGGGAGCATGGCTAGAAAAACAACCAGAGGAAAGGGTCCTCCAGAAGTTAAGAGATATAAGAGGAGCTCACGGACTAGAGTAAACACAACAGTTACTGCCCCAGTGAAGATGTGGAGGGTGAAAGAATTTCTGAAGTGACCATTTGAACCTAAAAAGTCACTGGGACCTCCACCGACCATCTTCCCAAGCAGCACCGCAGCAGAAGCACTGCACGGAGACCACCCCCAGCTTCTGAAGCGCATCCTACTCTCACCTTCCAGGTACCTTGTTCTCCTCAGCCCCTCCACTGGCTGGCTGACTTCCTGAAGGTTCCACTCCAGCCTCAGGTCCTGTGGGAAGCCTTCTCCGACATCCCCACCCTAGCTAGCTGTGTGTTCCTGCTTCGCACCCTGTGACACCCTGTGCTCGCACCTGTCAGGACCCCCTGCACCACCCACTGTCCCGTGTTCAGTTGGATGCTCATCCACTTGGAAGAGGCTTATCTTATTTGTCTTTGTGTTCCTAGTGCTCAGAAGAGTTCTTGGCACAGGGTAGGCATTCTGTGTATGTTTCTGCAAGAAAGGAAATACAGGGGTTACAGAAAAGAGAGCAATAGTATGCCCAGTAACCTGAAGGGGTGATGCAGACTGGAAAAACGAGTATGTTGCTTGACCCGAAAGCAATGACTTAACAAGTCTACAAACAAAGGGTAGGCAATGGAAAGGAAAACAAGCAAAAAATGGAGGAAATGGAAGACAAGATATGAATGTATGTGATGGGGGAGGGTGGGTGTTTACACTTTGGGCAGAATATTTCTCCATCCGAGACAGCAGGGAATAAAAAGGGATGACGTGGAAGACATCCCAGGGTGGCCTGGGAAAGGAGCTTGTGCTGAAGAGAGATTCAGTAAGGAGAGAAGGTAAGACCCTCTTGTCAACACAAAGGGGTTCAGGAATAGGATTGATGATTTGGGGAAAGGAACAAAGGTCTGGAAAGGTACTGTGGAGACTGGTAAGAAATCAACTGGAAATGAGCTAGTGTAACTGAAACGATATAACCTCCTTACTCTTCCTCTAAATGCCCAGTCAGTCCACTCCTGTCCATCTTTCTTTCAAATGTTCCCTCAAATCCTTCCTTTCCAGTCAAGGATTCTTCTTGGTTTATACAATTAGTTCCCACCTAGACCATTACAATTGTGTAATCTGCTGTTTCCTTAACTGTGTTCTTCAAATTGCTATTAAGTGTACTTACCAAAAAGGAGAGGGAAATGGATGAGTCTGTAGTCAGGGTAGGCTTAGGAAGCAATTCATCATCTTCCTCAGGTTAGAGTTTCAAAATTCACATCAGTGGATTAGAAGCTCTAAGACACCCTGCAGAGAAACCTGCTTAACTCTACCCCAGCATGGCTGCAGGGCGTTTTTCTCTGGTGGCACCTATTAAATATGTAATGGAACCCACTTTCCCACTATAGCTTCCATCCACAAACATATGCTACTAAGTACCACCATATATTAGGACAGGTAGATTATGCTGCAGTAATAAACATTCTCCAAATCTTAGTGGCTTTATACAAAACATGTTGATTGACGAAGACATAAAGGCTACCCCCAACTGCCACCGGGCCCCAACAGGGACTCTACTGACTGAGGCCCCACCAACCTCTGGCTGAAAACCACCTGAGACACATAGACTCCTCATTATTGTACAAGAAGATAATGCTGGAAGGTGTTCCAGGAACAATGAAATGCTTCAGCCTAGAAGTGTCACTTCTGTGAAGTGTCACTTCTGCTCACAACAATTGGTCAGAACTAATCGTCTGGGCTCACTCAGCTGAAAAGGGAGAAGACTGTAAGCCTCCCACATGGCCAGACAAGAGAATGAGAGAAGAGGAAGCACTCCAGGTCTTCACCACATTCCTCCTCCTCAGGCCCCAGCAGTCCCCACAACCTGCCAGCTTGACATCTAGAAGCCTTCTAGCTGTCCCCTCTTCTTTCCTCTGAACAGCACACCTTACCTTCACCTGTTTCTCTCCACACCGGCCAATTATTTTTCCCAAATACAAATCTCGTGTCACCCCCAACACCTACTAAAAAATAATCCCTTGTTGACTGCTCACTGCTTACATACAAAGTTCCTCATCATAATATACAAGGGCCTTCACAATCTCCATCCCTACCTACCTTCTCAGCCCTGTCCCCAACCTCTCTGCATGTTTTTTTTTAGAGTCTGTTACCAAAAAGAAAAAAAAGTCCAACACTTCCTAGAATAAGTTTTACTTTGATTTTAATTGCCATGAGTCAGAAATCCCAGGACAAAAGAAAAACTAGCTTAGCGTTCGGGTGTCTTGTCAAAGGCCCCATCAGCAGTGTCTGCAACCCTGCACCTTAAGGCAATGCCTGCAGGAGCTCTACTGTCCTGCTTTCCAGAACTAGCTCTACTTCCTCGGTGATTCAATTACAAGGCGGTACCGGCACACACCGCAGAGCTTCTGCTGAACACACCAGGCGATCCTACGAGCGAATAAGGGAATACAGCCCTCCTCATTATATCCTTTCCTGCAGCAAAAGTTGTGGTCCATCGTGAATTCACCTTGGACCTCCATTCATTCCACCAGGTCTTCTGTGGAGAAGCAATGCCCCTCTCATTTCCCCTCCACCCCTCAATACAAAATATAGAGCACTCCAAGAACAGGACTCCTAAGTACAAAGGCATCATTCAGATAGCTTCTTTCACCATGAAGGAAAGCACATATCTTACAGGGAGCTTCCAGAGACCATGCTTGGCAGGTCTAAAGAGCATCATAATTTCATCAGTACCCACTCTGTCATAAGAAGGGAGAATCATTATTTGTTAGTAGTTAGTTAGTCCAGGCTCCAGGTGAGGGATTTCTCTGAGGAGCCTCTACAAATGAATTTCTACAAATAGTCATAAAAGATTATTCAAATTCCAAGAAATAGTCATTTTCATACAAACCTTTTCATGTATTTACTCACATTGCTGTCTCCCTAGTATGCCTCCTCTACCTAGCACTGCAGGGTTCCATCAATGTCAGCTTTGGTAACGCCCTTCCTATTCTCCTGAGTCCCCACTCCCACTAGCTGGGCTCCTACTGCATTTCATCCCTTCCTTTATCACAGCAGATCACTATATTATAGTTATGTGCATAATACCTCCCCTGCTAACCTGTGAAATTCTTGAAGATAGGGAACGCATTTTTGAAACCTTGAAAGGCTTATATCGGGGGTGCCTGGGTGGCTCAGTTGGTCAGGTGGCTGCCTTCAGTTCAGGGCATGATCCTAGGGTCCTGGGATTGAGCAAGTCGGGCTCCCTGCTCGGAGGGGAGCCTGCTTCTGTCTCTTCCTCTGCCTGCCCCTCTGGGTGCTTGTGCTCTCTCTCTGTCAAATAAATAAAATCTTAAGGAAAAAAAAAAGAAAAGAAAAAAGAAAGGCTTATATATTCAGTGGAAATTTAATAAATGTCAGCTGGCTGAAAATGGAAATTAATTTATTGGTTTTTGACCTAGTTAGCTGAAAGTCTGCTTTCCTTGCACCCAGCATGACTTATTAAAAATGGGCATTGTTGTTGCGATTTTCTTTTTTTTTTTAAAGATTTGAGAGAGAACACGCATGAAGAAGCACAAGCAAATAGTGGGGAGGGGTAAAGGGAGAGAGAGAGAATCTCAAGCACACTCCCCACTGAGCACAGAGCCTCATGCCCCAACGTGGGGCTTGATCTCACAACCCTGAGATCCTGAGCTGAGCCAAAATCAAGAGCCGGACACTCGACTGACTGGGCCACCCAGGAACCCCGAAATTTCCTTTAATAAACGTAATTTTAACAAACTATTCACTACATAACATCTGCATAACACAATTGAAACATTTTGCTTTGCTTTTGGTGTCTGTCCTCTACTCTACTTGAATGCCACATGGAATGGAATGAAGATAGCTCTCCTTTCCATTTATAAGCACCTAACCAATTATATTTATGGAATAAAATAGCTAGTTTCTTATAAAACTGTTCAATTAACTTTACAGGTGAAGTAAATCACACCTTGGAGATATGGTGAAAATAAATGCATCTCAGTAAAGGATATGTAATTTAAGTTCAAACACAGAGAGCATACATTTTGTGAGGAAAAAATTAGTGGAGCGCACAGTTTTGAAGAGTTCCTCTTTTAATTAGAATTAGGTAGAAATGGAAGCTCAAGCAGTTCTCGTATGAACAAAGATGTGAAAAGTGAAATCGATCCTAGAAGGGTATCAAAAAGAACTTTAGGGAGGAAGCCGAGTGAATTCCAACCACTCACCCTTAGCCACTTTTTCCTGGTAACCTTCAAGAAGCTACTGATGCTAGCTAGCTGCTGGTTAATGTTTGAAAGGCACATACCACTAGTTATCTTCCATTTAGAAAAATGTAGCAAAGTTCAACTCACAAAGAACCAAGACTGATTAACAGAACTATTCTCAACATGGAGAAACTATTTCCTTCTAGTGATAGAGTTCAAGTAGCAAGCTTCCCAGTGCTTTTAAAATATAATCTGACTTGCAGAGTTTTCAAAACCAAATTTCAAACAAGACACTGTGTCCTTTACTTTTAGGTCAAAGATGCTGAGCAGAATAGAGTGATACAGTAGCTACAGGGCCACAGAGAAGTACAAAGTATTGATTAAAATTACATCAAGGACAGCTGCTTTCCACAGCAATTTATCTGCCAAAGCAAAGGACATTAGCTCTGCACCAAGCAACAGCACAATTCTGAGAACTTCGGAAATGTCCTCAGGTCTCCCCCTCAGGCACCATGGGGCTAACAAAGGACTATATTAAAAACTGGTTGTGATCTTCATTCCTTTTTTTCTGGAAGGATCCAGAGATTTCAACCAATTTCACATTAAAAAAAAAAAAAAACTTTTTATAGACACAACTCAGACATCTACATGCTTTACAAATTATAGTTTGGCTAACTGAAGCACATCCCAAAAAAGGACTGGGTAGAAGCAATGGGAACCAATTATGATGGAATCCTCACCACCATAAGTTTACCTGCTTCACTGCTAAAATTTTAAAACCTTTCTCCCTGCAAACACTTTAAATCATAACTTTTCTGGACACAGTAACTGCATTGTTATTCTAAAATAATTTGAGGGAAAATCGCGAAAAGAATAATTTGAGGGAAAATCGCTAAAATTTTAGTCCATGACAGGCTGTTTGATTTTTTTTTTTTTTTTTTTGGAAACAATGTTATAGTCTATGCTTAGCGCTCTTTCCTTCAGTGTTGCACAGGGTGGGGAGGGCAGGCAACTCCCCAGACAGAGGCTTATTTACCATTATATCATTCTTGGTTTTACCATTGTGTTAGATTTAGAAGTTTGTGTCATGAAGTCAAGCGTAATTACATTTTCAGTTCCCTTCCACCTTTTGCTAAAATGCATATTCAGCCAACAGATCCTTCAGAGGTTTAAGACAAAGCCAATAAGGCAAACAAAAAAGCATTCCTTTTTATGAACTGAATACAAGTATCCTACATAAAAGTCACTCAAAATGAACTGATCAGCTCACACAACTTCTGTTACGCTGCTACTTACCACCAGCACCTCAGAGCCAGAAAGGACTGAGACAATGACCTAACTTTATAAATAAGCCAACCGAATGCTAAAAAAGTGAACCAGCTTGCTGAAGCCACAAGCTGGTTAGAAGAAGATCTAAGACGACCTCAAGCTGGTTCTTCAAGATACTAATCTCCCAACACAAGCTACTCCCATCAGAGACTATGCTTAGATTTTCATGAATTTTCTTCCCAAAGAGTGTAAGCCACCCGCTTTCTCTTTTGTTCCTTTGCCCACGTGAAACAAACATACAGTAAATGGACGGCAATGATACAAAAAAACAAATGAAGAAAAAACCAAAAAACCCCAATTTCCTGCTAATACTATATCATCCCAGAACTGCCATCAACCTGAGATTTGTATTTTACAGAAGATTTATATTTTATACCGCATCCTGGCCTCTACAGTTTTTATTATGTTAAACACGAGTAACACTCACGACCTTCAACTGTCCATCAGTCTTCAACAGCCCAAACATACACAACACCCGGGCCCTCCAGAGAAGACAAAGTACTCTGCACGGCTGGAAGAAATGCCAGAGAGAGTGTGGAAAAGTGACTGACTCCAGAATCGGTACAAACGTTTATGTCGGAAGCGGAAATGGAAGAACTATATTCCAACCCTATTTTTTTTTTTTAAAGTGGGCTAACTTTCTCTATCTGTAAAATACAGTTCAAAAAATAACAAGACAGTTATGCTGACTACACTCCCCTCAACCCCCATAGTTCTCAGGGAGAGCTGGCGTCGCCCAGGCCCTCTAAGAGATACTTGAGGTCAAGTCGATTTTCACCATAATGCCACGGTGCTCCTTTCCTTTTTCATTCCCCTTCTCTCGCTGAGTGCAAGTGTGATGGTACAAGAGATGAAATGCAGAGCAGGGCAGAATCCAACTGTCTTCTATTAAGCCAGATACTAAAGAGATTTGCAAGTGTAGAAGGATACCGCTCTTCAAACTTAGTTTTTGTTTTGGAAAATAGGGTTATTTTTCACTAAAAATGAACTGAAATTACATTTTTACATTCTCTCAGTTTTAATTTCCAGTACAGTAAATATCATTTTTACATACAGCTGAGAAAAACAAAAACTCCTCAGGCTCGACTGAACAACCAATACCAATGTAGGAATAGAAATTAATGAAATTAAAACTTAATACAGAATTTCTATATTCTAACTAGTCCATATCGAAGTGTACATGACTTTAAATAAGAAGTTACTGGCTTGGAGTTAGAGATGGAAATGGGCCAATTACCTTGGGTGACTTTGAGTTTTTAATTTAAAGGGAATCTGCACATTTTAGCATGAATTATCCAATCCAGAGATGAACTCAATTTAACTATGCCTAATTCAATAATGCCTTAGCTTGTGCAGAGAGAAAGGATTAATGGGCAGTCACCTATGAATACATCAAAAATATTCCAAAGTAAAGAAAATAAGAGGGAAAAAGGCTGAGCAGATGAGCAAAGAGAAAGCACTAATAATGTTCAGAAACTTCAATGGGTTTCTGAATTCAGCATCCAGACAGACAGACTACCCATTATGAGCCACTCACACATCTACACCAAGAAATCTACTTTTTCCAGCAGGATGGGTTCTTACTGCTTACTTCCAGCTACGAGTTCGAAAGCTAGATATTACTCCCTTCTTTTCCTGAAGGACAGTCCAGAATCAGAGCATACCACACAATGCCTCCAACAGACATTTGAGCAGATGAAATTTCAAGTACTGTGTTAACTATTGTGTTCCCAGGAGTTGAGCAGATAATTTGAAATTAGCCTACAGAACGAAGGTGATCTTTCCTTTATTTGAAATTAGAGGAACTACATCGATTATGTCCACCTACTCCAGGTCAATGTAATATTTGAGGATTGATGTATATGACTCTACATTAAGTACTAGAGAAATTAAAAAAATGTATACGATAATGCCCACACCCCTCAAGATTCATTAAAATTTAAAGCAATTAAGTTAACCGAGATGTGTCACCAATTATCTCTCAAAGGCATGATAGTCGATGAGTGCTTTCAGCTTTGAAGACAGAATCATCATGCAATTCTTCAGAGTAGGGTCTTAAACTAGTGCTTAAGGGTCATTTTTCTAAAAATCAATCCTAAATATGAAAAAGCAGCAATATTGTTTCTTAAACAGTAAGCCTGGCTTACCAAAACACTACTTTGGTAAGGGATTTTAAAATAAAGTATATAACATTTCTCAAATACAATTTTCAACTGAAACACTGATCTTTTCAAACTATTAAATAATGCCCCTAGAAATACCTGAAAGTCCACTTTGAACATTTTCCCCAGAAAACTATCACCTTTCAAATTATAGCTTAACAAAGATTTATCTAAAAGGAAAATCATCCAAGCACTCTTAATAATAGCAAAAAAAAAAAAAAAGTTATCACCAAGGAAAAAAAAATCTGTGACAGAGTATATTTATTTAAATGGATAGTCACTTTATTTGTAGTGAAAGAACTACTAATCTGTACATAGAATCATCCCGTTCAGTAAATACAAATGGACTTAGAGATAGACACAAATTATCAATTGAAGTTAATTACGAGTGATGGAATTTATGGATAATTTTTATATTCTTCATAGTGCTTATGAGAATTTGAAAGTGCCACAATGAATGCATATCAACTCTGCAATGAGAAAAAAAAGTGTCATTTTAAAAAATTAATTCTATGTTCCTGACTAATCAATGCCTTTCTCCATCTTGACAGGTTAACAGACAGCTAAAGATGTTTTTAAATTCTTCTCACTCATCGTCAGTGGATGATAAACAATTTTTGCAAGATAAATTTTTGCCCAAGGGTCAAAACTCTGCTAGAAAAAAAGGATAATATTCTCAGCATGAGTTTAATTAAACTTGCAGCCAATATGCAGGCATCTTGCAGCCCTTTGCAATCCAAGAAAACTATTAAAAGGGTTTTTTTTTTTTAAGATTTTATTTATTTATTTGACAGAGAGAGAGATCACAAGTAGGCAGAGAGGCAGGCAGAGAGAGAGGGGGAAGCAGGCTCCCCGCTGAGCAGAGAGCCCGATGCGGGGCTCGATCCCAGGACCCTGAGACCATGACCTGAGTGGAAGACCATGACCCGAGTGGAAGGCAGAAGTTTAAACCCACTGAGCCACCCAGGTGAGCCTTAAAACAGATTTCAACAAGGGAAGGACATCAGGGACTTTGAAATGACGTGCTCAAGGAAAGTGTGTCACATTTGAATCCCAAAGAAAACGATCTTCACCCGTATCTGAGCACACCAGGTGGAAAACCCAGGGCTGGTGCAGAAGCCAAGCCTGGCGGGAGGATTTCAGCTTGTGGTCCAGGCTCCTAAAGAATCTGGGAAGGCAGCAGGAGGAAACCTAAACGATGTTATGTATTAAGAGGAAAAAAGAAGCTAATGAAAAATAGACTGTGGTCAATAAGGACTCACCCATGAACCCAAACAAAGGTTAATCCTTTGCTTTGGCTGAAATGTTACCAGTTCAATGTGATCTCATCATGACATCCACGCTTCTTGCTGATTAGAAGATAAGAGGTGTCTGGTTAAACTTCACAAAGGGATACATCCAACAACAATAAATCAAGTCCATGACAGTGAGAAGGTGGGGAGCCAGAACTGGAGGGAATCCACAGCTCCTCCAGAGCTCGGTGACACCCCGTGGTGCCTCTGAGGGTGGCAAAGCACCAGGCAGGGCTCCAGGTGGTGCGCGAGGCAGGGAAGGGCCAGGTGGCCTCCGCCGGCACTGACCGGATAACCTGGAGCACTGGGACGGGAAGCGAGGCAGGGCTTCAACTGTGGGCCCATGTAATTCCCATCTGACACCTGGATATTTTAAAAATTCAACAGCAGCTGCTATAGTGCGAGGTGCCAACTCTTTTCTCCCCATTTGCGGCTGCGCTGAATCACCAGCCCAGCTCTGGACACCTGGTTCTAACAACAGGGCAGCATGGCCCCATTAGTAATAATCACAAGGAAGGGCGCCAAGAAGCCATATAATCTGGCTCCTTGGCTCTATTCTAACACCCTGCTTTGCAGGGTGAACGCCATCCTAAAAGGCTGATAAAATTGCTCCTTGTTTTTCCCAAACATTTATTTTAGAGATCATCCTCATAGGCTATTTATTTGCAACAAAATATTGTAGTTATTTCCTCTTTTATATTAAAAAAAAAGTCCTCTTAACACAGTTCTTTCTATAGTGATACCAGTTGGGTTCCCTCCCACCCCTCACATCCTCTTATGGGTTATTCATATTCACTGTACCTTAAAATTTGCTTCCTACTCAACATTGATGTTCTTTTCTTTTTGCTAGCTGTGTGTTCTAATTTGTCAACACTCAAAAAAAGCATAGAATAGCTACCAGCACATCACAGCGGGCCACTTAAATACAGTAATTCCATAATCCACAGCATGTAAAAAAAAAAAAATCAATTGCATCACTCGAGATTTTTTTTTCTTCCTATACTTATATGAAAAAGGTCATAGGGTAAAGAGGCACCTTTTTTAAATAACTTAAATGTCTGTCAACTGACTGAAAGGACAAGAGAGCACACAAACCACTTTGGTCCTCGGGGCCTGGCACATACTTGCTCTCTCTGTCCGTCCCACAGCCCTGTGAGGATTGACGACACTCCCCCATCCAGCAGGGCTCCACCAGGCCTGACTCTGGTCACCGATGTGTGCCCGTCGTAAGACAGTCCCCGCATGAGCCCACGGGGCTGAGGCCCAGCAAACAAATGCTACGGCTGTGCCCGTGGCCTTGTTGACCCCCAAGGTCCACAGTAACTTGCAACATTCCCACTAAAACGTGATTCTACTTCAGTAAAGAGCTTGGCTAACAGGACTCCCAAGTGAACTTTAAGAGGGTATCCCTTATAGAACCCAATTCACGATTTGTGCCCCATCATTCAGAATTCCTCAGTGTATTACCCACTTCTAAGCAGCTATTTATAGTGCAACACAGGATTTATTAATTTTAGAAAAATGCCACCACCCAAAATGTACAGACTGGTTTTAAGACTCAGGGTTTCCAGAAAAATTAAAATATGAAAAAAGGCACTCTAGAGTGAAGATGGTAATTTGGCAGGATTCGGGCTGTTGCTCTCAGGACACCTGCCGATACTGAGAAAGTCTATTATACTGAAGAGAACTATTTTTTAAAGCTTTGAAAAGCATCCTTTTTTGTCAAACTTGATGTGCTAACATGCCCTTATCTAATTTAAAGCCCCCTGGCGATTAAGCCTTACTAATTTCCTTTATGTAATAAAATATATTACACCCTTCTGTGACATTTTCTTCACAGGAGTAAGATGTCTTTTTATTAACAAATAACTGCACACAGTAAAGGATCAGGCTCAGGGATTCCACTGTGGTCACCAGGATCATGGGGCTGCATGTGATTCTGAAGGAACTTATGTTCGCTCTGAGCCTCATTTTCCTCTCTTATTATACAAGGAGAACCGTGGCTGACATTTAAGTGTCTGTGGCAGGGGCTTAACAGCCATCCAGAGCTCTACAGACGTACCTGGTGGCACCGGTATGCTCTCTCGTAAATACAGAAGCATAAAGTCCACACACAGAGAAAATACAGGCAGGTTTACAGCTAATTAGAGAAAACGAAGTCAGAAACAGTATACCAAAGAAAGCACTCCAGATACACATTCCAGAAGACCCAAGTGGTCTGACCACACCAGAAAAAAGGCAATTAGGCAGGTACTTCGATTTCCCTAAGCCTCCTCGTGGGCAGTATCTACCTCAGAAGGTAAACGGCACAATGGAGTCTTTATTCATCAGCAGCAATTTTCCGGCTTTACAAAACAGACTATTCCTCACAGTATTCACCTGCCTGGTGACCGGCTGCCAGAAAGAACGACTCGAGTTTTAAATACATTTCCTACTGCTTTAATTAAACAGGAGCACAGCAAAGAGACAGGTTATCTATTTCTCATTTTCAGTTTGACCGCATCTAAAACTCTCAGTTCTGTGAACACCAGTGATGAGAGCATATGGACCGAGGGAGCATTCGCAGGGTGCCAATGGAATAAAAGTTCAATCTGCGTGGGCTACCCCGACTTGGATGAGGAGCAAATTGGTGGTTTTCTCAACAGAGACTGTCGTAGCGACTAATCCTCCTTTCTGATTTACTGTGGAAAATACCTTAATAGCATAAATCAAAACCACTGGACTCAAGGAAACATACACTTAAAAATAACAATAACAGGCTGATGACTAGGCAAGTGATTAAGCAAATATAGCAATATGTACAGAGTAGAATCTGGATAGTGGCCATATGGGTGCTAAGAGTATAATGGCTTCAACTCTTCTGTGTGTTTGAAAATTCTCATAATAAGGTGCTGGGGAAGAATAATTCAAAACTGTAATTACAATAAAGATTATCGTCCTGTTGGAAAGACCTCAGCCTAGAAGGAAAGACACTGGTTCTTAGCCTAACCCCAGGAACTCTCAAAGTTTAAAACTGGAAAGTGCTTTAGGAATCCTCTAGGGCAGGAAAAATATGTAGTTTTATGGGTCTGTGAAAAATTAGAAAAATAGTAGTACCATAGCATTTTTTTTTTTATTAGAGAGCGAGAGACTGAGAATGAGAGGGGAGAAGGTCAGAGGGAGAAGCAGACTTCCCGCAGAGCCGGGAGTCGGATATGGGACTCGATCCCGGGACTCCGGGATCATGACCTGAGCCGAAGGCAGTTGCTTAACCAACTGAGCCACCCAGGCGCCCGTACCATAGCATTTTGAAAAAAACTAAAAACTGCTATTTGCTGAGATTATTTCCTCTACCTTTCTGGGCTTTATCCTTTAGTTAATGAAATGTTGGCAATAGCTGATAATAGATTTGGTTCCTTAGGTCATCACTTAGCAGTCAAATCTGATCACCTTTCACATCCTCCTCTACTTTGATGTCTAGGCCCTTGACCTGCCTTCAGCAAGAATCTCCCTACATGTGATATCTCCTCTTAGTAATTTTCCACCCACTAATGTCCTCACTCTGCTCGTTGGCTATAAATTCCCAGCTGTCTGCTGTATTTGGAGTTGAGTCTAATTTCTTCCCCTATTAAAATGCCCCTATTGCAATAGTTTTAAATAAAGTCTTCCTTACCATTTTAACAAGTGTTAGAATAACTTTTTCTTTACTCATGCCTTTATACAGGTATGCACAAAGGTCTTGGGACCTTCAGGTACAGAGAACTTGACAGCTAATTACTGTGCTCGCTGGAGAGAATAGTTTACTTCTGTTGTATGACTTAAAGGCTCCAAATGCTGAGATTTAAAATTGCCCAGAAGGATTAAGACATCAAAAATAAAACAAACACCCTTCCTGCCCTCCCTTCCCCAATGCTGGCCTCTTTCAACCTTATTAGTCCATAATTTCACATTAATTTCAAAGGATGACACTAAAAGGTGGAAGACTATGGACATAAAATCTTCTTGAGGACAATGACTATGTCTTATTATATGGGCGCAAGAATAGGACCAATACCTGACATAGTAGGAATGCAATGATTTCATTAATTGAATGAAAAAATGGAAGCAGATGAACAGCATTTATTTCCTGAAAGAGGAAAAGTAATTCAAAAATAAATTTAAGGGTTGGGGAGAGGAATCAATCCTCTATTCAAATCAGATAAATCAGAGAAAACTGCAATGACAACTATTGCAACCGAACATCTAGAATTAAAATATATTTTCTTTTAAAAATAATTTGTCCTTCCTTCTCAAATTTCCAAATGACAGAAGAGGGAATGCTTCCAGATACTTTTTACTAAGCCAGCATTACCCTGATACCAAAACTGGATAAGGGCACCACAATTACAGGCCAATATTCCTGATGAACATAGTTCCAAAACTCAACAAAATATTAGCTAACTGAATTCAACCACACATTAAAAGGATTATACACCATCATCGAGTGGGATTTATTCCAGGGATGAAAAGATGGTTTAATACATACAAATCTATTAATGTGATACAAAGTAACAAAATAAAGGATAAAAATCATATGATCTCAATAGATGCAGAAAAAGCATTTGACAATATTTAACATCCATTTATGATAAACAAAACCTCACAACAAAGTAAGTAGAGATGGAATGTACCTCAATGTACTAAAGGCCACATATAACAAATCCACAGCTAACAACAGTATACTCACTGGTGCTAACCTGAAAGTTCTTCCTCTAAGACCAGGAACAAGACAAGAATATCCACTCTCACAACTTCTATTCAACATAGTACTCGAAGTCCTAGTTAGAACAATTAGGCAGGAAGAAAAAGAAGGGGAGGGGAGGGGAGGGGAGAAAAGGAAAAGGAAAAGGAAAAGGAAAAGGAAAAGGAAAAGGAAAGAAAAGGCATCCCAACCAGAAGACATAAAACTGCCGCTACTTGCAGATGACATGATATCAACAGAAAATCCTAAAGACTCCACTAAAAAAATGTTAGAATAAACACATGCAGTAAAGTTACAAGATACAATATCAATATACAAAAATCAGTTGTGTTTCTCTCCACTAATAATGAGCTATCAGAGAACTTAAAACAATTCCATTTACAACTACACCAAAAAAGAGTAAAATACCTAGAAATAAATTAAACCAAAGAACTGAAAGGCCTGTCAATGAAAACTATAAAACACTGATGAAAGAAAGTGAAGGAAATACCAATGGAAAATACATAGCCATGCTCACGGATTGGAAAAATATTGTTAAAATGTCCAAAGCAATCTATAGATTCAATGTAATACCTGCGCCAAAATTCTAATACCATTTTCACAGAAATAAAACAATTCTAAAATATGTATGGAGCCACAAAAGACCCCAAATGGCCAAACCAATCTTGAGAAAGAAGAACAAAACTGGGAGGCATCATGCTTCCTGATTTCAAACTATATTATAAAGCTATAGTAATGAAAATAGTATAGTATTGACATAAAAACAGACACATAGATAAGTAGAACAGAGAGCCCAGAAATAATCTTTATAATTATATAAATATATAATTATATAATTTATAATTATAGTATATATATCTATATAATTTTGTAATTATATAGATAAATATTATATATAATATGGCCAATTATTTTATTATGAAGGAACTAAGAATAAACAATTGGGAAAGGTCAGTATCTTCAATAAGTGGTACGAAAAAAACTGGAAAGCCACATTCAAAAGACTGAAACCGGACCAATATCTTACACCATACACAAACATTAACTCAAAATGGATAAAAGACTTGAATGCTAGCTGAAACCATAAAATTCCTAGAAGAAAACATAGGTGGTATGTTCTTTAACATAGGTCTTGGCAACAATTTTTTGGTATGACACCAGAAGTTAAGGCAACAAAAGCAAAAAACAAACAAGTAAGTCTATCCACACTAAAAAGCTTCTGCACAAAGGAAACCATTAATAATATGAAATGAAAAGGGAACCTACTGAATTGAGGAAGATATCTGCAAACCATATACCTGATAAGAGGTTAATATCTAAAATATATTTTTTAAAAAACTCACCCAATTCAATAAGAAAACAAGTCTGATTTTTTAAATGGGAGGACAAATCTAAATAGACATTTTTTTCCAAAGACAACAAACAGATAGCTAACAGGAACAGGAAAAGGTACCCAACACCACTCATCTTCAGGGATATGCAAACCAAAACCACGATAAGATATCAACTTACATCTGTTAGAATGGCTATTATCAAAAGGACAAGAAATAACAAGCATTAGTTAGGAAGTGGAAAAAAGGGAACCCTTGTGCACTGTTGGTGGGAATGTAAATTGGTAAGCTATGGGAAACAGTATGAGCTTCCTCAAAAAATTAAAATCTAACATTTGATCCAGCAATTCCACACCAGGTATTTATCCAAAGGAAAAGAAAACACTAACTCAAAAAGATACCGGTGCCCTCATGTTCACTGCAGCATTATTTACAATAGTAAAGACATGGAAACAACCTCAGTGCCCAATGATAGATGAATGGATAAAGGAAATGTGCATGCATGTGTGTGTGTATTTATCTATACATAGTGATATATCACACATATATTGTATGTGATATATATGTAAATATATGGATATGTTGCATATATATGTAAATATGCATATATATTTATATGTTTATGTAAATATATGTGTGTTTATATATATGTGATACACACACCATAGAATATTATTTGGCCATAAAAAAGGAAATCCTGCCATTTGTGACATGGATGGACCCTGAGGACATACGTTATGCAAAATAAGTCAAATGCTATATGATCTCACTTGTGTGTGTAAATATTAAAACAAAAACCAAACTCATAAAGAGAACAGATTGGTGAATGGTTGGAGGTGTGTGTGTATGTGTGCGTGCAAAATAGGTTAAGCTAGTCAAAAGGTACAAACTTTCAGTTATAAAATATGTGCTGCAGATGTAATGTACAGCATGGTGGTTACAGTTAATTATACAGTATTGTATATTTGAAAATTGCCAAGACTAAATCTTAAAAGCTCTCATCTCTCTCTCTCACACACACACACTTTAACTGTGTGGTGATGAGTGTTAACCAGATTTATTATGATCATTTCACAATATATACATATATAGAATCATTTTATGACACACCTGAAACTAATGCTATGTCAATCATATCTCAATAAAAAATTGTCTTCAGTAATGGATTTTTAGGAGTGCCTGGGTGGCTCAATCAGTTAAATGTCTGCCTTCGGTTCAGGTCACGATCTCAGGGTTCTGAGATAGAGCCCCGCATAGAGCTCCCTGCTTGTGAGAAGCTTGCTTCTCCCCCTCCTCCCTCCTTGTTCTCTTTCTCAAACAAATAAAAATATTTTTAAAAAATTTTTAAAATAATATATTTTTAGAAAACAATTCCAGTATGCCAACGGCTTTATCAGTCAGTATTGCTGTGTCAGGAAGCACTATGTGGTGGGACAGTAGCAGAGACCTGTACCTAACTGGAGATGTGACACAGGATCAACACAACCTCTCAGAATGGTTAAATCCTCTGCCAGAAGCATCGCTAGTCTTTGAAAGAGGCTGATCCGGTTTCCTAAGGGACATCCCAGAAGCCCCATCCCAGAGAAGACTTCATTATAATGTTAAATCTAAAAAGGGAGGTTGGGGGGATGCGGTCCCTGGGTGAGGGCATTAAGGAAGGCACATGATGGAATGAGCACTGGGCATTACATGCAACTGATGAATTACTGAACTGGACATCTGAAACTACTCATACGCTATATATTAACTACTGAATTTAAATTAAAAAGTTAAAATTAAAAAAATATCTGGAAAGTGAAAGAGAGCTTAATTCCCTGCTTTAAAAATAGGAATACCTTCTGCAGGCTACCAGAATGGAAGGTGAAATGCTTTAGGTTACTCTGAACTTTCAATTCATCCACAGATAAGTGCTATGGAGAGTTCTATGAAATGAGACACCCCCCTCCACAGTCCATTTCTTTTTATCTTTATGCAAGAAGTGGAGAACCTCAAGATCTTTCCGTTGCCCAGTTAAACAGGAAACTCCCAGACAGGAGCTCTGCTAAGACGTGTAAGAGGGGTGGGTATGCTAGAGGAGGTTCAAAGGGAAAAAGAAAGGCCAGGGGATTTCTGAGCCTCAGGTCAAGACAGAAATAGTGGTTTCTTGGTCATCACAACTGCATAGCCAACCAGTGTGATTTATTGGTAATTGTTCATTAATGCCAACAGCTGGGGAGACTGAACATCCTACAGATTCCAAAACAAACCTAAATACTTGTGGGCTATTTGCTGGATTTTAAACAATGTTATTTCATCACAATTTTGAACTTTGTGAGACACAAAGAACTTAAAAGTAGTTGTTTTTTGGGTTTTTTTTAACTCATGTCTGGGACACTATAAAAGTACTAGGAAAAAAAAAAGAATCATAGTTATAGCTAGAACCTAAGTAAAATTCTGCTGTAATTATTTCTCTCTGCACATGTAAAAATTTATCATTGACAAAATGTGAGTAGGATGCTTTCATACAGACTATTAGATGTTCTCTGGTATTTTCCACTTCCAGAGTTTCAGGCACAAACCCCATATCCACTTGTATTTCTAAGTCCAGCTGATCACCGAAGAGAGAAAGGTTGGACAAACTGGGCAAGAGGAAGTCAAATGGACTTAAAACTGAACCAATTTAAAAACTGAACCAAGTTCTAGGTCCCAGAAGCACGGGACCACTTGGGGGGTATTTAAAGTTGTGGAGAGAAAAAGGACGAAGCTGCCCTGCGGGGGTCTCTGGGTCAGACTGTTATTTTCCATAGCCTCTCTCCAAGCAGTTCTAACAGTGTCAATCCATAATTTCAAAATCAAACTAAAATATAAAGCCTTCTAACGCAGGTTTGTTTTGTTTGAAGATTTGAGCTCTGTCGATGTTATCTGTAACTATAATGCTTTACCGAGCCTTACAATCTAACATGTAACCCTTAAACCCTCCAGCCACAATAGAAAGCTTTTTGAGGGGCTAGGAAATTCCACTCAGCACAATGCCAATAAATACTGAATTAACAAGTCAGGGTCTTCAGTCTCTGGATCCCCGAGTCTTATAAGGATTGCTTAAGCAAATTCTCTAGGTTCATAACCTACACAAAATCTCTTCTTGAAAAGGATTAACAATAAGTGGCTAAAAAATAGAACATCTCTCCATTTTTCTGCCATCCAAAAGATCTGCGCTAGAGTTCAAGGCTCCTCTAACTCCTCATTCACAGAGTGATGCCAATTCTTCCTCTGGGGAAGGCATAGAAAGTAGCCCCCTTTCTGGAAAGATAAGCAAACCACTTGATTCAGGTCTTGACTCACTAGCATCTCCTTTTTCCCCATTTTTTGAGCAATCTTCCTACCAATTCCACCCCTCTCGGGTACCTTCTAAAACAAAGGAATTCCTCCTTCCAGGAGATATTGTAGCAAAGGGCAGTATGACTCCTAGCAGTCTCTGATCCTAGCCCTACAGGTCTTTCTCTCCCCTTCCCTATTTCAGCCATTTTGACCATTCAGGATGTGTTTTTGCAGGAAGAGTAAGTATAGTTCAAGGTTTGAGGAAGCGGTGTAGTGCTTCTGACAGAGGGCTGTGGCAAGATAACACTGGTGGTTAATCCTGGGTACAAATGAATGCACCATAGTTCACTACACTGTAAGGAGGCAACTTGGTGTGGGCTCTGGAATCATGCTTGGGTTCAAATACAAGCTCTGCTAAGGTGGTAGGACTCTGGGAAAGTTGCATAACCATTCAGTGCCTCTGTATTCTATAATATATATATATGTGTTCTATTTTATAGAAAATGCAAATGTTACTGCCTACTTTACAGGGTTGTTCTAAGAATCAAATGATAGGATACAAATCTGGATAGAGTGAAAGCACTAAACAGTAAGCACCAACTTTGTTAGCTATTATTAGTACAATGTATATATTTTAAAAGAATGAGGTAATTCTACATGTACTGACTTGGAATAAAGTCCATGACAGTGTTTTTCTGAAAATGCTATAGAATAACATACTTAGTAGGAGTCTATCTTGGGAAGAAAAAAAGAAACACATGATACATATTTATGAGTGCATCCAAATAAGTCTAGAAAGGCGCACACACCAAACACTAAATTACAGTCATAACCCCTAGGAAATGTGCATGTGTGTTGGGGGGTGGGAGTTCCTACATTTGTATATGTACAGGTTTTTGCTTGAATTCACGAGTACGTACTGATGTAGCCAATACTGGAGTCCAGAGCTGATGACCAATGAAGAATTCTTGAGACATCTTTGGTGCAAAAACCATCTTCGGTGGTTTTATTAAAGCACAGGGACAGGACCCATGGGCAGAAAGGGCTGCATTGGGATTGTGAGGGCTGGCAATTATGTACTTTCAAGTTGGGAGGGCGTTAGGGATAGCGTAAATCTCTAAGGAATTTTGGAAACAAGTTTCCAGGAGGGGGCTAACTATTGTTAGATAAAAGTCATTTATTACCGTCTAATAAAACCTTAGTCGTGTGATCCTTCAGATATCTATTAGTGGGCCATATGCTTGGGGGATGATTGCTATCATGTAGCTTGGGGAATAGAGATAAAGGAATTCCCAAAGGAATTTTTATATGTTAAAGAACTTACAGGATCCTGTAACTGGGGGGTTGGACTAAGATCGCCTCTTGCACTTAGGAAAGTGTCAACATCAAGGCAGTTAAGTTTTCTAGAGGAAGGTCACTCTGCCTGTTTCAAGGGTTTCAAGGACTTGTGAATAGGCTGTAAGCAGCAAGGAAATTTAACTTTTTCTTTTGCCTTTGTTTCCCACATCATGTACTACATTTATAACCAATTTTTAAAATTAAACATTTTACAGTGGGCTTTCTAACCTTCAATTTGAACATGTCTCACTTCCAGGTCTAGGAAAAGGTGAACTTCTTGGAGATAAGGAAATGGAGGCCCACCTAGGAGGAGGGAGAGCCCTGAAGTCCCATCTATCCCATCTACATGTCTCATTTCAGATTCCCTTATATTCTCTAAAGTTCTTGGCACACCATGTGCCTGCCATAGGATCCAAACATTCTGAAACCGGTTGTTTTATTCCCCTTTCCTTTTCTTCCTGTTTGAGGCCATCCTTCTATTGCGACCAAGTAGCTTTGACATGTGTTTTAACATCTTCCTTCCTACTTCTCAGAACTTTCTCACCATTTGTCTGCTTGTCATTCTGTCCCTCAGACAGGTGCCCCTACCCTAGGAAAGCCACCGGAGTGACAACTAGCCAGGTAGTTCGGGTTTTTTGGCAGGCACACAATTGTAGGATGAGGGGAGTATGCCTCCAAGCTATTTTGCTTGCAACGCCTCTAAATGGGCTTTTATGCTTTTTTTTTTTTTTTTTCATTCAAGAAACGGTGTTTGGTATGTCTGAGCAGGCACTTTTTCCTTACAAGGGTGTTCATTTTTGCTTTGGCTTTCTCCTGGAAGTTACAATGCTACCTTGTACCTCCCCCCACACACTGTTCTCTACCATACTTGTCCTTTATTATGTGTTAATTTTTGTTTTAGCACCCTGCATGCTCACTTGTCTTCTCACCATTTTTCACACTCCCGTCGCCTATCCCTATTCACGTTTTCTATTAAAATCCACGGAGAAAAGATTATATGGTGAAAAGGGAAGGAAATAAGGAATTTCAGATCCTAGTTAGGGCGTCTTCCATGCCTTCTCCGGCACCGGAACCCGGCACGTCGGGAACCATGCCCGCCCGGGGGTATCCGGGCCACCAGAAAAGGGTCAGCATCTAAGCGCCCAGGCGTCGGGAGAGCTGATTGGTTCCCGGGCGACCCAATCAGCGAGCGATGCTGTTCTCGGATCCGGGAGGGCCAAGATTATAGAGCGGATGGAGTTAAAGGAAAAGGGCCAGGTGTGCCAGGCACCCGCGTTCTGCCTGCACTTGTGCACCCACCGGGTCATTGTTAAGCCCGGATCTCTGGTCTCCAAAATTCCACCCTCCGAATTTCCCAGTTTCATAACGCTGAGTAGGGTGAAAAACATCACTTATCCTACCATTCATAAGAGGGTTACTAATAGTCAATGGAGGAGTAGCTGGGGGTCGGAGTGGGGGGGAAGGGCATTAAAATCTCCCCTCCTTTACCAGTTCCACTCCAGGTCGTCAACCTAACTGAATCAGTTCTTGAAATAGTAAATCACTCAAACGTTCGCTTAATCGCCAAAGCTGATTACCAAAATGCTATCCCTAGACATTCGAAATAAGTTCCCCCTCCCCGTGGATTGGGGGAAACAGTACTGGCATTTACCAAACGCGCAGGGTTTTACTACTTGCTAAGGGAGCAAGCTCTTAGGCTAAGTCAGAAAAACTGAGCCCTTCTGAAATGTGCAGCCTCGAACACGAACGCGCCCTCCCCCCGCCCCCCAAACGCAGCTACAGCTCCGCCCGACTCTACCCCACAAACTTCATGCGGAGGCGCAAAGATTTTTGGGAGGGTGGGCGCTGATACCAGATTTGCCTGCTGGGCTTCAAACTTCAGCAGGGCTGTTCTACGCACTTTCTTCCAAGTGTCACAGCCCCCAGATTCACGGACCCGTCCAATCTTAGCTTTCCCACGGTCCAGCGCTGCCACCCACCATCCACCACCCATACCCGGGCTGGAGACGCCGCGTCCTTGCGGATGGGGGAAGGGGGAGTGGGGAAAGTGAGGAACGGCCAGTATAAGAGGTCCCCGCTGAGGCCTGGACGCCAGCAGCCCCTGGAGGGCCCTGGGGCCGAGGAAGGAGAAAGGAGGGCTGGAACCGTGCGGGGAAGGGCCGCGAGGAGAGTAGGGGCGCCGCCGGTGTCGCTACACTCACTCTGCGTAGCCAGTGGCCCAGGGCAGCCGCCGGGTCTCCTTGAGGATGAGGATGGGGCGGGCGATGTGGTCGGCGCTGCACTCCACCTCGTCCTGAGACAGCCCCAGGAACTCCGGCCGCCCATAGGGGAAGCGCAGGGGCAGGTCCGAGCCGCTACAGCCGCCGCCGCTGTGCTCGGAGCCTGAGCTGCCAGCCATGATGCCGCCCATGAAATTGGCCACGGCAGATTTCACTCGAGTGAGCATATTACTCCGGCGCCCGGCAGCAGCGGTGCGAGCAGGAGGCGGCGGCGGGGGCCCGGCGAGGCGCAGCGCGGGGCATGCAGGCTGCGGCGGGCGCCGGGCGCACGGGCAGCCGGGCCGCTGGGGCGCGCCGCGCGGCTCCCGGAGCCTAGTGCTGCAGGGGGCCGGGCCCCGGCCTCCCGCGCTCCGTGCCGCCGCCGCCTCCCCCAGCTACACTTCCGCAACGGAGCGGCATGGAGAGGGCCGGCCGGGCCCGGAGAGACGCCGCAGAGCGGCTGGGCGACCGCAGCGGCAGCAGGTCCCTTCCCCGCCCTCTGCGCTCGACTCCTGCGTGAGCGGAACTGAGCCCACCCGGCGAGCCGGCAGAGCCGGCGCGGCTGCTGCCACGGCTACCGCCGCCGTCGAGTCATGTGATAATCAGGCTGCAAGGGCTCGAGCAGCTGCCGTGGCCGAAGCTCGGCCCCTCCCCTGCCGGCCCGAGCGAGGCTCGCCCCGGGAGCGTGACCTCCTGGGGGAGAGGGAGCGGGGCTGGGTCGGAACCTGGCTGAGGGGATGGGGGCGCTGTGAGCGGAAGGCCCTATACAGGTGTTGGGGGAGGTCACGTGAAGCCGGGCAAAGCCAGTTGAGGAATCCACTCGCTGAGGAATGTTCGCCCACGCCTTCGGGGAAAGGAAACTTCGGGAGCCCGACGGGAAAGGGGAGACAGGTGGAATCTTGGTGGGGCAACTCTACGGTGGGACGGCAGTAGAAATGATTAACACCTGGTGTAAAAGACTTCAAAGCTGAAACAAAAAAACTGGAGGGTTGCACAAGAATTAGCGAAAGTTTTTCCCTAGGCATGTCTAGAATTACTTTTTTTTTTTTAATTTTATTACCACCACACGCATCATTATCTGCGGACAAGCCCTGCTTTGAACCCAGACTAACTTAATGGCAAGAAAACAAAAGGGCTCTCAGAAATTAGATACAAGCCCTGTTTTACCTAGTACTTAACTGTTTAATAAATTATGCAAGCATGTTCTTCCAACATAACAAAAAATACATCTTTTCGAAGCCGACCCTGTTGACTAGTGAGACAGTTAATGTAGACCATTTTCTTAAACAGAAAACGGTCTGAAAAGCCAACTGATGAATGTGTTTCATCAGGTGTAACATTTGTTAAATATTGGCTTTTTTTTTTTTTTGCAAGAAAGCTGTATCCTGTTCATGTTTACTTATTCTGTATCCTGTTCCCATGTTTACCTACCATTTAATTTGCCAGGATTCTGTGTTACTGGTGGAGTTACACATACAGAACAGCTCAGAATACAGGAGGGAATACAGGCCTTCATTCTTCAGAATGAGTGGGAAGTGGGGAGAGAGGCCCAGGTGTGGGAGGAAAAGTAATCCTTGGAAGAGGAATTGGAATTTTTGCTCTTAGGTGAAGCCTGGGTAAATCTCACTGCCCCCCATTCTATCATATACATAATATTTTTTGAGACTTTTTCCCCTTTGGCTTTTTCACAAATAGGTACTCCAGTTTATAGCAAATAATTATGTAAAAAAAACAACTTGCAAATGTTCAGTTAGGTACCATTCCTGTCAGTGAGTTTTTATTACTTTTCACAGAACAGAAAAATAATTTTAGCTTGGACCCCTTTCTCTAGTTTTAAAATTTGGGGCAGGATTTTAAGTAATGCAAAATGTAAATGAACAAAAAAGGTCTTCTCAACCTTTGCTTTGCTAAACTATAAACTTCTACATGGAAAAATCTATGTAGTAGTTAAACATCTCACCAACCACATGCTCTAGCATCCACTGAGTCCTACGTGAACGTAGAATCCCTTTCTCAAGCTTTTGTCGTAGAACAATTATCCTTTACCAATGTCCTTTGGATATTTAGGTGACTAACCTCTATTGAGATTAATTTATTGTGTTCTGAACTTCATTTCACTTATAGCAAGGCTTTAGTATTTACTAAAATAGGATTTTAAAAAATTTTCTAATTTATTTTCAGTTTAAAGTAGTACCTGATCATGGTCAGTAAATAAATAAAATCCGATAGTACAGAACCATAAATGAAAAGGCAAAAGACTTCAAAAATTTCCCCAAGGTCTCACTGCTATTAATATTTTCCCTCGGCTTCCAAAACTTTTCTCAAATAGGATATTTGGTATTTTTGAATTTGGTAATATTAGCCAGATTTGTGAACCAAAGTTTTATAGGCAGTTCTTCTGTTTCTCTGTCACCTGAGTATTATCTATCATGGGAAAGAAAGTGTTGATAGATCTTTAGCTTTACAAGGCTAGTTTGTTCTGCAAAAACAGGCAAACGGATTTTCGTACCTGTTCTCCTTTGAACATTTCTTTTTTTTTTCCTTTGAAATTTCTATAGTATGAGTGTTCATCATTAACTAATAAATCTACTACTATCTTTATACCTACCTCAAAGACTGGTGTTATGTCACAGGATTTTCCAGAGAAATATTTTCCATGTAATTTACTCTTCAATTATGTCATTCTTGAAGATCAGCTGGGAAGTAAATTCTGATTAAAATGGGATGGTCAGAGCGCCTGGGTGGCTCAGTTGGTTAAGCAACTGCCTTCGGCTCAGGTCATGATCCCGGAGTCGCGAGATCAGTCCCACAAGGGGCTCCCAGCTCCATGGGGAGTCTGCTTCTCACTCTGACCTTCTCCCTTCTCGTGCTCTCTCTCACTCTCTCTCTTTCCTAATAAATAAATAAATAAAATCTTTAAAAAAAAAATGGGATGGTCATGGGAAGCTTGGGTGGCTCAGTTGGTTGGGCATCTGCCTTTGGCTCAAGTCATGATCCCAGGGTCCTGGGATTGAGCCCTGCATCAGGCACCCTGCTCAGCGGGGAGCCTTCTTCTCCATCTGCCTGCTGCTCCCCCTGGTTGTGCTTTCTCTCTCTCAAAAAATAAAATCTTAAAAAAATAAAATGATGTGGTCATCCCTTTTTGGGGAGCCCCAGGAAAAAAATGCCTTTCATATCTATGACAAATGCAAATTTGGGAGTATCTGTGCTTCCAGCTTTAGGATTAGTGATTGCCTGAATTCAAGTGGTGTGGTAATCAGGAATTGAGAGACCCTCAATGTTACCCACTCTAGGTATGTGCCAGTCATTAAAGGATATGCTTCATTTGTCTCTTTTATAGTTTCTTTCCACTTGGAAAATGACAGTTTGCAAGACTTCAACAGAACTTCATTTATAGTATAGCTACATGGACCTTATACTTGGTTGCTCTTCATATAAATATAATCTCATTTCCAGGCCTCTAATACCATGGCTTTGACTACACAATGGTTGTGCCATCAGTAAGACTATTTTCAAGGGGAAAAAAAGGTCTGGATAATTTCTTCAGTGAAAACATCACAGATTCCCCTAAATATTTAATTACAAAAGGAAAACCAAAACCTTATGGTGGAATAACACGGCAGATATCACATAAAACAAGTGATCAAGTTAAATTACTGGTAGTGAGACCTATGAATGCCCTGCACATGTGACACAAGGCAGGGAAAAGGGCACATTACTTATGTGGTCTGCCTTTTGAAATCCTCAACCTCACCATGACTGTGAGAAAACATGCGTCAAAGCCCAGCTGAGGATAGTCTACAAACTATTTGACCACGTATCTTCAAAAGTGGCAAGGTCCTAAAAAAACAGGAAGGACTGGGAAACTGTCAGATTGCAGACAAAGGAGACATATCATAATACTGTCACAGTGTGAATTTCTTAATTTTGACATCAGCATTAGGGGAAGCTGGGTGAGGGGTGTGCTGGAAGAAAAAAATTTTTCAAAAAAGAAAAAAGGGGGGGCATTTTAATTCCTGTAGAAAGCAAACAGTTGTTTGGAAATCAGGCCAGGAGAAGGATGAATAACGCCCTTCCAGGGCTCTCTCTCACAGCTATAGGTTCATGCTTCCTTTATGGTGCTGACCTCCTCATTTTGTGACTAGCAGCTTACTGATGTCTTCCCATTAGGCAGTGAAGTCCTATAGAGGAAGAACATTCTTATTATCTTTGTATTTCCACGTAGCCTAATGCCTAACAAGTAATAGGGTTCAGTTGCTAAATTATTCTTTCAAAAAATTATATTCAGCAAAGAATATGACTTGTTTGAATGACCAGATCTATGATATTTATAACCTCCATCTTCTTAAAGATTTTTCTCATTTTATCCCTTAGGATCTATGTTAAGCAGAACTTCCTTACAATCTATTAGGAGAAGGCTTAGCTCACTTCAGACAATATCTGGATTGATAATAAATGTATACCCAGTCATGTGGATCTCTGCTTCATACTGAATGGTAACCCGTTATAGCTCTGAACAAAAAAAAATGACATTAAATATTTAATATTAACTTGCTTTTGCTTCCAAAATAGTTTAGATTCTGGTTTCATATGTAATAATGTACTGTCTGAAAACCGCTGACATTCAAAGGGATTTATTTTTTCATTAAATGAGACCATTTGTTTGTAAATAACAATTTTCTTGTGAACCAAGAAATTTATAGCTAGTTTTTAGTACACTTATAGCACATTTGCAATTTTTACACCCATCAAATCCAGATATTCCCTAGATTACAAACATCTGATTTCAGAACATCTGGTACATTCAACGAATGGACTACACCTGACTTTTCTTATTACTTTCCCATTGGCCACCTTCTATAGACTATTCTGTCCCTTGCCCCTATTGTCCTAGACTGAAACCACTTTGTAAATGATACTGGAATTATATCAAACTATATCTCTTCCACATGATTCCTGGTCCCCTATTACCTACTTTAGATTAGACTCTAAAATGTGCTGGTTATCAGAAAGCTTATAAAATGGAAAAAATAGTCATTCCAATGTCATGGGGCAACTACAGGGATCAGTAAGATAATAGTTGTAAATATGATATAATTAATCCCAGGGTTATCACCCTCCTCTAGCTAAGTGCATTTTTCCCCCTTAGGTACTAAGAAATTTTAATATTAAAATTTTATTTTATTTTTTAAAGATTTTATTTATTTATTTGACAGAGAGAGAGGTCACAAGTAGGCAGAGAGGCAGGCAGAGAGAGGGGGAAGCAGGCTCCCCGCTGAGCAGAGAGCCCAATGCAGGGCTTGATCCCAGGAACCTGAGAACATGACCTGAGCTGAAGGCAGAGGCTTTAACCCACTGAGCCACCTAGGCGCCCCAATATTAAAATTTTAAATCATTTCCTTTTTCTATTTTCCACTTACAATGATGAAAATAGCCATACCTACCTCCTAGGATTATTCTGATGAGTAATAGAATAATGGGAAAATTGCTAGTATTCTTCCTGGTACAGAATGGGTGGTTAGTAAAAGCATAATAAACGCTATGACAGTAGTCCCCTTTATCTGCAGCTTTGCCTTCTGCTGGTTTAATTACCCCATAGTCAAACCTGGTCTGGAAGCAGATGATCCTCCTTCTGATCAGTCTTAAGGTTAAAAGCAGCCTAATGCAACCTCACGTCAAAAACATTCACCTCACTTCATCTCATCACATAGGCATTTTATTATCTCACACCATAACAAGAAGAGTGAGTATAGTACAATCAGTATTTTGGGTTTTTTTAAAGATTTTATTTATTTATTTGAGAGAGAAAGAGAGAGAGGGAGAACGAGCAAGGTTGGGGGAGGAGAACAGGGAGAGAGAGAAGCAGACTCCCTACCAAGCAGGGATCCTGATGTGGGGCTGGATCATGACCTTGAGATCATGACCTGAGACAAAGGCAGGCACTTAATCAACTGAGCCATCCAGGTGCCCCTACTGTTATTATATATATAGACATATATATGTCTATATATATATATATATATATATAATGTTATATAATAGGTGCCCCTATTGTTATAATTATTCTATTTTATTATTAGTTCTCTCACACTGCCTAACTCATAAATTAAACTTTATCATACGTATGTATGTATAGGGAAAACATAATATGTATAGGGTTAGGTACTATCCACAGTTTCAGGCATCCGCTGGGGATCTTGGGACATATCCTGCCTGGGTACCACAGAACTACGGTCCTGACAACACCCTGCACTGTGAGGGAGGGGAATTTGACACACACTGTTTCCATCGCTCTTAGCCAATATCGTAAGTTAAACATTGTTTCTAATGTTCTTAATCAACATTACCAGCTTACCATTGAGAAAACTGAGGCTGGGAAAAGGCAAATGACTTGCCCAACACCACACAGCTAGGAAGTTCCACTGAGGATTTTCTTTAACATTCCATTAGATAGTTTCCTTTATAAATGTTTTTTTTCTGACTTTTCCATGCAAAGATCTGGTATTTCAGTTATCTTGAGGATTTTGTAAATTTTCTTTGGATTTGGAAATAAAGTAACCCCTTCGCGACCTTAAGTAGAATGTTATAATAATGTCATTTGGAAATTGTTCCAACTTCTTAACAAATGACTTTCCAGAGAGGTTTTTATTTTTTTAGCTTTTATTTTAATTCCAACTAGTTAACACACAGTGTTATATTAGTTTCAGGTGTACAATATAGTAATTTAAAACTTCTAGACAGAACTCGTTTCTAAGTTGGGAATCCTGGGTCATACTAAAGTTGAATAAAAACTAGATTCTATTCGACTGAGAGTATCTTTTTAAAAAGTTTATAACATTGCCATTTTGTTTCCAAGCTTTGCCATCTTAACTTCTCTTTTCAAATATGATTTATTCCGCCACTCTTCTGCCATTTTAAAATTCCTGCTATTGGAATTATTTTTCCAAGGTAATAGTGGCCTAAGTAGCCAATGAAGATTGTTTACTCAATGGGAAAATCATTGTTTGCTCAAAGAAGGGCATGTAGTTTGCAAAAATTCAGAAACCAAGTAACTAAAGACAACTTTTTAATTAAGAACTGTATGCTCAAGTTACTTTTATTCTCTCAAAGGATCAGTCTTGTTCCATGCAAGTACACGTGACAGCTATCTACAACGTCTGCAAATGAAGAATTCGTTGCTTTGTCCTTTTTATCACCAACTGCATTTTGAATCAAAGTAGAGAGACTTTTTATGCTTATCTATGAAGATATTTACAGTCAGCTTTCCCAAACTAAAATAAAGTGGAATGTCATAACAAATAATCTCACATTTTATTCAAAAGCAAGACCCCATCCCCACCCCAGTTACCCTGATGATCCCTTCATCATGAACACACTCTACTTTCAGCAAGTTCTTCCTTTGTCTATTTCAGTGAATTTTAAAAATTAATTTATTGCCTGATTTCTCCTCTAATTGATTTAACTGTGGAAAAATTGGCTAATTAGATTGCACTCCCTGGACAGCAGCAAGATCACCTGTAAACTTGTTAGAAAAGTAAATCCTGGGGCGCCTTTAGGGCTCAGTCTCTAAGCGTCAGCCTTCAGCTCAGGTCATGATCCCAGGGTCCTGAGATCCAGCCCCTCATTGGGCTCCCTGCTCAGTGGGAAGCCTGCTTCTCCCTCTCCCACTCCCCCTGCTTGTGTTCCCTCTCTCACTGCGTCTCCCTCTGTCAAGTAAATAAAATCTTAAAAAAAAAAAAAGAAAGAAAAGTAAATCCTTGGGTCCCATCCCAGATCTAATGATTCAGAACCCCTGGGGGTAGCACCCAGCAATCTAGTTGAATAAGTCCTCCAGGGGTTTCTCGTAAAAACCATTTGAGGGTTTGCTGGGTGGCTTATTTGGTTGAGCCTCTGGTTCTTTTTTTCAGCACAGATTGTGATCTCAGAGGACCCTGGGATCTCAGGGGCAGGGGCTGGAGTCCTGCATCAGGCTCCCCACTCCGTGGGGAGTCTGCTTGAGATTGTCTCTCTCTCTGCCCCTCCTCCTGCTCGAGCATGCTCTCTCTTTCTCTCTAAAATAAATAAATAAAACCTGCAAATAGGAAAATAAGGCATGGCCCAAGAGCTCTGACTCCAAATGGATACAGAATAAGAATAGCTGTGAATGAGACTCATAAACTGGACCTATTCAGATGACTGGGAACTGTCCTTTTCTGTGAGATTTCTACAGGCTTATGTTAGTGTGAAACCCTAAGTACATTTGCTCTGGGCAGATATGTGAATTCTCCAGCACATGGGAAACTGTAGAGAAAGAAGTAGGATTGACCACTGTCCCCATCAGCTTCCAGGCTAGAGTACCCAATAGTCTGTCTGTGCACATGTCCCTGTCATGTGCCAGGTGGGGGCAGAAAAAAAAGTGATCTATAAATACATTTATATAGGTAAGTACATTTATAAAAATACAAATTTTAGAGAAATAAATACATATAACATATTGTTTTAAAGATTTTATTTCTTTATTGGAGAGAGAGAGTGAGAAACATCATGAGAGGGGAGAGGGTCAGAGGGAGAAGCAGACTCCCATCTGACCTGGGAGCCTGATGTGGGACTCGATCCTAGGACTCTGGGATCATGACCTGAGTCAAAGGCAGTCACTTAACCAACTGAGCCACCCAGGCACCCGAATATATGACATATTTTTAAATCTATACTTTGGTAATGTTTTTTGAAAAGTCATTATTAGAAAAAAAACCAACATTTTTTGCCTTCCTTGTATTTGTTGTGTGGTTTCATATTGTTACTGGTTTAACTGCTGGGACTAGGGCACGAGATATAATCTTTCAATGCCTGAGGACTCACAGGATTTTAATCTGGCTTAGACTTCTCCACTTGTATATCTCCCAGGCATCTCAAATTCAATATCTCACAAATAAAATTCATTATCTTCCCATGACTCTGCTTCCTTGTTCTTAGACCACAGGGTCACCTCGTGACATCAGCATTCAGGGGAGTTTGCTTCTCCCTCTTCCTCTGCCCCTACCTGCAGCTCATGGTCTCCCTCTCTCTCAAATAAATAAAATCTCATTAAAAAAAAAAAGAACTAATTGAGGTTGCTCTCTAATGTAGTAGATGGGCAGTCTGAAGAAGTTACCACTGATTAGCACTTATATGTGTCAGAGCACGTACAATACCGTGAATGTTTGACAATGAGGCTCATCAGTATTAGGTCCTGGAACTTTGTAGAATAATTCGGAATTTTTTTTAATCTTTGAGATACTCTAGGATAACATTTAAAGTGCCTACAGTGTACCTGGCACTTAGTAGGCATTTAATAAATGGTAGCTATCATTTTTACTAAGAGCTTCACGTGTGAAAGTTAATTAAGACCTTGTTTCTAGCCTCTAAATATTTCATGAACAACAAAAAGTAGAGAAAACAAATCTCAATTATGTAGTCAAAAATAATACTCCTTATTCATTCTTTCTGATGAAGAGGGTTTACAACAAGATTTCCACAAGAATAGAAAATATCACGGCTTTTTATCCACAGGGAAAGTACAGGCAACTTTTAAATCATCTGCTGATATTCTCACTACCTTTCTTGTTTTTTATTCTGAATACACGCTTCCTCATAGCAGGCACTGGACATTAAAAATGTGAAAGTTAAGAAGTTCATTTACTATGTCCCTGTTCCACATTTCAATCCAGTAACGTGCACTACCTTTTCTTTTTGCCTTTGTCTCAGCCACCCAGAAAAGCCTTTTAAACAAAGCAGTTAATTCCTGCCATCTTTTTCTTCATCTCACTCCACAAAAGGTGTTTTCTAAAAAGGGAGCTCAGAGGGAGAGGCAGGCTTGCGGGTCTGAGTTAGGTCTGAAGCAATGAACGAAATGGACCAGGATTCTTTCTCGAGGCTTCAGCGTTACTACACCTGTTTAGTTGAAAGATTTTAATTCCGTACTTGAACTAGATTCATAGAAAAGTAAAAATTCATTCCAAAGGCATATTTAAGTAATTTGGGGTTGTATGTCTATATATAGACATAGAGTCTATAGATCTCTGATTTTCATCTCTTAGTAGAGAGTACATTTAATGGGAATCAAAACATTTGTTGTTGGCCTTTTTTATTTCTTTTTTGAATATTCTCATCATTAGTGTAAGATCAGTACCTGACAATATGAAAGGATTCACCAAAACAATTCTCTGGTGGGGAAAAATCAGAGCAAATATTAACTCAAAGACTTGGGTTATTATTTTCAAAAGTCATTATCCTCATTATAGGTGGTATGAAAGATGAAGGGCTTTTGAAAAAAACAAACAAAATTTTTGCCAACATCTACTGATTTTTCAAGTAAACAAACACTTGAGAACTGAATTTCAAAAGGGCTCCCCTAGGGAGGCACAAGGTGGCTCAGCCAGTGAAGTGTCTGCCTTTAGCTCAGGTCATGATCCCGGGGTCCAGGGATCAAGCTCCACATTAGGTTCCATGTTCAGTGGGGAGTCTACTTCTACCTTTCCCTCTGCCCCCTGCTTGTGCTCTCTCTCTCTCAAATAAATAAATTAAAGTCTTTAAAAAAAAAAGACCTCCTTTATCTGTAATTTGAAAGAATTCTTTTGTGCAGTGTAGTGTAGTGTCATGTTCATTGCTTTTCCTTTTACAAATTCTTTTAAATTTTCCATTTCTCAAGCAAGACTGTTTTTCCATGATTTTAGTAAAAAAAAAATGAATGCTTTTTTTTTTTTTTTTTAAGTTGTGTTCTGAATATCCTCTGTGTCAGAAAAGATCACATTCTAAGATCGTATCTCCTACTCAAATCCTTCCTGGAGTGATTTTGTTCACTCTTTGTCTTGTGAGATTGTGTTGGGTTTTCCTTCCTTTTTGTTTTCCGTTAATCTTAACACTGTCCTATCACTGTCTCAGCAGAAGCATCTTTCTTTGGAAACACATATCTGCTTCCTTATTTTAGCTGGGGGGTCCGTGAGGAAGACTCCACTGCTTTGTTAGCTGTCCACATCCAAGGCCAGATTACCGGACGGTAGTTGAAGGTGGCCAAGCACACAGACAGCAGTCAACTCTTCAGCGCCAAGTTCAAAGAAAGAGCATGAACCATGAGAGCCTGGCAAAAACTCTGTACCACAGACCCATTTTCCTACAGAAACAAAACAAAGGGAATTCTGGCTCTGGTGTGGCACGTGGTTTGTTAGCATTTAAAAAGTCCCATGTGTGACCAAGGGAGATAGTATCGCACTCTCAAACAACCGTGGCGTTCTTTTGAATTGGGTCCACAAACATTTGCATAACGTCGGACCCCGCTGTAGAGGAGTTACTGGCTTGTGTCGTCTGTCAGTAACCAAGGAACAAGAATGTAATTCTGAATTGTTTGAAAACATTTGGCTACCTTAAATTGCAAAGAACAATGATTACAGCACACTGGTTTATGTCCTTCAAGCTTACTGTCAACAACTAGATTCAACTAAGTATGTATTCACACTTTGGTCAAATAGACAATGTGTCTATTTTTCTTTTAGGGAAAATGGTAATAAAACCTTAATGTTGAGCACAGTTGAAAACAAACAAATCCTTTCTTTGCTTTGGAAAATGCCAGAAACAAATGTGCGATAAGCCAAGTTTGTCCTCTCTGCCTTCTCCCTAACTGTACCCACTTCTGTCCCCCAGGGGCCATCCCTAAACACTGCATTTGGAGACCAGTCGTTCCCCGTTCCCCGGCTCTTGCCTACTCATGCTTCCCTGAGTATTCAGACCTTTGTCTTAACTCTTTCTTCCTCTTCTTGGAGCCCAGCCCTCTGAGCCTTGCACCCTGGTGATGATCCAGATCACCAAATCTCTGCAATTCTGATCAGGGCAGAATGTTATGAGTCACATTCCCAGGGCTGAAAATATGTATCTGGTTTGTGGAACAACCATATCCCCCAGATCATGATCAAAATACAACCTTATTGTTGCCTGCCACAGCCCTTTCAAACTGATTAGGGATAGAGGGGGGCTAATTTCCTCCAACCCTCATGAAGACAAATCATTAAAAACTTGAAACTAAGGCAAGAGGATGGTAATCTGTCCTTTCTGCATCATACCCAAGGGTTGTCTCACAGACACACCCAAGGATTACTGCATTTTCTGGGGGAATAGGCCATTGTTTACTACCATCAATTAGGGCCCGTACTTTGTGATAATTCATGTTCACTTTTAGATTTTTGCTCAGCAGAGATACAAATGATTTCTGTCTGATAGAAAAAACAGATTGAAAGGTTATGATTTTATTTCCCTGTAGGAGTTTAGCCATTTTAGTTTCTAATCTCTCAATCTTCCAATATCCTATCCTTACTTACTTCCTATATTCAGTTTCTCAAATGCTCATTGACCTAGCATTAATATCCTTCTAACTCTCTCACCCATAAGTTAAATAAATCTTGACATGTTTTTATTCTGTGCTTATATGAGAGACATGTTTTTATCTTTTGACAATTATACTTTGCCTTCCCAAATGAAGACTTAGGCTGACATATATTTTCTGATCAATCTCAGAAAATAAAAAGTCCTCTGGTTACTTTTGGTAAAAACAATTTCGATCCAACAACTAGAATGTCCGATTTTTTTAATTATCAAAACTCTGGACTGCTCTCCTCTAGCCGGGGTGACCCTCGGGACAGAATACTCCAGGAGGAAAAGGGAGTGTGATCCTTTTACTCTGTTTTCTTTATACTCACCAGAAGAGTTATAGTTTTGGACCCCACCAGGGTTGAATGGAAGTGGGGTACAGGGAGAGAAGTATCTTTGGGTTAAAGATGACCAGGGCCTCTGGCCTGTCCCAAGTAATCTCTTCACCAGCCCAGCTCCTGCCCACTGTCTAAAGTCTTTCTGTGCTTTTCAATAGACTATGGGGATCAGAGGCTGTGGAATAATTTCTCAGGTCCATTTCTTTTGTAAACTCACACGTGGTGGTGGTAGTGTGGGGGACTGCCACACTCTTGCTTTGGTACTCTATTGCCTCATCCAAAACCAAGTTAGAAAAAATCTCATTCTAGTTCCCTGTTACATTTAAATTTAAATTTACTGGAAATAAGCAAATATAGTGGTGGGGATTTTAGACTTTGCAGGAGGGAAATCTCTGCCATGGCAGGAGAAACCTTGGAATTGAAATACATCCAACAGGCAATTATTTATACAGTCTATGAGTAAAGTTGACTTTGGAATAAAGGCAGAAGGTTTATGAATGTGGCCATTACTCAGCATTTTTCACCTTTTTCCTTCATACACATATGGTAGATGTATGTGTACATTAAAAATCTGTATTTGGCATAGGTTTGGGATGATACATGCAACTCTACCTCCAGCTCCTCAACTTTCCTTTGATATTTATTTATTAATTCAACATCAGGCATTGTGTTGGGTGCTGGAACGTACAGTGGTGAACTAGACAAGCATACCCCAACTCTCTAGAAGCTACAGGAAACTGTGTGTCAGATTTCATCACATTCTCATTTCCCTCTCCTCCTCCCTCCCTCTGTGCTTAAAGAACTCTTATGTGACTGAATGGGTTTTCACAGACTTCTGACTTTTCCCTCAATACACCCTTGCCTCTCATATTGTATTTTTTAGGGAGTTGTGACTCTCACAGAGTGGACTAATCATGGAAATGATTAATTCCTTATATTCTTCCCTTCACATCTTTGGGATTGTATTGGAGAAACACTCTTTGGAAAACCTTGGTTTGAAGACGCCTCTTCTATTCATTACTTCCTTTACGATTTGGGCAACTTAATCTCTTTGAAACTTGGTTTCTTTATCCACATTTAGGACTAATGCCACCCAGCTGAAGTTGTTGTATTAACTGAGATGACGTCTTCCCAGTGCTGACAGGAAGTGGAAGTAGATATTCCTTAATTGGACTCCCCTAGGACCTTACTGGTTTTGAGGCACCACTCCCAATTTGGGCACAGGGCTGAGGTTTATTATCAAAACAATTCTGTCCCTGATGTTCCTAAAAATTAAAAAATACAAAGGTCATTCTTTGTTTTTCCCATTTGGAGCATAAGATTACCCATCCTGGTTTCACATAATGAGATTATGGCTAGACTTTTTACTCACATTCTCAATAACTATTTAAATAACTGTGCCACCTCACAGAAACGAACCAGACTACTGTGGTTTTTCTTCCATTCTCCCACTGTACCTCTTTCTTAATTATTGTTTTAGAATGCTTGTGAAGACTCACGGGTCTTTAGAGATCATTAAGTTGTTTCTTAGAATGGAACAAACAATATAGTTAGCTGTTAATCACAAAGTTAGCCCAGGATTTTCAATAAGTACCATACTTATGACAATTTGTGACCCATCATTGACTAAGTGGTGTTTCTGAAGGAGAAATAGAAAGTACTATGACTTTCATGAAGCCTTATTTTATGGGCATGACACTTTATTGCCTCAGTACTTCCTGATTTCAACCCCAAAGCATCATCAGACTCATAGATGTTAACTTCTACTGCACCCCCAGATTAGCATCAAAATCGTCTCGTTTTCAGCCTAGCTTTCATTTCTTCTTTTCCATCCAATTCATCAAGAGTCACTGAGCCCTTCATATGGGGAGCAATTGGACTCATACTCACCACAGGACTAATGAGAGATCAACGCCCTTGGATACTGCTCGCTACCACTGGTCGTTGAAACTATAATTATAACTGCTCTCATTGGCCCTTGGTGGAAAACAGGTCCCTTATAAAAAGATAAACAGACAACTGTCAAAGGTATTAGAGGTCATCTAGGGTCAGCCTGATGTTTGATTTTTCTGATTGATTTTTTTTTAATTATTGAAAGCTTTAAAAAATGAATGTGTAAGCATCATCTTTTAAAAAGCAATAAAGAAAAAAAAAAAGCAATAAAGATGACTAGTCTGGTTGAAGCCTAGGTAAAGGATGTAGAGTTCTACCCAGTCACCCCTTCCTCATCTGAGTTATTTCTGAACACTCCATGTGCTGTACAGGTCACAGTCTAAAAAGCGGGGATCTAGGTCAACCCCTAGATTTTGCAGCAGAGGAATCTGAGGTCCAGAGATATGAAAAAACTTATCTAAGATCCCACAGTTATTAGTGGCAGAGTTTATTCAGACCTTATTCAAGATTTTCTGGTTTTTGTTTTGTTATTGTTATTTACACCATTCTGCCACTTTATATGACTAAATAGTACAAGTGAGGCACCACAAAGATGAGGCAGTAAGGTGCCTAGGGTGCAAAATTTAAGGAGACACTCCCTCTCAGGTCGATGCAAAAGCTGAGTCTGCACTTGTAATGGCTTGAGAATGAGTGCTTCCTTAAATTTTGTGCCCTAGTTGTCTTATTTGCCTTCCTAATCCCAATCTTGCCTCTGCTTATATTTAATATAGTAAACATAAGTATTTACTTATATTTACAAAATGCCGTATGCACCCTCTACCTCTTGTTGTTTCTTGCCTCTCTTTGTCTTTCCCGTTAGACTGTGAACCTTGGAGAACAAGGGCATTGTCTTTCATCCTTATATTCCCAGGGTTCAGTTTAGTGTATGGGAAATAATGAGTAATCAATAATGTCTATGGAATGGACAGATGGGTAGATTTAAATTTTGTCTTTTAGGTAGCCTTTCTTGACACTTTAAATCCATCCTGACCTCTCCACCCTCCAAATTCCTAACACATTACCTGAATAACTTAATTCACATTTAGTCATGTATGCTGACATAACTTTTTTGTTTATGTAACTCTCGTGTTTAATTTTCTAAATTTATAGCCAATTAGAGCTCAGCTAATTAGGAGCAAAAGCCCGTTCATATTCTTTTTTTTTTTTAATTCATTAATTTATTTTACAGAGAGAGACAAGAGTGGGGAGAGGGGCCGAGGAATCAATCTCTGTGCTGAGCACAGAGCCCTACTCAGGGCTCAGTCTTGCAAGCCTGAGATCATGACCTGAGCTGAAACCAAGAGTCACAGGCTTAATCGAACTAGCCTCCCAGGAGCTCCAAGCCAATTTATATTCTTTTTGAATTCTCTCAGCAACTGGCAGAATATTCTGCACATTTGAGGCATGTAGCAAATGGCTCTTTAGTATATGAATGAAGAATAAGTGAATTCATGAATAAATGAATGAGTCGATCAATATTTTTTTCAGCATTTTCTTAGCCGAAAACAGGGTTTGTAAAATTTGGTAACTCTTTTTTAAATCCTAACTTGCCTACTAATCAGTTAAGTGACCTTGCATAAAGCGTCTCACCATTTTGGCTTCAATTTCTTCAGATGCAAATAAGGATGTGGCTTGTGTGATTCTGAAAATATCTCCAGCTCTAGAATCTTATGAATCTATGATTTCTAGAAATCTGCCATGTGGGATTAGGAGGCCAGGTATAAATTTAGCTACTGTGCATCCATGTGTCATTCTGACAGTGATTACCTAAATGTAGTTGATGGCCCAATTTTTCACTGTTTAGAGAGTCCCGAAATTATGAACAGATTGTGTGTCAAACATTAATTTGTAATATACTGTGTCTTATGATTTGACTACCTTTTGCGTTAGCCTGGAAACTAAAAACCCAGTATACAGAACTAATACTACTTGAAGTACACATTTATCTATAGCATTATTTCTATGGGAAAATGTGGTATAATCTAATCTAGAACTTGAAGGACAAATCTCTGCAGGTTAGTGGGTGGAGAAGGAGGAGAATGGAAAGGGACAAAGTGTTCCCAGGACTTTCACCATAGTACTTGAATAATGATCAAACACTGTACCTTCAAATTTCTATCTTGATGCAGGAAGTCATTAGCTTAGAACAAGATCAAAGTGAGTATTTTATTATTTCAAGAAGGTAAATAAATCTTTTAAAATACTCAGTTATATCCGTATGTTCTCATGTAGTTATTTTTAAGATTTTATTTATTTATTTATTTATTTATTTATTTATTTATTTATTAGAGAGAGAGAGACTGAGAATGAGAGGGGAGAAGGTCAGAGGGAGAAGCAGACTTCCCGCAGAGCCGGGAGCCCGATATGGGACTCGATCCCAGGACTCCGGGATCATGACCCGAGCCAAAGGCAGTCGCCCAACCAACTGAGCCACCCAGGCGCCCTCATGTAGTTATTTTTAATATTTACTTTTTCTTCTGTAAAGTAAATGCAAGACTACAAATGTCTTTTTAGAAATTCTTTAGAATGGGGCACCTGGGTGGCTTGGGAGGTTGAGCATCTGACTCTTGATTTCTGCTCAGGTCATGATCTCAGGGTCATAAGATTGAGTCGTGATCTGGCTCTCCATGGGGTATGGAGCCTGCCTAAGATTCGTCCTCCTCTTCCTCTGTCGTCCCCCCACCACTCACACATGCGCTCTTATGCTCTCTCTCTATTTTTTTTTTTAAAGATTTTATTTATTTATTCAACAGAGAGAGACCACAGTAGGCAGAAAGGCAGGCAGAGAGAGAGGGGGAAGCAGGCTCCCTGCTGAGCAGAGAGCCTGATGCGGGGCTCGATCCCAGGACCCTGAGGTCATGGCCTGAGCAGAAGGCAGAGGCTTTAACCCACTGAGCCACCCAGGCGCCCCCCCCACCCAAATCTTTAGAGAAATATGAGCAAACTATTTTCTCACCTGCTTTTCCCATGATGGATTTTAATCCAAGTTCCCTGTTAAAAAGCCATGAAGATTTCCTATGTAAATGTTGTCCATATTTGGTGACTAAATTAACCGTGTGACGAAAGTGTTATTTTCTTAAAGAAAAATATAGTTTCTTGAGGAGGTTTTTGGTGCTTAATTATAGACTCCATGCCATCCTGGAATTCATTGTTCAGAATTATGGTGTAGCCATTTAAGTTCACAGCAATGGACCAACCTTGAGCATACATTGCAATTTCTCCCCAATTCCACATTTATTCAGGCCCTGGTTCATTTAATGGATTATCAGAGCCTAAAAAAGAGTGGAAGACTCTGTGGTAGGTCTGCCAGCTTTATTATTTTACATGACTGTCATTTACTGGTCTCTTAGATACTGAGTCTTTCCATCTAGTTCCTGTGGATCATGTTTGGCAAGTTATTATTTGAAAACAATTTCTTCTTCATTATTCTTTAGTTTTATCCACTGTCTTTAGAACAAATCTGAGGATTTCAGTCATTATTACAAGTCCTCTCTACCTCCATAATCAGGCTTTTCCATATCTGTTCAACATCATTTATCCTACCTTGCTGTCCCCTGACTTCAATCCGCAGTAGCTAGTATCCCGTATTCATGCTGGAACTTTGTGAGAGACAAGTGAGGCGCTGGGCCTCGTCCTCTAGGGCCTGACCTCGTCCTCCCTTTTGCTCAACATCTAGATTGCCTGAGCACTTCTCTGAGGGCACTGTGCAATGATAATAGTAGTAATAATGATGTCATTTATGATGGAGTACTTACTATGTCAGGCACTAAATTATTTTATATGCCTCATCTCTGCTAAAACAATTACACGATTAGGTAGATATGGGTATTATTATCTCCATTTTACAGACAAGAAAATCAAGGCTCCAAGAATGAAGAGTTTTACACAGTCATACAGCTAGCAAATGCCAGGTGTTGGAAGAGGTCCTTGAGAGGACATGGAATATAACTTCTGCCCACCACTGCCAGAGCCATTTCAAAAGTGCAGCCTGAGAGAGCAATGTGTTGTTGAGGCCGTCTGGACTGTCTATGAGACTGAACCCATTTTAGGCCTGATATAAACTCTTAAGATTTCGTGGGCAGTTCTGTAGATCTACTCGTCTTGCAGATACCCAAGAGAAGTCTCATAAGTAAGTTCCTTTCCTTGTTAAACCTGCCACCTTCCTATCTTGAGCAGTCTGCCTCTTTCTCTGTTCTCTCCTCACCCTCCGAGTGTGGGGCCAGTTTCAGATTTTACCTGGGAAGCTCCTGAGGTTTCAAACCAACACCAGAATTCAGCTAGTGGGTAGGACTCCAAAGCTTTGGCCCTTCATCATTAGACCTTGCTGGGTCCCACGAGAGACCGTGCCCTGTGAGGAATGCAAGGATAGAGAAGGCCCAGCGTACACCTTCAAACCAAAGTTGACTCTTTGGTTTGGTACATCAGAGACACACAAATCACTCTCCTAGGAGGCATTGTGTGAGTAATGGAAGTAATGGAAAAATCAGCCTAAGGTGGAGTAGTCGTGCAAATGTGGGGGAAGGTTTCTCAAGGCCGTGATCATTTATCTTTGAGAGACAGCATTTTAATGCATATCTGAACCTTTCAAATGCATGTGTCATTTTATTCTGACTTGCATTGTTTATTTTTAATGGTCTCGATGTCAATTAGAGACGTTTTTTAAAGAAAGGTTCATGTCTTATGCATCTGGATTTCCCAATATCGCTCAGTGCAGTGTTATGTACACAGTAAATGATAAACACTTTGGGATTAATCATCTAAGGATAAGATTTATCCATGAAAACTATTAGGTCCGTCTTTCTCACAGTTCATTTTACTAAACACCATCCTCTCTTAAATGTTCTTAGAGCAGCCTGTATTTTACCTTCATTACGTTCATCAACTTTCAAATATTTGTTTCATGTGTGTCTTCTGTACTAGACTGTAAATCCCACGTAAATTCAAGGACTGTGTGTGTCCTGCATACCACTGAAACCCAGGTCCTTGCACATAGTAGGTGTTCAATACGTGCACGTAATAGGTGTTCAATAACTTTTGGTTGAATGAATGAAACAGGCGTCTCAAGGAACTCTTTCCAAGACAGCTTCTTTGGCTTAGTGAGTTTAGGAAAATTTGCATACTATGCCATCCACTTGGATATTCACAGTTACACATCAGCAAATGCAATCGCCAAAAGTCTTCAGTAAAGAAATCTGCTTGAAGTTGGTTGTGTAATTTCTTAAATTAAATTGACTGAAGATCCACTTCTCCCCCTTTTTCCCCGAGAAACATCTGTTAATATTCTGTGAAATCAGTATTGAACAGACATTCTGAGGAAGGCCATTTTTTTTTTTTTTTTTTTTGGAAATCTGGACGCAGGATTTGTCATACCATGTTGTTACAACTATAGATTCCATGAAATGTACTCTTTTCTTGATCCTTTCTCAGCCAGAGGGACAGGGAGTTCTAAAATGTGGAAACCAGGATGATACTAACCTAAGGTAGCTTCATTATCTGACAAAGGGGGGTGCTCTGTGCTTTTATTCCTCAGCATGTGACAACTGAGTTCTTTGATTCAAAATAGCCTGTCTGATTGAGAAGGATTATTTTACTTATCTGTCTCCAATATTCAGCCACGAGCTTCACGTTTATTTCTAATGACTGTAGGAGAACTAACTTCACAGGGTTCTCGGAGTAGTAATAATAAGGATAAAAGTTGAAAGTTATGTCTTTGAAGACAGGTTAAATGAATAGAAATTATTTTATATTTAAACATAATCAGTAGTTAAATTATAGACTATATAGGAAGGTGATAAGTACTATGAAAAGCACAGAGGAGGGAAAGTAGAAAGAATGTATGTCTATAAAGAGAGGTAGGGTGTAATCTTAAATAGATTGGTCATAATGGACCTCACTGAGAAGGTGATATCTGAGCAGAGATTTGAAGCCCTTGAGAGAGACAACTATGTGGACATCTGGGGGAAGAACATGTTGGCCAGAAGGAATAATTAAAGTCTCTACATCAAGAATGTGTTTGTTGAGTAAAAAAGTCAGTGTGGCTAGGCACTGGGACTTGGGAGACTGATCCTATAGGGCCATTTGATCATGATAAGGACTTTGGTTTTCACTTGGAATAAAACTGGCGGCCATTGGAGGATTTTGAGCAGAGGGGTGTTATGTCTGACTTATGTTTCAAAAGGATCACTCTGGGATGATGAGAATGGCAGCAGGCTAATGAGTTAGGGGGTGATCGCTTCTATATATGATGCAGGTGAGCAAAGATCGGGCTCAGAACAAATAGTTACAATGGAGTCAGTGACAATGGATTAGATTTGGACATTTATTCTGAACACAGAGCAACAGGATTATCAGGAAGTGTGTAAGAGGGAAGTCAAGGATGACTCTAAGACCTATCAACCTCAATTAGTCTTTATACCAGGTAGGTTATATTATCAACTCTATTTTTAAGGATGAGGACATCGAAGCCTACAGAGATACTAACTTTATGTGATTTAACTAGTAAATAGCAGAATTAGGATTGGAACTCAGGGTTGTCTGACTCCAAAGGCTGGGCTTCTTTTTTTTTTTTTTTTTAAGATTTTATTTATTTATTTGACAGAGAGAGATCACAAATAGGCAGAGAGGCAGGTAGAGAGAGGAGGAAGCAGGCTCCCCGCTGATCAGGGAGCCTGATGTGGGGCTCGATTCTAGGACCCTGAGATCATGACCTTAGCTGAAGGCAGAGGCTTAACCCACTGAGCCACCCAGGCGCCCCCAAAGGCTGGGCTTCTTTACCATGATGCTGTATAGCCTCTGTAGGGATTGAGCTATTACCCTGAACTCTGGACTTAGATCTCCAAGAAACTGATTCCAGGTATGCGGTCTTGAGCAGTAATTTCCTCTAACATGTTTCTGTGCCTTAAACCCTAGTTCATTAGTGACTCTATTCCTGCCGACTAGCACTTTCTTTTCTTTTTTAGATTTTACTTGTTTATTTGAGAAGGAGTGGAAGTGAGAGAGATCACAGAGGGAGAGGGAGAAGCAGGCTCCCCGCTGAGCAGAAAGTCCAATGTGGGGCTCGAACCCAGGACCCTGAGATCATGACCTGGGCTGAAGGCAGAAGCTTAACTGACTGAGCCACCCAGGCACCCCAGCACCTTCTTTTCTTAGAGCCTCCTGCTTCTGAAACCTGTTGCCCAACTCTCTTAATCCCCCTGACCACCAAAACATCCATAATCGGCTTGATTTTCCCCCAGGCCTGGGACTCAGTTTGGACTTCTGCCCGAAGATTTCCTTTTCCCATTAGCCAACCTTCACATTCCAGAGCTTTTTTCTAATGTTTGTCATCTTAGATTCACTGTAGAGTAACTGACTTGACCACTGAAAAGTTAAAACCATACGATTCGCCATGAGGAGCAGGGGAGCATGTTACAGGGACAGCTGTACTGACAACGACATCATGAGGTCTCCATATTTTTCCCAGTCATGGCAGGAGAGAAAGGCATGGTAACAGCTATCAGCATGGAGGCCTCCAGGCAGGACAGATTCTGATCTATTGGCCAGTGACCCCTGGCCTTGAGGAAGTCTTCCCCAGGTTTTACCTTCTCCAACCCGAGCAATTTAGTACTTCTTACATCTCCCTTTGTAGCTTCAAGTGAACTTAGAAGGAGCTAATTATATTACCTTAGCAACCAGCATTGAAATTCCTCCTAAAGAGGAAACTCCGTATTAGGAACATGTTCTGATATGTGGTTGGGGCAGAAGATGAGTTCCCCAGTGGCTGCGGTGCCGAGGGGCACCTGGGTCTCAGGTGAGGCTGCCCAGTACAATGGAGAAAAAGTGAAGCTGATGGTTCAGCGGCAGAGAAGAAAACACACAGCAGAGATGAACAGAGATGGAAAAAAGGAAGATAAAGCCATCGAATGGGAGGAAGGCTCTTTAGGGCACAGTGTGACCCTTTTCATACATTACCACCACAGTCTATAATCACCACCAAAATCTCCCCCCCAGAAGACTAGATGTGAATGAGGTTTGCTGTGGGTCTAAAGAGAGGGTTAATTAGTTGTGGGTTAGGGTCTTTCTAGTGTAGGAAAAAGCACTGTCAAGGAGATAGAACCCAAGAGACACAGAAGGCAGGAGAGAGCTTTGGGCACCTTGTTCATAATAGCCTATAAGTGAATTCAATTCAAATGTTATCAACGGGGGGAATGAATAAACAAATTATGGTATATCTATACAATGGAATACTACTCAGCAATAAAAAATGAGCCCCTGAGTTACTGATACATGAAACAACATGAATGAATTGGAAAATATGTATGTGAATAAAATAAGCCCGGGGAAAAAGAATGCATTTTTGTACAACTCCTATTACATAAAATTTCAGGAAATAAAAACTAATCTATAGTGACAGAAAACAGAGCAATGGTTGCCAAGAATCAGGGAAAGTACAGAGGAATTACAAAAGGACGGGACAAAAAAATTCTTGGGGATGAAGCCCATGATCATTATCTCGATTTTGAAGATGGTTTCACAGGTGTAATATCTGTGTCAGAATTTATCAAATTGTACACTTTAAGTATGTGCACTTTATTGTATGACAATTATACCTCAAAAAGGTGGTTAAAAGAATTTTAAGTCCCTTGAAGACTTAAACCATGACTCTTCTTTAATAGCTCTGTGAAATGCCTAGTAAAATGCCACATACTCTTTGGGGACTAAATATTTACTGTTAAATTTTTGGACTCAATAGTTCAGCAGTTTCCCTTCGACTGTGAGGGTAAGGCATTTTCCCAACATTTAGAGTGGTTCAATTAAAATTGATTAACATTTATTAAGCTTCTCTTATCAAATCAATAAAATAAGAGATTTTTTTTTTTTAAGATTTTATTTATTTGACAGAGAGAGCACAAGCAGAGGGAGCAGCAGAGAGAGAGAGGGAGAAGCAGGCTCTCCGCTGAGCAGGGAGCCTGATGCAGGGCTCAATCCCAGGACCCTGGGATCATGACCTGAGCCAAAGGCAGATGCTTAACTGATTGAGCCACCCCGGCGCCCCAAGAGATGTGTTTTTAAAAAAGTTTTTATTTAAATTCCAGTTAGCATACAGTGTTATATTACTTTCAGGTATACAATATAGTGATTCAACACTATTCTACATCACCTGGTGCTCATCACAATGATCTCCTTAATCCTCATCACCTGTTGTACCCATCCCCCCACCCACCTGCCCACCAGTAACCATCAGTTTGTTCTCCGTAGTTGAGTCTGTTTTTCTTGGTTTGCCTTTCTCTCTCTCTCTCTCTCTCTCTGTCTCTCTCTCTCTCTTTTTACCATTGCTTATTTGTTTTATTTCTTAAATTCCACATATGAGTGAAATCATATGGCATTTGACTAACTTATTTCGATGAGCATATACTCTCTAGCTCCATCCACGTCATTGCAAATGGCAGGATATCATTCTTTTTGTATGGCTGAATAATATTCCAGTGTGTGTGTGTGTGTGTGTCTGTGTGTACCACATCTTCTTTATCCATTCATCAATCAATGGATGCTTGGACTGTTTCAAAAATTTGAATACTGTAGATAACGCTGCTATTAAATATCAGGGTGCCTATATCCCTTCAAATCAGTGTTTTTGTATCCTTTGGGTTAATTCCTAGTAGTGCAATTGCTGGATCATAGGGTAGCTCTGTTTTTAACTTTTTGAGGAAGCTCCATATTGTTTTCCAGGTGGCTGCACCAGTTTGCATTCCCACCAAAAGTGCAAGAGGTTTCCCCTTTCTTCACATCTTCACTAACACCCGTTGTTTCTTGTGTTGTAGATTTTAGCCATTCTGACAGGTGTGAGGTGATGAGATATGCTTTTGATGAGTTTATAATCAGGCTGATTTTAACCTATTCGTGGACACAGGTCCTTCCTATTTAACAACAAAACTCAGTAAACTCTATTAAAATTAAGAAATTCAGGAAAAAATGTAGTCAGACCAGTTTTGCATCACATGAGTTAAACATTTCACTTTTATTTTCCCAGGAATTGTAATATTGTGTGATATTCAAAAAAGATTACCACCTTTTTCTTGTCACTAATAATAAAAGTATTTACCATTTATTAAGCACAAGTAATACTTAATGTACCAAGCACTTTATAGAACCTTATTTAATCCTACAACAGCATTGTGGGAAAGAGTTAGCTAATTAAGCATTCCTTTTAAATAGATGAGAAACTAAGACTCTGAGAAATTAATGATTATACCAAGGTCATACAAGCAAAGTGGTGGAAATGAGATTTGAATATAAATCTGATTTCAAAGCACAGATTTTATCTTTGTAGCCCCTAGTCTCTAAGATTGTCCTTACAGGAATGTCCCGGGCTTAATAATAATACTGCTAATTATTTTTAAACCAAAGTGCAGGGTGCCTGGGTGGCTCAATTGTTAAGCATCTGCCTTCAGCTTAGGTCATGATCTTGGGGTCGTGGGATCGAGCCCCGCATCAGGCTCTCTGCTTGGCAGGAAGCCCGTTTCTCCCTCTCCCCCTGCTGTGTTCCCTCGCTTGCTATGTCTTTCTCTGACAAATCAATAAATAAAATCTTTAAAAAAAGCCCACCAAAATGCAAATTCTCTATGTTTTGAAGGGGACATGGAACAAAGACGATTAAAAACAGTACTGTGTTTCTTCATGATAAAGCTAGAAGCTACTGAAACTAGATAAACACACATAGCCCTATAATTAGAACTTTTTAGCATTAAATAACACTTCTGTCCTTTGAGACATTTTCTTATAAAAGCATATATTCTTTTTTTAATATTTTATTTATTTATTTGACAGAGATCACAAGCAGGCAGAAAGGCAGGCAGAGAAAGGGGGAAGCAGGCCCCCTGCCTAGAAGAGAGCCCGATGTGGGGCTCGATCCCAGGACCCTGAGATCGTGACCTGAGCTGAAGGCAGAGGCTCTAACCCACTGAGCCACCCAGGGACCCCTAAAAGCACTATTCTTAACTCTCTTCAATATATCCAGGTTACTAAATAAAGTACGTTATATCACTAAAGCTTTTTCTGGTTCTTATCTAAGGTTCCAATAGGTTTGGATATTCTCAGTGTGACCTACAGGCAAATTTCCCTACAGGCAAATTTGAGGCATCTGGTCTAATTATATGGAAGTTCCTCCCATGTGGCATTTCTCAGATACTTGCATTCCTTGACTTCTCTCTACTCTTTCTCTTCTACTTTAAATGTTCTACATAGTGACAAACTTTCAGTTTTCTTAACCACATGAAAAACAAACAAAACCCAGTTGCTTTAGGGAGGAACAGTACAAGGAGTTGCCCAGAGCTCATAATAACAGTTTTCTTTGTTATTACAGCAGATCTTAAAGACTGAGAGAAAGTGAAGGGCAAAAACGAGGTGGGAGACTAGCAGCCCCAGCTCCAAAATGTTAATGTGTTGATATATTTGTCTCCAATCTTTAAATTTTAAAATTCATTAATTATACTGTAGTTAAAAGTTATAACTACATCTGTACCCTTGCTGATGCAACCACCACTTTGCTTTACAAAAGCAAATGTGCTTAGATCGATGAGTCCTCTATCCACCCATGTTTTCCCCATTCATGACACCAGTATGTTTTCACCAATATATGGTGGTGATTTGGATGGTTCTAGTGTTTACCATAATAGAAGGCATATTGTGTAACTCGCTTTTTCTGACTCAATATTGTTTTAAAGATTTATCTACACATATTGATGTGGTTATATTTAGTTTTACCTACTCAATAGCTTGCCATTACATGCATGTACCTTAGATTTTTAATACGTCTTCTGTTTTTAGGCAGTAAGGTTAATTCAATATTTTGCTGTTAAAAAGAAAACTTCAGTAAACTTCCTTATCTACATCCCCTTATGCATATGCGTTCAATTTCCTCTAGCTTATAGAGAAGAATGGAGATGGAAATTATGGTTTGTAAAATGTGTATCTTTATTTAAAACATTTTCCCCCAGCTTTACTGAGATACAATTAACATAGACCATCATGTAAATTTCAGGTGACCAACAGGTTGATTCGATACACTTGTATGTCACAAAACAATTACCACCATGCTGGAGATCATCTGGAGGACGTGACCTCTGCTTGACCCTGGAGTTGGAGGCGGCAATAGGTGGTTCCTCAGCACCCACTTCCTCCCCACCCCTGGTCTTTGGAGCGCATGTTCCGCCCACCACAGCCGGAGCTGTTTTCAGAGAGGAAGCCTTGAGAGAGCAATATGTTGTTGAGATTATCTGGATGTATACATGAATGGACACCGTGAAGACGTCTGTTAAACTTTAAGACGCTGTCGAGCAGGTGGAGAGATCTACTCGTCTTGCTGCCGCCCAAGACAAGTCTCTTATGTAAGTTCCCTTGCTTGTTAGACCTGCCACCCGCCCATCTGCCTCTTTCTCTGCGCTCTCCTTGCCCTCTGTTTGCGGCCAGTGCCAGATCTCACCCAGGAAGTTCCCAAGGTTTCAGTCCAACACACTGAGCTGTTTGATAACACTTCCAACATATCTCATAAAGACCATTTCTTTTTTGTGGTAAGAGCATTAAAGATCTATTTCTTAACTTTTGAATGAGCAGAAAAAGAAGACGTAGAATTCTTATAGGGTGGAATATTATTCAGCCATGAGAAAAAAGGAAATCCAGTCACTTGTAACAATATGGATGGATCTCGAGGGAGTTATGCTAAGCGAAATGTCAGAGAAAGACAAATACTCTATGATATCGCTTATCTGTGGAATCTAGAAAAGTCGAACTCACGGAAACAGAGTTGAATGGTGATTACCAGTGGCCAAGGAAGGGGGAAATGGAGAGATGTTGGTCAAAAGGTATAGACTCCAGTTAGGAGAGAGTAAGTTCTGGGGATCTGATGCACAAGATTGTGATTATAGTTAACAACAATTATATACTTGAGAGTTGTTAAGCGAGTAGATCTTCAGTGTCCGCTCTTTGCCTGCCGGGGGTGCGCGTCTCCAGACTAACTCCACTGGATCGCCGTCCATACTTGATAGCTTTCTGGAAAAGCGTGCTGTAACCGGTGAGTTTGTCCTCTCCCTAGCTTTAGGTGGGAAAAGCTTGTCTTCCAGAAGTTCCTTGTTACCATGTGTCAGAGTAAATATTTATTCATTTTATTTATCTATCTATTTATTTATGTCTCATTACTTAAAAACTCTTTCCTTATAGTTTCCTTATAGTTCTTTCCTTTTCCTTATAGTTATTTCTTGGCTCTCACTGTCTAAGATCCCAGGGTGCCTGAGGTTTTCAGCTGTGTGCTTGGGACAAAATGCTGCCTTGTGAGGATTAAAAAAAAATTTTTTTTTCAACTGCTTCATGTCTTTGAGAGGAATTATAGTTTGAAATGACTGGAACACTATCCTATTCAATAATTTGCAGGTAATTATCTTATTTGGCTCTCCCAGCCTCCTTTGTCCCTAAGGCATGCCCGTGTAATGTCGGGGAGAGGACACAGAAAGGGGGGGAGTGTTTGATTGGGGGTAATTAATGACACAATCAACACAGGTTTCTGATGTGGCTTCTAGTATGAAAGTGTAATTTGGAAAATGTCTGGCATAAGAGTACTTGACTTCTAAAATTATACATAATGTAGACTAAACACCAATAAACCTATCAGAGGGGATTTGGTTTCCTAACGTAGGCACAACTTTAGATAAACAAACTGATTGTGATACTTTTAGTACTGTACTCAACTCACTTTTAGAGTCCCCTAGTTCCATTATAATTAATTATTTATTGAAACCCATCTGAAGAGGCATTAATGAAATCTTAGGTCTTCCTCGGGGGCCTCCCAAGCTAAATTCTGTTGGTTAATGTCCTGGTATTATTGGACAATGGATTGGTCTACAGCTCAAAAAAAAAAAATTCTCTGAAGTTTAGATGAACCACGAAAACCTTGAAAAGTGATTATCATTTGTATTAGCTCTGAGCCAAAGTTAGAATCCTTTGTTTCTTAAGTACCTAATATAGTCCACGGTCAAGCTTTTAGTTTACATACTTCAGAGTATTAATATATGGATAAACTCTTGGTTTATTGATTAATGATTAGATTTATGATTAAATGGAAGGTTGCCTGCCTTCACAAAGGACAGACCCCCATACTGGCTCTCTCTATACTTTCAACGTCTGCAATAACCTATGCCACAAAGGAAGTTTCGATCAGCAGATCACTATCAAGCGATTTCAAACCTCAAATTTTGCTAACTTTGTCTTGGCATCTTATACTCTGCAAGCCACCGCAGAGCACTCTGGGGCCTTGCTACTGAAAGCGTGGTCTGGTTGACCTCTGGGGTCCCCTAGGAGCTGGTGCAGGCTACCGCCTGACTGCTGGATCAGACTCTGTACTTTAAACAAGATCCCTCGGTGATTCGAATGCACTTCCGAGTCTGAGACATACTATGTCCATCGGAGAGTTGTTAGGGCTGTGAGAGCATGGAGGTCTCTCTCCCTCCCCAGGTGGAAAACAAGGCCCAGGGGGTTATGACATTTAGGCAGTCACTAGTAAGCATGTAGCTGGTGCCCATCGTGTCCTGTGCGTTGCTGACATTTGTTTAGTTGTCTGTGCAGCAGATCATTCCCCTCCCCCTATAGGAGCCTCAGCCTTGCCTTCTTTGGGGGAGGTACTATCTGCACTGCTAGTCACAGGAGACTTTATCTCCCCTTCCATCCCCCCCCCCAGCCGCAGGGATGTGACTAAGGTGGGTCAGTCAGCTTCTGTCACTCGAGCGTGCAGTCTCCAGTCGAGACACCCAAGGATGCAGGGGGCTTGGTGTAGCAGCATCTTGGGGCCCCACTGCCGAGAAAGACTTAGGGGCGCCCCCCTGCTGCTCCAGGCCCCAGGAGATGAGTTGGTTCTTGTCGTGGTAGAATTGTTTAGCACTTCCTTCAGCTCCCTTCCTTGGACATAAGCAATGTACACTCTTTTTTTTTTTTTTTTTTATAAACAAGTATATACTGTTTTCAGAATTTCCAGGCATAAACCATTGTATGTGTCTTTTTAACTTTTGCAAATTGCATCATCCCACAGACACTAGTCTGCATCTTATTTGTTCACTTAGTATAGGTTATATTTTTTTGTTGAGAGCCTTTGGGTCCAGCTGAATTTAAGAGTTCAGATTTTTTTGGATTTTATTTTATTTAAAATTTATTTATTTGAGAGGGAGACAGAGCATGAGCAGGGGGAGGGGCGGAGGGAGAAGGAGAAGCAGGCTCCCCTCTGAGCAGGGCGCCCAACTTGGGGCTTTATCCCAGGATCCAGAGATCATGACCTGAGCCGAACGCAGACACTTAACCGACTGAGTCACCCTGGCACCCCTCTTTTGGATTTTAGAGTCGTGATATAGTATGTACACCAAATATCACATGACGTAGCTGGTGTGGTCTGAGGCAGTACCTCACAATTGAACACATTAAATTGTTTTTGCGCTGGAAGGTATGACTATTCACACCATATGAGGTCAGTTAAGTCTTACATGTTTTCATGTCAGTACAAGTAAATATTTGCTATCAAGTGAGTTTAGGATTGGATTAGGATTTCGCCACTGAAGGCTCAAAAAGGACTTTTAGTTTCTAGAGTGTTTTGGATTTTGGAATTGTGGATAAGAAATTGTAGAGCATGAAATATTATTGTGGAGCTATGATTTCCAAGTCAGTACTTATGTATAGACCTTTGTCTCCTCTATAGAAGTATTCTGTTGTGTGGATGACACAGAATTTATTTAACCAGGCTTTTATATCTTTTTAAAAGAAAAGATTTCTTAAAAGATTAAAAAGAAAAGATTTTATTTATTTGAGAGAGAGAGTGCGTGCGCACACATGAGTGGGCATAGGGGTAGAGGGGTGGGGGGAAAGGGGGAGAAAGCCCAGGCCCCAGGCGGGGCTTGGGTCTCACAACCCTGAGATCATGACCTGAGCTGAAACCAAGAGTCTGAGGCTTAACCAACTGAGCCACCCAGGCGCCCCACCAGTCTTCTGTTGAAGGACGTTTACGGTTTTCCAATTTCTGCTCTTACATGTAATGTTGCAGTGATCATCCCGTGTGTTTATTGTAATGTAATCGTACAGATATGAAACGCCAATTAAAATGTCTGAACAGAGCCAGTGTGAGGGAAAATGTTGCTCATTTGCTAGCTGTAATTCCACTTCTCCCGTTGCTGAAAGACATTTATGTTGAAATTCTAAATCGAATGGTGGAAAATATCCTGGTACAATGGAAGGAGGGAAATAGCACTAAGAGTTGGGACTCACATTCTAGTTCAGGCCTCACCACTTAGCATGGACAACTTCAGAGTTTTTTGTGTACCAGTCTCTCAGTCTTATGAAATAGAGAACTGTAACATATACTGAGTTCCTATGTATGTAGGTCCTGCTCTCAGTACCTGAGAAATAGACAATCCCTGCAGAAATCCAAAGCAGACAATCCCTGCTAGGACAGAGCTTCCATTTTAATGAGAAAGACCAACAATAAACATGATAACAAAGGATAATATTTAGTGTGTTAGATAGTGATACATGGGAAAGAGAAAGTTCCTGAAGCAGGAAAAGCGGGCTACCTAGGTGGCTCAGTCTGTAAGCATCTGCCATCGGCTTAGGTCATGATTCCAGGGTCCTAGGATCAAGCCCCACATGGAGCTACACACTGGGCTCCCTGCTCTCAGTGGGAAGCCTGCTTCTCCCTCTTGCCTGCCTCTCTCCCTGCTTGTATTCCCTCTCTCGCTATCTCTTTCTCTCTCTCTCAAATAAATAAATAAAATGTTAAAATAAAAGCAGGAAAAGCTAATAGTGTCTTATTCCATTATATATGTTATCATTCCTTAGGAGGTTCTGTTTTCATTTTTCAAAATGGGAAGTTAGGTCATTAGTGTGAGTGAAGCAGGCCTTGTAGGGAAGGTATGAGGTGGGGGGACTGCTGTTTATCATATTGTCCTTTTTTTTTACTGCTTGAGACATAAAGCAATGTCCATATATTAATTTGATAAAACTTTTTAGAAAGAAAGAGGGGGAAAATGTTGATTTAGTCCTATAAGAAAATTTTTGAGATGAGGGGCACCTGGGTGGCTCAGTTGTTAAGCATCTGCCTTCGGCTCAGGTCATGATCCCAGGGTCCTGCTCCGCGGGAAGCCTGCTTCTCCCTCCCACTCCCCCTGCTTGTGTTTCCTCTACTAATGGTGTCTCTCTCTGTCAAATAAATAAAATCTTAAAAAAACATGTTTGAGATGAATGAAAGGACAGAGCAAACACAGAGAGGAGAAAAGACCAGATCTGTGGTTGTGGTTCTAGAAGATGCCAAACATCAGAACAAACTATTGGTGTATGAATCATTTTCTGAGGCTCTTAAAATATGAGGAATATGAAAAGTGTGAAGCAACATTATTGCATTTCAATAGGACTCCTATAAAGAAGGATTCATTTTTCTTAAAATTCTGAGCAGATTTTGGTGGTCAAGCAATTGTTAATCACCAATATTTCTGCCTCTCAAATAGTCTCAAATAAATGGTTACTAAGCTCTTTGGATGGAGATTTTGAGGAGAAAATACCTGTGAAGAGGAGCTCTTAGTGTCCTTTGTAACTTGAAGGCTAAGACTGGAGCATGTCTTTTCCTCTCTCTCTCTCCCCTTCATCCTTTTGCAAGATGTGGGATTCCATACCTCCCATTCTCGGTGAGGATCTTCTTTATTTTCCTGGGAATCTGTTCCCTTCTTTTTTCTTCTTAAGCCATACTTATTTTTCAAAAATTCAGATCGAATTCCATTTTCTTGTTGAAACTTCCTTTGACCAATCCAATTATCAATTATCTTCTCTTTTTCTTTAGTTCTCTCTATACCTGGAGAGATAAAAGACTCTGGTCTATTGTTGGAGATAGCGAAAATGTTGGGATGTGCAGAATTGGGGGGAATTTATATGTGGAAAGCCCCTTACTGAGAAATTAAAAATCAAAAATTTGCATTTTAGCCATGATTCTGCGACTAGCTGTATGGTATCGATCAAGTTATAGAATTTCTCTGGCCCTTAGTAGCTTGGTCTTTAAAATTAGTGAGTCCGACTGGATGATCCAACCTAGACACAATGGATAAAACGAAAACATTCAGCTGTGTTTTGAGGGTAGGGAGAATGTTGTTCAGGGAGCAGATATATCACATTGGCGGGTGGTGTGTGATTACAGATTGCCTCTGATTTTATGTTCCTTAGACACTATCCATTGTTGGAATCATTTACCTTCCTTTTTTTTTTTTTTTAAAGATATTTATTTATTTGAGAGAGACGGAGATAGTGACAGAGGTAGCACAAGAAGGAGGGGAGGGAGAAGCAGGCTCCCTGCTGAGCAGGGAGCCCTGTGCAGTGCTCAATCTCAGGACCCTGAGATCATGACGAGCCAAAGGCAGACGCTTAACAGACTGAGCCACCCAGGTGCCCATTCACCTTCCTTTAGAGGAACTATCTACTCGATGGGCCCCATACCCAGCCCTATATGAGAGGGCACTGTGCCGTTTTGGTTTTTTTTTTTTTTTCAGTGTTCAAGATTCATTGTTCATGCACCACATGCAATACGTGCCTTCCTCAATACCCACCACCCCCCTCCCCTCCAAAACCCTCTGTTTGTTTCTCAGAGTCCAGTCTCTCATGGTTAGTCTCCCCCTCCAATTTCCCCCAAATCACCCTTCCTTTCCTTCTCCCATTGTTCTCCATGTTTTTCCTTATGCTCCATCCATAAGTGAAACCATATGATAACTGACCCTCTCTACTTGACATATTTCACTCAGCATAATCTCTTCCAGTCCCATTCATGTTGATACAGAAGTTGGGTATTCATCCTTTCTGATGGAGGCATAATATTCCATTGTATATATAGACCATATCTTCTTTATCCATTCACCTGTTGAAGGGCATCTTGGCTCTTTCCACAGTTGGTGATTGTGGCCATTGCTGCTATGAACATTGGGGTACATGTAGCCCTTCTTTGTACTACATCTGTATCTTTGGGTAAATACCCAGTAGGTACTGTGCTAGTTTTTGCTAGTCGTGATCTTTGTTCTAATGCACTTAATCCTGGCCCATTCTTCTTCCATATTTATCATGATCTGCTTCCTCTCAACTTTAAACCTCCTTGTTCTTTCTCATTTTTCTCTCTCTCTCTCCTTAGACTTCTCTCTCAGTATTATATTCCTGTCTTTGAGTTCATCTACACCTTGATGATAATTTGTATAATCCATCTGCTCTGGATCTCATTCTATCTTGAGTACACATTTCTCCTTGCTCTGGTGAAGAATACCATCAGATCTAACCTTTTTCTGAGACTTGGATCCAAGGAAATTACTCTAATTTTTTAGATCCAAGTAATAACTCTGCTGCTGGTGTTATCTTGATGGTAGCCCCTCCCTGTAAGGATCAGTGCTTTTTTCCTGCTGATTCTCCCAACAACCTTATATAAGATTGGGCTCTTATTAGATGCTTACTACTGTTTATTTCATATATTCCTATGTCTCAGATCCTCATCTAGCTTAGTTTTTTTTGGAAGAGCTTATGAAAACAAAAGGGTAAGGAGTAGACATTGATGAAGGAAAAAACGTAAAAGTCAAGAGCTGACTTGTTTATTCATCTTTTATTTTTTTCTTTCTGTTTTTCATTTTTGCCTCCTCCTACTTTTAACATATTAATAGGAGTTGTGTGACTACCCATATATTTATTTGAATTTAATGGAAAATATTCTAGGTAATCACTCTGCTTTTTCTTTGAGGGTACTATATTATAATCATTTTATTAATATTTATTAATTTTGTATAATGTATTCACTGATTTCTTTAAAATTAAAAAAAAATTTTTTAAAGATTTTATTTATTCATTTAACAGAGAGAGAACACAAGCAGGCAGAGAGGCAGGCAGAGGCAGAGAGAGAGGAGCAGGCTCCCTGCCGAGCAAGGAGCCCGATGTGGGACTCGATCCCAGGATGCCGGGATCATGACCTGAGCCAAAGGCAGCTGCTCAACCAACTGAGCCACCCAGGCATCCCTGTATTCACTGATTTCTTATTAAATAATTTCGTAACAGACAGCAGACCCCATTGTTTGGCTGACTAAAGCAAGGATCAGTTTTGTTGTTAGGACAGAAATTCATATGAACTAGTTAAGGTCAGAAACAAAAGATAAATCAGTGAATGAATGATTAAGTAAATATATAAGAAGTTATTGAATGCTATTGAGAGTAATAATTACAGAGAGATGTCATAAGACACTAGACCCGGGAACCAAAAACTTCAAATCCGAAGTTATTTGCTCTGCCTCTCCTAGGACATTTGATCCCTTGGCTCTCCTTCTTTGGGCACATTTACACTATTTTCCCTTGATCTTATTATAGATTATTTTAGGTTGCTGTGGCCTGCACCTGTTCACCCCAGCTACTGTTTTGCCTGATTTCCTAGCTGTAGGGCTCATCAGAAACCCAGTGAAGTCCAGCTTCTATGTTGCAATTCTAAATTCCAAGAAGAGATTCTTTTTGGCATAGCTTTGGTCAGATGTACAGTCCTGTCCAATCAGCAGTGGTGCAGGAGGGACTGGGCCACATACCCCAAACATGGCTACAAATATGAGCATGGGCAGAGGCACAGGGGTGCAGTCACTGCAGAGGTTCCAAAACCGTTGGCACAGAGCAGGTCCTCAACACATACTTATTATACTTAATGTCAGGCTCACAGGTAAAGTTTATACAAAACATGCCTTTCCACCCTCCTTGATTTCTTTCTTCAATTATTGTAATTGCTAAAGCTAAAGATAGGATGTGGCTGATGTCTAAATATAGAAACAAACAATAACTGAAGGGCTCTTTGGAGATTTAGCCTGAAGGGCAATCACTTTCTAACTTAATAAGTATTTTAGATCTTGATTTAGCTGTCTCTCTTTGGATGAAAATTTGTTTGATCCTGCCTTACCATTAGAAAAGTCACAGCATGCAAATTTTATGCATTCTGGTAAAGTTCAAACACATTAGCTTTTGTTGACAGGTACTAATTTATAGGAGGAAGGCAAAGGCAAAATGGATTGAAACAAACACTGTAAGTTCAGAAGTAATGCTAATTAATGGATTTTCAAATTGGTTTTCCTTTTTTTTTTTTAACTTTTCCCCAAAGTCTGCTGATTAATGATTGCCTTATTATAAGGCCCTGGAGGGCATCTGAGAACATAATCACATCGGGAAGTCTGGATTTGGGGATTGATCTTATAAGATGTTAAAGCAGCACCTCCCAATAGAAATGTAATGCGAGCTACACATGAAATTTCACATTTTCTAGTAGCCACATTAAAAAAAAGTAAAAAGAGGAGTGCCTGGCTGGCTCAGAGGGTTAAAGCCTCTGCCTTCAGCTCAGGTCATGATCTCAGGGTCCTGGGATTGAGCCCCGCATTGGGCTTTCTGCTCGGCAGGGAGCCTGCTTCTCCCTCTCTCTCTGCCTGCCTCTCTGCCTGCTTGTGATATGTCTCTTTCTGTCAAATAAATAAATAAAATTTTAAAAAAAGTAAAAATAAATCAATATTAATTTTAATAATTTTATTTAAACTGATATATCTAAAATATTTTTATTTCAAAATGCAATCAACATAAAAATTAATAAGGTATTTTATACTTTTTTTTGTTCTAAGCCTTTGAAATCCAGTGTTTTATACTTACAGTGTAAGTTACAACTCAGATACTCATTTTTCAATAGTTAATGAGAAATACAGCCCTATCCAAACAATAAAACTGTGTTTAATGGAAAAATGTTTTACGCTTCTTCAGTTTTTAAATATAAACTTAAATGGATTAAAATTAACTGAAATAAAAAATTCCATTTCTCAGTTTGCCGTTGCTCCATCAAAAGGGCCCAGTATCCACCTGTGGCTGCTGGTCATTGTATCAAACAGCACAGCTTTGGAGGGTGCGGTTCATGAGAACTCAGAGCAGAGTTTATCTTCTGCGAGTGGAGATCAACCCAGGAGGAAACTGTTAGGAACAGTCCCTCACTGTCACTGCTTGAGTGTCCCTCAGACACTGCGCCTAACCCCTCACTATTGACAGAAGTTCAAGTTGTCTCACCCTTGCCCTTGCAACCGGCTCCCGTCAGCCTGCTGCTTGCTGCGCCCCCCCCCCCTCCCCCCCGGGCAGACCAGCCTTGTAGGGGTGGTCCTGCCCTGGGCCCTACAGCGCTGACACCGCTGCAGACGTCCCTGTGGTCTGTGCCTCAGAGCAAGAGTCCCTTGCCATCCCCGTGATCTTAAGTGAACTTGACAAATGCCGTCAACTTGAAGATGAGCAGATTAAACACTCTGAGAACTTTTACAGTCAAGGGATCTGCTCTGCTTTGCTTAACCCAGTGTTTTCCAAACTTAGTTCACGCTAAGTCTTCTTTCGAAGAGTAACATCCTAATTCACTGCTGTTCTGTATGGGCTCTGCAGCATATGCCTTCAGAAATGCTCTTCTGGGGACGCCTGGGTGGCTCAGTTGGTTAAGTCACTGCCTTCAGCTCAGGTCATGATCCCAGGGTCCTGGGATCGACTCCTGCATCGGGCTCCATCCTCAGCGGGGGACCTGCTTCTCTCTCTGCCTCTGCCTGCTGTGCTCTCTCTCTCACTCTCTCTCTCTCTGATAAATAAAATCTTAAAAGAAAAGAAAAGAAATGTTCTTCTGGTTGGCTAGATAGTGTCTGACTCCAACATCTTGTTCATTTGACCACGCTTGGCTTCGGGATATTTTTGGATGTACCATTCTGATACGTACCTGTAGCGGACACCTGCTTTTATCTTTGTTTTCCCCTGAACAACATCTGTTCCTTTTATTCTAGTAACAAAATCTTCTTTTCCATGGGGGGATTCATTCTACATGGGTTGGATGTGACATCGTCTTCCTCTTCCTAACCACAGTTGGGCCCTTGTAAAGACTGTGATCGCGCGTTCTCACTTTGTTCCTGGGCACGTAGCTAGGTTGCACTTCGCTACCTCTCTAGTCTTTAGGAGCGGCCATATGACTAAAGTTTTACCAATGGACCGTGAGCAAAAGTGAGGCATACACATTCTGAGCCAAGGCCTGAAGACATGCTCTCATTCCCTTTCCCAGAAGTTGGAACATGTTCTTGTCGTCCAGGTTTGACCATACACATTCTAGGAGCTGGTGGGGAACCAAAATAGAAGGAACCTAGCTTCCCGAATGACTTTATGGAGCAGAGCCTCACTGACGTGGAATATCAGCTCAGGCTGAAACACGAGAGTGAAGTATACCTCTGTATTCTCGAAGGCACTGAATTATTTCTGAATCTTTTTGCTATGGAAATGTAGCATTACTCTAGCAAATATCATGCGTGACTCAGGGTTAGCCAAAAAAAGCACCCCACTTTTACTGGCCAGGATAAGTGTTTTAGCAACTTACATGAGACACAACCCAGATCAGTCAAAATCATTCTTTGGAAATTTATGTCAAAGCTAGCTGGATTCTTTCTTTATATAATAGCAGTTAACTTATAGGATATGTATCTATAATCATCTTTTTCACCACCAGGAGAATGCCTGCTTCAGAATTAAAGCCAATTCTCAAGAAACAATATCAAGAAATGATGAGAGGGGTGCCTGGGTGGCTCAGTCGATAAAGCATCCAACACTTGATTTCAGCTCAGGTTATGATCTCAGGGTCGTGAGATGGAGCGTCATGTTGGGCTCTGTGCTGTGTGTGGAGGCTGTTAAAGGTTCTCTATCTTCCTCTCCCTCTGCAAACCCTCCTCCCCCACTGCTCACACACTCTCTTAAAAGAAAAAAAAAAGAAATGTTGAGAAACAGAACCCCCAGATCCATCTAGGCTTCAAATAGGATCACCATTGGATTTTCCAATCCTATGAAAAAATAAGTTACCATTTTTGTTTAACTTAGCTTGAATTGGGCCAGTTAGTGATATTTGCAATGAGTCCCAACAAGTAAACTACCAGTTTTCTTCTCACGCTAACAGTCTGCCTTGGCATTAGACCATTTCTCTTATTTACACTTTAGATGCCCATGCTTGCCTGCAAGAGAAGATGAAGGCATATTTTGCTTATCCTGCAGAAGAGATTTGGGAGACCAGTTGCTCTTTGGAAAGGCAGGAGGTGAAATAAAGTTAGAACATTCTATCATGAGAGTTCTATATGTGCTAGAGGATGAGTCAGAATATCTACCTCATCAACTTGGGAAATTCAAGTTCTTTTTGGCCATCTGCATTTTCCTTCCTCCCTGTGGAGGGATGCTGAGGGAGGCCAAGGGGGTTTCCTGGATCAAAGGAGACACGGCTACCTCCTGGATGAGCAAGGGCCCGGGCTGTTCAGATTAGAAAGACATTGACTAGTCATGGGATGAGAGATGCATTCTAGGATTCAGAACCTACAAAATTGAGAGAGAAGTTGAGGAAGCAGAGGTCTAGGAGGAACTGGAAATCAGCAGGAGAGCCATCAGTCAGTCTTCTTGGTTCAGGTGGCCCAAGGGTCAGCCTACAGGTCTCCTGCTTCGGCAACCCCAGAGCACCAGCGTGGAGTACCAGCTGGGGAGTAGGGTGCTGGAATCATGGCAGCACAGGTACCTAGAAAGTTTCTTCCCCTCTTTAAGTGGAGCTGAAACTATGGCCAAAAGGATTATGCTTCCTGAACAATCTCAGAGAAAAGTATCCCCAGCAACAGTTGTAGCTGTTGGATCAGGCTCCAAAGAAAGGGTGGAGAGATTCAACCAGTTAGCCTGGAACTTGGAGGTAAAGTTCTTCTCCCAGAATGTGGAGGCACCAAGGTGGTTCTAGATGACAAGGATTACTATTTAGAGACAGTGACATGCTGGGAAAGTACGTAGACTGACATAAGCCACTATTGAAATGGCATCAAGTGAAGCTGCCCATTTCAGTGAAGTTGTGTAAACTTTCATCATGTAAATAATTTTCATGTCTCTCTCTTTTTTTTTTTTTTAAGATTTTTTTTTTTGACAGAAAGAGAGAGGGTCAGTGAGAGAGGGAACACAAGCAGGGGGAGTGGGAGAGGGAGAAGCAGGCTTCCCGCTGAGCAGAGAGCCTAAAGTGGTGCTCGATCCCAGGACCCTGCGATCATGACCTGAGCCGAAGGCAGACGCTTAACAACTGAGCCACCCAGGCGCCCTTCATGTCTCTCCTTTATAATAAACTAATGGTATTCAAACTAATGATATCCAGAGTCTCTAAAATTTAGTTTTAGTGTGCTGATATAAACATTGCCAAATAAAAATGCATGAATGACTGGTTAAGCTTTAAAAAAAAATCAGTCTTCTTGAAGCATGGGTACAGAGGGACAAGACAGAAGATGCAGGGAAGAAAAGTCAAGAACATCCAGTCCCTGGGCACCTGGGTGGCTCAGTGGGTTAAAGCCTCTGCCTTCGGCTCAGGTCATGATCTCAGGGTCCTGGGATCGAGCCCCACATTGGGCTCTGTGCTCAGGGGGGAGCCTGCTTCCCCCTCTCTTTCTGCCTGCCTCTCTGCCTACTTGAGATCTCTCTCTCTCTGTCAAAGAAATAAATAAAATCTTAAAAAAAAAAAAAAGAGCATCCAGTCCCTGAAGTGAGAACGCAAAGAGGGGGTGTTTAAGTGGATCCTCCAATTCCCCAGCACAAAGTGCTTCCTGACCCTGACTGTCATCCCGTTTCTTCCTTGCCGTTGGGTCGTTAAAGGCTTAGCATCTCGTCGCCTCTTCTTTCCACCAGATTGTTGGGCAGTGATACTTGCCCAAGCCCTGATTTATTGCTGTTGTTTCTATTTCGTCTCTACGTAGACATCTTTAGGGTGCCCTGGACTCTTGGCAGGCTAGGTTCCCCACTAAGACCCGGCCCTTCCTATAGCCACAAGGGCTCTCTCACTTTACCTGGGGAGCCAAGTCTTCCTGCTCCACATTGAAACCCTGGTTTTGTTAGTGACTTTCTTTCTGTAGGTAGCCGACTGCCTCCCAACTCAATGAAGGGATTTTCTATGCTTGAGTATGAACGAAGTAGATTGATATTCTCACAGATGGCAGAGGAAAGCATACGGATTTGGTGCCAACAGACCAGCTTTTGTATCTGTATTGCAGTAGTTAGGTAAAAAACACAAATAAACAAAATGCTTGGAGTGATTCTGAATCTGCCCCTAGACTCAGGTCATGATCCTGGAGTCCCGGATCAAGTCCCATCAGGGTCCCAGCTCAGTGGGGAGTCTGCTTCTCCCTCTCACCCTTCCTCCCCATTCTCATGCCCCCTCTCTCTCTCTCTCTCAAATAAATAAAGTCTTTAAAAAAATATTAGAATATGAAAGAGAATTCAGGGGTGGGATTAGCCTTCCGATGGCAGAGGTTCAATGAGGAAGGCAAGGAGTGGCATTTTGCTATCCTGACAAGTAATTTGAAACTTCTCCACACACACTTTTACTTAAGCTAGGCTAGAGACTGGATTTTAATCATAATTCTAGTATTTATTAGCACCGTGGTTTAGAATACATCATTTAACCTCTCTATATCGAATTTTCTTCATCTAGAAAATGGTAGGAATCATTCCTTACAACTGAATGTTGTGAACATTCAGTGTTAGAACTAAAGCCTCTAGAGTGTCAGGCACACAGAAGCTTGTGATCAATAAATTGAAGCCTTTATTCGACTATTAAATTCTAGGGTCTCATTCTTAGCTTGGCAACTAGCGAAAATTCATAATGACATTTAAGCGGACGTCAAAGAGCCACAGAAGAGGAAGCTGTCAACTATCCATTCCAGCAGGTCTCTTGATAGTGCAAGCTTGTTTTTTGTTGAATGTTCAGAGTTTGGACTAGCATAAACGGCCCTAATGGAACAAAGGGCGGGGGAGGCGCTCAGAGCCCCATTTGGAAATGAACACTCAGAACCTCACCTGAGCCAAAGTTGAAGGATTGAAGATGGTTGGATCTTGGATTTGGTGTTCTCTCATCGATGCCTCTCAACCAAAATCATAGTTATTTCTCTCCACACTTCACACAGTTAAGCAGACGAATCCCTGAGGCCTTAATGACCTTCCAGTATCCGCCGTTGAGGGCTAAATCTGGACTCCTTGCCAGGAGATAGTTTAAGCCACTGTTTTCTGAACCTCTGTTACTAGCAGCTGCACACAAATCCCACATACGAGATGCATACCTCTGGGATCCTTTTTTTTTTTTTTTCCTGGACCCTATTCCTAATTCTCAGTGTTCAGGAGATTAATTCCCCCATGTGGAAGAAATGCAACTGAGGCAACATCTGGATCCTGAAGACTGAGAAGGAACCACAGGCTCTATCACAGTCTCCCATGTCTATGTGGAACTCGGAGCATCTTACACTGAGTGCAAAGTCAGTCAGTGTCAGACTGGGCTGACCTCTGCCTGCAGAACCAAAGAGCCTGTACCACAGATAAAGACAGAATGCTGAATTCAGCCCAGGGGAACTCAGCTAGCTTATGTGGGCATCATCTAACCCCTGCAGACATTTGACAATTTCTACAAAGTGTTAATAGCAGTATGGCTTTTGTTCATGTCTTTCATTACATCTTGATTTCATTGTATCTTTTTTTTTTTAAAGATTTATTTATTTATTTATTTATTAGAGAGAGAGAGACTGAGAATGAGAGGAGAGAAGATCAGAGGGAGAAGCAGACCTCCCGCAGAGCCGGGAGTCCGATATGGGACTCGATCCCGGGACTCCGGGACCATGACCTGAGCCGAAGGCAGTCGCTCAACCACCTGAGGCACCCAGGGGCCCCGATTTCATTGTATCTTAATGTTAACTTTCCTGACTCATATTCAGTGAATCTTTATTGCTATGGATGTGGTGCTTTCGTGTTTCCTTTATGTATTCTGTGATAATCCTGGCAGGTGTAGGTCATAATTATTTTAATAGCATATATAGATATATAGCTATCTATATATCTATATATAACATTTTGTGCCAGGCATACAGCTCTTTTTTTTTTAGCAGAAATTATTTTTATTATGTTAGGATATTCCTTAATGAGCTGGCAATTATTCACGTGAAGGAGAGTTCAGAAAACAGATTTATGACTGTATTAGTCTTGTCCTTGATTAGAGATTTATGAATCATACAAAAAATATTGCCTAGAGTAGGTTGCTCTAGAAGTAATAGGAGAGAAGGTCTACAAAGTCTCGAATGTCTAAGAGGCTATGAACTTGGAAGATCTCCTCCCTGCTTGTCTGGCTGTTCCAGCTGCACCACAAGGCTTAGGTACAAGGATGAACTGTTGAATTTAAAGGTTTTTCTGTTGAAATTAAAGCTTTACAACAGTTCGAATGCTCTTTCCTGCATGGATCAGTTCAAAGGCTTCATTAATTTGGTCCAAAGACAGATTATGAGTCACAACTTCATCAACTTTTATCTTTTTGGACATATATTCGGACACCAACTTCGGGACACTTTCCACACTCTTCCATCCTCCAAAGGCAGTGCCTTTCCACGTGCGGCCTGTTACCAGCTGTGAAATGGGCGAGTGGCGATTTCTTCACCGGCAGCAGCCACTCGGACTATGACGCTGACACCCCAGCCTTTGTGGCAGGCCTCCAGCGCTGCTCTCATGATTTTCATGTTACCAATGCACTCGAAGGAATAGTCCACTCCCCCGTCAGTCATTTCAATGAGCACTTCCTGGATGGGTTTACTGAAGTCCTGGGGGTTAATACACTCAGAAGCTCCAAACTCCTTGGCCCTTGTAAACTTATCTTTATTGATGTCCACACCAGTGATCCGGGATGCACCAGCCACCTTACAGCCCATGATGGCCGCCAGTCCAACTCCTCCCACAAGTAGAGCCAGGCTCCACGTTGTCAGTGTTCACAGCAGCACCATAACCAGTTGAAATGCCACAACCCAGAAGGCAGACTTTATCCAAAGGTGCTACAGGATCAATTTTAGCAACAGAAATATCAGCCACAACTGTATCTTCAGAAAACGTGCTGGTTCCCATGTAATGTAAAATTGTCTTTCCTTTGCAAGTAAATCTGCTGGTACCATCTGGCATTAATCCTTTCCCCTGAGTAACTCTTATCTTCTGGCAAAGGTTTGTTTTAGGGTTCCGACAAAATTTGCATTCCCCACACTGTGGGATGTAAAGTGGGATGACAGTATCACCTGCCTTCAGCTTAGTAACTCCTTCACCAACGCTTTCCACAATTCCAGCACCTTCGTGTCCCAGGATCACTGGAAAACTCCCTTCAGGATCAGCCCCACTCAGGGTATAGGCATCGGTGTGGCAAACTGCTGTGGCAATAATCTTAATTCGAACTTCATGAGCCTTTGGGGGTGCCACCTCTACCTCCTCTATAGAGAGAGGCTTTCCTGCCTCCCAGGCAACTGCTGCCTTGCACTTGATAACCTGGTTCGCCATAGCCTTGTACTCGGTCCCAGGCATCCAGTTCTAAGCATTTTATTAACTCATTTAATTATAAACCAGTCCTTTGAAGCAGTTCTTAGTAATATCATCATCCACTTTCTACAGGTGAGGTAATTCCAGTCTGGGGAGTTAGATTATCCAAGGTCACACAACCAATAAGTGGTAGCACCTGGATTTAGACCCAAGCAGTCTGGCTGCACAGTTCATGCCCTAACCACTATTCTATATTGCCTGCGCTTTTGAAATAAAGCCAAGACTCAGGAAGTAAGTGAATTGGCCAGGGACCCACAGCTGTAGGTGAGTTTTCTAACTCAGGTTTTTGGACGCTAAGGTTCATATCCTATCTATTCCATGCTGCCTCCATACTACAAGGTATGCGATTTTAAGCAAGTCATTTGATTTTGTCAAGCCTCATTTTCCTCCTGTAAAATGGGGATAATAATGCTGATTTCACAAAGGTATTCTGAGATCAAGTACAACTAATTATATAACTGTTTCACTCGCTCCCTGGCATATAAATAAGTGCTTAATAAATATTAACTTGCTAGCTAACAGTTGGATTCCCAAGAGAAGTTCTTTATTCTCAATGGTTGATAAGTGTTAGGGACATGTTAACTCTGAGTGTGTTAAGAACATGCTAACTCTGGAAAGGAGAATGAATATAAAAAATTGATGGTTTTACATAATTTCTGTTCTCTAAACCTTGATAATTACATTTAGATTTGATTTAGGACTTGTGTCATGGAAATACTTCTAGTCAAGGGCAAAGAGTTTAGTGTGTAAGCCCTTAAAAACCCACTCCAATTAAGGCTCTTTAAAAATAGCTAGATCTTCACGATCTGTGGCTATATACTGTCTTAAAATAGCATTCTTTTATTTCCATATCAAAATTTTAAGGTGAGCGGAGGCTGGAACACACAAAAAAACAATGTCTATTGTCCCGATTTACTGTTTTCTCATTGTCTGTTGAAGCTTCTGTTGATGGAATCAGTGAAAATTATCAGGTTAAGTAGTAAGGCTCTTTTCTTTGTTCCTCTAAACACAATTATGGTGTACTTGTCAGATTTCAAGGATATGAGGGAGCATGGTTTAAAAGTGCCCTAGATAATTGTACTACAGAAAGTAAAAGGTCTTACACAGTAAAAAGTAAGAGTCAAGAATACTTTGAACTCAAAATAGATAGGAATATTTTTATAATGTAGGTGGTAGCTGGAAACAGATCAATAGAACAAGAATGTTAATGGTTTTTGGAGCCTGGTGTCCATTTCAAGGCATATTTGGGGTTATATGTGATTTTTTTTGCCTTTATAGGTCCGTTCCTGTCCAAGTCCACTGCCATCACTCCAGCCCACCAACTCTTACCTACATGATGACATTAGCCTTTCGATCCTTTAGCATTTACATCATATTATGCACCAACTGAACATGTTAATTGATTACCCACTGCCTTCAAGATGAAATCAAAACTGCTTAGACTGACATCACGTGCACCATTATTGTAAGCATTATGCAAGATAATATAAATTGAGTGGTGAGTTCATTCAATATAAGTTGACGTTTTGCTGGCCCATTCCCTGTGCTAAACTTCAGGCATGCAGATGGAGACCATGTTCCTTGCCTTCAAAGCAAAGTGTTCTCATCTTATAGAGGGGAGGCCAGACGAGTAAAAGCATCATCCATCATGCAGTGTGGTAGTAGTGCAATAGAAGCAAAACAAGGATACTGAGGAACAGAGGAAAGGTCCCAGTGTTTCCCACTTACCCCTATGTTTCTTTATTCAAACCCTGGCTACATTGGTCTATTTGCAATTCTCCTAGATAGGACACACATTTCCATCTCTCTGACCTTGATGATATCGTGGTTTTCTTTTTCATGCTCAGTCCCTTCGTTTTCCATTTGTCCATTCAACCAACTTGGATGCAAAGTGTAGTGCGTGTTAGAATAGGTGAGTTGCACACCGCAGGTCGGTGAAAAAGAGCCCTTCCCTCTTGAGCCGATGGTGTTGCTTTTCCTATCCCCTCCTGCTCCCTCTAAGCCCCTCTTACCCTGACCACGCAGCCCATGGTGTTTTCCTTCTTGAGCTACAGTAAACTTATTGTCAGTCACATGTCAAATCCTGTACAGATATCCAAGTATCGATCAGTATTTACTGGTTAATTTATCCATAGTGATAAGAAATGCAAATATCATGGGGAGATAAAAATTTTATTTTCTTTAAATTTTAGATTGTTTTTAAACTCTGCTTTTACTCCTTTAGTTGGAGTGAGACTCATGAGACCATGAGACTCAAGCTCCACACCAGTTAAAAAATTAGCACGAACAGGTTCCAGGTTTGCAGTTATATTTCTTTAAAAATCTAAAATGTTGGGGCGCCTGGGTGGCTCAGTTGGTTAAGCGACTGCGTTTGGCTCAGGTCATGATCCCGGAGTCCCAGGATCGAGTCCCATATCGGACTCCCGGCTCTGCGGGAAGTCTGCTTCTCCCTCTGACCTTCTCCCCTCTCATTCTCAGTCTCTGTCTCTAATAAATAAATTAATAAATCTTTTAAAAAAAAAATCTAAAATGTTGGGGCGCCTGGGTGGCTCAGTGGGGTAAAGCCTCTGCCTTCGGCTCAGGTCATGATCTCAGGGTCCTGGGATCGAGCCCTGCATTGGGCTCTCCGCTCAGCCGGGAGCCTGCTTCCCCCTCTCTCTCTGCCTACTTAGGATCTCTCTCTCTCTCTGTCAAATAAATAAATAAAATCTTAAAAAAAAAAATCTAAAATGTTAGTATGCATTTAATAAGCCAGGTCAAATTTCTTCACATTTTATTTCTAATACTCATGGATATTTAGAGCAAGGGAAAGGAGGCCAAGGTGGAGAAAGAAGGAAGAAGATGAAAAAGAAAAGATGCAGGGGCTCCCCCAGGAAGAGGGTTGGAAACTCTGAAATAAGGGCAAAGACCTTGCTTTGCAGAGAATATTTCATTTTCAGGGCTTCTTTCCTCCTATTCCCCATTTCAAATCTTATGAAAAAGCTGGGTGTGTTGTTAATCCTTTGTGTGGGATTCATATATTGGAAAGCAATGGCTGGAGTGTGGACTGAGAATGATATGACTGACCTCCTAAATCTCCCAATATATTTGTCATATAGTTGAGTAAAAGAAGTTTTTGTGTGTGTTTATGTGTGTTAAAGATTTTTTTAATTTATCTTAGAAAGAGAGAGGGTTGTGGGAGGGAGAGGGAGAGACTCTCCAGCAGACTCTGCTGAGCATAGAGCCCGACTTGGGGCTCGATCCCATGACCCTGAGATCATGACCTGAGCCGAAATCGGGTCGGGTGTTTGACTGAACCACCCAGGCGCCCTAAGTAAAAGAAGTTTTAAAAGAAGTCTCCCCAAATAAACAATCTGATGTAAGGTCCTCATATATTTCTGATATTATAGTCAAAGGATCATGAACTAACTCCATTTTTTTCCCTTAGATATATTGTTTAGGTCAGGTCTACTGAGTGACTCACTTTAATTCAGCATTTTTTTTTTTTTAATGGAGTACCTGCTGTATGCTTGGCAGGGACTTTGGGATGCAGCTTCTTCTTGCAAGGTGTTTACAATAATTGTGGGTGACTATTACTAGTCATCAAGTCATGTATGCTATATTTTACATGACATGCATATCTACATTTATTTCAGTTTTCTTCACATTTATATGGGTGTACATGTATGTATATATAATTGAATGTCTATGTGTATATACACAGTGTTATATGTATAATACATACATAGAGAATATATATATGCACACACACATATAATACATATATAGAGAGAACCTCTCTTAAGAAAGTGCCAAAAGATGTGAAATTTTAGAAGGTTAGTAAACTCTTTGAAGTCTATCTTTGTATCTTGGGTTGATAACCTCAGACATAGGCAAAAGTAGACAATGCCTTAGAAAATTTTGAACATAAAGGGTATTGTTCTGTCCAAGAGGTGGATGCCAGTTTTTTAAAAATTAAAATGCCCACAAATCCTTACTAAAATACAAATGGAACACCTAAGCTCTCTGTAGTGAATTCAACTGAATGTAAACAACTCAATGGATTAATCATTCATGAGTATCCTGTTACAGTATTTTATAAATCAGTACATATAAATCATTTTCTCCCCTGTAGCAAATCAGTATGCAGTCATTGATAGACTCTTACAGTATTGATGGAAAGCTCTTTCTCTGTAGGGTAAAGGTAATGTCACCTGATAGGATTTTGAGAACTTGATTTATGGTTGGCTGTTTCGCCTTCTCCTTTTGCATCAATTTCTTGGTATCAGATCTAAGCCATGAATATCACATTGCTGGTTTTTTTGTTTTTAATAGCACCAACCGCTTTCTAGAACTCTCCTTTTGGTACCAGCAGCTTGGTCTTGTTCTCTGATGTTATGCAAAACACATCAGCCTTTTAACTTGCGGGATGGAAACCTTATTTGCCATGTGCATTTTCCACCCTTTGATCCCTCTCTGCAGTGTTCTTTATCAGTATCAAAAGGCTGCAGCTGGAAGGGGGGGCACACTCTAAGGTGCCCAGCGCTGCTTTTGGCCCTGGATCCATAAAATTAAGACAGTCACACAGCTGGTGGGTTTTTCTCGAACTGGACTGCTTTCCCCTTTCCTTCCTGAGTCATGTAAAGAACTGAATGTGAGCTTTATCTTTAAAATCATGAGTAACTTCCCCCCAACTCCTAGCACATCGCAATTTAATCATCCATATGAGTTCCTTTTCAAACATTATTGTATAACTTTCCTTCTTAAAAATTACCACAGTTTGAATTTTACGTTATATTCGTGTGACGAGTGAACGTCTGTCTTCACTGCTGTATCATGAGCATCACGTGTCAAGAAGCAGGCGTCGGTGGCACAGTTTTCTCGTCCCGGCATCTAGCATGGTGCCTGGCATAGGCTGGTAGATGGCGATTCAAGTGTGTTGAATGAATTGAATGGTGCCCGAGCTCTATGGAGTTTCTCCCCTGGAACTCTCTTCAGAGCAGTTGACCAGCAACAAGAGAATGGTTTCTGGGTTTTGTTGAGGAGTGTCAGAGCATCTGGGTCTGCCTGTGTTTTCCTCTCTTTTACCCTTACTGCACTCAGCTCCCCTCAGCTGGCCTCCTTTCTCTCTCCTCTCGGTGCAGTTGAATCCCCATGGGAAGGTGTACATGTACTGACCTGGGTGCCACAGGGACCCAGGGACAGGCTGACAGATGGAAGTAAAAGAAAGCCTTGGCTGAAATACTCACCCCACTGACTAAATTCATCTGGGTGCTGTTTACCTGTTGTCATTGCCCTGAAAATCTTGAGTGGGTCCAACTAGCTGAACCCCGGAAGTATGCATTGCTGAAAGTTTGGGACTTGGGTTTTTAGCAAGTTCATTATAACTGAGATGATTTAAAGGGAATGGATGGTGTTAATAGTGATTAGTGGTAGGGTAGGGAGGGGCTGAATTTACACAGGATCGTAACTGTCTTCCTGTAGATTTCTGTAATGTTTTAGTTGCTTTTTTACACTGGGGTTATGTTTACTTTAGTAATTAAAAGACGTACAATGAATATTTTTTAATTTTATTTTGAAAAAGATTTTATTTATTTATTTGACAGAGAGCACAAGCAGGGAGAAGGAGGAGAGGGAGAAGCAGGCTTCCCACTTGAGTTGAGTAAAAGAAGTTTTTGTGTGTGTGTATGTGTGTTACTTGAGTTGAGTAACCCGACTCAACAGTCATGGGGAGCAGAGAGCCCGACATGGGACTCAATCCCAGGACCCCGGGATCGTGACCTGAGCCAAAGGCAGACGCTTAACTGACTGAACCAGCCAGGTCCCCCTACAATGAATATTTCTAATTGTCATCGGAAAACGATGCCCTTGTGAAGTCATGAAAATGATGTCATTCTTAAGAATTTATCAATTTAAAAAGCTTCAAAAGCACAATATAAAATTAAATATATTTATAATAAAATACAATATACAGAGAAAGTAATTGAACTGGTAATAAAATCATCTAGGACTAATTTATTTTGATACCCATACCTAAAGTCACATGGCATATTGGCCCAGAGAGGACTCAGAGCTGGGAGCTCCAGATGCCCCTGTTTGTGACTTGCAGCTTAGCAAACCTGACGTGCCTCAGTCTTCTCATCTGTAAAACCAGGGCAGTCCTAGTTCTTCTAGGGTCTGAAGCACGCCGATGAGGCTTAGCGCACAGTCAGGCTGTACCACGGTTGTTGCTGCTCTTGTTTTGTCTTTCAAACGATCTGCATATACATTGTAAGCGATCTCAAATGTTCACACCCTACTTACCTCTTGGAGCTTGTAGTTCATATATACAATTTATAGTTAAGAAAAATAAGTAATGATAATTTGCTTGATATCTAGAAAGTCTCTCCTTTTCCCCTGATTACATTCACCCGTTATTAAGTAGTACTTGAATATATTTATTTAATTGTGGAGTCTATAGACATGTGGGCAAAGGAATAGTACAGAGGGTGGTCATGTACCCAGAGAAAATGCGGTGATCTGGTCTGCTGACGATGACTTTAGAGGTTATATACTAGCTCTACTGCATGGGTGCTAGCTGTGTGATCTTGGACAGATCACTCAACCTCTCTGAGACCCTTTACTCATCTCTGAGATAAAGATATTATCTACTTCACTCACTTACTGTGAAATTACGTGTAATGCTTTGTGAACATTTTGGGGTTTGATATAGTGTGCTAATTCCCCTTAGGAGCCATGAACGACCCGTGTTTCCCTGTGCCCTTCATCCTCATATTTCCTTCAGAGTCCTCCCCAAAACTTTCCCTCCTCATCTATATTCCCTTTGAAGTTGTGTATCTGTTTCAGCCACTACACTAAGGGCGGGCAGTCATGCATTGGGATAATTTGTCCCCAGGTTTCTTTCTCACTAGTCCTGCCACTCATTTGAGGCACTAAAAGCCAGGGAGGGAAAAATGGTTTAAATGTACTGAAACACAGCTTAAGGCCCGCTGACTGTAACCGGGAAACAGTTGTGGCAAACTTCTTCATGAGCTAGAAGCAATTGTGTCTTCTTTAAGAGAAAGCAACATGCAGAGGTGGGTCTCGAAGAATCACAGACATCCACAGGTTTTATAATGCTGACTTTAGTTTCCGTATTCAGGAAATATTTCCTCAGCAGTCATAATGCCAGGCAGGAGGATCAGAAAAAGAAAACCGTGAGTCATCTGTGTCTCTCAGGATCCTATCTTCAAGGGTAATATATTTAGAGACACAAATCCATGTTCATAGGAAGGGCTGATAGTAGCATATCAGTATTTATACACACACACACACACATACACACACACACATTGTGTTTGAAAACAAGGCAATGCAATCATTCGAGCTATCTTTGAGGGCTATAAGTGTTGTTTAACTTCTTAAACTTGTGGTTTACTTAGTAGGCAGATCATGCAAGTAAGCAGTCAAAGCGAAAATGCAAAAGAATATTTAAAAATAGAAAACACTAACTTTGAAAACTTATACAGCTTTTTCTTAAAAAAAAGGATTTTATATATTTATTTTAGAGAGAGCGCGAGATGGGGAAGGGGCATATGTTTTTCTCTGTATCTCCTTTATGAGCCCTAGAGAGGGAGATGATCTGGGGCCCTGGAAGGCCCAGGATGCATGCCACTTGTGACTTGTCCCGTGGTTTGTGAGTTCCCTTTAATTATCTTCCTCTTTTCAGGGGATATTTGGAAATCTTTTGGTTTGTAAATTGAAAATCCTTGTGGGAATAAGTACAGTAGAGATCAGAATCCAGGCTAAAAGAAGAGAAGCACTGTGTGCCCGGGAAAATGGGCTCTGTGAGAGGTAAAGTTTGTGTTGGTGAAGTGAAGGAATGACAGAAGGCTTCTCAGCAGAAATGGGAAATGGGTCAGGTTGGCTTAATTCACTGCTTGGTGGGAGCTACAGACAGCTGGTTCAAGGTTGAGCCCATTACAGTTGCTGGAATAGTAGCTCTGTTGGATTATTTCCCGCTCATCTGGGTTAGTATTGTGAAAAATAAGAACCATTAATGTGAGGTATAGTTTCCAAGAAACTCTTCAGAAGCCCTGGGGCGGGGTTGGAGGGGGTACGGGGTGGGGAGCAGAATATACAGAGTCCTAATGCTCCAGGGATCAAAATGTCAAGGACAGATTAAGAGCAGTTGCCCCCTAAAATGATACTATCATGGAGCTTGCAGGGTCATTCTCTTTTCTGGGTTAGCGGGCTGGTGGGTTATGACACGTTGCCGTTCCCAGTGTGTTCGCACTGACTTGAGTCTGAGCGTCTAGGGTTCGTGCTCTCTGCTTCTTGCCACTTAGTTACTTCTTGCCCATGACAATGGAGGTAAAAGTCAAAATCAGCACTTTTTTTTTTTTCTTGTTAGCAACACTTGTAAATGTTTGAAGGGAAGAGGGGCTAAGTGACGATTACAGTATTTCTAATTGTATCTGAATCTCCCTTGCCGATATATTTCCCCGATACCGTGGATCATTGCAAACTAGTGGAACATGATTAAGCAGTACTTCTGGTTCTTGGGTTTGGATGTCTTTATCTGAAACCTCGCTGCTACCTGCTTCCGTAGAGCAGAACTTTGACATTCGCCGTGGAGGTCCTGCCAAGAGGAACTTGACGGTAGAAGGAGGTAGAGGCGCCAAACTGTGACTGCGGATGAGGCAATGTTTGTTCAACATGTTGGGCTGGGCATCCCCTGCCATTTTCTGACAAGGGCTTCTTTATATGAGGTTGGTGTGTCCCAGCCACTGTTCCGTGACATCTGAGACTACTTCCTATTACTTCAGGGGATTACACAATCCTGAAAATAGGCTCAAAATAAAACTTACATTAGCCTTATTTTTGTGGGCAGAACCCATGTCTTGTAGTACCTCCTCCCCCCACCTCCTTTTGGGATGGGGAGAAAGGAAAAGTGACCGTCACCATGTGAAAAGTCAATTTTATTTTATCTTCTATGCCATACAAACCTTGTATCAGAGACCTACAATGCGTCTGCCACTGTATGCATGGGAGAGACACAGTAACTCTATTCAAGGAGTGTATGGATAAAGAAACAAACTGTGAAAAACCCAGATTATATAGCCCAGGTCAAATTAATCTAGTTTCTAGAGCAAAAGTCTTTACTCTTTCCGGTACACCATCCTTGTTCTCTAGCTCCTTAATTTCAAGGACTATGTCTTGACAAATCTTTGTATATCCCACAGTGTAGAAGGAGACACCCAGGGTCCAAGACTCAAATTTTAACAATTGCTGGGGTAAACTACGTGACTGCTCTGGGTCTCATATAATTCATTTTTGGCTAGAGCATAATAGTTAATATTTATGGACTTTTTATGGCAGGCCTTGTTAGACACACCCTCTTGACAGCCTATACCTGTGTCATAGGTCTAATTCCACCTTCTATACAGAGGAGGGATAAGACAGGGAGATTCATAGTTTGGGCAAGTTCACAGAGCTAAAATTGTGGGATCATGATTCAAATATAGGCTCTCTGACTCTAGTCTAGAGCATGAACCCTTAGTGGTTAAGGGTCCTATACGGTTTTCTGTAAGACAAACTCATGGCTGCATCCAGCTCTCCAGTGTATGACTCTATGTGGCTGCAAACATTCTCATCTTGATGACTTCTTTTGATTCCCTAACCCTTCCTTTTAAAAGACTTCCCTTCAGGGAGCACCAGGGTGGCTCAGTCGGTTAAGCATCTGCCTTCAGCTCAAGTCATCATCTCAGGGTCCAGGGTTGAGTCCCATGTCGGGCTCCCTGCTGGGTGGAGCATCTGCTTCTCCCTCTACCTTTCCTCCTATTTATTCTCTCTCTCTTGCTCGGTTGCTTTCTCAAATAAATAAAATCTTAAAAAAAAATTTCCTGCAATTATTAATAAAATGTGCAATCCTCTACAATTAGAATAATTCTCTACTGATTAGCCACTGGTGTTCCTCTTACATGTTTATTCTATTTTTCCATAATCCCAGTCTAGCATAATTTACTATCTTCTCCAAAAGACTTACTCCAGCCAAGTATTATGTGTACTGTCATTCTCCTTTTGCAGTACCCCTTGTAAAAAGATAGTGCTCTCACCTTTTAAAAAATAGTACAGCATAAAGTGTAGTTTTGTGTCATACCAGGAGGCCCCATGAGAACTCTGTTTTCACAACAAGTTCTGAGGCTGCAACATTGGATTATGTTGTAAATGGGAGCAGGAAACACGGGGAACAGGTGATCTCTTAACAAACAACAATTCTATGTTTGCTTCATCTGTGTTAAAGACATAAGAACAAAAGCAAACAAAAACTAAAAGTCTATCCAAGCCAAATATTTATTCCTTCCCCTTGGTGAATATAAATATGCTAATTAACATTTTAAATATTGAAGGTTCTGGGCAGAATAATAATTTATATTAAATTACTGCAGACATCTGGCTTTTATTTCCAAAATAGGTAAAATTTTCTAATTAGAGAGGGCAGAAATACAGATAAATAGTGGAAGAAGCAAATGGTGTAACATAGTGAATAGATACTGAAAAATTTCATCGTTGTCAAACTAGATGTTCAGTATCATTTATTGAAATTCCTCCGTGCTCTTTATTAAACAATTGAGCGTTGTTTCTTATATGTAGGGTGTTTATTTTAATGACTCAAATTAAAAAAAGATGGCAGTGTATGTAAGTATGTCCACAAATATACCATATTCTTTTTTATGATTTTTTAAAAAGATTTTATTTTTAAGTAACCTCTACACCCAATGTGGGGCCTGAACTCACAACTCCAAGATCAGGAGATGCATGCTCTGGCAACAAAGCCAACCAGGTGCCCCAATTCTTTTTTGTTATTGCTAATTTTGCTAAAATGCTGCCCTTTTCTAGAAGCATATATTAAGTCAATGAATTTATGACAAAATACAAGTAACAATGTTAGAGCATTTGCATTTTATAAAAAAAAATATAAAGCTTTAGGAAATAATATTTTTTGCATTCAGTATTTGCCCTTATTTACTATTTATCAACTTAAAGAATTATGAGAAACTGGCAAGCTTACCTAATTAGTTTCCAAATATTTAATACTGCTTAAAACTGGTCTCTCTCTCTCTCTCTCTCTTTTTTTTTTTTTTTGTGAAGCATCTGATAAGGTAGTATAAGGAAAACATTTCAGAAAAATACCCCCTGAGCTACTGGAATGAAAGAAGAGCTTATCTGAGACTTAACCTCCTATTTTCTGAAAGACTTTAATCCGTACCTAGAATGATTATTTTAGTAGGAGTGATGTGTTTCTTTGCTTCAGGAATTGAAGAGGAGAACTGATCATTGCTCCTCAAATACTGGTCAAGTCTAAGAGAACAATTTTAAAGATCCAAGATTTAATGGATTCAAAACATTTGAAAAGAAAAGAAAATCTATATTGAAGTGAATATATTTCCCTACATCATTTTTCCTGCTTTGTGTTTTCTGACATTGCCTACCTGCTTGACTCTTGGTATTTCTGAATTCTTTCCAGTCATTGCTTGACTGGGAATAAATCCCTCTTCATTTATGCTACACTATTGAAGTTTTATTGAAAACAAACAGAGCCAGCAAGAGGAGAATGAAGAAATGAAAAACAGACTGATAATCGTCAAAGCTGTTGACTTTGATACACGACATGACGTGGGTTTCAGGTCAGGTGGAATGGGGTTGAGGTGAGATTCAGACACTTCCTTACCACCCCTAAGTGGAAGTAAGTGGAATGTCCCTAATATGATTTCTTGCTTTTGTTGGAAGGCGGCCCCTATGTCTGTTTAGAAAAGAAGCATCCTACATTCCTGAAGGCTATGATCACATGTTCCCCTCCCTTGCTGTGTTCATCTTAGACTTAGATGGGTCAGAGTGGCTGCCCATCAGGCCATCAGGTTGACCTACAGCCCTGAATTCTTTTTTTTTTAAATTTTTTATTAACATATAATGTATTATTTACCCCAGGGTACATGTCTGTGAATCATCAGGCTTATACATTTCACAGCATTTGCCATAGCACATACCCTCCCCAATGTCCATATCCCTACAACCCCCCCAACTCCCAGCAACCCTTAGTTTGTTTTGTGAGTTTAGGAGTCTCTTATGGTTTGTCTCCTTCCCCATCCCATCTTGTTTCATTTCTCTTCCCCACCCCCCCATAACCCTCTCACCTGCCTCTCAAATTCTTCATATCAGAGGGATCATGTGATAATTGTCTTTCTCTGACTGACTTATTTTGCTTAGCATAATACCCTCTAGTTCCATCCACGTTGTTGCAAATGGCAAGATTTTGTTTCTCTTGATCAGCCCTGAATTCTGAAGTCTTATCTTCACCTGTCCGCTCTGTAATAGCCAAATCATGAATCATGTATATCCTGCTAGTCCAGTGGTGTGTGTGTGTGCGTGTGTGTGTGTGTATAAAGGGACATAAACATACTAGCACCATGCTTCTGCTGTGACCTCAGGGACAATGTAAGGGTCCTTGAGTGTCTGTAAGGGTCTATAGGGAGTGGTGATCAAGGCAGATGAGGACTCTGCTCATAGGGAGCTTATGCTCTGCGACAAGGTTGGGATGAAAGTACAGAAATGAGTAAAGAAGGAGAGAAAGAAAGGAAAGAAGGAAGGAAGGAAAAGAAAGGAAAATACAGAATATGATAAGTGGCAGGGGGATGGACTGGAAAGATATTAGTGAGCAAGGGCTACTGAAGATCCAGTTGTCAGGAAAGGTCTCCTGATGGAGGCAGAACTCAAGTAAATGACAAGAAATATGCAGTAATGCAAAGAACAATTGGAAGATATTCCAAGCAGAGGGAAAAGCTAATTAAAAGGCCCTTTGATTAGAAGAATCTCAGGATGTTTGAAAATATTTCTTTCTTTGGAATTTTTAAAAAAAATATTTTATTTTATTTTATTTTATTTTTATGGATGATGGTGATGATGATGATGATGTTCTGTTAGCAAACGAGGAATATTTCTATGGCTGGAGTGGAGTGGATGAGGGGAGAGCAGTCAGAGATGAGAGGGAACAAATCATGGAAGGTTTTGCCAACCAAGGCTAGGAGTTCAGGTTTTATTCTAAAATGTGATTGAAAGCCATCCAGGGCTTTTCAGTTAGGATAGGGGGTGACTCGATTTGATATGCGTTTTTAAAAGATCACTTATTGATGTACAATTTACATTTATTTGACAGAGAGAGAGACAGTGAGAGAGGGAACACAAATGGGGGAGGGGAGGAGTAGAGGGTGGGTAGCAGGCTTCCCGCTGAGCCGGCTCTATCCTACGACCCTGGGATCATGACCTGAGCTGAAGGTAGACACTTAACGACTGAGCCACCCAGTTGCCCCGATGTACCTTTTAAAAGATCACACGTTCTTAAAATATTATGGAGAATATTTTGTAGGAGAGCAAAGTATACAATGGAGGCAGGAAGGCGATTCAAGAAACCATAGCTGTAAGTCGAGGTAAGAAGTCATGGTGACTGACACTGGGGATGTGGTTTAGGAGAGAAGTAGGGAAGTAGATGGTTCTGGATAGGATTTAAAGATAGAGAGGGCAGGACTGCCCCATAGACTGGATGTACAAGGTCAAGGAGAGGTAGGCCTCAAATTTAAGTTGTAACTTTTGACTGGAGACACTAGATGGTTGGAGATGCCTTTTGGTAAAGCTGGAGGAAAATCAGATTAGGGAAAGGTTGTTGAGTTGAGTCACTTTGGCCATGTTATTTCTGAGACATCTAAGTGAAGATTCAAATAGGCCATTGGATATATAAGTCCAGGGATTTACATTTCATGACCAAGACAAACCTAGAGATTTTATTTGGCTTTCGTCATCTTATAGATGTAATTTGAACCATTAGATTGGATGAAATCTAATTGGATGTAGCCCTCATCCACTCCAGCATTTAGAGGATGGGAAGAAGAGGACCAGTCAGCAGAGGTGTCTGAAAAGTGGCAGCTCAGTAAGAGAAAAGTAGGAAGGGGATATCATGGAAGCCAAGAAAAGGAGATATTTCAAGAAGGGTGAAATGGGCAACCGTGTTGATTGCTTGATCGTTGTTGAAAAAGGACAGAGTAGAAATATCTAGAGTGATCACAGTTGACTAGTTTTTATGGGTGGAACAGGCTGTGGCATATTGGAGCAGGTGAAGATTGTGGAGGTCGTGACTGGAAGCAACTCTTCCAAGAAGTTTTAAGTCAAGGGAGTTGTTTGTTTTAAAATTAGATGAGGAGTACATCTGTAAACACAGTGGTATGAAGTAAAATTCAGTATTTGGAAAACAGTGAAATACAGCTTCTTCTGTAGACATGCTTAGAAATTTAAAATACCACTTGATTTCTCTCAGTGGATTCAAAGGGTGTTTTTTTGTTGTTTTTTTTTTTTTTTTGTGTGTGTGTGTGTGTATGGAAAGAATTTGTTCCTTTTCGAATTTGGGGAGTTTATTAGTTCTCAAGCAGGTTGAAGCCAAAGAATTCCTTGTGAGAGTCATACTTTCAGGGGTGAGGCTTGGCAGTTCACAGTATAGAGTGTTTTTTTTTCCACAGAAAGCAGAAAGAATAAAAGTTTCTTTCAAAGGTTAATGCAGAACTGTAGACACTGAGAAAAGAAAGAAAATACTTTTCACGAGAGTTACATAGAGAGGTATCCAATTCAAACCCTGGGAAATGATACCAAGTAATCCAACCTATTTATTTTTTTCTTCTTTTAAAATTTAAATTTCATTAGCCAACATACAGTACATCATTAGTTTCAGATGTAGAGTTCAGTGACTCATGAGTTCCGTATAACACCCGGTGCTCATCACATCACGTGCCCTCCTTAATGCCCATCACCCAGTTACCCCCAGACCTCCAGCAACCCTCAGTTTGTTTGCTGTAGTTAAGAGTCTCTTATAGTTTGTCTCTCTCAACTTACTTATCTTTAAAAATGAACATGTATGTGAAGTCTTCTCGATAGAATAGGGAAAGTAAAGTGAGGCTCTGCAGAACTAGAGACTGTAGGTAGGGGCAGGGAGTCAATAGCAATTTTATGGAGAACCTGGGGAGCAGTGAATGGGGGAAGTTCACACACCCAGTCAGCATGATCAAAGACAGGCAGCCATGAGGAATGTTCTGTGGGGCAGTGGTGACTCACTCAAGACTGACTGCTGCATTGAAACTGGTGGGAAGTAAGCACATTAAGATGAGTTGGGGCAATATTTTAACTGGTCTGGATGGCAAGGTAAGAACTTAATTTCACAAGGATTTTTTACGGTTGGAAGTTTTTAAACAGAGGAATAGTCTTTTTAATGATATCAAGGTTTTTTTTTATAGTAAAGTATACTGACTTTGACTTTCTCTTAGAGTTTCATAATATAAGCCTTTGAAGTAGTCAAGCCAAGTGTCTTGGAGAATATGAAAACTGGAATAATGCATCTGTTTTGAGGATTGTAACATGGCAGGCACATTTCATCATTTCAACAGCCAACATTTCACTCTTCCTTCAGGGTATCCCTACATGCTTAAACTGCTACTTCAGAGGAAATGTCAGAAACCTATGGAAATTAGAAAACATGTCAAAGAGATGCACTCATTCATTCATTCATTGGTTATTGAACGTCTAGATGAGCCAGATAGGCCCACTTCATGGGCATGTGACCTTTGTAGTCCTAGAGGGTCCCATGCTCAAAATGACTCTGTGCTTGGGTTTAATGCTTCGCTGTCACCATCTCGGAGTTCTTATTAATTTTATGGTTGAACATGTGATTTTTAGGTTAAGTCTGATGGGATAATGGAGCATAAGTAAAGGAGATGTATACAACATGTGTATCTTATTCTCAATATGTATACCTTATTCTTTGCTGTCCCATTCCTGCATAGCATATGTGATGGCCCTGATGAGTACAGAATTCCAGGGACCGATGATGGGTGGGAGTTCAGTGAAGTAGAAGGAAATCATATTACACTGAAGACTAAGTATGCAAGGGTCCTGACAACCCTCAAAGGCCACGCTTTCCATTCAAACCAGAACTTGCTTCAAACAGAGAAAGAAGACCAATATTAGTGTTCTAAGAAATGGACTATCAAGGAACATTATCATATTCTTTCTTAGTTTTGTTTCATTGAAAATGATGACATAGAAAGGGAAAGACAACTTTTCCTTTCAGTTGTCCATACTCATTATTAAGCTGAGGGTAGACGGTGTTGGTAGAATGTTCATGTATAAAGAAGTGAACTAAAATAGTTGACTTAGTTGTGTGCAGCATTTCTACTGATGGTAAAAATATCATATGCATGTGCAAGCTACGAAATATAAACTGTAATTTTGATGATTCCCCATATGAGTTAATGCAAGTGTATTTCCATTTGAAGCTGGCAACATACAATGTCAAGATGAATGGTATAAATCATGCTAATAAATTAAAATTAACATTTTGAAGAATCTTGAGTAGCAAACAAGAACACCATGACCAGTTGAGAGAGAGAGAGAACAAAGAAGAATACTTTACATTTTAAATCTTAATACTTTAATAATATAATAATACTTTTGTCCTACTTTTTAACAAGAGCCCTGCTTATCATTTTGCAGGGACCCCACAAATTTTGTAGCTGGACTTGGGGACATATATTGTGTTAGGAAACAGGAATATAATGATAGATAAGTTAGACAGACTCTTACCCTCATGGAGTTTGTTTCAGAGGGATAATTCTGTAATAACAATTGCTATAAGAGATCAAAGAAAAGGTACAAGTGCTGCGAAAATGGAGAAATGCGAGAAGCTACTGTGATGGACATTGTTGATTGCCTATTCAATAGTTCTTCTCCTTTGCCAACAAAATTCTCCTACTTTAGAAATTAAAACTGCCAGACCCCTAGTCCCCACCATACAGAGTGTGGGCACGCGAATAAATTCTAATGCTGTCTGAATGGAAGTTTGCTGGCATAGGTGCACTTTAAGGAAACATTTTCCTCCCTGATAAGGATAGAAGCATCTGAGAAGAAAACCCTCCCCTTCTTTCTTACTTTAGACATTGCTGTATAAGGACGGGATGCTCGGAGCTGTGGTAGGCATCTTGTGACTAGGAGGGAAAAGTCAAGAAACTGGCAGAAAGCTCACCCAGCCCTCGAATGGAACTTTGAACCTCTGAGTCAGTCCAGAACTAAATGCCTGGAGAGTTCCCCTTGGGTGAGGAAAAGTGAATTCTCATTCTCATTGCTAAAGACATTTTTAGTTGAGAGTTCTATTGGTTGCCGCAAACATGACCCGACTCATAGATCGATCTACTTCGGATGATCAGAGAGACTTCCCCCAAGAAAGTGATATTTCATATACACCAAAGGAGGATCAGGAATTAAATTTCCCAAGATTTGAGAGAATAGAGTTCCAGGTAGCCAGAGTAAATGGATTCGACGGCCGCAAATCAGGAAGGTGTGCAGCACAGTTGAGAAGCGAAGAGCCCCCAGTGTGTGTGCTGGAGATGAGAGTGGGTGTTCAGCATCCAGACAGCGGATTCGGGCACAGACCAGCAGGCAGACGACTCCACCCTTTTCCTTCTGGGGGACCATGACACGCCTGTTGCTGCTACTCTTTCAACCGTCCAGGAAATGTCAGGTACCAGCACTCAGTGCGCTTTCCCAGGGCTGGCTGGGAGCCCACGTTTTCTTTGCATTTGCATTGACGGTGCCCCTAGTGGGAGGCGGGTGCCCTCCCTGCATGTAGCGGCTGCGAGCAGTGACACAGGTCATCAGAGCTTTTAGCAAACTGAAAACCTTCTGGCACCTCACCTTCCTTGTTTTGATAAATCAGCAAAAATTATGTGGCAGTGGCAGAGAGGAGAGAGAAAAATCTGTGGGGGCGTGTGCCTCAGCAGGGAGACGTAAAATATTTCTGTAAAAGACTTGGATGATTCCCCAAATGATAAAAATAATGAGAAGAGCAAAGTCATCAGGAGTGTTTGAGTAATTGCAGCTTTAATGTTTGGAATCCAGTCAGCCTCCGCAGTATGGCCTGGGTGCCTGAGGAGTCCCACCAGAATGACACCTAAAGGAAGAGGACTGTCAGAGCCATTGTCATCACCTTATTTATTAACAGAGACCCTCAGTCCTCGGACTCAGTGCCAGGAGAGGGGAGAGCCGGGCTTTACAAAACAGACATGTACCGCAGAGGCCCATTTAAATTGCAGTTTGCACAGCACAAATGGTTGTGACTTGCTCTAATTTGTGGGAGGAAGGAGATGAACTCCCAGTCCCTGGGCCCGACACAAGAAGTAAAGCAAGGAGAGGAGGGGGAGATAGCATTTTAATTATGTTTTTCATAAATTTACATGGCACCCGTCAGCATTACAGAAACACGATGCCATTAGTCCTTCTAATTGCCATGTTAGTCCCCTGGAGAGGAAGAGACTGAAGTAACGCACTGTCTAAGGGGCTTGTTCACAGCGTGAATGCACCAGAGACCCCATGGAAATAAAAGCAGCACTGTCGATTGAACGAGGGCCTCTCTCTCACCTTTTCCTCTGGTTTTTAAACCTTGGCCCAGATTGGACAGGAAATCAAAGAATCCCCAGGGCAAAGAGCTGCGTTGGCCTTGTGAAACTCGAATGGAATTATCCAGCATGATGTGGTCACCTAATAATCTTCTAAAAAGGAAGGTTTCTGAATCTCTATTAGGGGTTTTGGTGGATTTTTGAGGAAAATCCAACGGGAGTGTCTCGCTGGAGCTGGACTGGGCATTTGCAGTCTTCTTTGGGTTCATGTTCTCTCATTCTCTCAACCAGTTGATAAATAGTAGTCGAGTGCATATTATGTGCTGGGCACAGTGCTAGGTCCTAGTAGAACATTAATGAGGGGAGAGATACCAGAGAGGGGTGCCTGCTACAGGAACTAGAACAAGGAAAAGGGAGAGAATCTGGTGAGTCCAGAGGCTGGGGTTCCTTTGGATAAGGTAACCAGGGAAGGAATCTTTAAAACATGAAATATGAGTGAAGCTCTGTGGGAAAACCAGGGACACATCCCTGGTGAAGAAGTCTGCAAGTACAAAGGCCCTGAGACAGGAGAAAGAAAGGCACAAAGAAACCAATGTGACTGGATTTAAGGAGAAAGAGGGGGTAGGAGATGCAGTTGGAAAGCTATTCATTCATGAATACTCATGTCGACCGGTATGCTGGGTGCTGCTTCAGAGTAAATTTCTGTCTTCCTTCTTTTGTTGTTTCTTTTTTTAAATTTTTTTTTTAAGATTTTACTTATTTATTTGAGAGAGAGACCACAAGGGAGAGAGAGAAGCAGAGCAGAGAGCCCCATGTAGGGCTCGATCCCAGGAGTCGGGGATCAGGACCTGAGCTGAAGACAGAAGCTTAACTGACTGAGCCACCCCGGCACCCCCTTTTGTTGGTTCTTTTGCAAGATTCTCCAGAATCACAGTTTTTTTTTTTTTAATTTTATTTATTTATTTGACAGAAAGACATCACAAGTAGGCAGAGAGGCAAGCAGAGGGAGGAGAAGCAGGCTCCCTGCTGAGTAGAGAGCCCGATGTGGGGCTCGATCCCAGGACTCTGGGATCATGACTGAGCTGAAGGCAGAGGCTTAATCCACTGAGCCACCCAGGCGCCCCTGAATCACAAAGTTGAAGGTGGAGGATGCCTTGCCCAGGAGGCCTCAGTGTCTTGTTTCTCTCCTGCCTGTTCTGCAGTGAGGCGCTCAATGACCTTATTTTGCCTTAACGTACTTTCACAGAAAAAACCCTAAGATGTTATTCCATGCTATTTTTAAGGCAATTTATGAACTCGGAATGAACAGCAGCACAGTCAGTTCCTGGGAGTCTCTAGTAACCAAATGCTCCCTTACTTGGCACAAACTGGGATTCCACAAAGGGATTCTAATGGAGAGGATTTTTGCAAAATCAGCATTTAGTATTTTGGAGACACCCTTTCAGCAAACACTTTGTTAGTATGATTGGCTTCAATGTATAAAGTAGTGTGAAAAGTGGTTCTGAAAAGAGTCTCTGACCAATCTCTTTGTGGACCCTGACAGACGACACTGCTTCTCCATCCAAAGGGGATCAGCATGGATTTGTGCATTCATGGATTTAGTTTCTGTGTATAAATCCAAATCACTTAACGTCAATCCTGGATCAAAGGATCTATATGATTTCTTTTGTTCTGCTGTGGCCAAAGCTGTGATGATGTACTCAACCTTTGAAATCTCAAGAAGACTTACAAATCAGATATTATTTGCTTCTTGCCCCTTTTGATTTAGATTTTAGGGTCACTTGGGCCTATGCAGGTAAGACTAGGTCCATGTATGCTATTTTAGCCTAACTGAGCGGAAAGGTTTAGTACAAGGAACTGAAGAAATTTGATGGTGATGATCTCCATCCCTTACTTCTGTGATATCTGGAGTCAATCGAGGCCATATCTTTGCTGTTGTTTTCCACTGCATCTAGTATACCGCCTGGAATGTAGTAGATGCTCATTAAGTATTTTTAAGTGAATGAAATATTAACAAAAATACGAAATACAGTGAATGAGTTATAATTAAGACAGTTTTCTCTTTGTGTAAGATAAGCCAATTAAAAAAATTCCAATATATATCATATATATATATATTCCAATAAAATTCTTATAGAATTTCATTTACTTTTTATTGTTAAAAATGGCTTTATATATAACTACTAATTTTACAGATGTATAAATGTGATGATATTGTAATATTGTTTTCCTCATTCAGTAATCTTTTTCCCTCCCTCTGCCTTCCAGCCCTCTGGACCTCTGCTCCCACCTAGCAATGTGTATAATTAAAACCTGAATTTAAAGATTTTTAAAATTTATTTATTAGAGAGCATGAGCGAGGGGGGGTGGTCAGAGGGAGAGGGAGAAGCAGACACCCTGCTGAGCAGGGAGCCCAACATCGGGCTTGATCCCAGGACCCTGAGATCATGACCTAAGCCAAAGGCAGACACTTAACCAACTGAGCCACTCAGGTGCCCTTAGAGCCTGAATTTAAGGGACAATATGCTTTGTTCTCATACTAGCACCATCACCCTGTGGTGCAACCTTAGGAAAGTTTAATAAATATTCTGTGACCTAGTTTTCTTATCTATAAAATGATGATCATGAAACCTACCTCAAAGATGAGAATTAAATGAATTAATACATGTAAAGTGAGTAAAGAAGAGTGTCTGTCACCTTTTCCTATCCATATACATGGACTGGCTGTGGGCAGAAGGCTTCAGTTCCTCACGAGGTGGGCCTCTTTATACGGCTGCTCACATTGCTTCTCGGCCTTTTGGCTAAGATCAAGTGTATAGGGCTGCTCACGATGAGGCAGCTAACTTCCTCCAGAGTGAGTGATATGAACAAAGAGGAGGAAGTTGCAGTGCCTTTTATGACCCAGTCTCTAATCCTTGTAACATTACAGTTTAAATATCTTATATTGATTTTTAAATGACTACATTTAAAATAGCTTCAGAGTTTCCAGTCTTGGTTAAACGGTAACCATTTGTTTGCATATGTATCTACCAAGAGTTCTTACAAAATTTATTTATTTATTTAGACCTTATTTATTTGTTAGAGAGAGAGAATAAGCAATGGGGAAGGGCAGAAGGAGAGGGAGAATCAGACTCCTCACGGAGCAGAAAGCCTGACTCAGGGCTCAATCCCAGAATCCTGGGATCATTACCTGAGCTGAAGGCAGATGCTTAACTGACTGAAGCACCCTGGCACCCCATTTGTCTTTTTTATTATAGCCATTCCGGTGGGTGTGAAATGGCATCTCACCCTAGCTTTAATTTGCATTTCCCTAAATACAAATGATGGTGATCATGTTTTTAGTGCTATTTATCATTTGCATATCTTCTTAGGCAATGTGACTAATTCATATTCTTTGCCCATTTTAAAGTGGGTTATTTGTTTATTGGTGTATAGTAAGTGTGCTGTATAAATTTTAGATACTAGACCCCCATCAGATGATTTGCAAATATTTTCTTCTATTCTATGAGTTATCTTTTCACTTTCCTGATAGTGCCCGTGAAACAGAAGTTTTACATTTTTGTAAAGTCCAATTTATCTATTTTTTTTCTTTTTGACTTGTTCTTTTAGTTTCATATTTAAGAAGCCATTCATTGCCTACTAGAATGTCATGGCAATTTACATAATTTTCTTCTAATACTTTTTTTATTTAATCTTCAATCTATTTTAAATTAGTGTTTCATTATGGTGTGAGGTAGGGATCCAAATACATTTTTTTTTCTTTTTGCATGTAGATATCAAGTTTTCCCAGTACTATTTGTTGCAAAGGCTATTCTTTCCCCAATTGAATTTTCTTGACATCCTTGTCAAAAATCAGTTGCCCCCCCCCCCCAAAAAAAACAGTTGCCTGTGGGTGCCTGGGTGGCTCAGTTGGTTAAGTGTCTGCTTTCAGCTCAGGTCATGATCCCAGGGTCCTGGGATCAAGTCTTGCATTGGGCTTCCTGCTCAGTGGGGAGTTAACTTCTCCCTCTCCCTCCCTCCCACCCCCCGCTTGTACTCTCTCTCTTACACACACTCTCTCTCTCTCAAATAAATAAAATCTTTTAAAAAAATCAATTTCCCAGGGTGCCTGGGTGACTCACTGGGTTGAAGCCTCTGCCTTCTGCTCAGGTCATGATCTAAGGGTCCCGGGATAGAGCCCCGCCTTGGGCTTTCTGCTCAGTGGGGAGCCTGTTTCCCCCTACTTCCTCGGCCTGCCTCTCTGCCTACTTGTGATCTCTCTCCTTTCTGTCAAATAAATAAATAAAATCTTTAAAAAAAATCAATTTCCCACAAATATATGTTTTTTTTTTTTTTTCCTGGACTCTCAGTTCTATTCCCTGATGTATATGCCTGTGCTTTTTCCAGGGCCATAGTTTTACTTATTTTAGCTTTGTAGTAAGTTTTGAAACCATGATATGCAAATCCTCTAATTTTGTTTTTCTTTTCTGAGATTGTTTTGTGCTCTTCTACCCTCCTGCATTTCTTATGAGTCCCATGTGAATTTCATTTTTGCATTGCTCATTGTTAATGTACAAAAACAATTGATTTTTATACACTGATCTTGTAACCTTGCTAGGCTAATTTATTAGTTGTAATAGTTGCTTGTGGATTTACTGTATAGAACATTATATCATTTGCAGATGGAGATAGTTTAACTTCTTCCTTTCCAATCTAAATGCTTTTGATTTCTTAATCTTGCCTAATTGCCCTGTTTAGAACCTCTGTTACAAAGCCAAATATAAGGAGTACATCTGGACATTCTTGTTTTGTTCATGATCTTAGGGAGAAAGCTTTTAGTCTTTCCCCATTCACCCATGCTAGCTGTGGGTGTTTTGTAGATGCCCTTTACCAGGTTGAAACACCCTCTCCACCTTCCCACTGTCCACTCCCCAAACTCTTTAGGAGCCAGAAAGCAGCCAGCAAGAAGAGGAGGTAGGAACAACTGATGCAAAGGCTACCATACCTCTCCCAGAGTAGAAGTTCCTACCTGGAGAAAAGGAAGTGTCAAGAACTGTAAATGGTTTGAGAGTTTACCCTACTGGCAAGTTAGCCTGCAACCATGTTGTGGATGCTAATAGAGGACAAAAGACTTCTGCGCCAGAGACAGAGAGTGGTTTATTACTCATAGCAATGGTGTATTTATGCTGGTTCCCTGAGCCTCAGTTCCCCTAGGGTGATGTAAAGGGAGGCAAGTTATGCCTGCATTTGCAGTGGATTATGCTAGGAGAATAACTCTAAATTTAGAGAACCCAGATGTTTAAAAAAATATTTTCTTTAAATTCAATTTAATTAATGTATAGTGCATTATTTCAGAGGTAGAATTTAGTGATTCATCAGTCACTTATAACACCCAGTACTCATTCCATCTAGTGTCCTCCTTAATGCCCATCACCTAGTTACCCCATCCCCCCACCACCTCCCCTCCAGCAACCATCAGTTTGTTTCCTATAATTAAGAGTCTCTTATGGTTTGTCTCCCTCTCTGATTTCATCTTATTTTATTTTTCCTTCCCTTCCTCTATGTTCATTTGTTTTGTTTCTTAAGTTCTACATATGAGTGAGATCATATGATAATTGTCTTTCTCCAACTGACTTATTTCACTTAGCATAATACCCTTGAGTTCTATCCATGTTGCAAATGGCAAGATTTCATTCTTTTTGATGACTGAGTAATACTTCATTGTGTGTGTGTGTGTGTGTGTGTGTGTGTGTGTGTGTGTGTATATATATATATATATATATATATATATACCACATCTTTATCCATTCATCTGTTGATGGATATCTGGGCTCTTTCCATATTTTGGCTATTACAGAGGTTGCTGCATTGGGCGCACATGTTTTTTTAATAGTCAGTAAACATGCCTGCCCTTTTCTCCAGAGGGAGACACAATTTTTAATATATTGGACAGCAAGCAGTCTGCTCTTTTCTCCTGAGGGAGAGCCTCTTTCTGTCTTCTTTGGCTTTTCACTATACAAAGATCCTTGAAAAAGGTAGAACATTGGAAAGTCAGTGCCTCTCTAACCAGATATACATAAACATGGGAGATTATCTCCCACCACAGGAAGTAGCTATAAGTTTGAATGAAGTTGGAAATTTTGTCTCTAGAATGGAGCAGGACCTTCTACATAGTAAGATTTGAGACTTTTCTTCATCATTTAAATTGACCATAGAATATTATGTTACACAAAAATGATCAGAAAAGAGATTTCAAGAGGGCAGGGAAAGAACTCTCTTACCCCAAGTGAAATGTAAGAGGGTAGCAGGAGAAAACAACATGTTTTATTATTAATTCTTAATGATCGATCACTATACCCATTTTATAAGAATTTGATGAATAATCCTAGAGCCATCTATGGCCTAGAAATCTGGAAATAAAGTATAGCCAAACCTTCTGCAAACTGGAAAGGAGAATTGCAAAGTCAGGATTAGATAAATCTTACCTTCTCTCTTCTTTCTTTTTTTCTCTGTTTGGTCTCTCATCTGTGCTTCTTCTATTTGCTTTTTTTTTTTTTTTTAAAGATTTTATTTATTTGACAGAGAGAGAGAGATCACAAGTAGGCAGAGAGGCAGGCAGAGAGAGAGGGGGAAGGGGGAAGCAGGCTCCCCGCTGAGCAGAGAGCCCGACGCGGGGCTCGATCCCAGGACCCTGAGATCATGACCCGATCTGAAGGCAGAGGCTTTAAACCACTGAGCCACCCAAGCGCCCCTATTTGCTTTAATTTACTTTCTGTGGATCACCTTCCTCTGTTTACTTATTTTTTGCAGTCTCAATGTGTGAGAGGCTCTGATTTGCCATTATCCCTACCTCTGAACTTATCTCTTCATGAGCTTTCAACACTAGATCCCAGACTATTTGGCAATAGTCATTTTGCCTCTTGGTTCAAATTCTCCACTGAGGAATCATCTGGTTATGTTCAGCCAGTGAATTAACCTCCCTTAGTCGAGTGTTCAGTGTGATCCAGTATTCTGGAGGTGGAGCTCAGGTTAGGGTCTAATGAGATCATGAGGCAATAATAGGGCCCCAGCCTCTATAAACATGGATATGTTCTGTAAAATGGTAGCTGAGGAAGAGGAAAGTGCCCCAAAGTACATTTTTAAATCTTGACTTGAATATGATCTGAGTTCAGAAGAACTTCCATGTGTGAGACATACAATATGACTTGAAATAAAAAATCTGACTCGTTATGTGAAAATTAAAAATGAGAAACCTCACTAAAATGGAGTTCCAGAGGTTTCGGGAAGGGTATCTCTCACGCATAGCCACACCATCAATTGCAAACCCAGCAGGAAGAGATGGACTTGACCTTACTTGGACTTGACCTTACTTGGACTTAACCTTGCTTGGACTTGACCTTACTTGGACTTGACCTTACTTGGACTTGACCTTTCTTGGACTTGACCTTGCACGTGGATGTTATTCTCCTCCTGGAGGAAGAGATCCTTTTCTCATCCACCTGGGCAACATCTCTGCCCATGAGTAGGCACCCACTTTGAGCTCCCAGTTTCCTTTAATAACAGCTTTCCCAACCGACCCCCTTTCTCCTTAAAAAAGCGTTCCTCTCCTTGGTTCCCTGGTCTTGCCTATGGTTTTGCCACACTTTGTTTGTCCTGGATTGCAATTCTCTTTCATTCTCTGATAAGCCCATCTATTGCTGGTAAAAAAAACTGACAATTTTACTTTAAGGTTAACAATTGGTACTGTCTATAAAATTTCAAGGGATTGTAATTGAATTCTATATTGGCCATGAGAGCTTGGTGCCCTGTAGAGCAGGGTCATGCCGAACCAGTCCACTCAGACCACTCCAAGCCTCCTGTTCCACCGAAGGGAGATGGGGCACCCCTGCTGACAAAGAGCAAATAACCTGAAGTAAGGAAGGGGGACAAATTAGCTACCATCCCTAAAATGCACACCAAAGACATTTTTCAAAGTTTTCTTACTGTGGATAAATCTAATGCAATTGTGCTATTAATGTTCTCTCTATAATGATTTAAATGACTCTTTAAAAGATACCCAACAAGAAAAGTCAGGCATCTTTTTGTTCCTTGATGAGAACTGAACACTCGGGGTAATCCTAAATCATCTTAGTAGCAAGTCATTTTTATTAGCATGTATGACTTCTGGCTTAGGGAAAACTATGGCTTTTGAAAGTGATACAAAGTGATGATCGTCTGTAACAGAACTAAAGGTAGAGACCAGGCTAAATAAGAGAATGAGACAGGGTGGCAATTTCGCTAATTCTTTTTATTTTATTTATTTTATTTTACTTCATTTTTTGAAAAATTTTATTTATTTATTTGACAGAGAGAGATCACAAGGAGGCAGGGAGGCAGGCGGAGGGAGAGGGGGAAGCAGGCTCCCTGCTGAGCAGAGAGCCCGATGTGGGGTTCCAACCCAGGACCCTGTAATCATGACCTGAGCTGAAGGCAGAGGCTTAACCCACTAAGCCACCCAGGGGCCCCACAAATTCTTTTTAAAACATTGTTTTCCTTCTGTTATTCCCAACTTGTTCTTTATTTTATGATGTAACAAATCAACTTTACAGATTGATTTAAAAGAAAGCTTTCAAAAGCTCTTATGAATTTGCAGATACTGACTTGTAGCTCCCCATTTTATCTTTCCCACCCCCAGAGAATAGCCTTCTTATAAAGGGCCGTGGTTGAAATCACTACATTTATTATCATTGTGTAAAGAAATAGACATTTCTTAAAACATAAGGAATCCATTCTCTGATTAATGCTTTTTGAGGAATGCCTGTCAGTTCAATATTCTTTTTCATGTCTCCCTGCTTTTTCAGGGGACTGAGAGTAAGTGATGCAGGCATTTTCTAAAATGGTGAAATGTGTATTTAGCGTGTGTTTTCTCCTGAGGGAGAATTCCTCTGTTGTTTTATTTGCTCTCCCCTCAGAAAAGATAGCTCCTTCTCCGGTATCATTTTAAGGGTCACTTAAGCCTAAACTGCTTTAGGCCATCTTCCATTTTCATGTAGATTTGTTGGCTCTTTTGTTTGTTTGTCCAGAAGGACATTTCGTTCTTTGTCCTAGGGCTGACTTTGAAAAGGAAGCTAATCACATAAGTGAAAAACAGTCAATTATGCTGTTTGGCTAAATTTAATATATTGTTGTTTTCCCCACTGCTCAGCCTGGCTCTAAAGACCTCAGATCAGGGCGGAGATACTCAAGAGATTGTGTGTCCCTGCAAGCATGTATGTGAGAAAAAGAGAGAGAGAGAGAGAGAGAGGGACTGAGAACCAGATTCTCAGAAAAGCTGCAGAATGCAGAATTTGGTTTATACTCAAAGACGATAAAGTGTGGGTCCATGCAATTAAAATATGCTGAATTATAAGTCAGTTCAGTAATGCAAAATGGTACAGCCACCTAAGTTAAGCAGTTTCTTAAAAGTTTAAACATACACCTCCTGTATAATCCAGCTATTCAACTCCTAGGTATTTACCCAAGGGAAATGAAAACTTCTATCTACACATCCACTGGGATGTGAATGTTCATAAGCACTAATATTCATCCGAGTCCTGCCCTGGTAACACATGAATGCCCATCAACTGATAAATGGATCAACAAAACGTAGGTATCCCTATTCAGTGGCATTTTATATTCGTCAGTGAAAAGAAGCAAACTACTCATAGAAACAACAACATGCACAATCTCGAAAACAGCATGTTGAAAGAAACGGACTACGTACAAAAAATTACTTACAACATGCCTTAGTCTGTTTGGGCTGCTATAACAAAACATCAGAGACTGAGTGATTTATAAAGAACAGAAATTTATTTCTCACAGTTCTGGAGGCTGGGAAGTTTAAGTTCAGGCTGCTAGCAAGGTCAGGGTGTGGGGAAGGCCCTCTTCTGAGTTGCAGACTGCCGACTTCTCATGTCTTCTCAAGGTGGAAGGGTTGAGGGATCTCTCTTGAGCCTCTTTTTTTTTTTTTTTAAAGATTTTATTCATTTATTTGACAGAGAAAGAGACATTGAGAGAGGGAACAGAAGCAGGAGGAGTGGGAGAGGGAGAAGCAGGCTTCCTGCTGAGCAGGGACCCTGACGTGGGACTTGATCCCAGGACCCCGAGATCATGACCTGAGCCAAAAGCAGATAGATGCCTAATGACTGAACCACCCAGGTGCCCCTCTTGAGCCTCTTTCATGAGGGCACTAATCCCATTCATGAGGGTGAAGCTGATGATGCTTTAGAATTAAAGTGAAGTCCAAAGTGATGACCAAGAAAGAATTCTTGAGACGTCTTTGGTGCAAACTAGTGGTTTATTGAAGCACGGGGACAGGACCCATGGGCAGAAAGAGCTGCTGCCCCAGGGTTGTGAGGGATGGCTGACTATATACTATGGGGTTGGGGGAAGTAAGGAAAAGGGAGGGTTTGAAAGAACTTTCATGTATTAAAGAACACGCACAGGATACCCAAGGCTTTGCTATTTGTCAAGTTAAGGTTGTTTTTCCTTTTAGTAAGGCATTAACAGTAAGATAGTTGAGAGCTTCCTGAAGGAATGTCACACTCCTCCTATCACACATCCTTGCCAATGAGCTTTAGGTTTAGAAGAAATTCAACTTTATTTACATTTCCCTCTGCTTCAGCCCCCCTCAATTTTATGGAGTGGAGGATGATGTTAGGGCTTCAGGAACTGAGTTATGGGTCTCGGGAAGTTAGGCTACTGATAAGAAGCCTTCTTTCTTGTAAATGACTAAGATATTTGTAAACTGAAAGAGACTCAGGTCTTCCAGAATTGTGATCTCTACAAGTTAACTATTTGTTTTTCCTTTAGGGCAGTAAGGAACGCCTGAGGAATGTCACATACACCCTGTGGGGTGGGAGAGTTGCGGGGTGTCAGCTTCTGCTTTGACTCAGCTTGCCTTCTGTTCCCTCATCAAAGCCTCATAACTCAAGCAGTCATTGTATTTGTTTGCTAGTTTGTTGACTTATGTTTCTTGGCTCCTTCGCCAGCATTGAAATCAACTTTGCAGTAAGGCTAGCATCTTATATGTTATGTTTTTCAGAATGCATGGAAAGGACGGCTGAAAAATGACACTTTACTGATGTCAGGGATAGGAAAAGCTTATTTGTTCATTTATTTATATATTTTTTGCCACTAAATTATTCATTCTTATTCCAAATGTTTGTGCTTAAAACCTAAATTGTTCCACATACTTTCTTTTTCCACTTTTGGGTATGTTACCCTTTGGCTTTCTGATGTTTCCAGTGTCCTGGTGCTTGCTTTCTGATGTCTACCCTGTCTGTACTTGTAGGTAGATTTGTATTTCATTTTGGGAGTTAAAATAAAACATAACCCACGAAAATTGAGGTATTTCTTTTGGCGTTATCACCCTCACTGGAAGAAAGGTGACAGCCTCATCTCAAATTATAGATAATTTATAGGAGAGGAAATTGAAGTTCAGAAAAGGCAATGGACTAGCTCAATACCCCTGTTGTTGGCCTGGCTAGAGCTCTATCCTTTCTGGAACTGTCCATGTGCCCTTTTCACTGTACCTTGTAAGGTAGTATATTTCCAACTACCTCCTGTTGAATCAATCACTGATTCTTGGAAAAGATGCACTTATTCTTATATGTATTGTTTTGACCCCAAATTGTAGAACAAACTGACACACGGAAATTTAATGAACTGAATGCATTGGAACGTTCAAGCAAACAGGATGGTTCTCCATGTGCTTCACTGTTATTAGCCAGAAAGAGTATTCAACATCTCTGTACCAGAAGCAAGGCCAGGTTTTGGGACTAAAGGCAGGGCTGGGGCTAGGGTGTAGGGAGGAGAAGGTGTTAAGGAGTGTTACCTTGTGATGCTCTACAGGCTGATCTTCTGGTCTACCACTGGTGTTTCTGCTGTGGCTTGAGCTGAGTTACCTTTGTTCTCACATTGCTTCTCTAACACTTCCATGCCTTTGCATGTGGTATTCTCCCCCCCCCTTCTTTGTCCCCTCCCTTCAACTTCTCATTTTTTTCTTTCTTCACATGTCAGCATTGAGCTTTTTCCCATCTGCATACATAAAGTTTATGAGTTCTTCAGTTTATGAATTCTTCTGAATCTTGTATAATTTTCTGTGCATCACTGTTCACTATTTTAAGTATCTACTGACTTGTCTCAGATTCTTTGAGGACCTGCATTTGTAGCATCTGGAGCAATGATGGGCAAATCGTAAGCTCCTGAGTTAATATTAATAAAAACCCAGCACAATGTACTTAGTGGTTGCCTCAAAATATTTATGTAATTCTGTTTCTAAATTGATACATAAATATGGACAATAGAATGAGTATTGTGGTCAGAAAACTAAATCTAGGCATTAAGAGTATAATTGAAGCGTCGTGCTTTTTCAGTTTGCAGGCATGAAATAACCTCACTTTGCCTTTAGCATTCAAATGACAATGATGTGTAGACCTCAACTACTGAGATTAGCAACCTGTTTAGGATTTCTTCAGGGTTGCCCTCTCCAAATATTCCTAAAACTCCACGAATCAGTCTCCTACTTGTTTGCCTTTTGCTCCTTGATCTGAATTGCTGGAATTCAGAAATCCCCCCAGAGGCCAACCTCCCAGGGCTGTAGGACCCTCGAGAAGCCCTGACCCCTGGTTTCTACTGTTTTGGGCTTTACCAGGTCAGTGAGAGAAAAGACCTAGGTTACCCCTAGGGTTACCATGTGGTTTAGCTATTTCGAAGAGATGCCCAGCACATCCACACCTATGCCCCAGGTTGCTTGTATTGCTTAAGGAGGATGGTTGTTTCAGTGTAAAGCTCATTCAGGGGTAATCTCCAGCTGTCTGGGATCAAAAAATTATATCTGGTAGATGGGATCTTTCAAGTTATATGTTTGCAACAATGTTTCCCAAGGTTCTCTGGGGACTAGGATGGTTAAGGGAGGGGGAGGGGCAATTGAAGGCTCAGTCACAAGCTCTGCCCAGAATGAATTTATCTTCTCCAACTTTGGAAGAAGATTTTGCTTTCCCACCTCTGAAGGTTCAGTTCTCATTCCTTCAACACTTGCCCATGGAGTGTGAACTGAGATCTATCATTTGAATCTGGAAGTTTTTGATGAAGAATGGAATTATTTCAATGAGAGGATTGAGATTGCTAATTTCTAATTGAGAGTTCCATAAAACAAGGTCTTTGTGTATGAAGTAGCAAACCTGAACACAACTCCTTATCACAAGAGGCAAAGGAAAGAAACTGGCTTTCTGAAATCCAAAGACATACACAATTAAAGGCAGTGATCTGCTGGGAGGTTGCCTGGATAAGAGAGGGGTGTTAGAAGGGTGTGGATGAGCCAGGCCAGGGAGATCAGAGAGGAGGCAGAAAGAAGCAAAACTTCTCAAAACTTCAAATAGCGAATGAAGGCTGACCTCAACTCCCAGACCTTCATGGCTCTGGAGAAGGGGTACTTTCTCATGATGATAATCATCGTAAGCTTGTCAATGAAACAAGCTTTCAGCCTTGGGTTCTGGTCACTTTATCCCATAATTAGAAAGACTTGACTATAATCCCCAAATAACTCATCTTTTCCCTGCCATTCTCATTTCATCATAAAAAGGCTTCTTGGAGTTACTCTAAAAACCACTGGCCATGTATGACAACAATCATTTTTAAATGTGAAATTTTCAGGTATAAACTCCAATACCTTGTACATTTATTTCTTAGTATTTCATAGTGAGAGCTGATGTTCAGAATTAGGTATTACAGGACACCAAGCAACTCATGAAGATTCAAGTTAAAAAAAAGGGTAATTGTTGTTATTCCCGATTTTGTACATAAAAAGATTAAAGATTAGGGAGTCTGAAGCAGCACAGATGGTAAATTAATAGCATAGGATTCAAATTCAGGTCTGTGTGACTCATATCTGTGTCTTTCCAACCATCTTAGCCACACTGTGAGTATTAAGAAACAGGGACATCTGGGTGGCTCAATTGGTTAAGCATCCAGCTCTGATTTCAGCTCAGGTCATGATCTCAGGGTTATGGGATTGAGCCCTGCTTTGGGCTAGTTGGTTTGGAATTCTGTCTCTCTCCTTCTGCTGCCCCTCCCCCAACTCATGCTAGCCATAAATAAATAAATAAATAAATAAATAAATAAATAAATAAATGAAATCTTAAAAAACCCACAAACCGATATATCTCAGAAAAGTTTTAAGCTACAGGGGTAACAACGGAAATAATTTTTTCCAGATAATAAGAAAATTTAATTCATCATATTATGAAGGAGAAGAGCAGGGCTGGCTCCTTTTGCTTACACCCGCCTTCTTGTGTGTAGCCCCCGCAGGACCTGCCTCTGGGAGGGTCAGAGTATGGCTCAGCCCTCCCTTGAGCTAATTGGCCCAGACCGCCTGTGGGTTGGGTTTGGGTTAGCCAATAGGAATACAGAATCCCTGCCCAGGAAAAAATATAAACTCCGCCTTTTGCCCGCTGAACTTGCACGCCAGTTCTGGCCAGGGTGATAGGCTAGTTCAAACAGTTACTAAGCAACATTCTGTGTGTTACAATCTCATTGGCCACCGGCCCCTCTAAAACTGTTGTGCTCTTTGAAACTCTCTCTCTTTCTCTACATCATGTCGCCGCGTCGGTGAGTGTGAGACTGAGCTCAAGCTAGCTTGAATAAAGGGCTCTTCTGCTTTTGCATCAGACTCGGCTTCCTCATGGTATTTGGGGATCTCAAAATCTGGGCATAACAATTATAGTCACTAAAGGTCTTTATTTTGTTTTGCCAATTATTATGTAAAATCCATAGGTTTTACAAATAACACCTTCAGTAATGAGTAAGGCTATGATTTTAGAGTCAGAAGACATTATCAACAAAAGAGAAGTCCAAATAGAGGTAACATGTACTGAGCATCTGAAACCACCTATAGTAAGCTGAAAAAGAAATAAAACCAGAATTCTTTTTGTAATTTTTCTCAAATGATTATTATTATTTTTAAAAGATTTTTTTAAAAGATTTATTTATTTATTTATTTGACAGAGGGGGAGAGAGAGAGAGAGAGAGAGAGATCACAAGTAGGCAGACAGGCAGGCAGAGAGAGAGGTGGAAGCAGGCTCCCTGCTGAGCAGGGAGCCCCACGTGGGGCTCGATCCCAGGACCCTGGGATCATGACCTGAGCTGAAGGCAGAGGCTTTAACCCACTGAGCCACCCAGGCACCCCAAAAGATTTTATTTATTTATTTGACAGAGAGAGAGGGATCACAAGTAGGCAGAGAGGCAGTCAAAGAGAAAGGCAGAAAGCAGGCTCCCCGCTGAGCAGAGAGCCTGATATGGGGCTCGATCCCAGAACACTGAGATCATGACCTGAGCCAAAGGCAGAGGCTTTAACCCACTGAACCACCCAGGTGCCCTCAAATGATTAATTATAATTGCTAATATATATCAAGTGCCTGTATTTGGCAGACATTGTGTTAGGACACATACATGGAAGATCTTGTTTAATTCTTAGTCTCACACCTTATGCATTAAGGGCATTCTTTATCATCAAGACCCTATTTTACAGATGGGAAAACTGGAACTTACTAATGGAAACTAATGTCACGCTCTGGTATGTAGTTATCTACTCTCTCAGTCAAAAAGTTACTATAGGAATGCACTGGCAAAAGAGTCAATTAATAACGTATTATTTATCCTTCAAATAAAATTGTTTTTCTACAATGAGAATTTGTTGTTAACTAACACTATAGCATCGGGACGCACACTTAAGATGGAATAAAAATGTCTGTTTAATGAACCGCTGTTCCCATCTGCCTTTTTTTCCCATTGAAATTGGAGGACTGGTGCATTTTGTACACAAACGGAAGCTGGCCAAGAGGCCTTGGTTTTTCAGTGAAAAGACAGGTCAGACATTCATTGTTCAGTAATTGAAAGGAGGATACTTCAACCAGAAACTTTCAAAGAAAGCGGAACACCTCAATCATTTCCATATAAAAGACACCGGGGTTGGAATATCAATAGCTCTGTTTCTTCTTTGGAGAAAGAGAATGTAGCTTTTGTCAGCTGATAAAAGTTTGATCAGTGGAAGAGGGGCCCCTGTATATTTGAGGCGGAAAATAGTTCTGTGACTGTTGCCTTGTGCTCGAGGTCTCCCATGTCAGGGCGCATGACTAGAAGATGATGTCCTTGGCCTCCAGAGAAAAAGCAACTAAGGGCACCAGCAGAGGTGTATGGGCTGGCCAGGTCATCTGCGTCTTCTAAATTTGTATTACTGAGCTGTCGGCCAAATTCTCAGCTCATTATTCATTTTGCTGGATGAATAGGGTCTGGGTGACATGAGGTTTGGAAGCTTCCGAGTTACAGAGCAAACCACTGAGGCAAGAAGCCACATAACACAGGCCTTAAGTGTGTGAGTTCAAGAACTTGACTTCCTGGGTTTGTTTCCCAGCTCCCACTCTTTGAGGATGGTGATGTTGAAAGTGTTTTTTAAATGAAGGTTGGATGCATTCCGTTTATAAAGCAATCAGAATAGCATAGAACTCATTTTAGCTTCACACACACACAGTCTCACACACTGCAGGCCGATCCAGTTCAGCGTTGGTGGTGGTCTTCTATATTTTCATAAAAAAGAGCACAGCTTTAAGATAGACCCTGTGTATGGGCTTCACTTGCCCTCACCTTCAACTTTGATGCTAGCTGTGGTTCTCCAGGGCTGCCTCATTCTTTGTCAGTCACGAGTAATCCCAAACATGTGTATTTTTCCACCTGAGAGTTTTTGTTTTGTTTTGTGGGGTTTTTTGTTTGTTTGTTTGTTTGTTTGTTTTTTAAAGATTTTATTTATTTATTTATTAGGAAAGAGAGAGAGTGAGAGAGAGCATGAGAAGGGAGAAGGTCAGAGTGAGAAGCGGACTCCCCATGGAGCTGGGAGCCCGATGTGGGACTCAATCCTGGGACTCCGGGATCATGACCTGAGCCGAAGGCAGTCGCTCAACCAACTGCGCCACCCAGGGGCCCCTGTTTGTTTGTTTTTGACCATGTCTCTAGATGTGAAGTTTTTTTTATCTTGGTTTGGTGCCTTTGCCTCTCCGGGTACATTGGTTTCTTAGAGCTGGCATTTCTTAAGCACTTGCTATATGCTAGACACTAAGTACTCAAAATGAATTTATGATAATGTGGGTAGTACGATGTCTACTTTATTTACAGAGAAACTCAGTCCAGGCTGAGTAAAAACCTATCAAAGGTCACGGAGCTGGGAAAGTGTAGGGTAGTCCTCATTTTGTCAGGGAAAGTAGCTCTTCTTCCGGAGGGTTTTAGCAGCAGCCAGGGACCCTGAACATGTGCACTGTTGCCTCAGGCTGCCCTGGAAAGCCCTTGGTTCTAGGGGAGCTAGCATACGTCTGCCATAGATCAAGTGCAGCTAAGCATTTCAAACCTGAGATGCCCAGGCAAAAAGGATCCACCCATCTTTTAAAGTATAGACCTAAAACCAACCTTATTCTTTCATCTCCAGATCTCACTAGTGCTTAAAATCAAACTGTTGTGGTATCAGATTGCATCAGACAACTTTGCAAGTAAGGCTTAAGCAGTTAAGCTAATTTGGAGAACAGTCTGGCGACAAAGGTAAAAGAAACATCATAACAAAATGTGTGTGTGTGTGTGTGTGTGTTTAACGGAGCTTAAACCCTAAAAAAATTTTTTTCCCAGCAACTAGGAATCCTTCCTAACACTGAAACCCTTTGCAGGATGTGTCATCCACTTAATCTGGATATGAAGTGTGGCCATTCATACTGTTGAACATATTTTGTTGGAACTAATGGAATCATATTGACAAACTGATTATGCAGTGGTAGGGTATAGTGAGCACCTTGAAAATATTTGTAGCAAGGAAGAATTTCAAAATAAAGTCTCAGGTATAAGAAATATAGCTTTATTTCCCTTTAATTCTGTTTCCATTATATAGAAACGCAGTCTCAGTCCATTTGTGGTTCCTACCTTCCTCTTGGGATTGCATCTAACAAATTCCAGGGGCTTGTATAGTAAGGCCCAAGGCCTTGAAAGGAGAGAAGGGAGAAGAAACGAAGTCTCCATATCATGCAGGCATCATGGAAACAGGCACTGTCACATTAGTCCTTGCATTGATCCGCGCTGGCGTGGCCTTCCTTGGAAGGGTCGAGGGCCTGGAATAACTCAATTGCTGTAGGGTGGACAAGTGCAAGATACAGACCTTTCTCAACTGACAATGGGATTATGTCCCAGTAAACCTGCTGCAAATTGAAAATAATCACATTTATTATACCTAACTTAACGAACATCATAGCTTAGCCTCGCTTACTTACCTTAAAGGTACTCAGCACACTTACGTTAACCTACAGTTGGCTGAAGTCATCTAACACAAAGCCTATTTTACAGTAAGTGTTGAATATCACATGTCATTTATCAAACACTGCGATGAAAGTGGAAAACAGAACGGCTGTATGGGGGTGGACGGGTTGCAGCTGTATCGGTCGTTTACGCTTGTGGCTGACTGGGAGCCGTGGCTCGCTGCCAGGGCCCAGCATCGCGAGAGTATCATGCTGCCCATTACTAGCCCGGGAAAAGATCAAAATTAAAAATCCAAAGTACAGTTTCCTCTGAATGCCCGTTGCTTTTTCACCTTTGTAAAGTTGAAAAACCATGAAGTCCAACCATTGTAAGTTGGACCATTATAAGGTGGGGACCCTCTGTAATTGTCATTGGAATGAAACTACATGGCTGGCATCTTCTAAGATCTTTGGGATATTATTAGAAATTTTAAAAAACTTCAAAAAATTATGAAAAACTGTAAACATACATAAAAATAGAGAGCAGCAAACCCCGAGGTTTTCCTCTCCCAGCTGCAACGACCATAATTTTTTTGTTTCACCTATATCCCCACTACACTAGATTATTTTGAAGCAAATCCCAGACGATATACGGTAGTACTGAATTGTAATGATGCTCAGAGACCAAGGATAAGTTATTCTGTCTGATGACTGCCTCCTGCCACAAGGCCGAGGGCAGTTTCCCTACTAGCCCAACCCAAGGCATGGGACTGGTTGTGTTTTGGTCAGCATGAGAAGCCCTCCTTCTCTGACTCCTTCAGGACCACACCACTCTCCTTTAGTGCTACAGTCAGGTTTTCCATTACCTTCTGGGGCACAGTAACGTTTCTGAAATCCTCCGTGATCCATGTCTACTTAGGCATCAAAGTCCTTCATTCACCCCAGGCCCAACCTGGGAAGTGGACATAGGTCCCCTCTTCCAGATATCCACCTGGGTCATAGCTCTCCCTGCTTCTTGCCTGACATACCTTCTTCCTCTGTTCCTTTTATAAAGAAGGACTGAGTGGGAGTATGGGGGCACTGACAGAAGGAAGGCCTTTCTCACGAAGCCTATGGCAGCCATCTTGTCTATCCTGCAGCTCTCAGAAATCAGTCAGGAAGAGTCTCATTAGCTATGTTCTACTTTTGGATTGATTATATTTCTCCCTGGTGGCAAGGAGCTTAGAATCTAGTATCTCTGCAAATGTGATGGGAAATACTGGGAGAAAGGAAAAAAATTTTTGAAAAATATTTTTCCTACCAAATATTGGTTGAAAATTCTGTTCCACAAAGTAAGTGAAATTAGCACAGCGGTCTTCCTGGTCTTGCAAAATAAGAGAGGCAGTGTAAGGCTCTGTGCTCTAGGGCAGACAGACCTGACTATAATCTCTTTTATAATTCAAGGTGGTTTGTGTCTGTTTCTCAGTTTCCTCATCTGTATAATGGGGATGATAACACCTACTTAATTATAATTAAGAGGTGAAATAATATGTTAATCTTAGAGCTAGTTACATTTTAAGCACCTCATAATATTAAGTATTATTACTGTTATTACAGATGCTATGAGAATGAGAATGACTTCTCACTGAGGTCATATGGGAAGATTTCTTAGGGAAGATGGATGCAAATTGGGTCTTAAAGAGTATGTATGTCTTCTGTAGACAAGTATGGGGGGTGTGGGCAGGGAGAGCATTCTAGATAAAGAAAACGTGTTCAGCAGGGACAATGACCAGAACCCCTCTTTATTGTCACACAAAGTTATTAGCCACTAAAAATAATATTTAAAAAAATAATATTAACTGAAGATGAAATAGGTTTTCTTTTTTCCATATAGTTAGGTCCCCCTTTATTATAAGCCAAATACATTTATAGAAAATTTTTAGAAAATATAGAAAATGCAGAAAAGTGACTCATAATATCTTTAAGATATATGTTTTTAATTGTAAAATATACATAATATAAAACTTATCATCTTAATCAGTTAAATAGTATTAAGTACATCCACATATTGTGAAACCAATCTCCAGAACCTTTTTCATCTTTCCTAACCGAAACTTCATACCCGTTAAACACCAACTCCCCCTCAAGTACTTCCTGCCCCTGGCAACCATCATTCTTTCTGTCTCAGTGAATTTGACTATTCTAGTCAAATCCTACAGCATTTGTCTTTTTGGGACTGGATTATTTTACTTATAATTGATATTTTAATTTAATTTTGTTACCTGTTTTTGTATGGAAATATTTAGATCTACCATTGTTTATTTAACTAGGTCTCTGTAGTGGGATAGTTAGGAGCTTACAATAAAATAAATAATTATAAATGACACTGCAATTATTATCCTTATAGTTAGTTCTTTAGGCATAGTCATTGTTCCTTAGAATCAATTTCTAAAGTCCATTTGCTGGGTCATAGGGTATGCACACATTAGGCTTTTGATAAATATTGCCACCTGCCCTTTAGAAATATGGTAACTGGGGCGCCTGGGTGGCTCAGTGGGTTAAAGCATCTGCCTTCAACCCAGGTCGTGATCTCAGGGTCCTGGGATTGAGCCCTGCATCGGGGGGTCTCTGCTCAGCGGGAAGCCTGCTTCTCCCTCTCTCTCTGCCTGCCCGTCTACTTCTGATCTCTCTCTCTGTCAAATAAATAAATAAAATCTTAAAAAAAAAAAGAAGAAAGAAATATGGTAACAAATTCTATTCTTATCACTGATGTAAGTGCTGGATTCTTTGTTCCCTTTTCTTTTTTAAAAAAGATTTTATTTATTTATTTATTTGACGGAGAGAGAGATCACAAGTGGGCAGAAAGGCAGGCAGAGAGAGAGGGGAAAGCAGGCTCCCAGCTGAGCAGAGAGCCCGTTGCAGAGCTCCTTCCCGGGACCCTGAGATCATGATCTGAGCTGAAGGCAGAGGCTTTAACCCACTGAGCCACCCAGGCGCCCCTTCTTTTTCTTTTTTAAAGTTTAAATTGCAACCATTTTTGATCTCATATCAGTCATTGCTTAAAGCCCAGAGAAGCACAGACTTTACAATGGAAATACCAAACACCCTACTTACCATAGGCCAAAGAGCTAGGGAATCAAACTGAGAACTTCATGCTTCAAGAAATTCAGGGCAGTTAGTTCCTGCTTAACCAGGAAAACCCAGGCTCCTGGTTTAGGAACTTCAGTCTTTGAAGTTACAGAGAATCATGTTATTTAGTGGCTTAAGGATGTAATTCACTTCAACTGGATCTACCTTTGTCACTGTTCTTTGTTTTTCTCCCCCAAATACTTTTATTTTCTTTTTTTCTTATTTATTTACTAAATCTTAAAATTTTATTTATTTTTTATTTTATTTTTCAGTGTTACAAGATTAATTGTTCATGCACCACACCCAGTGCTCCATGCAGTACGTGCCCTCCTCAGTACCCACCACCAGGCTCACCCAACCCCCACCCTCCCCTCCAGAACTCTCAGTTTGTTGCTTAGAGTCCACAGTCTCCCATGGTTCATCTCCCCCTCTGATTTCCCCCAATTCACCCTTCCTTTCCTTCTCATAATGTCCTCCAGGTTCTTCCTTATGCTCCACACACAAATGAGACCATATGATAATTGTCATTGTCCTTTAAATTTAATTCCCAGCAATACTTGTTGCTGGGAAAATTCAGCAAAGAATTTAATTCAGTTTAAAGTGCCAGAATAAGAGAAAATAATGTCTCATTCAACAGATGATTATACCTACCAAAAGGAACCAGGCTATAAGTAATTTCCTTGAAATTTGAGCTGGGAAGGTGCTTTAATTGCTTCATTAAGAAAATCAGAATATGAGCACACTAATTACCCATGGTTAGATGTATTTTTTTTTTAAATTCTGTCATGGTATAATTATATTTTCAAATGTACACATATAGGTACATTGATTAAATGTCAAGTGCAAATTTAGCACATCCTTGGAGGTTTTCCTCATTATGTCATTTCCTAAACAATCAGTTTTAGAGATTTAGTAAGGTAATAAAAAAATTAATAAGCTTACAGATCAACAAAAACATTGCTTCTGGAAATTAGATTGACTGGAGCATATTACTGAGTGAGCTTAACAAAATAAAAGATACTAGAGGGATTCTAAATACTCATCAGGAGGAAATACCAACTAATATCTAAATTATGCTTAATTGCTTCGTAACACACATACACGAGCACGCACATGCATGCACACACACACACATACTCAAGGGAAGAAAGATCAGGAAAATGTGGAACAGTGTTGTTTTGCAAGCCATTTCTTTTGCTATCCATACCTTCTGTTTCCTTAAGGGTAGGTATGGGTTTTGTTTTGGGTTCTGATAATTCTGGATGGTGATTCAGTCTTTACTCATAACTAGTGATTTTCCCCCTTTGGCTTGCCTCTGTCAGTTAAGACCTTATTTATGAAATTCTACTTGACTTTTTTTGTCCTATCTTCCTGTTTTTATCATTTGTCATGTGAAGACAGATTCACTGGTGTCAGCAGCCCCTGACTTATGATTAAAGCTGATTCAGGCAAATCCTGGTCTAATTCTGGGGTGTGCCTCTTCCACGGCATAGGTGCCTAGGGGTGGGAGAAGAAACTTCTGTGAGAACTTTAGGCATGCACTTCCAATGAGGGTGATCTCATCCCTAATGGGATGAAACTCAGATGGTGAACTTGAGGCCAAAAAATACCTTATTATTTGGATGCATAAAGCACAGATAGATAGTATACACTTTCCTGAGGGTGAGGAATAGGGAAAAAAGTATTTAAAAAGCCTTGGCAGGGAGGAGTGAAAATGAGAAAAAGAAAGAGAGAGAGACAAAAATAATGACTTAGAGGAATGAGTAATAAGAACCTGTGTTCTTTAACAGGAAAATATTGACCTTTATAAAATATATCCAGTGATCATACATTGGGCTGAGGGATATAGGCTAAGTGTTTCTCCATTTCTTTTCTACTCTTATCTTTTGAGGATTGCCAGTGCTGAGAACAGCACAGGATGAAGGTGTATATCATACTCATTAATAAATATGTGAAACTTGAAACAAGGAAATGCTATCCCACCTGTATTTGTAAAAACTTGAATTGCTTCAAAATGATGATCAAAAGGACTGGGAAGGGAGAGTGTGTTCACTGACCTTGTCTTACAGGTCAGGCACTGATAGGCTAGCTGATGCTCTATATTTGAGGGGAACTCTGGAAGATTGTTTGCAAAAATGGCTACAATTATTCCTACAGCTGGTGCCCTCTGCAATGTCACTTCGTAGCATCTCAAGAGGCACCCCTACTTCTTCAGCCTTTACAAGTGGAGGCCTCAAGAGATCCTTGCACGCTCTTCTCTCTTTAGGGACCCTTGGCTCCCGTGTGTGAACAAGCCTGCGTTAGTCCGATGGAGGATGGGTGACCCTGTGCAGCAGAGATGGGCCATCCCAGCTGAGGTCATCCTAGATCAACAAGCACTCAACTGAGCCACCACCTGACCACAGACACGTGAGTAAATCCACCCAAGATGGGGACTGCCCAATTAAGCCCAGCCTAAAGTATAGACCCATGGAACTGTGAATTAAATAAGTGGTTGGTGCTTTCACCCACTGAGTTTTGGGGATGGTCTGTTTAAGTGGCAACAACCAACTGGTAGAGCAATTCAAACACTGCGTTTGGGTAATGAGCTAACCTAAAACCCAACCAAAAACCTAGCATGCACTGGGAAATATTTAAAAACACAAAAACCTACAAAAGAAAAGAAAAGAAAAAAAAAAAAAACCAAAACCCCCCAAATCCAGATATCTCTCTTCACGTGGTAAATTGATGGTTAATTTTACCTGTCAACTTGCCAGGTTATGGTGCCCCATTGTTTGGTCAAACACCAATCCAGATGTTGCCGTGAAGCCATTTTTCTTTTTTTAGATGTGATTAACATGAAATCAGTTGACCTTGAGGAAAACAGAATATTTTCCATAACATGAGTGGGCCTCATCTAATTAGTTGAAAGGCTAATTAGCTTAAAAGGCTTTGAGACTGAGGTCCTCAGAGGAGGAAGGAATTCTGCCTCCAGACTGCCCCTGGATTCAACATGTGATATCAACTCTTTCTGGAATTTCCAGCCTGTTGGTCTTGCCCTGCAGGGTCAGACTTCCCAGCGCCCCCAGTCGCACAAACCAATTCCTTAAAATAAATCTCTCCACGTGCATCCTATTGGTTCTGTTTCTCTGGAGAGCCCTGACTAATAGAGTAAATATGAAGTTATTATTTAGGTTGTTAGCTTTGTTTAGAACATGGTGCGGGCCACACTAGCTGGTACAATGCAAGAGCCACGATTTCCTGAGCCCTTCCTTAGGCCAGTTTCACGGAGAGGATCCGGTGCCTAGGATTAGTGAGGGTACAACTTTAGTCTCCTCTCTTTACAGCTAGCTACTGCAGGTCTCTGAGGCCCTCACAGAATGTTAGTGTTCTCTCTGTTCCTGGCAGATACGTTTTTGGCCCTGGTGTCCCTGACTAATACCAATGGAGGCAGATGTGTTCCTGAGTGGCCATGACACTGAGGCAGCCTTGGAGGGGTGTGTGTGTATGTGCGAGTGCCGCGCATCATGTGGGCATGGGAAGGCCCCTCACTGACTGCTGTCATGGTGCTACAACCCCCACATGGGGGCACAGGCTCCCCTCTAATACCCAGTGCTCCCTTAGGTTCCTCAAGTGGGCTGGAGACCCAGGACAACAGTGTTTGTTTGTTTGTTTGTTTCTTCTTTTCAAAAAGATTTTATTTGTTTATGTGAGAGAGAACGTGAGTGAATAAGTGGGGGGAGGGGCAAAGGGAGAAGGAGAAGCAGACTCCCTGTGGAGCAGGGAACCCGTCCAGGGACTCGATCCCAGGACCCAGGGATCACCACCCAGGGATCACCACCCAAGCTGCAGGCAGATGCCTAATGACTGAGCCACCCAGGTGCCCCAGCAACAGTGTTTCTAACAGCTTTCTGGCCATTGTACTCCTTCTTTACACGAACATTTACATGAAAGTCCAACACTAGAAGGGAGAAAAGTGGAGGGGCTGTGTGGAAGTGGGACAGGAGGGCCACAGCGTTTCCTCTTCTCTCCACTCTCTGGGCTGTCCCGGAGAGACTTCGGAACTGCTGGGGCTCTGAGGAGCTGGTTGAGCACCACTGAAGCTGTCTTTATACACCCCCACATCTCCGCTTTCTCTAGAAGATGATGTTCCATTAAGTGATCATCAAGGATGCCACCAGCGTAAACTTTTCATGAGTCTGTGATTTATTGCCTCTACTAATAAAGCCAACATTTCCTGGGCATGGACTCCGTCTTGGGTATATGGTCCGTAGTTTCTGTGTCAGTTAACACAACCATCCTGTAGAATAGATACATTATCCCGGTTTGACAGAAGAGGAAATGAAAGCTCGATGAAGTTAAGCAGTAATTAGGTGACAGAACCGGAATGGGAACTCGGGTCTGCATAACTCCAATGACAGCACCCTTTCCACTAGGCCATATTGCTCCTCGTGAAGCAAGCGATCCAGGTAAAGGGTCCCTGGAAGGCCCTCTGATTCCTTTCAGACGCTTTTTCGTTTCTCTGCAATTTTGACCCTTGGATGCTCCTTTACGCGCCCTATTACCCATGTAGTTCATATTGCTTTGCAGATTCTAGTCTGTTAGCCCATCTTAAGGTGGTTCAAATGCAAATGTCTCAAATCAGTATACTTTTTCTTTATGACTTACGTTTTATGAGATATCCTTAAGATTATAAAGGGGGTGTGGTCCCTACACTCACTAGAATGGACTGTATCATAGAAATAGGCAGTATTACCTACCAAACATCCTGATAACATCAAATTTCCTGAATGGGCAGCCATTACAGTCCATAGGCCTGGTTGGTTTCCTCTTAAGCAAACCAGAGGCTACTTGGAAATACGCTACCATATTCTCCTCTGTTGTAGTGGTTTTGCAAGGATCCTTCTCTACAAATTTCTTCCTTATTCATAATAGCATGTGTATATTTCTTGGTGATATGTCTGGTTGATTAAATGGCCCAAACATGCATGCCCTCATCCAACAAGAAAGAAAGCGAGCTCTTTGATTGCAGCTTAATGTAATATCCATGCCTGGGATTTTGATGCAATCCCACCATGCTGTGAGGCCTCTTAAATCTTACTCTTTGAAGAACTGTTCTTTTAAAAGACTGCCATATTCGGCTTCTCGTTTATTCTGTTACTTTCTTCCCAATAAATACTCCAGTTTCCACTTTGCTCCATATCTTTACTATGGTGACTTAGCTGCGCCACACATCCGTGGTATCAATTTTATTTTTCCAATATGCAATGTCAGAAGGTTAAGAGATCAAGTACTTAAGAGCTACATCCCTTTTGTAACATGTATTCTTTTATTTAAGAGGCAATATTCTAGCCATCCTAACAAGAAAGCAGGCTCCGTTTTCTGTCTTCTTCAACCCTCATCTCCATTGTTCTTAAGGTAAAGCGGCCTCCTTCCTGTGGATGTTTAGGTAGCAGCTGATGGTGGGGTTAGCTGGAGGCTCTTCTGAGAGAAGGCTTATATACAGGAGGCTCTTACTCCCCTTCCTTCTTTTTTTAATGATGGGAAGATAGTTTTCCAGGATATCCACAGCATTTTGCTACTTTAGAGAGAAACAGAAATCTTGCAAGCATATAAATGGATTCTAAGACACAATACTGTGATTAACAAGAAGTATAATAAAACAAGCCAATTATAATCCTTTTTGTAAAAGTATGCTTCTTAAATTTTACTTTTCCATAGCTACTGAGAAATAAATAATTCACTTAAAAGACAACTCCAGGAGCACCTGGCTGGCTCAGTCAGTGGAGCATGTGACTCTTGATCTTGAGGTTATAAGTTCCAGTCCCACTTAAAAAATAAAATATTTTTTTAAAAAAAGACAACTCCAGATAATTTAAAAATATATATATGTTCAGCTTTATTAAGGTATAAGTGATGAATAAAATTATAATATATTTAAAGCATACAATGCAATAATATGTATACATTGTGAAACAATTCCCAATTATTACCACATTCATCACCTTACAGAGTTACTTTTTTTTTGTGGGACTACTTAAGTTTTACTCTTGTAGCAAATTTCAATTAAACAATATAATGTAATCAACTATACATTATCTAAACTATATAAACTATAGTTTATATAAATTATTATATAAACTATATAAGCTATAGTTGCCATGTTATACATTAGATCCTTGGACCTTATTCATTTTATAAATGAAAGTTTGTACCCTTTGATCAACATTTCCCCATTTCTCCCACTTCCCTCCTCAGCACCTAGCATCCTTAGAATAGACATAGTATCCCAATTGGACAGGAGAGGTGGCAGAACCAGAATGGGAACCCGGGTCTGCATAACACCAGGGATAGCACCCTTTCCTCTACTCTGTTCTTAAGAGTTTGACTTTTTTTGTTTGTTTTAGATTCCATATCTAAGTGATATGATGCAGTATTTCTCTTTTTCTGTCTGGCTTATTTTAATTAGAAAAGTACCCTACAGGTTTGTCCTTATTTTTGCAAATAGGAGGATTCCTTCTTTTTATGGCTGAATAATAGTCCTTTGTAGATATACAGATATATTACATTTTCTTTATCCATTCATCTGTCAGTGGATCCTTAGGTCGTTTCCATATGTTGGTTGGTTTTCATATGTAGCATGAACAATGCTACAATGAACACGGGAGTGCAGATATCTCTATGAGATAATGGTTTCGTTTACTTTGGATATATACCCAGAAGTAGGAGTGCTGGGTTATATGACAATTCTACTTTCAATTTTTTGAGGAACCTCCATACTGTTTTCCATAGTGATGTAATGGTTTACATTCCCACCAATAGTGCACAAGGATTCTCTTTGTCCACATCCTCACCAGCATTTGTTATCACTTGTTCTTTTGATAATAACCATTCTAACACGTGGAAGTAATATCTTACTGTGGTTTTGATATGCATTTCTCTAATGATTAGTGACATTGAGTAACTTTTCATGTATGTGTGGGCATTTGAATATTTTCTTTGGAAAAATGTCTCTTTGGGTTCTTTGCCCATTTATAATCAGGTTGTTTATTTTGCCATTGAGATGTATGATTTCCTTATTTATTTTGGATAATAAATCCTTATTTATTGAATGTGTGGTATGCAAACATTTTCTCCCAGTTCATACATTGATTCTTCATTTTGTTGATGTTTTCCTTTGCTGTACAGAAGCTTCTTAGTTTGATAGAATCCCACTTATTTATTTTTGCTTTCTTTGCCTTCCCTTTTGGTGTCAAATCCAAAAAATCATTGCCTAGACTGATGTCAGGGAGCTTTTTTTTTACAAAGATTTTATTTTTTGAAAGTAATCCCTACACCCAATGTGGGGCTCGAACTCACAACCCTGAAACCCAGAGTCACTCTGCCAACTGAGCCAGCCGGGAGCACCAGTCTGTCCTTAGAGAGTACAGTTGCCGTACACATGTGCAATTATAAGCAGTCAAAC
>CM052807.1:73141198-73169326 GCA_028533885.1 Nasua narica
CCAGACTATTGCCATGGAAGTTCTGGATAGTACAGTGCCAGCTAATGGATATATCTATGCAGTATTACTTCTTATTATTTTTCAAATTCTCTGGCAATTCTCCAGCAATCCTTTTTTCATGAGTTGAAAAAAAATTTAAGAATAAGAACATTTTAAAAAAAGATTTTATTTATTTATTTGACAGAGAGAGAGAGAGAGATCACAAGTAGGCAGAGAGACAGTCAGAGAGAGAGGGGGAAGCAGGCTCCCTGCTGAGCACAGAGCCCAATGTGGGGCTCAATCCCAGGACCCTGAGATCATGACCTGAGCCGAAGGCAGAGGCTTTAACCCTTGAGCTACCCAGGTGCCCTACTTCTTCTTTTCTGATTAGGATACTTTTAATCTTTTTTTCTTGTCTAATTGCTGTGGCTAGGATTTTCAGTACTCTGTGAATGAAAGTGGTGAGAGTGGGCATCCTTGTCTTGTTCCTGATCTTAATGGAAGAGTTTTCAGCTTTTCACCATTGAGAATGATGTTAGTTGTGGGCTCGTCATATTTAGTCTTTATTATGTTGAGATTTTGGGGTACATTTTATCCACACCTAATATTTTAAAAGATTTTATTTATTTATTTGGCAGAGAGAGAGAGAGCACAAGCAGGCAGAGGAACAGAGAGAGAGGGAGAAGTAGGCTCCCTATGGAGTAAGGAGCCCGATTTAGGGCTCAATCCCAGGACCCTGAGATTATGACCTAAGCCAAAGACAGATGTTTAACCAAACTCAGGTGCCTGTCTATACATAATTTTTTGAGTTTTATTTCAAAAGCATGTTGAAATTTGGCAAATGCTATTTCTGAATCTGTTGAGATGATTACATGATTTCTTTCCTTAATTTTGTTAATGTGGTCTATCACACTGATCGATTTACAGATATCAAGCCATTCTTGCATCCCTGAAATAAACCTCACTTGATCATGGCATATGATCCTTTTAATGTATGGTAGAATTCAGTTTGCTAGTTTTTTGAGGATTTTTATATTTATGCTTATTAGGAATATTGTTTTATAATTTTCTTTTCTTTTTTGTAAGATTTTATTTGAGAGAGAGAGAGTGTGTGTGTGTGTGTGTGTGTGTGTGTGTGTGTGTGCACTAGGGGGGGAGAAGCACAAGGTGAGGGAGAGGAGAGCCTCTCCAGCAGACTCCACGAAGAGCATGGAGCCTGTTGCAGGTCTTGATCTCACGACACTGATCTCACAACAAAATCAAGAGTTGGATGCTCAGCCGACCCAAGCACCCCTATAGTTTTCTTTTCTCTTGTCTTGTCTTGTCTTGTCTGGCTTTGGTATCAGGGCAATATTGGCCTCATAAAGTGGCTTTGGATTATTACCTCCTCTTCTTTTTTTGGAAGAGTTTGAGAAGGGTTGGTATTAGTTCTTCTTTGGATGTTTGGTAGAATTCACCACTGAGGCCATCTAGTCCTATCCTTTTGTTGTTGTTGTTGTTAGAAAATTTTGGCCACTGATTCAGTCTCCTTGCTACTAGCTGCTTTGTTCAAATGTTTTATCTTTTATGATTCATTTCTGGTAGATTGTTAGTTTATAGGAGTTTATCCACTTGTTCTAGGTTATTTTTTGTTGTTTTTATTATTTATTTATTTATTCTAAAAAACGTTTGTATTTATCCATTTGACAGAGAGAGAGAGAGAGAGAGATCACAAGTAGGCAGAGAGGCAGGCAGAGAGAGAGGGGGAAGCAGGCTCCCTGGTAAGCAGAGAGCCTAACGTGGGGCTCAATCCCAGGACCCTGAGACTATGACCAGAGCCGAAAGCAGAGGCCTTAACCCACGGAGCCACCCAGCCGCCCCTCTTTTTTGTTGTTTTTAAAAGCACATTGAACCAAATGGGTTCTCATGGATCATATGAGATTAAGAAATAGACTGAATCTGATTCCAGAGCTTAGGTCTACCTGCCTCCAAGGTCAGTGCTCTGTTTTGGATACAAAACATTCCTCCAAACAAAACCAGAAACACAGCCTCCCTTCCTCCTCAACCCAAACAAGAACAAAACACTTCCCCAAATAGAACAAAAACAACTCTCTCCACAGAAGCAAGAAAAACCATGGGGTGCCAGGGTGGCTCCGTTCATCAAGCTGTTAAGTGTCTGCCTTTGGCTTTGGTCACGATTCCAGAGTCCTAGGAAAGCTCAGGTCATGATCCGGGAGTCCTGGGATCAAGCCCCATGTGGGGCTCCCTGGTCAGTGGGGAGTGTGCTTCTCTCTCTCCTCTGTTCCTCTGCACCCCGCCACTCTTGGGCTTGCATGTGTGTTTTCTCTCTCTCAATTAAATAAATAAAGTCTTTTTAAATAAGGCGAAAAAACCCCAAAACAAAACAAAACCTGATATACTACAGTAGTTTCCTTGTACATATATGACATATTTTTTATTTGTAAATTATGTTTCATCTTATTTCACTTTGACTTTGTATATTTGCAGATGACTGTGCAATTGATAATATCCAGTGAGTTGTGATTGTTTTTTTTAAACATCAGGAGTTTCTGTAATTTGCAAACTGCTGAGGTAGTTATACCTGTTTCTTTTTGTCTGAAGGATAGTAGTCTTTTTCTTCTTATACATAGACTTATAGAGCTTTAAAACTTAAATGGACCTAATTTTATAGATTAGAAAGTTAAAACTTAGTGTATTAAGTGACTTGCCTAAAGTTATACAGTCTAGCAACAGAACTGGGGAAACCCAGACAGAAAAGTGTGAGGTCATGTAGAAGACATTTTACTGTCTGCAGAGAGAAGCATCTGAGCAAAAACTTGGGACATTTAAGATGTATTTAGAAGATGATTGAAACTCAGCGTGCATGGTTTGTTTTCTGTTTACCACCAGAGATGGATATTTACTGTCCAACCTTTTTGTACAAAATCACTATCTGCTTGGGCCTCTGACCTGTATTAAAATCCTAGCTCCATCCTATTCTCTGTACTCACAAACAAGTTAATTAATTTTCCATTTGCTCCTCATAATTTTACTCCATAGGATTGCAAGGAGAATGTAATAATATAATGTGTGAATGTTTTTCCCCATTATGAGTGGCACATAGTATGTGTTTACTGAGTGAATTTTCTTCCTCTGGCCTTGTCTGTACATAGGAAGACTGTGTGGAAATATACCCAATCCTGTACCATTATTATAGTAAAAATAACTGACCCAAAGAAGGTAATCGGAAATGTTGGGTCAGAGAATAGATGAATAAGAAGAGAATACCTTCAACTTAATGAAAGTGAAGTGCTCTGTGATGTTTCCTTGACTTGTCTTTGAAGTAGTTCAATTTGTTTAATTAGAGTAGGTTTCCAATAAAAGAAAGAGGTTACACAAGTGAATAGGAAAATAATGAATCTTTTTGATCATCAGAGTATTATATAATATAGAGAAGTAAAAGCAACATTATTTTTAATTGGAAGGAGGACTGTTAATAGAAACAGGAGAAGATTTATTTAAAAATATAAATATAAAAACCCAAATATAAGAACATAAAATAGTGGTGGTTAAGATCAGGACTTTGGAATCAGGCAGATGTGGGTTCACATCTTAGGCTTTCCACATACTGTGTCATGTGGACAGGTAATTGACCTCTAAAACTTAGTATTCATGTAATATTGGTAATATTTATGAGGTTAAATCATATGAAATTGCCATTTTTCTATGTCAAAACCCATCAATTACTGGGTATTTTATATGATTCAACCTAGTTATTGGAATAAAAATATATATGAATGTTCAGGACTTCTGGTTTCCAATTCAGTATGTACAAAGCTTAGAAGTTGGCACTCCTTCCTAGCAGCAAGTAAAAATTGAAAATCTGAAAATCAATAATTTTTCTTAGATCCATAAGAAAAGAAAGGTCGCAGGGCAAACCACTGCTTCTAAAATGGGAGAGATATGTGAGTATAGAGAATCACAACTTACCAGAGCAGAAATCCACAAGCAGAAAATTCTGACCCCAGGCTAGGAAATTCTGAAATGCAACTGATGATTTTCTGGAGTCTTTGTAGAAAACTCTGAGCATTAAAAAAAAACTCCAGGGGGACCCAGTTATAAGGGGATCTTGCACTTTTGTGAGTTTTACTTCCAGGGGTTTGGCCTGATTCCACAGTGAATATCTAAGAAACATCCCCTCATGCTTCTGGCAGGGGGAGGGGGAAAAGAAGCCATTTTTGAAATATGGCAGAGCATTCTGCTCTATGTAACAAGGCCTGCTCTCAGGTATGCAAGGCTGGTTCAGTGTTTGAAAATCAACTAATGTAATTCATCATATCAATAGGCTGAAGAAGAAAAAAAATACACTATCATGTCAGTAGATACAGAAAAAGCATTTGATAAAATCTAACACCATTCATGATAAACACACTCAGTAAAATAGGAATAGAAGGAAACTTTCTCAATGTGATGAAGAATTATCCACAAAAAACCTATGGTTAACATCATACTTAATGATGAGAGATCTTAGCTCTTCTACTAAGGCCAGGAACAAGGCAAAGATATCCTTTCTTACCACTGTTTTTCATCATTGTACTGGAAGTCCAAGCTAATCCAGTAGGACAAGAAAAAGAAATAAAATGTGTATAGACTAGGAAGAAAGAAATAAAACTTTCTTTGTTCAAAGATGGCATGATATTCTATGTAGAAAACCCAAAATAACTGACCAAAAAACTCATGGAACTAATAAGCAATTATATCAAGGTTGTAAGATATGAGGTTAATATATAAAAATCAATTGCTTCCCTTCATATCAGCAATGAGCACGTGGGATTTGAAATTAAAAACACAATACCAATGTACGTTAGCAGCCACCCCCCCCAAATAAAATACTTAGGTATAAATCTAATAAAATGTCTTCAAGATCCATGTGAGGAAAGTTACAGAACTCTCATGAATAAGATCAAAGAAGAACTAAAAAAATGGAGAGATATTTCATGTTCATGGATAGGAAAACTCAATATTGTCAAGGTCTCGGTTCTTCTCAACTCGATCCACAGATTCAGTGCAATCCCCATCAAAATCTCAGTAAGTTATTTTGTGGATATAGTCAAACTGATTCTAAAGTTCATGTGGAGAGGCAAAAGACCCTGAATAGCCAACACAAAATTGAAGGCAAAAAACAAAATTGGAGGATTGACACTACCCAACTTCAAGACTTACTAGAAAGCTACATTAATCAAGGCAGTATAGTACTGGTGAAAGAACAGAAAAATAGGTTAATGGAACAGAACAGAAAGTCCAGAAAGAGACCCACATAAATATAGTCAACCAATCATTGACAAAGGAATAATGGTAATACAGTGGAGCAGAGTCTTTTCATATATAGCTCCTATAAATACTAAAAAAGACAAGATGTTAAGTTCCAAGGTAGCAGGTTATGGACTTTTTTAGTCATTATTAACTAAAAGTCAGCAGCTACATGATGAGATCCACCAAAAAAAAAAAAAAAAAAGTCAGCAAATAGTAATAAAGTGGTGCTAGACATCCACATACAAAAAAGTGAATCTAGACCCAGACCTTACACCCTTCACAAAAATTAACTCAAAATGGATCATTTTGACTCTTTGTTTTCATATTCTTTGAGAACTTTGTTTTCCCAGTTTTGTGTACCCTTTGTATGATTATGGCTTTGAGGTAACTTAAAGGTAAAACTAAACACAGTTCCTGAAGAATACAGTTTCAGGAAACTCCTTTGGATGCGGCTTCGAATGGCCACGTCTTACACTTACACTGTCTGCTAAGGCCCGCTATCACAAGCACATCACGATAGTAACAGATCGTATTTCTACAGTGTTTATGTTTGTAAAGTATTTTGACAATTCTTAGGAGCCTGTGAGATAAACAAGGCATGAATTATCTTATTCATCTTGTAGAACAGAAAAAGAAGAGGAGAACATTAAATGAATTGTCTTATATGCCACAACTAGAGTGTAATAAGGACTAGAACTAACCCTAACTCCTTGGTCCCATATCTAGGTTTATTCACCTCAACTTTGCAGAGGATTTTAAAGGTAATTGTAGCATAAACAAGAGCACAGGGAAAAGAGGGTAAAAAAATGAAAAAAAAAGTAAGGATGAATAAAAATTGGAATGCTTGATTATATTTTATATTACTCCCTGTCTCTGAGAACACATTAGTTTGAAGTTGAAAAGAAAGTAAAAATATTTTTTTAAAAGTACAAATATTCGTGATCAGTTACTCATGTATAGATGGGTAATATGTGGTTTTCAAAACCACGTGAGGAAAAAGTAAGTAATAGGAAGAGCTTTATGTTTAATCATAGCTGTGCTTCCTGCAATAATACTGCTATAGTCAGAGGCCTGGCAGCTTTTCTTCTTAGTTCTTAGAGAAATACAGACCTAAGTACAGCATTGATTTTTAGAAAAGAACTTTTGCCAGTATTGCAAAAACACTCCACTTGCAAAGGATTTCCAGCATTAATCCTTTCCAACTAAAATCTACCTTTCTAGAGGAACTCAAATAGTAGAGAAAACACTGATCAGGAAGGTAAGCACTTGGCCACTAGCATCTGGGAGACCCTAGACAAATGATGTAAACTCACTGGCCTGAGTTTCCTTTTCAGTAAAGTGAGGAGTTTAGTTGAGGCTGGTGGTTTTGGACTCTGAGTACCTGACCCAGAACATAGCTTTTTACAAATGCTGACATTTGACCCAACCTCCAGAGATGCTGGCTGAAACAATCTGGGTGAATCTCTGAAGGTCATACTGATGCCAAGAAGGTTTAAACCACTGGGTTCAGTGACCTCCAAGATGCTACTTAGCTCTCAGATTCTAGGATAATGTGATTCTATTTTTCTTTCCATAGCAAACCAGCAGGTGGCATATTATTCTGCCTCTCACTCTCTCCCAATTGTAGAATAACTTTCTGGCCTGTTCTTAGAGCAGTCATTTTCAGACTTTAGTGGTGAGTAATAGTGAATCACTGGTTAAAAATGCAGATTCCTAGGACCCACCCCATGACATTCTGAGGAAGCTGACCTAGGGCATTGCCGAGGAATCTGTATTTTTAACAAGCATGTAGGCGATTTTGAGACCATTGGTTGAGAACTACAGTTTAAGAAACACTGTCAAGAGTATAATTTGTAACTTCAAGAATGGGGTTTTGCCTGGGGAGTCTTTGGAACTCTGGCTCAGTCTGGAATACAACTTGCAGCTCAGTAATAAAATTGAGGTACTCTATACTTCACAGCTCTGAGCCTTCCTCTTCATTTGAGTTCCAGTCCTGTAGCCAGGATCCTGACCTCCATCAAAACTTTCTCTGAATAGGTAAGAGAAAGAGGATTAGAAACCATAGTAGACAAATTTCTATAAATAAATAGAAATATAAAAAATTTCAATGCAAAAATGGGCAAAAGATATGAATGGATAACTCACTGAAGAACAAACCCAATAGTAAGCATCCATAATATCAGAGAAGTAAAAATTAATAAAAGAGCAAGACATCTCTTTCCACCAAACTGGCACACATTTAACACATGGTAGTATCAAGTGACTGTGAGGGAAACTAGTGCTGTCAGGCATTCGTGGGGGAATACAAACTGGATGAACCAGTTTAGAGAGCAAGTTGATAGTATCTATTCAATATGTTATATCCTACAATGCTAAAACTGTAATTTCACTCCTCAGTATTAATCTTAGAAATACTAGAATATAAACAAAAATAAATGTATTTGAATGATTTAAAATAGAAAAAAATAGGAAGCACCTAAATGTCCCCAAAGGCATAAGTATCTAAATAAATTGTAATATAGTCTTAGTTAATATTATGCAACAATTAGAAGAAATGAAGTAGATCTATATGGACTAACTTGAGTAGCTCTCCAGACTTAGTGCTGAGTTAAAAATCTAGTTACAGAGTGGCATTCATGTGGTAATTTGTATTCATGGTGGCATCATCAGTTCTTTTCTTCTGTATATACTTGCCAATACTCCAGTAAGAGACTTGAGTCTCGTTCTGCCCTCCTCTTGAGTTTGGGCTGACCTTAATGACTTCCTTGATCAATGGAATGTGGTAGAAGTGATTCTGGGACTTCTGAGGTTAGGTTATAAGAAGCTTTACAGATTCCTCTTGGGTCTCTTGGAATGAGTTATTGCAACTCTAACTCTGAAGGGAAGTCCTCTGCCATGTAAGAAGTACAGTTGTCCTGGGTGGCTCAGTCAGTTAAGTGTGCCTTCAGCTTGGGTCGTGATCCTAGGGTCCTGGGATCTGGCTCTGTGCTTAGCGGGGAGTCTGCTTCTCCCTCTCCCACTCCCTCTGCTTGTGTTCCCTCTCTAACTGTGTCTCTCTGTCAAATAAATAAACAAAATCTTAAAAAAAAAAAAAAAAAGAAAAGAAAAGAAAAGAAAGAAGTGCAGTTGTCCTAGAGAATGGTGTGCATGGAGAGGAGAAGTTGCCAGCCAGCCCTGGCTCTTCCCACTATTCCAGAGAACCAGCTGAGACAACAGACATGTGAGTGAAGCTGCCATCTTGGATATTACCATCCCAGCAGATGCCATATAGAGAAGAACCAAGGTCCCAGATGTATAGCCCAGTCATAACAACCTAGCTATCCCTATCCCTCAGCCTTCCTGGCTGAGACCCCAGACATGTGGAACAGAGGTGAATCATTTCTGTTATGATCTGCCCTAATTTCTGACTCACAGAATTGTGAGCATAAAAAATGTTGGTTATTTTATGCCAGTAAGTTTTTGTGTGTTACACACAAATAGATGACCAGAACACTCACAATAATAACATTGTGCATTAGAAAAAAATACTACCCGGGGTGCCTAGGTGGCTCAGTTGGTTGGGCGGCTGCCTTCGGCTCGGGTCGTGATCCCGGAGTTGCAGGATCGAGTCCCATATCGGACTCCCGGCTCTGCGGGAGGTCTGCTTCTCCCTCTGACCTTCTCCCCTCTCGTTCTCAGTCTCTCTCTCTCTAATAAATAAATGAAAAATCTTAAAAAAAAATTAAAAAAAAAATACTACCCAATACCAGATATTTTTGGGGTGTGTGTGTGTGTGTGTGTGTCTAAAAGGGCAAACACTAAACTGATGACAATATTTATGAGTGGGTTGGAGACAAGGAGCAAGATTCTACATGGTGATCCTTAAAACTCAACATGTAGAGTTGGGGCCCAGTCAGGAAAACAAAAATTGCTGTGTAGATTTAAGTAGGAGGTACTGAATTCAGGTAACTAGATGCTTACAAAAATATCAGAAGACAAAGTAAGGGAAAGCTGATATCACTGCTCGCGTGTGCCACTAACTTTCAGAAAGTAGAGAATTGTATAACTGCAGGAAAGAACTGGGGTTGGTCCCCTCTGCTGGGAGCATGAAAGAAAATGTTTGGAGGCCACAGCTAGGCCTCAGGGCCATAGGATATTTGCCCACACAGCCTAGGAGCAAGAATGGGTCTGTCTCTCTTCCGCCTTCCAAACCTTGACTGAGTGCCTCCCATTGATGAGATTTAACCCAGGATCCTGTTAGCAAGGGGTTCTGGGAAATACAGCACAGAGAATGTAGGAGGTTGTGCTTAGCTGCCAATAGAGGAACTGCTCTGAAAAAATTGTGAGACGCTAGCCTTCTAAAGTGTACATGATTGAAAATTGCTTCCGCTGATAACTCTTTGACAAAGATATAGATTTTATGCTTAAACTCATAAGAAAAAATTAGTAATTTGCAGCATTTATTTGTATTTTTTCCTCTTCAATAGCAAATAGTGATGTGGCAAGAGACCCTGAAGGTAGTCCCACGATCCCTACTTCCTGGTGTTGACTTACTTGTGTGATTCCCCTCCTCTTGAGTTTGAGTATACTTGTGACTTGCTTTTAAGTGATGGGGCAAAGGTAATAGGGGGATGTGATTATGAGTTAATGATCCTGGGATTAGTTTACATAAATTTGTAGCTCTGGTCTTAGGTTCTTTTCCTTCCTGGCTGTGAGGGAGGAAGTAGCCATGTTGAGGAACCCCATGTGGTGAGAAACCTGGACAGGTTCTGGGAGCTGACAGCAGCCTCTGGCCAGCAGCCAGTAAATGCTAGAAGCTCTCAGTCCTACAATCACAAGGACCTGTCAACAACCACATGAATGGGGAGTGGATCCTTCTACAGCCTAACCTCCAGATGAGAACACAGCCCTGGCCAATCTCTCAGTTGCAACCTTGTAGAACCCGAAGCAGAGGATGTTAAGCTAAGCCATGCCCAGACACCTATCCCAGGAAGTGTGAGATAATACACGTGTGTTGTGTCATTTCAATCCACTAAGTCTGCTTGTTAGGTAGCAAAGAAAACAAACACTGACTTTTTTTTTATTTACCTCAGTTGGGCCTGGTTCTGTTGTGGACTCACGAGGCCATGCTGTGGAGTTCCTGTATTTAATTAGACCCCTTTGCTAGCAGTGATCACCAAAGCAGAGTACATGTGGGGAGGGGGGAGGCACTGTGTCAGCCTTAGCTGTGGACAAATGATCCAGGGGAATATGAAAGGAAAATGTTTGCTGCTTTATTTTTTTTTTAATTATAGGAAGGCATTTGGAGCACCTAGGTGGCTCCGTCGCTTAAGTGTCCAACTCTTGATTTTGGCTCTGGTCATGAACTCAAGGTGATGAGATCAAGCCGCAGATCAGACTCTGTGCTGGGCATGGAGCCTGCTTGGGATTCTCTCTCTCCCTCTACCCCTGCTCCTACTACTCCCAACCCCACTTGTGCTCTCTTGCTCTCTCTCTCTCAAAAAAAAAAAAAAGAAAAGAAAAGAAAGAAAGAAAAAGAAAGCAAAAAGTTGTAGAAAGGCATTTAAGAATTTGGAATATTCAGTGTATAGAATGACACTCGGTTCAATTCATATGTTATAGGGCCACAAATTGTGGAGGTAGATAGGATACTTTTAGAGCAGAGTGGGAGTCATGGGTAGAGGCGGGCAGTGGCTGTCTTCCTCTCCACTTTTAGTGCTTTGTGACAAAGGACGGTGCAGGATAATTAGGTGTTATTTTATCTAGTTTATGGAGGATAATCTGCCCCAGTTGACCAGTGGCTTAGAGATTCTTACAAAGAATGTAAAGTGATCTACAAGAAAATGGCAGTGCTGACATTTTTACTGATATTTTTAAAAGTGTGAACTTTTTTTCACACTATATAACTGACAATATAATCTCACATAATAAAATGCAAAATTATTAAACATTATTTGAAATGTGGATGGATGTAAATATTATGACATATTTTTGTGAGGTTACTTTTCTAGCTTCTAGAGCCATTAAAACCAAGTATCCAAATAAACTCAAACCTCTGAACTGTAGTAAGCTGAGAAAAAAAAAATGATGTGAGAACAAAAAGGTATTTTTGTAGCATTAAAAAGAAGATACAGAATATTTTAAAATATTTAATCATATCTTTTATTCATTTAAAAATTCTGTGTTTTGAAATGTTTTTAAATATTTGTAATTTATAAATACAAACAAGGAGGTGAAAGTTCAATCATATTGATATAAAATATTATAATACTTAGGGAGTTCAAAAATATTTTTATACTATTATAAAGGAAATGGAACATATGATTACCTAAATATATTTTTATTTTATCATATTTATTTTTCTGTTTTGAGTATGTTTTGAAATGTAGATAAATACTAGTAGATATGCATATTTATAATTTATAAATAAATATCTGTACATTAGAGATGTGTGCTTATATATTTTTGCTTGTGAGGTACAAAATCAATTTGTTTGAAGATCTGCTCTAGTGAATGAAAATACCTGGTTTGTGTCTAGAATGGAGTAGGTGGGTTTTTGTGACGTTGTTCAGACTTGTAATGCAACCAAGGGTTTCTCCAAGTTGGAGCTGATGTCCGCCATTGTGTGTGTATGTGTCCTACAGAGTTTATGGAAGACAAGGAGACCAGGAAAATTAAATTTAGTCATTTAGGTAGCAAATTCAATTTCTTGGTTAACTGTTTTCAAGTCATGAACTATAGTCAGGTCACAGAAGGGACAGGATTCCTGCCCCAAAAGAGCTTACAGTGTCCTTGCTATTGGAGAAAAAGACAAAAATAAGTGCATGTGTGGTATAATAAAAATATAAGGTATCTCTGATGGAGTTTAGAGAAAGTAAATATATCCAGGGCTATGGATTACAAATTAGACTTTGAACCTCAGGCTAATTATTCTGCTTACATGCATAACAGCAGTTATATATTGGGTTGCTTTCCTAGTCTGTAAAACTCTGATAAAAATACCTCAAAAATCATTGTTAAGTTAAAAAAATTAAAAGTTGGGATTACTGGGGTGCCTGGGTTACTCAGTCAGTTAGGCATCTGCCTTCAGCTCAGGTCCTGATCTCAGGGTCCTGGGATGTGGCCTGTGCTCAGCGGGGAGTCTGCTTCTCTCTCTCCTTCTGTCCCCACCCCCATGCACATGCACACACTTTCTCTCTCTCTCTCTCTCTCAGAGAGATAAAAGTTTTTTAAAAAGTTGGGAACTTACTGTAATGTATATAAATAACAGAAATTTTATTTTAGTTTAGAAATCTACATTCTTTTACAAGCTTTAGTTTGAATTATTCTTTTTCTTTTTCCCCCTGCAAATGGAAATGATGATGTTGGATCTTTGTTTTAAATCCTGCTTTTACTCTATTAGAATTTATGCAGAACCTTTAATTTTAAGCCATATATAAGATGAAGGGTCAAAGTGTAGAAAAAGAGTCTTCTGCCCATGGATCAAGGATTCTTTAGGCTTCTTTGGAGAACTGTTATTTCTTTTACTTCTTTAAAGATTGAGAAAAACTTCCATGCTGCATGTAAGTTAATTATAACTCTTCTTGTTCTAAAAACAAGATTTCAAATGGAAAATATTGGATAAGCAGGTGTTTACTGCCCTCTGATGGCCAGACTTAAAACTGCCATGTTTACCATGAGGCACAAAACAATATAAAGCTCTCTCTGGAAATGGCCCAAATATTTATTGCAAGGTGGTAAAGAATGGCTGCCCGAGAAGAGGGAGACCATGAGTGTCAACTACTCATCCTTCCTTTTTCCAAGCTGGCCTTTGAATAAGTCAGCATAGGCTGAGGCTCTGTTAAATCAATGATAATTCATTTAAAAATGCTTCAGTGTGTAAGTCAGAGTAATGTCAAAGCGTGTGCCAGTTTAATCTACACCCTAGGAGTGATTAGAGCATTCGAAGTATTCTAATCAGAATCCACACTCCATGAATGGTTAATTAGCATTTGAAAGACTATTCAGGAATACACACTAGAGAAATGACTGACTGCAGCATTTCAAATATTGCTATCTACATCTGCAGTAGAGTTTGTTAATTAGCATAAGAGATATCTGGAACAGTATTTCTCTGGGGAGTTAATGGTGTTTGAGATATGCGGTTGGCTGGAAATATTTACAGGTATCTTGGCTTTTGTGTGAACAGCATATAAGGATCTGGTAATAAGTGTATGTGGAGCAAAATTCAGTACCAATTTTGCTTTTTTTTTTTTTTTAAAGATTTTATTTATTTATTTGAGAGACAGAGAATGTGAGAGAGAGCATGAGAGGAGAGAAGGTTATAGGAAGAAGCAGACTCCCTGCAGAGCTGGGAGCCCCATGTGGGACTCGATCCCGGAACTCAAGGATCATGACCTGAGCTGAAGGCAGCCGCTCAACCAACTGAGCCTCCCAGGTACCCCCAGTTTTGCTTTCTTCACAGTGTATCATGTAGCAGCGTCATGAGGCAGGCGATCTGTGGTCTTACTTCAATCTTTGGAGGCGTCAAGAGTCATCAAAGAAAAGCTGACAATTACAAACTGGCTAAATTGGCTTAGGTCAATTTTTTGACCGGGCATCCATTTTATTCTTAAAACTCGACAGAAGAAATTATTACAAAAGCTGTTTTGATAATTCCTTTCCCTATGTTTGATACCATATTTTGTCAAGATATTCCTCCTACTTTTTACCCCAGTCTCATCTGTTATCATTTAAATAGGGTTCCACTGAATATATAAAGAGAAATGAACTAGCCCCAACCAATATATGTTTCCGGGAGAGTTAGGAAAAAAAAAAAAAAAAAAATCCGTAGTCAAAGACACTTGTTTTAGGGAGTAGTTAGAAGGTGGCATTGTTCTCTGGTTGGTTAATGAGAGCTGGGAGGTTGTCTGGACATCTTAGCAGACACTATTGGTAGCCCAAAATGTAGTCATCACTTTTGGTGCGCAAGGAACTTGTGTTATGTTAGTGCCACTCTTCTGTCAGTTTACTAGAAGGGGAATGGGTGATAATGGAGTTGAGATGATGTTATTTTTTAAACACGTGTTGTTTCATAGAGACAAGTATATTACATTAAAAATGAATTCGTACCCATCTTCGAAAAATGGATTTGTACTGCTTTGAAACCTGCATCCAGTTCTCCACAGTTGTCCTTAAGGCCATGCAAGATCTGGCTTTAGGGAATCTCTGGACCTTGCCTCCTCTCCTTTGTCCTCATTTACTCTTCTTGACTGACTGGCCTCCCTGCTGCTTCTCCAAAATGCTCACTGCACTCCCACTTGGGGCCTTCCTGCTCCCATTGCCTAAAATGTTCTCCACCTCTCTGAGGGCCCCCTCCCTTTCTTCCTCAGGTCTCCACTCAGATGTCATGGACGTAGGCCCCCCTCATGACCTTATCTAAAGTATTAGCCTCCGTCCCTCCCCGGCCTCCTGATCTGCCTCATTTTCTTCACCACACTTATCCTTCATGTTATTTATTTATCTGTCTATCGTCTCCCTCATTAGAAATTAAGATCTGTGAAGGCAGAGAATTTGTCTCATTCTATTATGGTGCCAAGGTCAGAGTGTTCAATAAATAATTGTTCAATGAGTGGCTCTTTCCACGTTAATGCTCCTGTATCTATATTACTATTAACTTTTTAAAGTTGAAAAATAGAACACAAATGCTGAAAATGATACAGAACACTGAATTATAATTACAGCCTAATCTAATTATTATAAAGTAAACACCTTGGTAACCGTCACTTCCGGTCAAGATATCCAATTTCCTATATGTCTAACCACAGTCTCCCGGTTCCTCCTGCAAGCAACTGATATCCTGATATTTTAACAGTAATTACGTTTTTTTCTTTCTTCAGAGTTTTAATTCTCGAGGATGCCTCTCTAATGTTTTAGATGAGTCTTGCCCATATTTTTTGTTTGATAGTCTTTGAATTTTCTATATTATAGATTATATATATCTACATATTTACCTTCCATTCCTTTTTCTTATAACATCTCTGAAGAACTCGAGTTGTTTTACCTGTAGAGTTGCCTACATTCTGAATTTTGCTGATAGCACACTCAAGGTAGTTTAGGGCTCCATCAAGTGCAGTTTTCAATCAACAAACTCCACAGTCTCTTCTTACTACATCTACTGTTTAACCAGGAGCATCCATTGGAATCTGGTCAGGGCAATCATAGGAACATTTGGCCTGATCTAAAGGCCTTCTTTTACTAGCCTTATATTCATTCCTACACATTATACCATGATTTCTGCAAATATTTATTAGCACAACATTGCAATTAGTTTGGCTTTACCGCTCAGCATCTGACGCTGTACTTCTCCTTTGAAGTCTTGCTGGAATCTGACTATTTATAGGTCTAGGGTCAGTAGTGCACTAGTAAATCAGCTCGCTGAAAAACCTGATTCATAGCATTTGCTGGTGGTGTAAGTACTCACCATGGCCGTTTTCAAACATCGACCAGAAGTCTCTGTACTTGGACTCGGGAAGAGATGAACACAATCCCACGATTCATTCTCAGGAGCTGGTAGAAATTCCTGCCATTGTCTGGGCAAATAAGGGGGCAAAAGAAGATGGGCCTGAGATGAACAGTTACCCTTTGGAAAGCTAACTTGCTATTATGTCACATGAGGTTCTTATAAAAGTCTTCAAGGAAGGCAGGAGTAACTGCAGCCAAGAGAAAAGAGACTTACATTACTGTGGTAGGTAGCCTTAAGAGTGGCCCTAGTGTTTTCTACCTCTTGGTATTCACACCCTCTGTATGACAATGTAGTAGGAGTTTACAATATAATAGGGGAAAAGTAATAAAATGTCGCTTGTCTCTTTCGAGATTAGGATACAAAGAGATTATGGCTTGTCTTGAGCATCTTTTCTCATTCCTGCTCACTTGCTCTGAGGGAAGCCAGAGGCCATGCTGTGAGCTGCTGTTGGAAAGGCCCACGTGGCATGAACTCTGTCTCTGGCCAACAGTCAGGGAGCTTTCCAACAGTTGTGTGAGTGGCCTTGGAAGTGGATCCTTTACCAGTGAGGACTTGAGATGACTAGAGCCCCAGTTACACGTGGATAGCAGCCTGGGAGAGACCCACAGCTCGGCTGGGTCCACATTCATGATCCTCAAAAGCTGTGAGATAATCAGTGTTAGTTATTTTAAGTCACTACATTTTGGGGTGATTTGTATGCAGCCATTGATAACAAATGCAACTGCTAAAGGAGAGTTAGTAGGTTTGGGGAGTTCAGAGTCATCTAAATCCTTCCAGTGATCTTATTCTAGTTCTTAAGCCTCAGTCTTTCCAATTAATATCCTGTCTTTCACATAAAGAGCCTGAGGAGCCTCTGAATTAAACTGAAATTGTAATTCTCTACTCCTCAAGATCATATTTTAATTGATTTTCAGGTATGTGACACGGTTTAAAGACAGAAGAGATTTGTTTCGATCAGGCAAAGGCGATTCCTGGTTCTCTGACCAAGTTTAAAAAAATTAAGAAAAGTTTTAAAAATTCAATGAAAATTAAAAATCTTTTTCTAAGCCTTTCATGGGTTGTGTTATCCCCTTTGTCTGCCAAGCAGTTTGGTAAAACTGTGCCCGCCTTCGGCACTTCATTCTAAGAAAGCACAGGTGACAACTTAAGTCATCATTTTGTTACTGCATGAACTATAAATGTCCCATTTTTTATAGTCTCCAGATAATCCCTGAATTCGGCGCAATCAGATCAGATCATCAGTTACCCGTTTCTGCCCTGGAGGCTGTATTCCTTACAATAGCTTGGGTATTTGCGGCAGGCCCGGTTTAGTGCAGGCATTTTAAATACCAGTCTAGGTATGTTAAGCAGAAAGAGATAGAACACAGGGAATAAACTTGTTGGAAGGGCTGATGTAATAGAAGTCAGGAGCCGCTGATGGAACAATTACTTCAAAATTACAATAGTACAATGCCCTCTCTGCCTCTAGGTTCTGGTAATGACCCCAGCGCCCTTGAGGCCTAGAGAGGCACCTGTCACTGTCACTAGCTGTAGAGTACAGTTTATCCCTTTTTAATAATGTCTTTATTAAAACCTTGCTCAGATTTTCCCAATTTCAGTGTGAGAGCTATTTCCTACTGGTTTGTAAATCTAATCTTTCAGTTATTCTGGTATGCCAACTCTTCTTCAATATTATAAATGCTTTATTTAAAAGAAACTCACTTGTTTATTTGACAGAGAGAGAGCACAAGCAGGGGGAGCAGCAGGCAGAGGGAGAAGCAGGCTCCCCGCTGAGCAGGGAGCCCTAGGACCCTGGGATCATGACCTGAGCCACCCAGGTGCCCCATTACTCATGCTTTAAAAAGTAACTGTGCCAAGTCAAAACCATTGCTTACAAATATTTATTCTAGGACCTGACACAAAAACATGAGTATTCTTTCTGGAGGTAAAATACATTTACTCAGGAAGACTGCTACATACGGCTGCACGCATGATTCCCCCAACAACTCTGGGGGCCGCATTCATGTCAACCACCACCTACGAGGTAGACCCTAAAGTTGGGCGGTGAGCATCCAGGTCGACTGTGTGTGGTGACCATGTCCCTGTCAGGGAAACGTCTCTACCATTCCAACAATATGGAGGTGATCCTCTTGGGCAGATTCAGGTAAAAAAAATCCCAGTTCACTGAGGCTGCTGATTGGCCAGAGAATTTTGGACTTGGTCTCAGGTTTGATTCTCTCCTTGCCACTAACCAGTATGAGATTTTTACCTTTTTACTTCTTCGTCTTCCTGGTAGTGTGTCCTCACAATACACATGTCCTAGAGTCACATCCAACATCATCTTAATTCTGTCAGATTTGGTTAGTTTACTACTCGATTGAATTAAACTAATCTATTTACTGCGTGCTTCTCAGTCTCTCTGTCTGGCAGGCCACAGCCTGAAAGCTATCTGAGCGTCCTCGGGTTGAATCCCGGATCTCTCTGTCTGTGGTGACACAAAAAGAGGTGGGCAGAGGTCTGCCATAGAGAAGTGAGACTTCGAAAGGAGTGTGTGTGTTTCCACAAGGAAAGCTGTATTTTATTTTTTTCAGTTTTATTGAGGTATAATTGATAAATAACATTATAAGATATTTAAAGTGTACATCATGGTAATCTGACATGTGTTGTGAAAGGATCCCCCCATCTAGTCGATTAACACATCCATCACCTCACATATTTTATTTTTTTAGTGACAAAATTTATATTCTCTTCCTAGCAAATTGCTAGGTGTTATCTACTATAATCACCATGTCATACATAAGCTCCTTAGACCTTATTCATCTTATAGCTCAGTTTGTACCCTTTTATCAGCCTCTCCTTATCACTGCATTTCCCAGTTTCTGGCACTACATTTCTGCTCTCTGCCTCTCAGAGTTCTACTTTTTTAAAAAATGTTTTTAGGATTTATTTATTTGAGAGAGTGTGTATGCACAAGTGGGGGAGGGGAAGAAGGAGAGGGAGCGAGAGAATTCCAAGCAGACACCGAGCTGAGCATGGAGCCCGAGGCTGAGCTCCATCTCTTGAGCCTGAGATCACGATCTGAGCTGAAACCAAGAGTTAGACACAACCGATCGCTTGAGCCACCCAGGGGCCCACTTTTTTTTTTTTTTAATTCCACATATAAGTGATGTAGGAGTTGTCTTTCTCTGTCTGGCTTACTTCACTTAACATAATGCCCTCAAGACCCACTCATATTGTCACAAATGGCATGATTTCCTTCCTCATGGCTGAATAATATTCCATTGTGTGTATGTATACTCACCATATCTTTATCCATCCATCCATTGGTAGACACTTATGTCGTTTCCATATGTTGGCTATTGTGACTAATTCTACTATGGACATGAGAAGACAGAGAGCTCTTCAAAATCCCATTTTCATTTCCTTGGGATAAATACCCAGAAGTGAGATTGCTGGATCATATGGTAGTTCTATTTTTAATTTTTTGAGGACCATTCCTTCTATTTTCCACTCATTTCCACACCCACCTACAGTGCCCAAGGATTCCCTTTTCTTCACATCCTTACTGAAAAATTTTAAAGAGGAGGCAGTCTTGATGCAACGTTTTAAAAAGATCTCTCTGGCTGAGTTAAAAAACCAATTGGAGAGGTCACGTGGGAATGCCTGGAGATGAGTTAAAAGCCTATTTGTCGGGTACATATGGAGATGGAATGGCTTGGATTAGTGACAGTGGGACACAGGGACAGGTAGATGGGTTGGAGGATTTTGGAAGTAAAATTTATGAGACTTGGTAGTGGCTGGACGTAGGGAGCAAGGAAAAGGTAGATACAAAAAAATATCCTGAAAATAGTTGGTGGCTTGCGATGTTGTTTACTGAGACACAGGGCACGTTGGTAGTAGGGATGGTAAGCCATGGCAGCGAGAGACTAGGGAGCATGGAAAGACAAGGGCAGTTTGCTGTGTCTGTAAGAAAATCCCCTTCAAGGGCTGATGTCGAACAAACATTAGATGTGTGGTTTGAGAGGTTGCTAATGGTCACCGGAGCAGATGTGAAGTTCTTACTTTTTTTTTAATTCAGTCTGTAGTGAATGAGGAAAGTAGAAGAAAAGAAGGCAAAACAAAAGGTAGAAAAATCATTTATCTGTCTATCCACGTTACAGTCCTTAAAAGCATATTTACTCAGGGCTTTGCTTGTATCGAATATTCTAGGTGCCAAGTAAAGTGTTGAACCAGGCCAAGTCCCTACATTCAAGTTTCTGCTCTCAGTAGAAGTAAATTCAGAATGTTGAGATTAAATGGCCAATGTCACCTTCAAAGAGAAATAAACAGATCAAATTTAGTTTTATTTTCTCTTTCAAGATGTGCCACATTTATTTTGCTTCTTCTTCCGTTATTTTGTTGAACTTTTTCTAAGTGCTCTATTGGCTAAAAGTTCTGAAGTTTGTTAATTAACTTCCATAAGATGTTTACATTTGTATAGCCAGAAATGCTGATTGATAGAGTATTTTTCTTTTATATATTCTTTCTTAAACTTTATTAGCATCAAAATATCACAAAGAGAAGCTTTTTTTTTGGTATGTGTGTAAAATAACTTTATAACCCCCAATAGGCTACTGAAATATTCTTCATATGTCAGTTTACAAATGTAATTTAAAAATATTCAATAAAACTCTCCCCCAAAATTTGGATACATAAAGCTAAATTCGATGGAAAAGTATGCCTTCCTTAAAAATCTATTTACGTTAAAAAGCTATCCAGGTTTAGTCGAAACAAAATAAGTGAATCCAAGATCCCATCTGTCTTATCTCCAGCAGACTTGGAGCCTTTCAATGTGCTAATGCTATATTGTTGACTGTTGCTGAGAATATTAATTGTTGGCTATTAAATTGTTAATAACAGTGGGGTGGGGAGGGATTTGTCCTGCCCAGGCAAATCAAAATGCTAAGTAAACATTTATTGAGTGCTCGGGTGTACTAGGCCTTGGGATAAGGGCTTGGGCTACAAAGATAAAAAGGCTTAAAAGCTCTTAATTCAGAGAAAATTCCTTTCCTTGGTATCTGTTCAGCAAACATAGGTTCCCTCACGTTATCCAGTGCACATGGCTGGTGCACACGGCAGGAAACCCCAATATCTACCCATTCCTACGTGGTTTGGAAACATTGCTTACCTTTTCGTGTCTGCACAGCTCTGAGAAGTGAAGTGGTAACTGATGTTTCGTCATTGTATCAGTCAGTTTTCACTCAAGAAAACAGAAGTTGTTCTTTGTATTTTTAATATAGAGAGTTGGAGGGTTCACACCTGTCAGATGGAACAGGGAAGGCTTGGTCAAGAGGCCAGCTGCCAACGACCTCAGCCAACAGCGCTGAAGTGGGCGGCCCTCAAGAGCATGAACGACAGTGCTGTGGGCCTCCCATCCGCCATCTGTCCCGCATCTGCCTACAGCTTCCCCTAGAGAGCAGTGGCCTCCCTCCCCTCTGGAATCTCCCAAGTGCTCCGTCCCAATTCTCCTGGCCCCATTCTTTCAGGCTTGAGAAAGTTCACTGTGAATTCAACTTTCACTGTTATCCAGCCAATGATAGGATCACAGTTTGGGTTTGATTTTCAGATATTTCAACTCTGCAGCTACAAGAAAGAAAAGGTTCTTTCAGGACAGTCTTAAAGACTTTTTGGTTCTCTGACTATAGATGAGAATTTTGAAGACTTTCCTTCTGTAAGCTGCAGTGTTATGTATCCAGTCAGCTCCATGGTCTTTGTCATCAAACTTCCTACTAGAACATTCTATTGTAACAGTCATATGGTTTTTTTTAGTACTTAGCTTCCTATAGGCACATATTTCCAGGCAACTGGAGGTAGAAATTTAAGGAATTATTTTGCCACTGCGTGTTATCCACCCCAAAGTCTCTCTACTAGCAGTGAGGTTATTCCTTCCTTTAACTTCATTCACATCACAGAAAAGAGCCCAAATTTTCTTCTTTGAGGTTCTGTTTTCATGCCACGGCTGCTATATGAAATGTTCTCAGAGCCAGAGTTTGGTCATTAAAGCAGAAGTCACTCTGTATATTTCAAGTTTGAAGGATTTTAATGCAGGGATTAAATGGCCAATGTCACCTTCAAAGAGAAATAAACAGATCAAATTTAGTTTTATTTTCTCTTTCAAGATGTGCCACATTTATTTTAAATGGGAAAGAAAGGCTAGGGGATCCAAATCAGAGAAGGCATTTCTGAAAGGCTCACCCTGAAATCCTGGAGTGGGTGGAGCTCACTCGGAAGCCACTGTGCATCCTATCTGCTAACTCTCCGTGGGAGAGGTTGCCAGACTACGGCCCTTGAGAAAAGTCTGGCCTGCTGCCTGTTTTTGTACAGTGTATGAACCGAGAATGCATTTACACTTCCAATTGGTTGACAAAAACAAAAGCAGCATATTTTGTGACATGCAATGATTACGTGGAATTCAAATTTCAGTATCCACGAATAAAAGTTTATTGGAACACAGCTATACTTCCTGGCTTATATATTGCTCACGGATGTTTTGCGTTGCAACGGCAGACTTTAGCAGTTGTGACAGAGACTGTACGACCTGCAAAGACTAAAATGTTTTCTCCCTTGCCCGCCACAGAAAGGTTTTGCTGATCCCTGGTTTGTGTACCTGATTGTCACTACTTCTGGCAAATAATGGCTTCTCTTTCTCTCCTGCCTCCCAAGTCTCCCTGGCATAGCCTCAAAATACGGGGAAAGTAATTTTGGGAAATGGTATTTTAGGTCCTCTTCTGTCTTGCCGAGAAGCGGTAATCCTGGGTCGACAACAAACAACTGTTCTGAGCCCAGTTTTTTTCCTGCAGATTCTTAGTAGGATTATAGTAAGGATTATGTGAGAATTTGTAAAAATGCTTAAGTCAGACTAGTGATCAAAACATGATAGGTATAAAAGCAAAAATTATTTTTCATTTATCTAATAAGTTCATTCAAAGTCTATTATAATTATACTGATATAAATGGAAGAAAATTTGTTACTCTATTAGCAATACATTAATACACCAGGGAAATACAGCAACATCAGGGAAAAATTTCTGTCAAGAGCATTGTTACTTTGTTTTGGAAAAGGCCCTGAAGGCCCCTTTGATAGCGAAGGGTTAGACTATCCAAGGTGTACTCTGCAAAGAAATTGAATAATTGTGGGGCTTCTGGGTGGCTCAGTTGGTTAAGGGGCTGGCTCTTGGTTTCGGATCAGGTCTTGATCTCAGGGTCCTGGGACTGAGCCCTGAGAGGGCTCTGTGCTCAGCAGGGAATCTGCTCAAGATGCTTTCTCCCTCTCCCTTCATCTTCCTCTCATGCTCTTTCTCTCTCTGTCTTTCAAATAAATAAATACATCTTAAAAAAAAAAGAAATTAATTACTCTGCAAAACGGTGGGATGAAAAAAGGCAGCAAAAGGGGAGAGGAGTAGGGAAGAGGGCTGGAACTAAGGGTAAAAATGAAAAGTTGGAAATACTTCTTGAGAAGCTAGTTGGTGCCAGATTATTAAAAGTCTTCAATTCCACATAAATGAATTACCCGAGGTACGGCGAGTTAATGGCACAGTGTGGACCAGACATCTTTCTAGAAAACCACATTGCCTCTATAAAAACTGGAGTCTTTATGACAACCACTTTCACTATGAAATGATACCTTGTGATATTAAACAGAGTATACAACTCTTTTGCAAGCATCTGTACTTCTTCTAAACTGTTCACTGGATACCTGGGATAATATGTATTTTAAATAAGTAATTAAATATTTACTTGCCAAATAGAAAACAGTTCAGTTTCAGAGATAGCTTAGGGGAAAATAGCCAGGCCTGCAGTATCCTTATAAACATCTTAAGAGAAAACAAATAGTGTTACATGCTTGGCTACATTCCGTGTTTTGTACGAAACAAGGAATAGTTTCTTGAACTTATTGTTATTCCTTTGAATTGGTAAATGCCCATGGTTTCATCCAGCTGACATGTTTATATTGTAACAGGAAAATGTAAGCTATTCTTGTTTTCTGGAAACCAACAAAGCCTGAACTTTGCAAGTTGTTGAGATTTAACATGTTACACTTCAGTGGTGCTTTGCTTGAGCTGTAGATCTTGAGAGATAATTCACCCCAAAGAACACAGACAATAAAGAAATGGAGAAATTGGGAAAGTATTTTCTTTTTCTCATTTTTCGTTTGTGGCAATGAGCAGTTCTGGTCCCTGCTAGATGTGCCTGGAACTTCTGCGAGAGCCTGGCCTGCAAGGCTTAAATATTAGAAGCGAGTCCTCGTGTTACAGTAAGTAAATTGCCGAGCGAGCCCAGTGATAATAGTTATTCCCCTTTTCTAACTTGCTTTTCTAGGGATTTCCCATTCCATCTTTTTCAGCCACTTAACTCTTATCCCTTGCTGCTACAGATCTCCATGATCTTGGAACCATCTTTCAAAGCTTTGGTCAATTCTTCCTTGGCATCTTTGTCTAAGGTTTGGGTATGTAGGCTAAATTATTGATTAGAATCCTTCGTCTCTGTTGGTATCCTGCATCCCGGCTATGGTCTCATGGTGAACCCACTCTACTTCTCTGCTTGAATTTGGGCTTGGCCATGAGACTTATTTAAGCCAATGAGATGTCAGCAGAAGTGATGCAAGCAGAGACTTGAAATCTGCATATGTGGTTAGGTTTGCCTTCAGTCACTCATGTCAATGCTATGAAGAGAATGTGTGCCAGCTGGCCCCTCTGGTCTGGGGAGAATGACTGGGACAGCCCTGGACCCAACCTACACTTGATCAGAGTGAAGCCCGATCAAACTCAGCTCCCATCAGCCAACCCCTTTTGGCCTGCACACGTGAATGTGATTGCTGTTTTAAGGTACTGAGTTTGTGGTGTTTTATTCCACAGCATTGTACTAAGCTCTGGCTGCTACCATCGGCAATGTCAGGACGTATAAGAGAGAAAGCAAGAGAAAATAGCAAGAAAGGACAAAATGTCCTCAACATCTCCTCTCTTCCTTTCATTGGCAGGCTGGTTTTATCATTAAGTCAGGCAGCAGCCAAATGGTGATTGAACACAGCATTCAACTAATGGTTTAACTACTTACTACTTTGGACTAGAATTTTTGAATCTGAAAAGTGAAGAGAATAGCAAGTATCTCTTCGGACTCATGGGAGCATATAAGCAATGTGAAGTTTCTGGGCTCCTCATCGCCCTCCTCCTCCCTAGCGGTTGTAGCAGTAGCCACACTGAACTCATCTTTTTTTTTTCCTTCCCGAATATGTTTATCTTTTCAGTGTTATGAGATTAATTGTTCATGCACCACACCCAGTGCTCCAAGCAATACCTGCCCTCCTCAATACCCACCACCAGGCTTGCCCAACCCCCCACCTCCTCCCCTCCAATACCCTCAGTTTGTTGCTCAGAGTCCACGGTCTCTCATGGTTCATCGCCCCCTCTGATTTCCCCCCATTCACTCTTCCCTTTCTTCTCACAATGTCCTCCACGATGGATAAAAGACCTCAACGTGAGGCAGGAATCTACCAAAACCCTAGAGATGAACATAGGCAGTAACCTCTTTGACATTAGTCACAGCAACTTCTTTTAGGTCATGTCTCCAAAGGCAAAGGAAACAAAAAGCGAAAATGAACTTTTGGGACTTCATCAAGATAAAAAGCTTCTACACAGCAAAGGAAACAGTGAACAAAACAAACAGGCAACCCACAGAATGGGAGAATATACTCGCAAATGACACTACAGACAAAGGGCTGATATCTAAGATTTATAAAGAGCTCCTCAAACTCAACACTCACAAAACAGATAATCACATCAAAAAATGGGCAGAAGACATGAACAGACACTTGTCCAAAGAAGGCATACAAATGGTTAACAGACACATGAAAAAATGTTCATCATCTTTAGCTATCAGGGAGATTCAGATCAAAACCACACTGAGATACCACCTTACACCAGTTAGAATGGCCAAAATCAACAAAACAGTAAACAACAAATGTTGGAGAGGATGTGGAGAAAGGGGAGCCCTCTTCCACTGTTGGTGAACTCATCCTTGATGGTATCCTACCTTTCAGCTCTGCCAGAGACCAGTCTGCCATTTTCTCATGAGGGGCTTATAACCTTGGGGGAGGAATACTGTGATCGAGGAAGTTCCTCCTGGAATAGTTGTTTGAGATTTTCTCTGAAATTTAAGATTAGTTTTCTTTTTTCCTAGTCTTAGCCTATATTTCTATTTGCCTTGAGGTGAGATAAAAAAGAAAGATAGGAGAAGCTTTGGCAAGGATCCTCTTTATCCACAGGGGAGAGATTTGGAACCACCTATCCCAGACTAATAAGGTCTGGAGGGAGGTGAACAAAGTTTGTGAGAAAATTAATAAAGACAGCGTTGTGTAGTGAGAGAAGGATTTAGATCTGTGTTCACTGGCTCTCTGGGGAAATCAGTGGCAAGTCATTCTGTATACCTTTAAAAGTATAGGGAAGCATCCTTCTCCCTGGTTTCCCCAATATTAGTAATGGTAAAAAGCCATGGGAAACCTGGAAAGGGAGACCTCCTCCAGAGGTGAGGGGCCGAGAGAGTATGTGGGTTCTGTGGTGAGTGGGAAGCACACTGCCCAGGACTGGGGCTCTTCGGGGAATAAGTAGTGTCCGCATGATAGGAGGTATGACTCCTTTTCTCTACTTCTCTTCTACCTTCCTTTTCCACCAGGGAGCTTGGCCCAGACCTTAAGAGCCCTCACCAAGAAATTAGAATATGAGAGATTATAGTCACTTCTTCTGACACTGTTTCACTGGGGAAATGAATCTGGTTTCCAAACTACACTTAGAAGCTTCCTACCCATCTTTACTATAATTCTTTAAAAATACGGAGCTGTCAAGTAGTTTGGGGGAGTTTGGCTTGGAATGATCAAGAAAAAATGGCAGGCTGCCCTTCTATCAAGGGAAAACCTTCCTTAAATAAAGCTATATTCACCAGGAGTTGTGTTCAGATATATGAGGTCTATCTAGGAAAGTATTTCCATTTTTTTTGAGGGACTAAACACCCTAGGAGTGAATTTACCCTTTAGTATGTCTCACTTGACCTTGAAAGGCAGAAGTGAAGGGTATTTCCAAACACTTTGTTGTTTCCTCAGCTCATCCTTAGCCCAATTCCTATAGACTAAGTGGGATTCAGTGATGATAGTATGTCATCAGTAAAAGCTGAAAAAGCTATTTTATAAAAGTCTGCTGGATCAATGTCTTGGTACTTCATATCATTTTCCCAAATCAGCTCTGGGACTGAAGGGGCTCCCCTGTGACACTGGTGGGGTCAGTGCCTGGAGGCGCTGGCAGTGGAAGCTGGTGGGACACTGTGGTACCTGGGGACTCTAGGAGGTGAGGCGATAGGTTGCCAGGGAGTTAGAGCAGGAGGAGAAACTGGGCAATTTCAGGGCAGCTAAGTGGCCAGTGTACTCCATTTGTTCGTGGCAGGAGGGAATGTTCGAGAAGCTCGAGTCCCACATGGGGAAGCAGGAAAAAAGCAAATAAAAATGTAATACATTTGAGATCCAAGCACTTTAGATAGATTATGTCATTTCATCCTCACAACAGCCTTATGAATTGCGTTCTAATTTGTCCCCATTTTCCAGATAAGACTCTCTCTCTCTTTTCTCGGGGCACCTGGGTGGCTTAGTCGTGAAGTGTCTGCCTTTAGCTCAGGTCATGATCCCAGGGTTCTGGGATCCAGCCCCACATGGGGGACTACTCCCCCTGCTTGTATTCCCTCTCTCACTGTCTCTTTGTCTGTCAAATAAATAAATAAAATCTTTAAAAAAGAAAAGATTCTCTTTTTTAAAGATTTTATTTATTCATTTGTCTGAGAGAGAAAGAGAGAGAGAGAGTATGAGTGCACAAGCAGGGGGAGCAGCAGGCAGAGAGAGAGGGAGAAGCAGGCTCCCCACTGAGCAGGGAACCAGATGCCGGGCTCGATCCCAGGACCCTGAGATCATGACCTGAACAGAAGGCAGATGCTTAACCAACTGAGCCACCCAGGTATCCCCAATTAAGACTCTTGAGGAAGATGTAACTTCAGTACACTGTCCAAGGCTAGCAAGTGAAGAATGCGGTTTGAAACTCCAGCAGTCGGACTCCAGAGCCCTTGCTTTTCCAGTCATCCCCACAGCTGTGCCCTGGTACCGGTGGTTGTGAGGACTGGAAGAACTCGGGCAGTACTCTGTCAGCGCCGTTTGCTTGCTCTGACACAGCTTCCAAGACTGGAAATCCCCAGTTTCACATCAGAGAGCTGAGGTGGAATCAAGAATGTTCCCAGCAAAGTGCATACCTGTTTTAACAGTAACTACCGCCAAGGGTATTATAATTATCCTGTGGTCAGTTGATCGTTTTTTTTTTTTTTTTTTT
>CM052807.1:73169426-73188126 GCA_028533885.1 Nasua narica
GGATCATGACCTGAGCCAAACGCAGCAGCTTAACCAACTGAGCCACCCAGGCGTCCCTAAAGATTTTATTTATCTATTTGTCAGAGAGAGAGAGGGAGAGAGAGCACAAGCAGGCAGAGTGGCAGGCAGAGGCAGAGGAGAAGCAGGCTCCCTGCTGAGCAAGGAGCCCGATGTGGGACTCGATCCCAGGACACTGGGATCATGACAGTTGATCGTTTTTTAAAGACATTTTCTTCAGGGATAAGCATTACACTGAGGCAGGTATTAACAGCACAACAAAAAACCTCTTTCACATCTGTATTTTTTTTTTTTTTTTTACTGCGAAAGTCTTAGAACAATAAGCACAACTTCCCCATCCTTAAATTTTTCCCGGTGGCAAGATATCTGTGGGTTAGGGAGTAGGCAGAGAATTGATTAACCTCTTCAGTTACTAAAATGAGATGTGGGGGAGAAACAAAACAGGGTGTTTATCCTACTTTTGTAAGGTGGTGCCATCCACGTTAAGAAGCCTGAAACGAAATATGACCCATTAAACTTAATTTATATATTCTCTTTCTTCTGAAGAATTAAAAAAGGCTGCACAGAATTCTCATCATCACATACTGCTTTGAAATATAGCTATCCCTTCATTTCCATTTTTAGCCAGTAAACGTTTTCAATGCCCATGTTATGTTGAGAGTCACTGTGCTAGATACCGCGGGCACTGTCAAAATACACCGTCACCGACTATGGGCTTCTAGAACCGCCATCTAGTGTAAGAAAGGTGAAAGGGCAGGTAAGTATGTTAGGCATAAGGTAGATGTGCACAGAATAATGATACTGATTTGCACAGGGTATTATTGAATTACATTCCTCTCTAGGGATGAGGACATGACTATGTAAGGAGCAAGAAAGTGGTTCTTAAGGATGGAACTCCTTTTTTGAGTGCTGCAGGATGCACGAAGTTAGCCAAGCAAAGGAGAGGCATGGCCGTGGGAGGCAGTAGTCCATGGAGGCACAAATCATGGAGGCAGCCGAAGCAAAGGGCGAGGCGGTGGTGGTGGTGGTGGTGGTGGGTGGACCACAGCAGTGAGGAGCTGCTGGAGCTTGGGCTGCGGAGGGTATGGCTAGAATGGCAGTCAGGGGACTCCCCCAGGAGGCCCTGCCTCCCATGCTAGACTCGGCAGAGTCTCTGTGAGGCAAAACTCTCACTGCTTTGAGGAAGTATAGGGAGTTTATCACAGAGCTGAATTTATTCACTAGAAATGACTCTTTTTCTGAGATGACATTGCGTGTGTTGTTTTAAATTATCTTTTTTTTTAATCAGAGGATTTTGATCGATTCCTTTTTTTTTTTTTTTAGTTGTCCATCTGTAGCATGTAAACTTGGTTCCTCCATTTGTAAGTTTCTTTTTTTTTTCCATTTGTAAGTTTCTAATATGAAACAAAATTGTCCTGGTCCGCATGTTGAATAGTCTAAGAAGCATTGCAGTGGACAAGGAAGGCTTCGAAGGGCTTTAGCTATGGGATGCCAGAGCTCAGTTTATATTCGAAACCATTTCTTCAGCTGTGTGGAGAGAGAGTTTGAGGGAGTCGAGACCAGAAGTCGGAAGACCGTTTATGAGGTTAATACCCTAAGCTAAGTTGTAGAGGCCACTTTTAGGCACCAGGCTTGAGCAATGGAAACTTGATTGAGGCAGAGAGGGGCCACAGTGACCCCCAAATCCTTGGCTGAATCCAGACAGGCCCATCAAATGACCCTCCTCAAGATATCCAGAGGGCCTCACTGACCAATGGGCTACTTACAACCAGGCACAGTTACTGAAAAAGGGAGAATTCCATACATCCTGTACCCCATTTAAATACGACCCTCAGGGCCCCTGGGTAGCTCAGTGGGTTAAAGCCTCTGCCTTCAGCTCAGGTCATGATATCAGGGTCCTGGGATCGAGCCCTGCACCGGGCTCTCTACTTAGTGGGGAGCCTGCTTCCCCCTCTCTCTCTGCCTGCCTCTCTGCCTATTTGTGATCTCTCTCTGTCAAATAAATAAATAAAATCCTAAAAACAAACAAACAAACAAACAAACAAACAAATAAATAAATAAGGCCCCCACCCCGCCTCCCTGCAGACAGTCTTTCCTCTGCTGCCCCGCCCCCGCAGCTCCCTTGCAGTGTATTCATTAGCCTTCTATGTCCTTTATTTTGCCTCAGGTGAACACTTTCACCAACTGTGCCACCAGCTTCCACCTGATCAGGTCAGAGCCCCATATTTTAGGGGCCCCCATCCAATAGGGAGAGGTACCACATAAGTGAAAGATAATGAAGGCCTGATTTAGGGCCGAAGCAGCAGGGATGATGGGGATGAGGATCCTTAAATCGTCATCACTAAAATATATTAATAAGGTAACATCAGCAGGCTTGGGGACTGGAAACAGGAATGGGGGGGAAAGTTGAATATCGCCATCCTATTCCATACCCATCACGGTGGTAACGTGAGTTTCTTCTTGTTGCTCAGCGGCTCAGGGAGCAAACGGAGTTTTGTGTTCCCATTTATGGGACAACAGGCATGAAGATGGAGGAAGACGGCAAAATTACCTTCAGTTGCTTTTTAAACCACTTTGGAAAAAACTTGCACAGGCCTGAGCTTTCAGTTGGATGTGAATGGCTGTTCTTTATGAAAGGTGCCTGGCGGGCAGAAGGTGATGTGGGGTGGGTGTTGAATGGTCTGGCAAATAGGAAGGACATTGTGAAAGCCCAGCGATGGGCGGGGACAGATGTGATTCATGTGTATGATGCTTGCCCTGGTTCTTTTTATCATCAGTGCAAGCACTGAAGTCTTTTCCTTTCTCCTCACTGTATTAATCATGTTGTTAAAATTTTTTTCCTGTATTTTATGATGGTTGACATCTTGGGGTCTTGCTAATCCTAAAGAGACTGGCCCTCCTGGGGATAGCTAAATCTTAGGAATAGTAAACAATGTACCTATGGACTTTTTGTATGCAAGCCAGCCAATCTGAGGGCAATGTCACCAATTACTTCCTTTATCTAACTCGCACACATCAAGCCAATATTTTCACTGCCCTAAATCACCTCAGTGCCAGCTACCACAACTAGAGACCAGCCCATAGTTCAGAACCCACTGAAATTATTAAACCGTTTAACTTAAGCTTGCTCAAAGTTGTGTATCTTGAATTGTCCATTCCTTCTGTAGAGACTATAGTAAATGCTCTGGGCCATGTTTTCCCCTCACTCCCTCTGCCTCCTGACTCACCCTACTTTTAACCCATATGGCACTGGGGGGCATGGCAGGCCCCCTCTTCTTGGGAATTGTAAGTAATAAGCTTTTCTTTCAAGAAAGTTGTCTCTACGTCTGTTACATTACCTGGTCAAAATAAATGCGAAACACACATCTTCTATCCCTTGTCCCCCACCTCTGACCCGAGCCCTTACAAGGAATTGAAATTAGCAGTCAGTTCTGGTCAGACGTCATAGTTCAGACAGATCTTGGTTGCAAGGGCAATCATAAGCATTTGGCTACCCTAGAGAAAACTGGTTCTAACCACAGGTTGTCTTGGAACTAGTTGTGAAAGCACATTGCTTTTACTATTGAAGCACAAACCACACCCTGAAGTTTATCTGCAAACTCTTTGGAAAAAGAAGTTTTGCTATGTGTCAACATGGTAGTGAAAGAACTAGAATTCAAACTGCAGATATTCTGACCCAGCCATGCATTGTAACTCAGCAGAAAGTAGTCTTACAAATTAAAATGCTGAGACCCTTTGCTTGGGAGCTGGTGAAAGATACAGCAGAGCCCCCAGAGGACTGCTGGGAAAGATCTGCTGCATGATAATAAAACAATACAAGGCCATATCCCCTGAGTTTTGATTCTACTTGGCCCTGACAGAAAAGTATGCTTGAAATGTGAAAAACACTCAGAAAAGGACTTGACTTTTCGAAGGCTGCATCACGTGGTATTGCAGCAGGAAATTGACTTTGATAGGAACACAGCATGGAAATAAGATTAAGCGAGAAAGGTATCGAAGGTTGCTGAAATCCCTTGTTCTTGAGTGAGTGGCGTGTCTTTGAAGTCAACAGCCAGTAGTTAAATCAAAACATTAAATAACCATTCTTCACAGTTTGCATTTGAGGAGCAGGAAGCAGAATTGTGTTACTCTCTCTGAAATGACTTCATCTTATCACATTAAAATGCTTAGTGTTGCCAGAAGGCAACAGGAGATAAATGATTTTCAATCGCAGTGACTTGCAGTAAGAGCACAGCGGACTTAAGGTAAATTAGCTGATAATATTTCACGAGACAATACATTTATTAGAGATGTACGGAGCTCCTGTATGCCATGAAAGAGTTTCCCTTGTGCGCACAGCACACACGGTCTGCTGCCTCTACTCCCTCAGTTCCCTTTCTTTTATCTTTCTAATAGTATTCCCTTTTTTTCTTCCGGAAGCTGCTGTTCTCTCTACTGTGTAGCGGTCCCGTAATGCTGCTGCAATGGACCCCACCTCCAGCTGCCTGTCCTCGCAGAGAAACTCACCTTCCACGCCACAGGGATTGGTTGAGGGACCCCTGGTTTAAGCCAATCAGTGCATGGTTTTTATCCTGGTCAGAGGGTGATCCAATCCGTGTGAAGCTCAGAACTTTTGTCCTGAGCGGGGGGCGGGTTCCTCTTCCAGATGCGAACCAGGCGGCGGCGGCGGTTCTGGTGGCTGCAGGCCCCCATCTTGTCCTGAGAGCAGCTCGATGGAAGACTAAGTCAATAGGAAGAAGAGAGGAGAGAGCCCCGAGGGGTGTGGGAAAACGGAGCCAGAGCCCTTACAAGACCAGGTCCAGTGCCTTCTCTCTAGACTTCCTAGTTTCGTGATCCAGTAAATGCCCTTTATTCTTTGCCCGATTGCTTGCTTGTTGATTAATTGGTTGCTCGCTTGTTTGCTTCCTGATGCAGAGGGATGAAAGTATAAATCTTGTCTTTATTTTATTATTTTATTTTTCTAGAGAGGAAAGGGGGCGGGGGAGGGGGGGAGAGAGAGAGAGAGAGAGAAACTTAAGCAGGCTCCATGCCCAGCACGGAGGCTGACGTGGGGCTCCATCTCATGACCCTGAGCCCATGACCTGAGCTGAAATCAAGAGTTGGAGGTTTAGCCAACTGAGTCACCCACGTGCCCTCCCCCTTTATTTTTAGAGAGAGGAAGTTTTGTCTTTACATTTATATAAGAAACATAAACCTTGGTTCTCTTTATTTTACTTAATTGTGAAATGACGGGGTTTTCCCCCTCACCCTTTTCTGGCAAGCAATATTAGCAAGAGAAAGAGTTTTCTTTTTTAAAAATGCATAGATATTTCTTTCTGAAGAAACTGACATTTCCGCTCAGGCTCTATTGAAGGAGACCCAAGATGGTGTATGTTGCCTCTGAGAGCCAGGAGTAAGAGCATGGGAACTATGAAGAAGGACAGGAAGGGAAAATGACCAGAAGTTCCCCTGATTCCTTCTCAAACAGAATAACCCTGTTACAAGGCTTTCTCTGGGTGGTAAGACATAATTTTATCTACAGATAGGAAGAGGTTGGTGCCTGGGGGTAAGACTTGTCTACCAATGGGATTCAGATTAGTTATAAACATGCCTGAGTAATTAGTGGGGTGACTCTGCCAGGGGCTATGTGCCCAAAGGACTGAGGAAACTCTCAGGGGAGATCTCATTTTCTAGGGAGCCCAGGAGGCAAATTTGATCTAGTGAGAAAACCCTAAATTTTTAGAGCAGAGAGAGAATTCAGAATAGAGCCTTAAGTGGACTCACATGTGGTTCCTGAGACGGGAATAGAGGATGGGGGTAGAAAATGCACGACGCTAAAAAGGAAGGAGGAGAAGAGGAAAAGAATGTGGCTGGATAAGAGTGATCTACAGCCACTGGCTCTGGCCGCTGTCCATACAAGCTTGGCTTTCTGCTGCTTTTTCCTGGGTAGGCTGGGTCTCTAGCCTCCGTGGATAATGGCCGCCACTGGTGTGCTGACAATTAGTCTGAAAAAGCACAAACAGCCCCAAACTCCATGACAATAAAAGGAGATCAGATAACAGCAGGGAATGTAGCTAGTAACAATCACTTGGAAGGAAAGGCTGCAATTTCATATGAAATTACTAGTTCTTCAAACATTAACGAGATATCAAACTTCTTTCACCAGAAAAATGCAGGGAAAAAGCTTTTATTGCTGTCTTGTGCAAAATAATACCAATTTGATGGATTTGTAGGAGAATACCAACCGGTTCTTATCTCAAAAGAAATTCTGGTGCCAAGGAAAAAATCTGTCATATGGGAAATTACTTTGATGCAATAGTAGGCTCCTAGCGCACTCTGGGCAAGGCATCCAAGAGGTCATAGCAGCAAGTCTTGCAGACTAAATTGAGATGCTCAAATCATATGGTTTATTGATCAATATAAGACATATACCCAGTAGCAAGGAAAAAGAGGTTCTGGGGTAAGTTTACCCTTAGGATGGAGTGGAAGGACCACACAACTGAATCCTGTGTTTCCATTTTTAAGTAAACTCCATGCCCAGTGTGGAGCTTGAACTCATGACCCTGAGATTGGGACCTGAGCTGAGATCAAGAGTCAGATGCTTAACCCACTGAGCCACCCAGGTGCCCTCAGCTGAAGCCCGTGTTACATAGGCTATCCTTCTTCTCACCCACTACTTCTTCTGAACTCTGTCGTATTAATTTTTCCTCTTGGTGGTGTGGTTCCAAAGACTGGAGCTGAGTTTCAACAAGGAGACTTAGCAAACTCAGAGTGTCTGGAGTCAACACACATCTGTTGGTCCAGGGGCAAGGATGCCTGGTCACAGCCTTGGCTCACTCACTTGTTTGCTGGGCGGCTGTGACCGTCAGCTCTCGGACAGAGTATATACAAATCCAGAATGGGGCTCCAATGGGGCTCCAATGGCTGGCCAGTTTAGAGATGACATATGTCAGTCTGAAGGGGGCTTGGTTTGTATCTTTTGCTTTGGTCCTTGCATCAATTTCTCCTTATGAGTAAACGCTCTTGATTGTTCTGTCTTTTAGAAAATCCTATATCTCATTCCTTCTATCTTGAACATGTCTTCCAGATGGCCAGTGACCAACACTCAACAGCACATCTTTTAAATTTCACTCATGTCGCGGAAGCCACTTGATTACTCAATAGTGCTATTTAGCACATCATATGAGTCTTATCCATCCTACTTGCTGTTTCTTGTTGGCTCTAGTAGAACTGAATATTCTCAATTAATAGCAAACACACATGACAGAGTATAAGTTTTGCCTTCCTCACACACAGAGCACATCTCACCATTGCTTATGTTTCAGTGAAAGAATAGAGTGAGACTGAAAATGTGGTCTGTGCCCTTTAGCATCATAGAGATGAAGAATACTGCTGCCTATCACTATCATCTTTCTTTTTTTTTTTTTTTGGCATGTCTGTATCAGCTAAATGTCTGACATATGTTGTCTTCTCCTCACAATGAACCCATGAGGTAGGTATTAGAACCTGTTTATAGGTAAGACAATGGAGGTTTGAAGAAGGAGGATGAACTCTTAGGGCCAAGTGGTATGGGGAGAGCAGAGCAAGGAAAGGAGCCCCACACTCTCTGACCCCCAATTCTTCTCATTATTGGACTGGGCTCTTCTCTTTCCAGCCCTTCCTCGGGAGGCCCCCTTGGCATTCTCCCCCATAGTGTCCCTTTCCCATTCCTTGCCCCCACTTCTATGAGTGTTTTGGCTCCTGCGGGGACCTCCAGAATGATTTCTTCTTGCGCTTATTTCAAATAATGATGTGGCATTAAAATTCAGGCCACGTATAAAATAGTTAAAGAGAATTACTAATTTAAAAATAAATCAAAGAGCTTCATGGCACTTTTGGTCACATCGTAAACATAAGTGGGTTGTGAAAGCAATGTGTTAGAAGGAAAGGTCAAATTGTTTAGTTAGCAAAGAAAAGAAATGTAGCTGGAGAGAGACAGCATTATATTCATGGAGAATAGCACTCATGCGAAGAAGAGAATAGCTGTACTTTCCTGGTATTATTATGAGTCAGTTACTGTACATATATTATTTTAAATGCACACAACACTCTGAACGATGGATAGACAGAGAGGAAAATAAGGTGCAGGTGCCAGTCACTCACCTGAGAAGCAGTGGAACTGGGTTTCGATCCCAGCTTGTCCCTTGTCTTTCTCCCACGAACCTACATAAGATGGCAGACATGGAAGAAAGGAAGTGGAGGCTAAACGGGAAATTGGAGGTCAGAGAGCCTTTCTGTCTGTTTCATGGAAGAGCCAGTGGAAGCCTCTGAAAATGGAATATTTGAAATCAGAATTATAAGTCGCCTACTAAGAGGGAAAGTGCCTTTGGATAAATGAAAAGGAAGCAACCTTTGCTTGTCCAAGTTTATCCAAGTTCAGTATATACAGCATACTTTCTAAGCCCTGAAATGTTTAAAAATACTGTGTGTGTGTGTGTGTGTGTGTGAGAGAGAGAGAGAGAGAGAGAGAGAGAGAGAGAGAGAGAGAGGAGTGGCTTACCAAGGTTATTAGCTGAATTTATTAAGCTAAAGACAAAGGTCTCAAGTCCAATTACTGTGGCTTACATATTCTGAGCCTTCTCAGTCATGGGCCAAGGAGATAAGAATTGTCATATGGATGAAGCATATATTCTCGTGAGCTTGAAAATACAAATCTTAATTTCTTTCAATCCATGGACGTCACATTTTGTACAAAATAAATGTAAAATGCCATGAAACTTGACAACCGGCAGGTGAAAATATTTCATCAGTTGGACCTATTGTCAATCATTCCAGAGCTTTAACTACTCCGATTGAATTCAGTGGGAGTTGTTTTTTCTTATTTTTTCCTTTCTTGACTTGAATCACATTTTTTCCCCACTGACTGATATCTCGGTTTAACTTTTGATGACTAGCATGGTAGCAATAACTGATACCTCCATATTGTAGCTGCGTTTGACAAGCTGAAGTTAGATGAAAACATATCTGACAGTTTCTAAATCTAATCTCGTTAGTAAATTGCCTTCTTCCACGGGTTACAGAGTGAGTTACCAGAAGAATGTGGTCATAACTCTGATAGAGGCGTGTAGGAGAGCTGTCATGAATTTGCCTCCATGGAAAACTAGTTCTGGATCTCACTTCTGTCAAAGAAAATGACTTACATACCACTCTAAAGCAAAATCGCCCTTTTAGGCAGCAATCTTTAATTGGTTTATGTAATTGGCCAACATATTTAGTTACATGGAGTACCTTTTTCAGCTAAATTATGTTGAAAAGTTCATCAGGAAGTTATATGACTTAAATTTTTGACATTTTGGGGACTTGGGTGACTCAGTTAAGTGTCTGATTCTTGATCTCAACTTTTGGTAACTTTTAATTAAAAGGCTCTTTTGGCTTTTATTCATCAAGTTCTTAAAGTCTTAGGGTTCAGCTTTATCCAGGGTATCAATTAAACAGGTTTGGCCAGTAGTTTATTGTGGTGGACAAAATAAGAAATGTTATGCACATAATAGTTTTCATGAAGGCAGAGGTTTTTGTCTTTTGTATTTACTCTTGCATCTCAAGGGTCTAGAAGAGTACCTGGCACATAGAAGACAGTCAACAAATAATATTTCCCAATACATAATAATATTGAATGAATGAAAACTTTTCCCGTGTTGCTAGGAGACACTGCAGTAACACAAAATGTCCAGTGGGTGGAGCCCATGCTGCGTTTTGTCTGTGACGGACAACTTCAAAAATTTTTTTGATGAATGCGTCCATAGCCTTGCGTTAAGTATTTCTGCAGGAACTCTGAGATAAGTTTAGATTTTCTTTGAAGTACATTAATTGGTGCCAAACTACAGCCTTTTCGTTTGGTATTTATTTGTGTTTAACAACTTTCTAATAGAGAATATAAATCATTTGGTTTTTGAGTTAATGTTAAATGAAAAATTTTTCTTCCCTGTGAAATTCAACTAGATTGTTACATTTCTTGCGTTTATTTCTGAGTAAAAAACTAAGAATGTTAAAGAGAGAGAAAAATCTGTTTAAAAGAAAATGAAAGGCCTTAGGTGATAAAGAATTAACAGTCAACTATGCGGACATCTTCTAAAGGAAAACGGAATCAAAGCAATTTTCTCTATCAATCTAGAGAATTTACATCGCATTCACGTAAATGCAGCATATTTGAATTAAATTATTTGATCTCTTCAGTTTTCTTTCTTGAGCCCCTGATCTAGATGCTCATGGTCATATGGTTCTCTATATCTGCTCACCAGGCCCCCTTCTCACCCCTTCCCACTTGGGAACTTTGCTGTGCTCTTGAACTCAGGATCTGTCACCTGCAAAATTCATAGACCCTCCACATCTCTGAATAGTCTTTCTACTTTTTTGCTCACGGGAAGGCTGGCTCTTATGTGAGGACCCTGCTTCTCTACCTCTCTCATTCTCCCCCCACCATGCCCTCATACCAAGAGGCCTGGAGGAGCAGGAGAGGCCTTCTGGCCTCATTGCCATTCTCCTTCCAATTCCCAAAAACCCCAGCTTTGAAATCCTTGCCATCAGACTATTCTCAACCTCTGCCTGCTCCATCATTGACTTCCGTCCCTCCTCCTCATTTCTTTAATATATTTAGCTCCTGGCTCACTGCCATTGTCTTCTTGAGACTCCTGTAACAATTTTTGGTCATTTCAGTATCCAGATAAATGATTCTTTCAACACTCCATGCTCTTGGTTCCTTAACCTCCTCTTCTCCTGGGATCTTGTCCTTTTCTTTGCCTCAGTCTTCACTCCCCTGGTCATACTGGCCCCTGTGTTGACCTACCTTAACCTCAGTTTCAGGCACCGACTTCCCTACCACTGCAGCTTGTTTCTCTACCTCCATCTCCCTGACCCCCCATCCTTACTTCCGAGCCCCACCAGACCTTTAATCCACTGCTCTGAGCAGCTTTTCTCCTTCTTTTGCTCTCCCTTGTGACCTCATTTTACGGCCATACCTGGCCTGGATTCCATGCTTGGACATCGTAATAATCCCTTTGCTTCATCCTTCCATCACCGGTGCCTGCAAAACCCCAATCCCAGTTTAACTAATTCTCTGCCTGCTCCACGCCTGCCCCTTGCAGATGAACGTGACTGGATGAAAATCTGCAGCCAGAACCCACCCCCCCCGGGCTCATGTGAAATGTACCCCCATTAACCTTACGTGGGCCGTTCCCTCTGCCTGGGCTCCCTATTGCCTCTCCCCGGCCCACTCATTTTTCTTGACCAGTGTTTTTCAAGTTGTGCACTAAAAAAACTAAACAGATTGGAAAAGAAAAGAACTTAATAGAGTTCCAGCATATAATAAGGGTAAATATTATTTCATAAAATGCTTGTTTCAGTTATATGTGTACCTATACTTACGTATACTTGTATGCTGGGTTAGGATGTAAAAGGTACTTCGCATTAAAAAAAACTTCAAGGGGTGCCTGGGTGGCTTGGTTGGTTAAGCACCTGACTTTGATCTCAGCCCAGGTCTTGATCTCAGGGTCGTGAGTTCAAGCCTTGCATTGGGCTCCGTGCTGGTATGGAACCTACTTAAAAAAAAAAAAAGTTCAAGAAATATTATCTTAGACAGTTGTTTCACATCTTCTCTCTCCTCAAACTTTCATCACCTCCTCCATCTCATTCTTATGTGATGATCCTGCTTCATACTGATTAAGTAATTAGGAGAAATTAGAGAATTTCTTCACCTGCCCACCTACCTGTGCCCATATCCTGCTTTCCCTCCTGTTACTCTCTGCATCCCTAAGCCCCATCCCTTGGTTTGTTTTCTAGATCCTTATCAATCCACAGCTGCTCAAAGACACTGGTTTTATTAATTACCCTGTAATTAGAACTTGATTCAGGTTCTTTTTACTGCCTTACCTATTCCCCCTCTCTGCGAGATCATTTTTATTAGTACCAGTCATTCTATAACAGTTCCCAGCTTTAAAACAAATATCAGGGACACCTGGGTGGCTCAGTTGGTTAAGCGTCTTCCTTCAGCGCAGGTCATGATCCTAGGGTCTGGGGATCGAGTCCTGCATTGGGCTCCTTGGTTAGCGGGGAGCCTGCTTCTCCCTCTGCCTGCTACTCCCCTTGCTTGTGTATGTTCTCTCTCTGACAAATAAATAAATAAAATCTTAAAACACTCACACACAATCAAATATCAAAACCAAACAAAGCCTTTGGTGATTCCTCTCCAGTTACTGTATCATATCTCTGCTCACATATATACCAAAGCTCCTTTAAAGGGTTGTCCACACAGGCTGTCTCAGAGGTCTCCCCTCCCACTTCCATCTGCCCTTACTCCAATGAGGCTTTTGCTCCCACGATTCTATAAAACCTTTTAATCAAGGGAATTAGTGACCTCCACTTTCCCAAAGATCACTCTCTCCCCCTTGAAACACTTCCCCATGTAACTTTCAGGACACCAAGCATTGCATTCCTGGTTTCCCCAACTTTACCTCCTGGTGCATAGGTCATTCCTTGGGACTGTCAGAGTACCCCTATTGGAGTTGGAGTGCCAAAGATCATGTTGGAGTTGGATTGCCAAAGGTCTCAGTCCTGGGGCCTCTTCTCTTGTTTATTTATACTTTTCCCTTGGAGATTTCATCTAGTCGCATGGCTTTAAATAACATTTATATACCGATGACTTCCAAGTTTATAGAGCACAGATCTTTCCCTTTCAACTCCTATATCCAAATGCTTCCTCACCTTCTCCACTTGCTTAATGGACATTTCAGGTGAAAACTGAATGTCTGTCCTACCCCCCCCCCCAACAGGCTTCCCCGTATCAGGTGACAGGAACTCCACACTACTAGGTGCTCAGGGTAAAAACCTTAGTGCCAGCCCTGGCTCCTCTTTCTTTTACACACCACGTCCAGTCGCCATCACCAAATCCTTTTGACTTTATCCTCAAAATATAACCTGAAGTCAACCACTTTTTTCCACTTCCACAGCTCTTGCCTTTGGACCAAGCCACTGTGTGTGGTGGGTATTGGGGATATAAACATGAGAAGGCATACTTGGTTGAACCCATCTGGTTAATAATTATAATGTAGCAGACTAGTGCCATAAGAGAGGAATAATCCCTGTAGGATGAAACGTGGAGCTTGGAAAATCTTGGCCAATCAGGTCTTGAAGGCTGAGTGGAGGTTGGCCAGGCGACTATAGGTGGGAGGGAGTTTGAGGGAGAGAGGGTGGCACATGATGTGACCTGGGAATGGTAAGAGATTTGAGAAAGTTGAAAACATGTTCTTTTGGTGCCATGCCCTGAATGCTAATAGTGGAGCACTTGGAAGAGAACCGGGAATGTAGATGTTTTCCAGAAGCATTTTCAGCTCATTCAGTGATCATGTTGAGGCGAATGTGGATCAAATGTGTTATGTAGTCACATCTGCACTGTTTTGACAACTTCCTGACATTGTCGAACCTATAAATAGTCCTAAGGTTTGGAGTTCTTTAAGCCTAGACCTATAGGAGATATAGTCCACTTTACCCAGAGTTCTGAACCCAATACAATCACAGTGACTCTGGCCCTTGTAGTTTTCAGTTAATAAATTCAACAAGCATTTTTTAATATAGCAGACTAAGTGTTGTAAGGGATAACAAAATTCAAGATATCAAGCCAGGAAACTTAAATGCGTATCATTATTATTATAAATATTTTTATATTTATAATAATGCATATCATTATTATTATAAATATTTTTTGAGTGTTTGTGAGCTGAGGACAGGGACAGAGGGGGAGGGAGAGAGAGAATCTCAAGCAGGCTCCTCTCTCTCCGCTCATGGCAGAGCTCAGCCAGGGGCTCAAGCCCACAACCCTGAGATCGCGACCTGAACCAAAATTGAGTCGGACGCCCAACTGACTGAGCCACCCCGGCGCCCTTTAAATGCATATAATTAAGTGAAAGAAGCCAGTTTGAAAAAGTAACATGCTTTATAATTCCAACTATATGACATTCTAGAAAAGGTAAAACTATGGCGATAGTTAGTAAAAAGATCAATGGTTGCCAGGAGGGGAGAGGGAGAATGATGAATAAGCAGAGCACGAGGATTTTTAGGGCAGTGAAAGTGCTCTGTATAATATTATAATGATGGATCCATGTCTTTATACATCTGTCCAAACTCCTAGAATGTACACCACCAGAAGTGAACCCTAGTGAAAACTGGGTGATTTTGATGTGTCGATGTAGGTGCATTCTTGGCTTAAAAATGTTCCATGCTAGGGCGCCTGGGTGGCTCAGTTGGTTGAGCGACTGCCTTTGGCCCAGGTCATGATCCCGGAGTCCCGGGATCGAGTCCCATATCAGACTCCTGGCTCTGCGGGAAGTCTGCTTCTCCCTCTGACCTTCTCCCCTCTTATTCTCAGTGTCTCTCTCTCTAATAAATAAATAAAATCTTTAAAAAAAAAATGTTCCATTCTAGTGAGTGATATTGCTAATTGGGGGAGGCCGGATGTGTATATGGTGTAGAGAGTAAATGGGAAGTCTCTCTACCTGCCTCTCAGTTTTGTTGCAAGCCTAAAACTTCTTTAAAAAAAATTGAAGTCTTATAGGGCATCTGGCAGGCCCGGTGGGTGGAGCATGTGACTGTTGATTTTGGGGTTGTGAGTTCAAGCCCCACGCTGGGTGGAGAGATTACCTAAAAACAAAGTCTTTTTAAAAAAAAGTCAGGATTCCTGTTCATAAGGGGCTTAATATCTTATGCTAGAAAAATAGACCAGAAGGCCAGGAAGTATATATTTTACCATCCTGAAAATGTCTATTCGAGAAGTTTTGAGACAGTAAATAAAACAGTAACTCCTGGGTGTTAATTAGCACATTTGAAATACTTGCATTTGCCAGTCCACAGAATTAATCTATCAGTGTAAGAAAGCTCTGGCACGGAAATCTGTTTTTGCTTCATATCTTTCTGTTTCAGAGAACGAAGTGTCTGTCTTTTGTTGTTGAGTCTCTCCCGCGAGTCCCCTGATGGCTTTCCACTGGCCTCCTCTGGGATGTGGCTTCCTCGCTCACTTACCCACTGAGCAGACAATGGACACCTGTGTGTCGGGCACTGTGCTGACACGCAGGGAGAAGATAAGACACAGCACACAAGGCAGTGAGGAGGTCATTTTTAGTGAGCTTTCTTTTGTTTTCCACCTTCCTGTTTTCAGTGGCTTCTTCTCCCTAGTTCCCCACATTCTCAGAACTGCTATCCTAATATAATTTTTCCTTGGAAAAAATTGGAAACCATGGAACCACGATATCTCCTGCCTGTCCACCTCCAATATTACCCTGTTTCTTCTTATCTCATTCAGGCTTCTTTAAGGGTCATCCTACACTCAGTGTCTCCCCTTCCTCACCTGCCTTTCATATCAACTCTCTGCAATTTGCCTGCAACCCCCCACCAATTCCACTGAATCCTCCTTGCCAACATAAGCATCAACCCAATGACATTCATCTTGCCAAACCAATGATTATTTTCTTGTTCTTATCTTTTTTGGACTACTGCAATGTGCACTCTTGGTTTCTTTTTCTTTCAAACTCGATGCCCTTGATTTTCCTGAGTTAGTCACCCCTGGTTATGCAATTTCTTCCTGCTTCCTTTGATTGTCTTCCTGGGCTAGTCCTTCTTTGCCTTTCCTCTGTGACTCTGAGCTCTGTCCTTGGTTCTCTGCTGCTTTGTATGTCTTCTCCTCAAGCAATCTCCTTTTCTCTCACCATCTTAGATTTCTTACTCTGATTATAAGAACCTGGATTGTACAGCAAATGGGCAGCAGCATATGTCTGCTTGCATATCAGACTATCTACTGCTCATGGTGCCTTGATGTCCCCCAGCTATCAAAACTCTACATGTTGAAGCTGGAACTCAGTTCCTTCCCCACTCCCCCTAAACCCGCTCCTTCTCCACCATCTCATTACTTTCCCCTCTCTACCTCCCACCATTGTATCATTGGCAAGGATGCTGATCCTATGTTCGTTTATTTCCTGAATTGATCCCCTCCCTCCATGTCTGTTATAACTGCTCTAATTCAGGCCACCATCATCCTTTGCTTATACTACTCATAGCTTTTATGCCATATTGTTTTTTTTTCTTTTCTTTTCCTTTCCTTTCCTTTTCTTTTATTATTTTATTTTGTTTTTTTAATTAACATATAATGTATTATTTGCCCCAGGGTACATGTCTGTGAATCATCAGGCTTACACATTTCATAGCACTTACCATAGCATATAACCTCCCCAATGTCCATATCCCTACCCCCCTACCTCCCAGCCACCTTCAGTTTGTTTCGTGAGTTTAGGAGTCTCTTATGGTTTGTCTCCTTCCTGATCCCATCTGGTTTCATTTCCCTCCCTCACCCCCCACGACCCCCCGCCCTGCCTCTCAGATTCTTCATATCAGAGAGATCATGTGATAGTTGTCTTTCTCTGACTGACTTACTTCGCTTATTTTATGCCATATTGTTTCATGGCTCCATGCCTTTGGTTGTCTTTGCCCGAGGCTTTTTTTTTTTGGATATATATAGAGAGAGCATGCATGCTGAGGGGGAGGGGCAGAAGGAGAGGGTGAGAGTCTTAAGCAGGCTCCATAATGTGGGGCTTGATCTCAGAATTCTGAGATCATGACCTGAGGCGAAATCAAGAGTGGGATGCTTCACTGACTGAGCCACCCAGGTGCCCCCTGAGGCACCCTTTCTTAAACTGATACACTTATTCATCCTTCAAGACTTGCTCAAAAATCCTCTTCTCTAGGAAGTCTTTTCTGAACTGTGCATTATTTTGTTTTATTATAAATCTATTTTATTTCATTCACTGTTAAAAATAAAGGATCTATTTATGTGTCTTTTTTACCCAGGATTATGCAGTAAATTCTGTGAAGACAGGGAGCATGCCTTATTTACCTTTGTTTTCATGGTACTTAACTCAGCGCTCAGCATTTGGTACCTAAATGTAGCTAAGATTGTCCTACTTGGTTGCAGTCTACAAGCTGTAGTCCGTTACAATATGCTTGGCCCCTTCTCCTTGTTAAACAGACGATGACTAAGTGCTTCCTGTGTGTGGGGACTGGGAAGGAGTGATCCCAGTGGGCCTTGGGAACTCCAAGTGGACTCACGGCATCATAGTGGGGTACTGGGAGAGGGGCCAAAATGTAATCCAGAGAAGTAATCCAGGCCAGATCACGAAGGGCCACGCACACAGTGGCTTTTGTTCAGAGAGCGCATTCTGTGGCAGAGTCAAAAAAGGGTGATGAGGACAAGATTGGAAGCAGGGAAGTTTTCATAAAAGCAGATATGGTACTTGGACTGCACCTCATTATGATGTGTCTCTTTGGGTTCCCAATGTTTTCCAATAACTTTCCAGTAACAGACTGTGGCTTTAAAAGTATTGAATTGTATTTATTCATACATTCATTTCATAACCCTTATTAGTGACTAATAGGTACCAAATATTATATGTACGGTATCTTGGGGATCTCAGAGTAATAGACATCATCCTTAGCCGCAAAGATCTCATGGTCTGGTGGTAATCCTGGTCACAGGAGTGATTCAGTATCAGTGCTGTGGGAGAGGTGAGCGCAGAGTGCTTCTAGGGCACAGAAGGGGAGTGACCTCTTAGATGGGAGTTGGGAGCCCAGAGAAGACAGTTTGGAGCCAAGGCTCAGAGTGGAATTTTGAAGGATGAGTAAGAATTAGCCTCTCAAAAAAGCTGGAGGCCTGCCAGACTCTCCAGGCAATGGGAACAGCTTGTGCAAAGACTCAAATGAGACAACGGAGCTTTTAGTGGCTTGACATGTGGTGCTTCTGGGGGCAGGAGCAGGAATGAGGCAGAAGGGGTAAGCAAGCAGGTCCTTAAAGTTTACATTTTATCTTGAAGGGCATGTCCCCGGAGAACGTGAATTCTGACCCACTTTCAGTAATGTATTAGGTAGAACAGGATAATTTTTATGCTCCGTATTTAGGAAACTGAACTATACATATTAAGACAAATCATCAAAATCATTGGGGCCTTTTGGTAGAAATATTCTTAGGGAAGAAAGGTTATGAGTCCTTCTCTAGTCACCAATCTATATTTCTTGGTTTGGCTCTGTCTCTGGCTCAGATTCAGAAATTGAATCCAACAAATCCTGCAATTTCCCAGAGGCCCAATTGTTCCTGTAATAACTACTCTCATGACATTTCCTGGATATGATAAACTCTCTGGTCCCATATTTATAGATTTATAAGTCAGAGATTTTCTTCAGCTGGAACCCTCAGATGACTGTACAATGTGCCTCATGCAAGGTAATGACTAGCCTGGCAGGGAAAGCAGGGGGGGTCTCTAGCAGGGGCATTTCCTGCCTGAAACTCTATTTTCTCCTCTATACACAGATGGGGTCAAAGTTTTATTTTTTATTCCAGAATAACTTGGGATCCTTAGAATACTGTATAATGTGCCTCAAAAAGAGAAAATAAATTACTCACCTAACAGAAATGGTCAGTGCCTCTGCTGGTTACATACCTCTACCTTCATTCTGAGATGTGACCCTTTCAGAGAAGGATGAGGAAAGAATATAGTTTTATAATTTAATAGATGCCAAAATCCCGAGGGTGATTTCATTTTCTGTACTGGGTTTCAAGATTGCTTTGAATTAGAACATGTTCTTTTCAGATGGAAATAACACTGCTAGTGCTTTGGTCATTGGTGAATGTCTCTTC
>CM052807.1:73188626-73239810 GCA_028533885.1 Nasua narica
AGCAATCCTTTTTTCATGAGTTGAAAAAAAATTTAAGAATAAGAACATTTTAAAAAAAGATTTTATTTATTTATTTGACAGAGAGAGAGAGAGAGAGAGAGATCACAAGTAGGCAAAGAGACAGTCAGAGAGAGAGGGGGAAGCAGGCTCCCTGCTGAGCAGAGAGCCCAATGCAGGGCTCGATCCCAGGACCCTGAGATCATGACTCTGAGCTAAAGGCAGAGGCTTTAACCAACTGAGCCACCCAGGTGCCCTAAGAATAAGAACATTTCTGATGTTTATTATAAGGAGTCACCTTTTTAACCTTAACTGTCATAGCGTCCGGATCGCATAATATGTGATGCCGTGAGCGTTTGCCATTTTTTTAAGGGAAAATTAGTTATTGTACAAAATAAAAATACTTTTTATAAAATAATATCTCAGCAAATAGTTGGTAGGGAGATTCTCTTCTACTCCTGCCTACCAAATTTAGAAAGCCAGTAATGAGGATAAAGATAGTTATATAGAGAGATGATTTTCCTGATTTGACATCAAGATGGTAAATTCAAGGAAACAAAAAGTTTTCTTCTGATTGAGTGGTGGTGGTCTGGGCCCTTGTGTGCTGAGACAAATTCTGAGGCTGTGCCCTGCTTAGAGAGAAGGAAAGCTGTACTGATTAGTGATTCCCAACACGGATAAAGGACAGAGAGTAGCAGCATGTGTGCCGAACATTTGGAGTACCTGGACCAATGTTTGGAGTTATTTCTTAGTAATGGAAATAGCTTTTCCCTGATTCATGGTCTTTCCTACCTTTCCTCTCTTGATAAATGAGCTATGCCCACCAGGTGACTCAAGTGTAGTCATCAATGATCACAAAGGTAACAAACAGCAGAGACCGGTTCCTCACCTTACTTTCTTTGTGACTGAACGTTACCCACCTAAATTCAACAGCCAGAGACCCACAAAGGAGATTAATTCAAGAAGTAGAAAAAGGAAGTCAGATCACAAAATGGCACCTGAAACAACATTCATCTGTGCTTCACAAGTTTTGCAAGTTGGCCCTAATGTCAATAAAAATATTTTTTGATGGTGAAAACCACTACAGAACCAGTGTTTTGTGATAAAAATTGGGACGAGAATAAACTGTGCAATATTCGTTGTTTGTGTGTTTTGATTCAGAAGCAATTGTCATCCAAATCCAATTTCAGAATCATTATTTTTGTTGAAAGAATACTAAATATGGAAAGAGAGGTCACAGCTTGAGTTTCTGATACAGTGCTGGATTTATCCAGCAGAATGAAGAACTGACATTTGGAAATGTTCTTGTTTACCTGTCCATGTAGAAAACTGTTCTCTAGAAATCATTGCCAAAGGGACTATGTGGTCTTCACTAGTTTTCTGATGCAATATTTATGGTCACAATAAAGATTCATGTCCAGGTTTCAAAGTAGGTAGAGCTCTGTAAGGAATAGGAAATATTACTTTGTCTACTTATAATTTTACTTAGGAAATGCTTTCTTTTTAAACTTCATTCTTTACATTTTTTATTCTTAAATTTCTGGTAGGGTTTTCTGGAAATTTCAGACTATTTACTATTAGCAAAAACATGTTACAGACCAGGTTTATGTACTTTTTGTACTTCAAAACTTAACTTGAAATGTGTATGGTTATATCTCATTGATTCTCTAAGGAGGCAAGATACTCCTGTTCTGATATTGTTTAAAATGCTTCCATCTTCTTCTTTGGTGTTCTTGATCTTCCCTGCCCTCCACCTACCCTGTGCTCTCTCATCAACTACTACCTACCCTGTGCTCTCTCATCAACTCTTATTCACTATTAACTCACTAATACCACACTTTTTCCACTTGGAGTTATTTTCTTACATTCCATCGTTACAGATATTTATTGTTGCTCGGCAAACCACCTCAAAACCCAGGGGCTATAAACTCTTAGTTCTGTACATGGCCTGGCCTGAGCTGGGGAGGTTTCGCTCGGAGTCATTCATACCTTCTGCAGTCGGGTCTATGGAGGGCTGGGGGTCTGACTGAACTCCTGCACATGGTTGAGAACACTGATGGTAGTGTTAGCTGGGAGCTTAGCTGAGGCTGTGAACTAGAGTGCTTACCTGTAGCTTCTTCCTGCATGGTGGCTGGGATTCAAGAGGGAAGTGTCCTAGAGCATTTCATGAGGCTCAGGCAGAAGCTCCCAGGCTTTATATGAACTAGTCCTGGAAGTTCAAGAATGTTACTTCCACTATGGTCTATTGGTCAAACAAATCACCATGTCCAGCCTGTATAACCTGGAGTTTGCCTTTCAGAGGGTAATTAGATGCCATCTTTTGATGGGGGGGGGGGGTGACAAGGTCACCATGGAGAAGAATATGTGGAATGGGAAATATTTTGGAAAATATGTTCTGTCACATTTATTTTTATTCTTTAAAAAGATGTGCGTCATATCATTTACCCTAAATAGTTCTTGATCAAAGTGACTAGGTCCTTGGAGGATAAGTGTCAAATATCTTAGAGATCTGTAAAAAAAATTGGGAAATAAAATTCAGGTGAAGGCTGTTGCCAAGCTCTGTGCACACAGAAGACAATGGAGCGATGTATATGGGAAAAGGGTTAGGAATTAGGAATTGGGAATTCCAATCCTGACACTCTTAAGGTTTTGAAAATTTAAAATAAAACACCTTACTTCCAACCTTTATACTTCTGGTTTATAAAATGAGGGTTATATTTGACCAGAGCTTTTCTATTCCTGCTGCACACTAGAATCGTGTGAGAAACATTAAAAAATATATATGATCCCTTTCAACCATTCCAGAGAAGTTAGGGGTGAAGACATTGATACCAGGATATCTTTCTCCCACCCTGTGCCCCCATCAGTTAGGACTGAGAAACACTAGATTAGATCTGTAATACTTTACCTTTGTTCAAGGACCTTGATGGCAATGTGATTGCTCAAGTTATGAGGTAGGTTGGTATTTACAAAAAGCTCCCCAGATTTTTTGAAAATGAAGCTGGGATTGATTACTTCTGCTGCAGAGGAATGGTTTTCAAACTTTAGCATGAGCCAGAAAGTATTGTAGATATATGGTTTTCAGTTTTCAGTATATTAGGATTTTTTGACGTCTTAAAAAGCCTTTCTGGTTGGGAAGACTCTGCCCTTCCCGGGGCTAGCTAATGTCCAAGGATGATAACTTGCCTCGGAGTATGGTATGCCTTTCATATACAAAGCAAGCAATCCTGAGTTTATACCTTTAACTATCCCATTATCTAACTCTTATAGACAATTTCCATCCTGCCCTAGTCATCCCAGGGCCAGGTACCAGACAACTAGAGAGGCCAGCCTATAGCCCAAAACCCACCGGAATTAATCACACTAGCCGATCGTAAACTGTTCGTTTGGTCCTCTTTGGCCTTTCCCTGGCAACTCCAGTAAAGGCTGTGCCTTCAGTCTTCTGCTCACTTCTGTCTTCTGCCTCCTGACCCTCTAGTGTTTTCCCTTGTGATCCTGGACGGCATGCGGTATGGGATCCATGAGGATAATAAACTTCTTCCAAGCCTTGTCTGCTCCTCCTCTTATGGTGCACCAACCTTGCCATAACACAGCCACCAAGAATCCCTCGAAGGGGTTTTTAAAACACAAATGGCTGGGCTCCACCCCCAAGGTTTCTGTGTCCGTATGCCTGAGATAGGTCTGAAAATACACATTTCTGACCAGTTCCCAGGTGTTGCTGATGCTGCTGGTCTGGCGACCACATTTGGGAATGGCTCTGAGAACCACAGCCGCACTGAGCTATCATCGTTAGCATGAGTGAATTGGGGAAGCCCCTGTCAGTTGACTGAAAATAGCAGTCAACTCCCTAAAACCATGCTCCTCCAACTTAGTGCGCATCCCTGGTGATTGTGTTAAAATGTAGATTCTGCCTTTCTTCAGGTGTTGCCCATGCTGCTGGACCGCAGAGAGAATGTGTAACAAAGCCCGCGAATAAGGAATCTATAGAGACAATGATAAACCCACGATTGGCCATGAGGGAGATTATGATTTTAAAAAAGACCAGGTAGAGAGCCTCGTGTGTTAGCCATGGAAACAAGATGGAAAAATGACAGGTGGTCCTGGAATGACGTGCAGTAGAGACACAGGAGCTCAGACTCATGATCCTGCCGTGCTAATTGGGCCTTTAATGGTTTTTTTCTTGTCAGCATCCTGCTTTCTCAGGTATTAGGTTTCTTGTTATGAAATTTATTGGCTCCAATGTATGTGTGGGATGTAGAAAGTATACAGAAGAAGACAACAAATACAGCCCCATTTAAAAGATTGCTTTTGCCCAGAATCAAAAAAGTCTTAAAAGTAGGTGAAAATAGCAGTCATTTTGAGTAGTCAAAAGACTTCACTAATGCAAGACTCTTCCTACCATACTCAAGGCTCCCTGATGCCTGAACTGCCAATGAGAAATTCATTTTTTTGAGTCCTGGGGAATGCTAACACACCAATGCCCTTGGATTATTATTCCTTGATTTGTATTTTGAGCAAGATAACATATGAGAAGTGGACATATGTGGGATGCTCTTGGGATATATACAATTTTGTCACTATCCTGAGAGATTTCGGTATAATGGATTTGATGGGCCATCAGTCTGTCTTTTAAAAATCTCCCCGGGGGCCCCTGGGTGGCGTAGTTGGTTGAGCAACTGCCTTTGGCTCAGGTCATGATCCCGGAGTCCCGGGATCGAGTCCCATATCGGGCTCCCGGCTCCATGGGGAGTTCGCTTCTCACTCTGACCTTCTCCCTTCTCATGTTCTCTCTCTCTTTCCTAATAAATAAATAAATAAAATCTTAAAAAAAAAAAATAAATAAAAATAAAAATAAAAATCTCCCCGGGTGATTCTCGTGTGCCTCCTCAGTGGGGATCCATTGCCTTAGTGAGTCCTTTCCACTGAGAATAGTATTGCTCGGAATGAGGCCAAGTGAGGTAGGAGGCAATGGAAAGCATGTGAGATTTAGGGTCAGAAGTCTTTGGTTTGAGCCTCAGCTCTGTCCTTAAAGTATGGTCTTGGGCAAAATGTCTCTACGTCTGTAAAATGAGAATGCTTAATAATAGCTTCCTCACGATGTTGTTGTCAGAGTTAAGGGAGATATTGCATAAAAGCACCTTGCAAATTCTAAAACACACAAATATTATTGTAATCATTGAGCTACGCCAAAGTTAGGTGCTGATGCTGGGAGTCATGGAAGCCAGCCCATTCATTTTTCTGTGTGAGCTATCTTTATATATATTTATGAAGAAATGTGAAGAGAATGGGGTTATTTAGCCTGAAGAAATGTTTCTCAGCCTCAGCACTATTGTTCTCTGTTGTGGGGGGAGGAGAGGAAGGGCTGTCCTGTGCAGTGTAGCGTGTTCAGCCGTATCCCTAACCTCTACCCACTAGATGCCAGTCACCCCCCGGCCCACACTCCCAGTTATAACAAAATGTTTCCGGAATTGCACAATGTATGCTGGGCAGCTAAACTGCCCCCCATTAAGAATCACTACTATGGGGCGCCTGGGTGGCTCAATTGGTTGGGTGACTGCCTTCGGCTCAGGTCATGGTCCCGGAGTCCTGGGATCGAGTCCCATATCAGACTCCCGGCTCTGCGGGAGGTCTGCTTCTCCCTCTGACTTTCTCCCCTCTCATTCTCAGTCTCTCTCTCTCTAATAAATAAATAAAATCTTAAAAAAAAAATCACTACTATGAAAGCTGTTTCCATCTTCAGTTAAATGATCAAAACCAAACGATCAACGTAAAAAGTACCTGGTTTTCAATACTTCTCCAAATGCCAACCGAAAGCACTATTCACAGCATCAAGAAGGAACTAATAGTCACATACTTAAAACTTGGAATCGTTTATCAAATGCAGCTCTTTGAACAATGTGTCCTGGTTTGCCCAGGATGTTAGCACGGAAAATCCTAAGTTTTAGGAAACTCCGCCCTATTCTTTATTTTTGTTTTCTGTAGAACCCAGAGAAGGGGATCATTCTAAATTTGTTGGCAATGAAGGGAACTGACAATTGCTGGGCACCCGCGTTGGGGGAATCAGGTGTCTCACATGCTTCCGTCACTTTATCCTCACAGTAACCCTATTACTGTGCAGGGTAGGTGGTCCCATGTCAGAAAAAGCAGCTGAAACCCAGAGCAATGTAGAAACTTTCCCCAGGTCACGGAGCTAGCAAGTGGTAGAGGGAGGGCTCAGCTTCAGGTATTTCTCCATCTAAGGTCTGCATTCTTTCCACCCCTCTCACTAGTGAGCTTAACTATTTCTGAACCTTTAAGTTGCAATCTGTTTTTCTAGGGTTTTGGAAAAGGGTTTCTAAATGCGGGAAGTGGCAACAGTTGCTAGCCCCGCAGTCTATTATTGCTGTTTTGCTCTTAGTGAGTTTCCAAGGTTAAGGTCACGTGGGGGTAAATGCCCTTCTTGCACATCTCCCGGTAGAGGAAGAGAACCAGAAAACCACTTGAGCATCGTACTCTGGAAGTAGAATCAAACTTATAAGACTCCACGTTTACTAGGGGTCCAGAGGCTACGGCTGGAGTCTGACAGATTCCATTAGAATAAAAAAATCTCCAATTCCATCTAGCTGTCCAGGTGAGAGAGCCATGTTTGGGTTTTTTCAATATGTTTTGGTTAATTATATTGCACAATGGCCCATCTGCTGTAAAAGATACATTGATTAACAGCAAAATTATATTACAGATGTCTCATTATGTTAGAAATGCTATTATCTGTCTCGGTTCACTGTATGAGGACAGAGCACGGTAGCTTAAAATTGTCCTCGGTCATGGGAGAACCTCGGGGGAGAGGAGATGAGGAGAATGATATCAGTGAGGAAGTAAGCCACTGAATGTAGCTGTAGGATCTGGAATGCAACTAAAAATAGACTGAATGTTTCTGCAGACTGGAACTAAAACCCAGGCAACCACAGGCGTGCATAATGTTTTTCTAGAGAAGTGGTACTTGCACAAATGCTAATGAGAAAATTAGGGATAGCCAAAAATGGCTACTTGTCACTTATTAAGCGAGCATGATTTGTCAAAGAAGCAAATTTGCTGAGGAAAGTCAGTTATTTGAGAATAACTGTATATACCTGTCTACAGTTGAGAGAGATTTGTAGGTAACTTTTTAGGTAGGATCAAAAGAATACACCCGAGATGAGTAGAACTCTAAGGTTCAAGTGGTAAGTTCTTCATGTAATGAGGACACTTTAAAACGCTTGGTGAGTCATTTCATTTATGGACAAGGAGAGAAGAACATGGTTCTGTAAGGCCACACGTGTTCCAGAGACTAGCACATTAGCAGATTCTGGCTACACTGACCCTTGGCTCCTAATCTCATGGTTAGGTTTTTGAAAACAAGGAATTTGTGGATTATTAATCTTCACTAGAGGCCCTGGTCTTCTAAGGAATTCAAAAATCATCGTGGCATGGAGTATTAAAGGTACTCTGGAGGTGATTCAGTCTAAAGAGACAGTTCAGGGAACATGGAAATCATCTTCACCTACTTGAAGAAGTTGCAGGTATAGAAGATGGATTAGGTTTTTATAAGTTAACAAAGGAGTCCATCATTGGCATCTTGGGTGGAAGTTACCAGGAGATAGCTTTCAACTTCACTCTAAGGCAGAGCACCGGGCTCTTCCAGAAAGGAATGGGCTGTATGCTGGGATAGTAAGTTTTCAGGCACATCAAGTCCATGTGTATATGTTCACTTGTTCATTTATTCTTTCACTTAACAAATAATTACAAGTGCCTACTATATGCCAGGGACTGTTCTTAATTCTGGGAATATCGTCATAGGAAAGGCAAGGTCCCTGACCAGCCCCTTATACCCTAGAGTAGGGGTTGACAAACTTTTTCCGTAAAAGGCCAGATAGAAAATTTTAGGCTTTACAATCCATAAGGTCTCTGTTGCAACTACTAAACTGTCCCATTGTATTGCCAAAGCAGCTACAGACCAGGAGTTGGCAAACTGGCCCATGGGATAAATACTGCCCACCATCTGCTTTTGTGAATACAGTTATATTGGAAAACAGCCCTGCCCAACCATTTCTGTGTGGTCTGGATCTGCCTTGAGGCAGGAAGGGCGGAGTTGAGTAGTTGTGACAGAAATGGTTTGCCCTGGAAAGCCTAAACTATTTGCTGTCTTACCCTTTGCAGAAAGCATTTGCTGATCCATGCCATATGGCATAGATAAATGAAGGATTGTGGCTGTGTCCTGATAAAACTTTATTTATGGACACCAATGTCTAATTTTATGATAATTTTCGATGTGTCACAAACTTAAAAAAATTGTTTCAGGGGGCGCCTGGGTGGCTCAGTTGGTTAAGCATCTGCCTTCAGCTCAGGCCATGATCCCAGAGTCCTGGCATTGAGCCCCACGTCAGGCTCCCTGCTCAGTGGGGGAGTCTGCGTCTCCCTCTCCCAGTGACCCCCCCACCCCCACTTGTGCATGCTCTCTCTCTCTCAAATAAATAAATAAAATCTTTTAAAAAATTATTATAATCATTTAAAACTCTAAAAACTGATCTTAGCTCACAGGTCATAGGAAAACTGAGATGGGCTACATTTGGCCTGTGGGTCACAGTTGGCCAATCCCTGTTCTGAAAAGTACTTTAGCCAGTTCACACATCTGGAATATTACTATTTTCACTGGCAGGAGTATTTCTAACCTCATTTATGCTGATAATTACCAATTTCACCATTATTCTCATTTACAAACTGGTGTTAATCAGAGAAGAAGTTCACCAAAGTGCTTTTGCAGTTATCTCTAGAGTGTGGAGACTTTTTCACATAATTCCAGTTGCCTTCCCCCACTTCTGCCATTTCAGTGTAAAATCCTGATGAGAACATCTGAATGTGTGAAGGTTGTATTTTAGCCCATGCTATCACACTGCCTATGCTGAAGTATTTTGGAGTAAACTACAGACATTAAAACATTTAATATTTAGAGACATTTAACTGTTTTCCTCAGTGTTCCCTTTATAGGCTTTTGGGCATATTTTGCCTAATTAAAAAGGCCTCTGAATCTCTCAACAAAAGAGCCCTCCCTCTGGGAGACTATATTTAGAAGCTGGCTGTAATTTTCTTTTTTTCTGCTTCAAATAGCCACTTTTTTCTTTTATGTTACACATCAGGGTCAAAGGGAAAAAAATAAAGTATGCGATTAGGTGTTTCACTGAAAATGACTAGTAAGTTCAGTTTTAAATGGTTGATCTAATACCACTTTAGGTACTACCTGAATATTTTGTTCTGAAGTACTTTTGTTTCTTTCCCAAGGGTAAATTTTTGTTTTTGGCAAATGTCCTACCTCTGTGCTGAAATTCTTGGAATGAAACTGTAAATCCTCCTTTTATCCATTTCTTATTGATGTCTTTCCCTTCAGCTATCTCTCCTTCAGTTGTTAAAAGACAAATTATAGGGCCCTTTAGTTTTTAAAATCTTTTTTTTTTTTGCTTTTTCTGAATTTGTATATTTAATTCTGAAAACTGAAATTATTATTATTTTTTAAAGATTTTATTTATTTATTTGACAGAGAGGAGAGAGATCACAAGAAGGCAGAGAGGCAGGCAGGGAGGGGGGGGGAAGCAGGCTCCCTGCTGAGCAGAGAGCCCAATGTGGGGCTTGATCCTAGGACCCTGAGATCATGACCTGAGCTGAAGGCAGAGGCTTTAACCCACTGAGCCACCCAGGTGCCCCTGAAATTATTTTTGAGTAATAAAATTTAATTCCCTTCCCCACTCATTAGATTAAAAGTGTTTTTCACTCTGTGCTTATTTTGACTTTAGATTGACTCATGTCATTTTTGAGGAGCTAAAGCCAGTAGGTGTGTCATTAAGAGAGCAAATGCCGTGTCTTATTACTGGAAACTCCCAATGTGAGGTAAATGGGACTCTAAAAAAAACGTGGCAATGATCTAACCATTGGGATGATCTTAAACTAAATAATTTATAGCAGCATTGTGCTCAAACATAAAAGGTGACATTGTCTTGGCTTATTTACTTGACTTGTTTATTTACTTTGAAATGAAAACAAATAGGTGTTTTGTGGAATAAGGGTTGGGATTGGGGTTTCCTTTGGTTTAGCACTGACTCCTTGCCCTTTTCTGCCAGGAAGCTTGGTAGAGAGCAGTCAAGTCATCTGACTGATGGGGTTGTTGCTTTATGTGGCTTAATTCTTATCTACAAAAGTCCTTCACAGTAAAATTCTTGTTTTCACTTGTTTTTTATGTGAACATGTGAAATTTATTTGCAAAAGTTTATTTATGTAGGTTACATATATAGAGAATACAAACAGATCAGGGCTCACTGCTAACACAAACACCATGTTCCTCCTTTCCTTCATATGAAAAGGGATATTTGATTTTAATAGTGGAAGGATGACTTCTGTTTTGGGGGCATAGACACATATCCTCTGAAACTGATGTTGACTCTGGGGCATGGACAGATGCAAGGACACCGATGGCACAATTCGTAAGCGGTGATTACAGTTACTACATTCATTGTAATCTGTTAGGCACAGACTCAATTCCCTTGACCCACTATTGCAAGGTTAGATACTTCGGCCAGATCCAAACTCTGGTTAAATCCAGCTCTCCCCTGACTCTGCCTGGACCCAAGCAGCTGACCGTGGGTAGGAAACAGTATGAAATTATGAGAACTTGTGTCGGCTTCATTTCTTGAACTGATCTCAAATTGGCCCTGAATATTGCCAAGCAACTCCCCTTTCCTCCACCATTTTCTTTCAGACTATCTTCTTACACCCAGGGGGGCACTGAGAAGTGTTTATGAGGGTTGAGGTGGGTGGGTTGGGTTCAGAGAGTGGACATACATTACCAGGACTGGTTTAGAAGGGGTCAGGGTCTGCAGTCAAATGCGATGAGAGAGAGAGAGAGAGAGCGCGCGAGTACACCAGCATGGAAAGGGCAGGCAGAAGGAGAGGGAGAAGCAGGCCAGCCCGATGTAGTGGGGCTAGATCCCAGGACCCTGAGATCATGACCTGAGCCAAAGATAGACACTTAACCAACTGAACCACCCAGGCACCTATCTTTCATTAATGTAAGCAAGAGCCAACTTTATACTTTGCTGAGTCGATGATGGTGGGGGGATGAGGTAGGACAGAAAAATAGAAAGAGTCTACACATCTTTTAAGTGTTTGGCCAGAAGCTAAAAGGGGGCAGAAGGAAGGAGAATAGTACAGTGGAGTGAAGAAGAATATTTAACAACAAGCTCTGTATGAAAGGAGGACAGGAAATCCTGACTCGTGGCTTTTGTAGATTCCCATGGTGTAAATACTTCCACCGTGGCCAATATTAAGTTATCAACATCAAATCGATGTGCTTGCAAAATTTCTGAATATTTATCAATGGGTTCTCTTGAGCTGGCCTGGTTCCAGGATTCCACTGAGAGCATGGGTTCTACTGTTATCATTCTAACCTCTCTGCCTCCAGCCCAGTTAAGACAAGGTTTTGCTCAAGCTGGGCAGAGGAAAAAGAAAGGCAGTAGGGAGACCTGAGAAATCATTCTTGGCATAGCTAGACAGAAGGAACCTCAGACAACTTTATGAAATATTCCTGGCCCTCAACTGGGCCTTGCAAGCATTCCCCAAGAAGCAGAAAAAGATAGTGATTCATAATTCAATATCAACTGGTGTGTATCAATAACCGGGGCATAGGGACTTGGGGTTGGATTTGCATCACTCACCAGTACCACTGTCCCTATGCACGTCTTAACACTGCCTGAAATTCCAAAACTCTATCGCAGCTCCAGGGAACAGGGAGAAATCCAGAAAAAAGTGAGAGTATGTTTTTCCCTAGGGTGGAAGCTTGATGTCATACCTTAAGTTGTATTCTAGAGAATTCTTTTTTTTCCCTCCTGGAAATTGGAGTTATCCCTCTACAACCACATGTTTCACAATCACATTACAGATTGAGACAGCTCTACAGTGAAGAAACCTGTTTAACTTTTTTAAAAAAATGTGAACAATTCATAATCTTGAAACAACTTTTTAAAAAGGGGAAAAAAGCACCATTTAGCATCCTAAAGAAGTGGTTTTCCACAGAACAAATTTTGGGAAACACTGTTGTGTTTTTTCCCAGGTTTTCTTTTGCTGTGTGTATGTGTGTGTGTGTGTGTGTGTGTGTGTGTGTGTGTGTGTAGAAATATGAACAATGTAAAATAAGAATTGTAGTGTTCATACTATTTTAAAACTTTCTTTTTTAGTTAACATTGTGACTATATCCCTTTGCTTCTTCAATGGAAAATTTTCTTGCCTGTAAAACATTTCTGGGAGTAATTTGGAGGCAAACTGAAGAGTTAAGGGGATGGTGAATGCTGTCTCTTAATCCCTTTTAATTAATCGCAGTACCAACTTGGAAATAGCTCCTCAGCTATCCCAGTAAGACATCAGAAGAATAATTGAATAGGTCAACAAGTGCTCAGCTAAACAGTAAAACCACTTGTTACTGGAGAAGCCGTAGGAGAGAGGTTTCTAGTTGGTAGATTGGGATTTACTTGCAGATTTTAAAGACTTTCTTAAAAATATCTCTAAACCAATTGCTTCTGTTGCATCTTGCATTTCTTCCTGATCAGTTTTCAGAATAGAGGGGAGAATGGTAGGAATGATCTCGCTCTCACCAACACACACATATATGTGCTCTCTTGCTCTTTCTCTCTCTCTCTCTCTCTCTCTCTCTCTCTCACACACACACACACACACACACATATTTTCTTGTCTTTATGGAAAGAATTATATCCTTTGAGGTTTGCTTTTAAAGAGTTGCCAGTACTATCAACTTCTTCAGTCTATCAACTTAAAAAAAGTCTACGAGCTTTTCTATAAGTTGTATCAACTGTAGAAAGAGATTAAGAAAGTCTCTGCATTGTTATTATACCTCATTCAATACACCCTTTAAACATGAATGCCCCAATCATGTCCTAAAAATAAAGCACCAGATGTAATAAATATCTTAAAAAGGAAACTGACTTCTATTTCTTTGGAATTTCCTCTAGTTTTTTGCTGGAACTCTGATAACTTATATTGGGTTGCTCCAAATTTTCCAGGGGTGTGATTAAATAATTTAAACTCATCGCAAGTGACATGGGATTATCTCCATCTCTGTCCACATTGAAATAATTGTACTACCTTCTTTTGACAGCTCGGCCCTAGAAGAAAGTTGAAATTTTGTTAAACTCACAGATGTTAAACCACTTTGAAATGCTCAGGTGGAAAAATTTAATCAAGAGGGTTACATGTTCATCCCACAGGCAGCAAAAACTCTTATGTCTTCTATGCTTTTAAAAAATGAGCTGGTGATCAGAGTGCCAAACCCTGGCACTCTCTGCTCATCTAAATCGTAGACATTAGTTTACTTTTTAAATATGATTACAAATCATAGGTTCAGAAGGGACACAGCAAAAACAAAACAAACTGGGGAAACCAACTGAACAAAAACTAATGTATGTTCTTGGGTTTACTTGAAGGCAAAATACAGTTTTGAAATTGTCCAGGGAGACGAAATTCCAGTACCTTCCTCATTAACCATTGGGTTGTGATGAATTGAGAACTCCACAGACTAAGTTAGTGAGGTACGGATTCCTCTTAAAAAGCATTAATTTGGGCGCCTGGGTGGCTTAGTTGGTTGGGCGGCTGCCTTTGGCTCGGGTCATGATCCTTGAGTTCCAGGATCAAGTCCCGCATCAAGTCCCCATCGGGCTCTCGGCTCCATGGGGAGTCTGCTTCTTCCTCTGACCTTCTCTCCTCATGCTCTCTCTCGCTTTCTCTGTCTCTCAAATGAATAAATAAAATCTTAAAAAAAAAAAAACTAAAAAAAAAAAAAGCATTAATTTATTTTCATAACCTTAGATTTGTCTTCTTCGACCTACCACAAAACTCACACCCAACTAATTTTTCTTTACCTGCATTTTGATAAGAATAAAAATTATTATTTCCTACTTTGGCAAGACTCCTTGAAAATTCATAATGGAATATAGTTTAAAATGAATAGTTCTTTCCTGTCTCTTTTTCATGGTACTTCATTAGCCTGGATTATATGATAGTAAGCTATCCATCCATTCATTTTTCTACCTAGTCATGTACTTACCTATTCATTCACACATAAACAAATGAAGAAACAAAACTCTGAAAGATGAAATAACTCATCCAAATATCATACTATTAGTCAACTATTAGTAACACTAGTAAATATTTACTACTAGTAAATTTTTTTTTTTAAAGATTTTATTTATTTATTTATTAGGAAAGAGAGAGAGTGAGAGAGAGAAGGTCAGAGTGAGAAGCGGACTCCCCACGGAGCCGGGAGCCCGACGTGGGACTCGATCCCGGGACTCCGGGATCATGACCCGAGCCGAAGGCAGTCGCTCAACCAACTGCGCCACCCAGGGGCCCCAACTACTAGTAAATTTTTTAAAAAGATTTTATTCATTTATTTGACAGAGAGAGAGAGAGATCACAAGTAGGCAGAGAGGCAGGCAGAGAGAGAAGGGGAAGCAGGCTCCCTCTCTGCTGAGCAGAGAGCCCCATGCAGGGCTCGATGCCAGGACCCCGGGATCATGACCTGAGCCGAAGGCAGAGGCTTTAACCCACTGAGCTACCCAGGTGCCCCACTTTTAGTAAATTTAAACCTCGCTCTGTCTTAATATAGAACTGAGCTCTGAAACATCACACTGTTATTACAACTCGAGTACTACCTCCCAACAAGAAGTATGGTGACTTTTTCCTCCGTAAGCCAGTACCCCATAATGCAGAATATCTAAATTTAACCTGAATCTATACCCCCCAAATATGAATGTACCAGTGACTCAAATTTTATCCCGCAAGCAAAAGGTACTCTGAAATTCCTTATTGGAATTTTTCTAAAACTAGTGAAATAGCATACAAAGTCAATTTTCTAGTAAATATTTGAGATTGGGTATGATTTTCTTTGAAAACAGTACTCAGGAAGAAAACATTAGGGTGTTCAAAGACATTATGTTTCTCCCTTCATGTTTAGACTCACTATTTCTGTTTTGGAAGATGGTGGAAGATAGTTTTCTCAGTTCTCACTGTCAAGACAAGCTGTTCTCCAAAATGGCAGGTTTGGTTTAGCTCACGAACATTGTGACTCTTGTAATTGATCACATCCCCTCTTTGCCAGGAAACTGAGAAAATGAGGCACATTTCTGTCAACCATACAGGATGGCATGGCTCATGTTCCTGTGGCTGATCTCACCCCTGGCCTGATTTTCTTTGTGAAATGATGTCACCATCATTTCATAAAATGATCATTAAAAAATCATTAAAAAAATCATTAAAAAAATTCTTTTGTGGCATATGGATTTGTCTGAGCAGGCATAAATCCTTAGAAAATAAAATGGAGTATGAATAAGAAATATATGTATATATATTATTTTTTCCCCCTAAACCTCACTGTGTAGATTTGTTTCTAAGACTTGGAAAAACCTTAGTGTAAAAGGAAAATACTGCAGTGAATGGAGTCACATAAGCAAACTGTTTAAATACAGGAAGAAAAACCTATCAATCTTTTTGGACTGATTCAATCAACAGAGTAATTAGTGTAGACTAGGAATTCCCCGGACATGAAGATCCATATTCTAACTAAGATAGAGGCAGTACTCCATAGTGGTAGGATTATGAACTTGGTATAAGGTTGACCTGCATTTCTTTCCCTGCTATACCAGTGACTGATCGTGAGACTTTGGGGAAGTTCTTTATTGTTGTAGATCCTCACTTTTTCATCAGCAAAAGTGGTGAATTATGGTACCTACTTTGCCAGAGAGAATTGCCTATGGTTGCCAAGAGAGTTAAATGAGACAGTGCATGTATGTGCTTGATATGTCATAAATTTCTGTACAGGTTACTATTATTTGGGATGGAAGCCCCAAAAGGGTATCATAGTTGGGGTACTTGGGAATAAGATTTCTGAGAGGCGAAGTGAGGGCATGGAGTAATAGTCTAGCAGGCAAAAGCTGATCCAAAAATAGGCTCCATTTATTTGACAGTTTTGCCTAGGTCAGACCGTACATTTGACAATGCACACATATTGACATTTGTGAACATTTTTTTAAATTTATTTTAAGAATTTAAGTATAATTAACATGCAGTGCAATATTGGTTTCAGGTATACAATATAATGATTTAAGAGTTCTGTGCATTACCCAATGCTCATATTTATGAATAATTCTAGCAACAATGCAAAAAAGTATTTTCACAAAAAAATCAGATTTGACCCTAAGTGATATAGTGCAAAGGTGTACCCATCAGGACAGCTTCAAGCACAAGTACATGTGACTAGTGCATAGTAAGTAAAAGACCCCTGATGTGTCATTGCTTAACTAAGAGAGGAGAAATTTACCTTTCTCACATCACATGGCATCCAGAAGTAGGCAGCCTCTGGGATAGTGTCCCTGCATTCTCTTGGCCCTGGGGAACCAATGGTCCAAAGGTAGTTAGGGGAGCTCCAAGCATGATGTTATCAAATAACTAAATTGAAAGGTGAAAAGCAGGAGACAGCACAGGGCAGAGTTTCTGCTCCTTTATTTCCTTTATCTCCCTTATCATTTCTAGAAAGTCACAAATAGTCCTTACATCTCAGTGGCCAAGATTCAGTGGACTGACTATAGGCTAGACTGAGAGTCCATCTTTCCCGAGATCCGAGGACTCTGCCTGATGTGTGCACAAAGGTTTATTCTACTACCCTGTGAAGATGACAGATGTCTCTTGTCTGGCCCTGACATAAAGATTTTCCTAAGGAATGGAAATTGGATTTTTTGAGTCAGGTTTTTGTCTTAATTTCTTTATTCAACACACAACCAGGCAAGCCCAGCACTGCCTTGGATGCAAGGATAAAATAATGAACCCTGATACAGTCCCTGCATTATAATTAGATTGATTTATATAATAGATTGATTATATAATTAGATTGATTTATATTTATATCACTATATATATTTTCTGTATCTTTATTAAGTGGTAGCTTTCCCTGGGCTCACAATTTCCTGGTTCAGGACTCTATAACCAGTGCTTAGCTAGTGAAGGGAACTGCAGATAGTAAGGTGGAAAGAAGAGACTGTTGGCACCAACGGGATTGGTTCTGAACAGTAAAATCATTTAGTTTGCTTCCAAGAATAAAGTCCTTTGCCTTACTAACTCATCATAAAGATATCTTTGCAAGGTTACCTGTTTAAAAAAAAAACTTGGAAATATGTAGACTTCTAAAATTTAATGTTACCTCTTGTGGAATGTAATTCTTAATCCCCAAACATGGCATGGTAATTGGTTGTTTTGGGTAACACTACTGGTTGTTATAGATAGCGGTATTATAATTGTCAAAGGTATGTAAAATCCTTTCCTCCTCCTCCTTCCTTTCTTTGGCTGCCAGAAGTCTTGTTCAGGTGTTGGCAGTGATGTAGAAAGGAAGGAAAACACTTGCAATACCATGAGACTAGCCAGCCCCCAGAGCTGGATGACTGGTTGCAGATGGAATGTAAAGAAAAGGGTGATATTAGAGGTACAACCCAGGGTGCAACCCTGAGGATCCTAGAGGGTGGCATTCCTCCTAGAAATTCCAGGGGAGCAGGCGCATCATTGTTTAAGACCATTACAGAACAAATAACATGAGCTTGTGGGATTGTACACAGGCAAAGCTTTAGTAGGGATGGGGAATCATTCGGATAAAAATACTGAAAATTTGTTTTTATCATTTATAATGAATCTACAGGCTCAGGGTCATGCAAAATGATACCGATAATACATTTCAAACTGTTTTTTAAATTAAAATATAATTCATTATTTGTTTCAGGGGTATGGGTCTGTGATTCATCAGGCTTAACACAATTCACAGCACTCACCATAGTGCATTCCCTCCCCAGTGTCCATCACCCGGCTACCCCATCCCTCCCACCCCACTCCATGCTGGCAACCCTCAGTTTATTTCCTGAGATTAAGAGTCTCTTATGGTTTGTCATTTTCTCATCTAGAATAGACTTTTTTTTTTACTGGCCCAGGCAACTGTTTTTGATCCTACCTTTTGTGTCTAGGAAAGTATTACCAATATTCTTTCCTAAAAGGTAGAGATGAAAATCTTTTCTTCTACGATTCTGCTGGACTGACTTCAAGCTCAGAGTCAGTACTTATTCTTCTGTGTTATTCTCAATTTCCTGAATCTAAGGGCATTGAATGCCAAATTTCAGCTTAATTTGAGAGCCTGAAGGGAATGGTAAATATTTGACTAAAAGTGTAGTTTTGATGACCAGGTATTGAGCAGTGGACAGTCTGGATTGTGAAGGGAAGCTGGTAATGGTAGGAAGACAGGAGACCTTATGTAAACTTCCCTTATGGGAAGGTTCTGATGTCAAAGAAGAGGACAAAGGAACAAAGGAGAACTTTGAGATCACTTTGGGTAGGCCAGCAGAAATCCAAAGTCTGAATGCTTCGATCCAACCCAGGAGAGAGAGCAATTTCCTCTACACTGACCTCGCTATAGCCTAGGCCTGATGAAATGTGGATGTTGTGGGATAGCTGGGCTCACTTTCACTCTCTTTACAAGGCTGTCATCTGGAACACATTTTGGGGGGTGGAGGGTGTGAAGCATAACGAGTTAGAAATACACTTGGCTAGGAAAATTGAATTGCGTTAGTTGGCTATTTCCTCCCTGGGTTTTCTCTGGCACAAATTCTTCACTTCTTTACCGATTCCCAGAGTTTATCTCCTGATCCAGCACCTACTGTAATAGCTGGTGAGAGTCTCCACCAAACTGCACTAAACTTGAAAAATCCTCCTCAGTGGACATGTTGGGTCGGGTTGAATAGAGAGAACAGAATGTTTAACCAAATATTTTTCCTTTGTGAATTTATAACTGTATTACTGAAGTCTTGGTCTTCATTCTGGGTTGGATGGAAAGATTACAAGTGGAGTTCAGATAGAGGTAAAGGATATTGTCCCATCACTGATTCTTTTCCACCCCATCACTGTCATATGTAACCTCCACTTCTTTATGATGGAAGTGTGGATTGGAGTTGGCTTAGTCCTCAAGAAAACAAACTGGATTTGATATCTGTACGCCTAACACAGATCAAATGGTCTAGAAAATTATCTGTGATGATTGATTCATGCCCCCTCTGTGCTTTCTAAGTTTCCTCTACAATCTTTTCTCTTATAATTTAATATAACTTCTCTTATAATTACATGGATATCACAGTGCCTGCTTGTATGTCCATGTATCACACTATTTAAGGCCATAGTTAATTTTTATTTATATATTAATTCTGTTTCACTGAATTAGAGGCCTTGGATGTCATGGAAAAACCCTGATTTCCATACCCTTATATAAATCCCAAAGGATGTGATTCAGCCCCTGTCTTCGCATTGTATCATCTTTTCTACCTTCTGCTCATCTTCCTGGTTCTTGCCTAATGCCAACACTCTCACTGCTCAGAGGACTCTGCTTGGCATCCATCCTAGTTTGTTCTTATTGCTATGGTCCTATGGACCAGGCAATCTCTCTACCCTTTTCTTCATTTTAAAACTTACATTACATAGATTATAACTGGGAAATGGTCAAGGGTATGTAGGGAACAGTAAATAGACCAATAATTGATGACCACCTCAGGGCCCTGATTATTACAGGCCACCAGAACCCAGAAATGAGAAGTTTCCATGGTTCCAAAGTGAAGGCAAAATGGGAACGCAAGTAGGAGAATATCTTGTGCCCTTGGTTCAGGGAACTGTTGGACCATATTTCCTGCTGATCTGTAATAGGCTACATCAAACATGATAGAACCTCCTCCAGAAATTTCAGCTTTTCTATTGATTTGGAAACTTCAGGGAGGTGCTTGATTAGGTCCTACAAAGGTCATTTAATTATATGGAACTTAAACTTGCTACTGACCCATACAGAGAAACTACATTTTATTTGAAGCTTATGTTCTAAAGCTAGAATATAGGACAAAAATTTAGTATAAGTACCATTACCCTTGGAAAGCCCTTCGGAAGAATTAGCACTGGATGTTCATTATGTGGAAGTGGATTAGGGCGATTTATCTTTAGTTGAGTACAAGGTGAAGCATTATTTTCATTTAGGGTCATGATACATCTCATGTTCAGACTTGCATTCAGCAGGGTGGTACAATCCTATCATGAGAGGCTCATGGAAATGCAAAGAAAGGCCAATCTACATCTTCTATCTCATGATCAGTGTAGATATAAACTCAGTGAGTGGACTGGGTTGAAGAGTTGCCCTCAGTATTTAAATGATCTGCTCTCTCTGTTTCTCTCCCTCATTCTCCTTTGTTTTGTCTAGAGAGCATTAAAATCCTTCTAAGAGAAATTCTTCTAAAACAGGATTCCTTTGTCCCTAGCATAGGTCACGTAGGTGCCTCCTTAAGGAGGTTCCTATTCAAGGACTGTTGTGATAATAGCAATTCTAAGATTGCTCAAGAGGAAGGTAGAAGGCTAGAAGATAAGTCCATCAGGGAAAGATAATTATCATATGATCTCACTGATATGTGGAATTTGAGCAACAAGGCAGAGGATCACAGGGGAAGAGAGGAAAAAATGAAACAAGAAGAAAGCAGAGAGGGAGACAAACCATAATAGACTCTTAATCTCAGGAAACAAACTAAGGGTTGCTGGAGGGGAGAGGGTGAGAGGGATGGGGTGGCTGAGTGATGGACATTAGGGAGGGTATGTGCTATGGTGAGTACTGTGAATTGTGTAAGACTGATGAATCACAGACCTGTACCCCTGAAACAAATAATACGCTATATGTTAATTTAAAAAAAAAGAAGACTAGAAAGAGACCTTATGTATGTATGAGGTAGTGGCTTATGTAAGGTCACACATAACCTTAGGGAAACAGCATAACACTAGAAATATCAAAAAGAGGAGATTAGCACAGAAAATTTATTCGTGGTTGGATGTGAGAAGGCTGAAAGAACAAAAAGAAGGATCTAAAAAAATAACCCAGATAATAGATACTGTGTGATCTTCTCTCACATTTAGGGCTGTGGGAAGATAAAAGGAGAGGAAGTATAATAGAATTTAGGGGCTTGGAGGAAGGGCTTACATAGCCGGTGCTCAGATCTTTAAGAGGGATATCCTATGGCTAATTCTGGGCCCTGTAAAAGTGTTGTGAGAAGCATGGCTGGTGCCAGGGCCCCTGAGGCAGTGGGTGTTTCAAGCCAGTACTCGAATCCCTATGGGGCACTCTGTGGCTGGCACTTAAATCACTGATGGGGGTGTGGGCAGTGCTAAAAGCATGTAGAGTCTGGAGGTGAGGCTGTCTTCCACAGCTGAAGGGACACCCAACCTCAATCTCCTACTGGCGTCTCCTATTAGAGAATCAAACAGGCAGCAGGTTGGCAAAGGTGTCTGGGAAATGTAGATTGCCAACCTCAGCCCCAGTCCCAGGGAGTAGAGTACAGAGCATGGAAGTGGGATCTCAGGGCTGAGACACAACAGGTCAATAGGAACATGGTAGCTAGGGACAGAGACCCAATCCAGACCATACAAACTGAATGTTTTTTTTTAAGTCAGTTAACAAAAGGGAGAGAGAAGAGAGGGTGGGGAAAAAAGAGGGGATGGGGGTAAAATTTATAGGACTACGTGTTGGAGAGGATGTAAAGCAAATGAGATTCTCATACTTTTGCTGATGAGAGCATAAATTGGTACAACCCCTTTGGAAACCTGCATAGTAGTATCTAGAAAAGCTAAACATACATCTACTCTAGAATGTGAAGAAATCCCACATATAGGTATATACCCAAGATAAATGAACCTGATCTTTGGATCTTGGGTTCCGAGCCAGCAGTTTGGGTACCCACGAAGTAACTTTCTCCGCAAGAAAGAAAGAAAAATGCAAAGCAGATGGCCGGAAGGAAACCACATTTCTAACTTTAATATTTTGGCAATTCAAGACCGTAAGACATCAGAGTAGATGACAAAATAGCATTAGGATGGTCTCCGAGCTAGGTTATTACATAGGAAGAAAGAAAGATCATTCTGCTTCCTTCAAGATTGAGGGTTGGAATTGGGGAAAGTTTCACACACTCATTTGATCATCTCTTATCGGTCAGTCTATTATCCAGTCTGTTGATTGATTCATTCATTTAATCCCAATCATTATTTAGAACCTGTTCTAGGCTTTACAAAGTTTGAGTGCTCTGAGAATATGAAAACCAGAGAGGCAGTATGCTGTAGTGCAAAAATCCATGGGATTTAGAGGCATTCATTCATTCACTCTTTCATTCATTCATTCATTCATTCAATCAATCACCAAACATTTATTGAGTGCCTACTACTATCTTTCAAGTAAGGAGATAATATTCTGGCTTCCAAACCTAAAATATGTGCAACCTAAGAAAAATTGCTTAGTCTACCTGAGTTTTACTTTCGATATTTGCAGCATGTTGACCTTCATGCTTATTTAATGGACTTAATTATGTGAAATGAGTAAGATCATGGATGTAAGCACTCACCCCAGGGAGCTGGCAGGGGACTCTAAGAGCTTCAGTTCTGAGGATCTCATAGTCTGGGGCACTTGTTCAATCCTTGGTGTACATTTGAAATACCCGGGAATATCAACGCTAATGTCCCTCTTCTGAGATTCTGACATGATTCTGGTTTGGGATAGAGTGTATTTATTACTTTTTGTAAGTTCCCGGATGATCTAAATGTGTACACTGGGTTGACAATCTCTGATCTAATGATGAGGCAGTCTTGTGATAAAATCTCAAAACCACATTACAGAAATTCAAAATCAGATTAGACTCGATACAGATAAGTGTAAGGCAAGGAGAAAGAGCCAAGATGGAGTCGGTCTGGTTCCTATTGGGGTAGAACCCAAATTGCAATGTCAGTTGGGAACGTGTCTAAATTGTGCTAGGTCTGGGATGGGACTGATCAATGGCCAGGGAGTCTGATCTGGCAGCTGAGTTATAGGGGGTCCCTGAACATTTTTGAGGGGAAAATTGCCAAATGTCAAATGAACTCTACAAGATTATATTTAGAAATAATTTTTAGGGGAAAAATTTATGTTATTCAAAGGAAAAGTTCAAATTTGGACATTGTATAAAATATCTGCAATGTGATATTCAAATACCCTCAAATTAAAGAATTATAACTGCATTTTGAATTCTTCCATACATTCTTCATATAGACCCTATGTAGAAAAGGCAAAAATCATAAAAAAATTTTTTTCTCAGTGTGCTGTTATGTTCAAAACAAGTGGAAAGATAACGGCTCTTTTGCCAGTACAACTGTTTTCAATCAAGGAAATTAGATCTTAGTTTCAGATGAGGTCTGACTCATGTACCTTTAATTTTATGGATAGACTCAAAGTACCTTTTAATGAAAGCCTGTCATTCAGACTACAGTTTGGCTCGAGAGGATAGCAATAGATAAATATATAACAGCTAAGAACAATTTTAGATATGGATTTTAACAGAATGTGTCTATTTGTCTTTTAACTGAACATTTGTGTCACCTCAGAATTTATATGTCAAAACTGTATTGGTGTGGTATTTGGAAGTGGTACCTTTGGAAGATGATCAGATTATGAGAATGGAGCCTCTAGAATGAGATTAGTGCTCTTTTATCCATTGTCCAGTCCACCATGTGAAGTGACAGCAAGAAAACAGCGGTCTATGAAGCAAGAAATGGGTTCTCACCAGACACTGAATCTGCTGGTGCCTTGATCCAGAATTATAAGAAATTTCTGCTTATAAGCCACACTGTGATAGTGTTACGACAGCCCAAACAGAGTAAGACACTGCCTAAAAGTAAAACTTCTTTTCCATGTTTGAAAAATAGCCGTTTCTCCAAATACCACATGATCTGTACCTTTTAACCACATGACCAGATGAAGTCCCTGGAAACCAGTATTGGCTTTCCGATCATGCCCGAGGGTCAACAGAATCTTGTCAGATGTACTTGCTGACTGAAGACCTAGCATGGAAAGGTGTTTTTACCTTTACCCGGGCTACCTCTTCTTCTTCATCTCCTTTGCAACTTAAACAGAGCCTGATGGAACATTTTTAAGTGTTTGTAGACCCGTATTATTTTTCTTTTTTTGGCCTTAGGTTTGTTCTGAGCAGATCAATGGGCCATATATGTGATGTTGCCTCCCTCTTTCTTACAAATAATCTTTGATCTTACCTCTGTGTTCTTAGAGAGCATATTTCAGGGCTACATAGAAAAATTCCAGACATGAAAGTTAAAGATCATCATGCCTTACTTTTGCTACTTTTAAAAGTACTAAGAGAAAATTTAAAGCTACTTATAGTCAAATCTATTCAATTTTACTTTATGTTTTTTCCCCACCATATTTTTAGATTTGAAATATCCTCCTCACTCCAGAACTTTGGTAAGGGCTCAAAATTGTTATCTTCTACTATTTAACTCTTCAGCCCTCCAAATTTAATAGGAGAAGCTATAGATTTTTTTTTGTTCAGGATTGCTAAGCAATTTATCAGTATTGTTTATTAGAATAGTGGTTCCCTCCTTTATTAACTTCTCAAACTTCCTTTATTATGTAAAAGTCACACGAGCTGTGACCTAGAATCTATTGATAGACGATCTATTGTATTTCATCAGTTTTTCTGTTCATGTCTGTGGCAGTGGCCTTGAAATACATGTCAGGATATGGGAGGTATCTTTGTTAATTTTTAAATTACGATGTTGTAAAAAATGGAAACGTTATTGAAATATAAATAGGAAAGGCTGAAAATCCATATTCTTCTTCACCCTTACTTTTCCATTTCTTCTATCCTTTAGGTATGAGCACCATTAACATTTTGGTGGGTTCCCGTCAGCTCTCCAAAATCTGGTAAGTCTCAAAAATATTATTAGTGATTTTTGTTGTTGTCATTGGGAATTGCATTAAAGCTATCCATTATGAAAAATCAGTATCTTCTATTGTCTTCCTATTCAAGCATGTATTTCATCTGTTGACTTAAGCTTTATTTTATATATCTTATTAAAGCTTTATTATTTTATAAGGGTCTCAACATTTTGTGTTGTTTATTTCCAGATAGTTAATATTATGAAGGGATTTCTTTTTCAATATATTGTCTCTGTGATCACTGGCGATATAAAAAAATGCTCTTTGCTTTTGTCTAGTGGTCTTTTATTAGTTTCAGTAGCTTTGCAATGGGTTCCTTTGGGTTTTTATACTTCGTAATTACATTGTAGGTAAATTATGGTAATCCTAGATCCCTGATATTTGTGCTTTTGTTTCTGGTTCGTATTGCTTTTATTGCTTCTAGAAGATTTTTAGGATGACATTAAACAGCAATGGTAATAGTAATTCTCATTGGTCTTGATGACTGTCTCTAATTGCAGCATTTAGTATGAAATTGAAAATGTTTGTCGAGACAGACTAGCATAGGTTGCCAATGGAGTCTCTGCAGCCTCATTGCTGAGGTCAAATCCTGGCTGTGATCTTACCAGAGGTTTTAAACTTAGACAAGCTTCTCCTACTCTCCATGCCTCACTCTTCTTTAAGAAAGAGTTAAGAATAGTTTCTTGCTTAGACCATTGTTGTGAGGATTAGATGAATATTTTATAAGCAATTAGAAGCATTTTTAAAACTGATTCCAGAATTCGTGCTTTATCAGTGCCTTTTAGACACATTCAGTATACACTAGCAGTTTGGAACCATTAGCAATGCACTAGTTTAAAAATCTTCAGCTACAGTAATCTGCCCCATCTGTGGTTTCCATTTCTGTGGCCAACCACAGTCTGAAAGCAGGTGATCCCCCTTTGGACCTAGTGTCAGGTCAGCCGTGGCTAATGTTACACGACAATGCCTACACCATTCACCTCACTTCCTTTATCACATAGGCATTTTTATCCTCTTAAATCATCACAAGAAGGGTGGATACAGTATAATAAGATATTTGAGAGAAGAAGACCACATTCACACAACTTTTGTGACAATATATGGGGTTTTAAAATTTTTTATTTATTTGAGAGAGAGAGAGAGAGAGAGAGAGAAAGCATGAGCACATGAGCAGGGGGAGGGGCAGAAGGAGAGGGAGAGAATCTCTCAGACTCCTTGCTCAGCATGGAGCCCAACGCCAGGCTTGATCCCATGACCCGGAGATCATGACCTGAGCTGAAACCAAGGGTCAGATGCTCAACCGACTGAGCCACCAAGGTGCCCCTACAATATATAGTTATAATTGTTCTGTTTTATTGTTACTCTTCTTTATTTCTTACTGTGCCTAATTTATAAATTAAGCTTTATCATAGGTACATACATATAGAAGAAGGCATCATCTATACAGGATTTGGTAGAGTGGGTTCAGCATCCTCTGGGGGTCTTGGAAGAAGAGGCTACTGTACTGAAGTATAGTAGCTCAGCGTTATTGCCTCTGTTTTTTCCTGTTGACGTATATTAAATTAGCTCAATATTTTCTATTCCAACGTTTTCCCCAAAATATTATTTGTTATTTGGAGGCTCTGTAAATTAGTACCATTTGTATTTCTGCGGATGTAGGCTGCTGGAAGCGGAGTGTGGGTTTTCAGTAGTTCTAACTACTATAAAGCCCTGTTACTTGAGCTCATTCCACTGGCTTTTTGCCATTTCCCCAGAAACAATACTGCTTTTTGTTCTAAGGAAATGGAGGTTTAGGGTGTCTCCTGTAGGTGGCATGACTTCAGAAATGCTCACAAAAACAGTTTATCTAGTTCACTAACGCCTTAGAGAAAAATATATTTTGCTTATTTATTTGAGAGAGAAAGGAAGAGAAAGAGCGAACACACAAGCAGAAGGAGGGACAGAGGGAGAAGCAGACTCCTAGCTGAAAAGCGAGCCCTTTGCTGGGCTCGATCCCAGGACCCCGAGATCATGACCCAAGCTGAGGGCAGACACTGAACCAGCTGAGCCACCCAGGTCCCTGAGGCCTTAGATAATTTTAATGGGGGGGGGGGAAGCCATCCATTTCATTCATAAGGAAAATAACTAACATATTAACACTTCATTGGAAAGATGTCATATATCGAGGTGTGATTGATTGCATTATTGTTTATTTGAGCTCATTTTGGTGGAAGAGAGGGAAATGACACAGAAAAGCTAGAGACACTAATAAGAGACTGCCCATTCCTCTGAAACATCACAGCATCACTGGTAAAGCAAGAAGTCATGTGGGCCTGGTTTTAAATTCTTGTTCTGCATTGGGTGCCTCTATGACCTTTGGCATGTTGCTCTGAATCTCCATTTCCTAATTTAAATAATAAGCTTTTCCTAAGTGTTAAGGGTGAAATGATAAGGGTAATACTTTGGACAGTGTCTATCAGATTTAGAAAAGGAGCAGTAAGTAGTTATTTTTAATTTTTCTCTAGGGCTAGATTCTATTTCATGAAGATATTAGACTCTCAAGTAAAGAACGAGTGCCACCTGTTAATAATCAGAGAAAAAACGTTCCAACTGTTATGATCAAACAGATGCTTCATGTTTTACTTCCCTGGATGGGCACTGTGACTTTCCATATATCCTAGGTGTTCTGTTGGACAAATGCTGTGACCTCATTCAGATATATACTTTTAGCACCTCTTTTAAGTCTTTTTGAAACTTATTATTTATAGTATAGGATCCAATCTGAGAACTAAGAAGTCTCCTTTTCCCTAGCTGGATTCTGCTTACTATAAGCCAGTGCTTAGAGAGGATCTTGCGGTCTTAGGGTATCATCATGTAAAAAAAAAAAAAAAGCCTACAATTTATATGTGCTGTGGAGCCCAGGAATGTGGTTGCTCAGATGCTAGCTCATGAGCACGCCCATTCTTTCTTCTCCACTGGAGTTCTTATAGACAATTACCATCTTCTGTTCTAGGTCTGAGTTTGTAGTCTTATCTTCTACATCAGAATGGTATACCACTGATTACTGAAATAACTAAAATATTGGTATGACTATATTGGGAAGGTGGGAGAGGAAGGATGAAAGGGAGGATGCTGAATCTCTCATGAGAGGAAATCAATAAATGGCTTTATTTATTTAAGTCCACAAATTTAAGAATGTTATTTAGAAGTGTAGAGGTACTTAGCTCTGGGAAACTGCATTATTTTTCATTATCTTTGTGCCATCTGATTTTTGAAAGTATGTTTTTACATTGTTAAAATAGGAAAGAAATTTAAGTGGAAAAGAATAAACAAGATAAACATAGTAAAGATGGGCAGTTATCACACAGAACATTTTCAGTGGATCAGTGATGCTACTATGAAATGACCATGTCCAGATGTTTAGGGAGGACAGCTCAATCATCTTGCCTGTGGGGAAAGACCTAACATTCCAGTGTCTTTCTTAGAAACAAAAGGTCTAGGGGATTAGCCTTTATGGGGTAGATTGTGATCATAGGATTTAGGTAAGGAAAATCTTCTACTGGAGGGCAGTGTTCTTGTTTTATCAGAAATATGGAGTCCCTTCTTTTTCCTTCTTTTTCTTTTAAAGACTTTATTTTTAAGTAAACTCTCTACACCCAACCTGGGGCTTGAACTTACAACCCTGAGATCAAGAGTCACGCGCTTCTCTAACTAAGCCAGCTAGGCACTCCCAAGTCCCCTCTTTTTCTAAGGTTACGTTGACTCTGGCCTTGGAGTTTCTAGGTCCATTTTCTCTCTCTCTCTCTCTCTCTCAAGATTTTATTTATTTATTTGTCAGAGAGAGAGTGCACAACAAGAGGAGTGGCAGGCAGAGGAAGAAGCAGGCTCTCTGCTGAGCAAGGAGCCCAACTCGGGACTCGATCCCAGGACACTGGGATCCCGAGTGGGGCGGAAGGCAGATACTCAACTAACTGAGCCACCCAGGTGTCCCTTATTCTCTTTTTCTGCGTTCTCAGTCTAAAATCTGGAAGCTACAAATGGAAATCTCTAGGGCAACATTCTGCTGCAAGAAGCAGGATAAGGAACCTCAGAAACAAGGGATGCCTGGGTGGCTCAGTCACATTACGCACCTGCCTTCGGCTCAGGTCATGGTCCCAGGGTCCTGGGATCAAGCCCTACATGGAGCCCCACATTGGGCTCCCTGCTCAGCGGGAAGCCTGCTTCTCCCTCTCCCATTCCCCCTGCTTGTGTTCCCTCTCTCTATCAAATAAATAAATAAAATCTTTAAGAAAAAAAAAAAAGAACCTTAGAAACCACGTCCCATTTGACCAGACTAGACAATTTGGAGGCTACATATTTGAGATATGGGTCTGGGATGAAACCTTGGAAATGGTCAGATGGTACTTTTCATTGCCATATGGAAAGAAGCCTCCCCCCCCCCCCCCCGGCCCCGCACCGGGCTTGCTACTCAAAGTGTGGTTCACAGACCAGCAGCCTTGCCATTACTGGGGAGATGTTGGAAATCCAGAATTTTACCATCAGTCCTAGGGAGTCAGAACCTGCTGAATCAGACTCTGCATTTGAGTAAGATCCTCAGGTTATTTGCACATTAAAGTTTGAGAAGCACTGGTCTGAGGAACAGGGATGCAGAGACAGGTGGGCTGATGAGAGTTTTGTGAGCCAGTGTTGAAAGGTCAAACTGGAAGGAGTTGGTCTGTAGGCACAGGTGGGCTGGAGGCAACTGGGTGTCAGAAGCTAAGAGTAAAAGGGAGGACTGCATTATAGGGCAAGAGAGACCAGCATGACATGGGGACACCAATGTCTGATGCCAGTTACTAAGACTGAGAAAGAGTTTCCAGATAATGAGATGAAATATTCTAGTGTAGAGACTTGTCTTAAGCTCCAACAGCTGACCCCCAGCCCAACCCAAAGCTGGACAGGCAAATGGGAAAGGTGTATGCAAGGTGCTTAGAAATAGGGACCTTTTCCAAGGTCAAAGATGTCACAGCTGATAGAGTCATTTCCCTCCTCTTCCTGAAATGTTCAGAGACAAATTTTCTGTGGTAGAATAAGAGAGAAAAAGAATACCCAATTAAGCCTGAAATATTCAGAAAAAGATATTTATAAAACCCTAATGATTCATTTACCACTAGAAGTACTGATCTGGTCATACACTTCTAATTTCTACAGAGAAATTGATTAATAGAAAGATATAATGTACTGCATGGAACACTGGGTGTGGTGCATGAACAATCAATCTTGTAACACTGAAAAATTAAAATAAACAAATTTGGGGAGAAAAAAGATATAAAATGGTAAAGCTAATTTTAGTAGGTCCTTTTCTTAATAAGCTATAAATCATATTAGCATTATATTTTCCAAAGATCCTGAACTTTTAATATCTCTTGGGATGTCGATGCAGGTCTTGAAATGACAGCTTTATACTCCCATAACACAAACAGAAAAGGCACTAAATGCTTCTGGGACAAATTAACTCTGACATACTTAGCCCATGTTTGACACCAAGCAATACCTTGTTCACTCAAAACATTCATTCCCACACTATATACGTAGTCATCCATTGACTATATTTTAAAGATTTCTCCATATATATTAAAGATCATTTTCTTTATTTAGTAGTTTATGTATTTGCTAAAGAAATTCCCAGTTTTGCTTAGGCAAGTAAGCCACTTAAAAAAATCCCCTAGAGGCTGATTTTTATAGTCATCTAAATGGTAGCCATCCTATTGAAATTCCTTCAGAATTTTTACCTGATAAATTGTAACTTAAAATAAATGCAGGAAAAAAGACATTTATGCATAGTTATAAAAACTTGCAAACGGCAGACTTGCCTCTTCTGACTTTGGCATTAGGGTCCTTGTTTCCATCCCAAGCCTCTTACCCGTTTAACTGCACTATTTTAGGTCATGGGTTGGGCAGTTCATCTGGATGCAGTAGTGAATGTTGTTTCTACAAAACAAAGCAATCCAAGGGTAATTTTCAGTTGAAATACCCTCAAAATGTTAATATATATAATCATCTGGTACAGTATTTTGAGATGCTCTTTTAACTGTGTACCTATGGGACTAGAGGGCAATTCAACATGAAGAAATAGCAAAAGTTACACGAATGCATAAAAAGGGCAAAGTATGAGTTATTTAAGCATCCCATATCTGATTAACAACTAGTGTAAAAGAAATGAAGAAAAAAGAATTTATATTGGAAGCTCAGTACAGTTTGAGCTCTTTGATTTGGGAAAAAACAACATTTCTTAAGGGATGAGAATAGCTATTTTGCTTGAGAAAACACCTTAAAGATAATACATTGTCTGGAAAGGCATAGTTTAAGTAAGAGTGCTTTAGACAAATAAATCTAAATAGCTCTACAAACTAAAATGGAAAAATTGTTAATTTCTGGCAGTCGAAGAAACAGAGGTTTGGGGTCTTGGTAGGGAGATGGGGCTTCAGCAAGATGGTAGCCAACAAGATCCTAAAGGGGAGATTGATTAGAGATGAGTTCCCTAGAAGGGAGGGTTATTGAACTTCAGGACCATGAATATGAATCATATTCTCTTCTGAAGCATTAGCTAAGTCCCATGTTGACCCCATCCTTCAGGGGAACCCCATCATGTAGGGCAACCAAGTGCTTATAGAGGATGTTGGAAGAAAGGAGAATGAGTAAAGAAAAAGTTGTCATGAGAAATAAACTAATGAGCTGTGAACTGGGAGTTCATTACAATCCTCAGGATTCCACTTAGATCTAGAGAAAGGCACAGACTTTGCACAATGTATGAGATGAGGCTGAAACATTTTATTTGGCTATTAAAGGAAAGGGTGAGCACAGAGAGCTAACAGTTTGAGGCATCCATATAGGCAGCGGATACTCAGGTAACATGAGTTTATGGGGTGCAGTCGTGGTCAAAACAAGGACGCTTTGGTAAACCATGGGAGCTGGGATTTTGGGCAGGGGGGACAAATATATACTTTGTCCTAAGCTTTGCTGAATTCCTACAGCGTGATGTAGATTCTCACCTAGGGACAAGTGCCCATTACTGTGGTAGGGACAAAGCCTTTCTATTAAGATCATTTTTTTGGGTTGAATCTGTAAATTCATTTTTTTTTTCAACCAAAATGATATCATTTAGGCTCCTCAGACTCATTAAAGTGATTTTCCCAAGATCATTCAGGTATGGGTGGTAGAAAAACTGAGGCTTCTGATTCCCCAGGATGGTACTGTTTTCACAACACAAACCTCTTTCTTGTAATTAAAGCTTTTCACTTTTTAACACTTACACTGTTTAACATATTTAACATGTGGATTACCATATGTATAATGTAGATTTTATTGATTGTAGTTGTATGTATTTATTGTATACAAACATATATATATTTATAATAGCTACAATAATTAAGCAGCTACTATAGAAAACATCTATTAAATCAAGATGCAAAGATGAAGAGAACGTACCTGCTATTTTTAGGTAATCACGATAATATGGTCGTGGAGAAGACAGACCAGTAAACCAACATTGCAGATCATTTTGTATGTGTCATAGTGAAGGTATTCAGAAGGCATTTGGAAAGCAGTAGGGAAGATAAACAACTCTAGAGATTAAGAACAAATAAAGATAGAGAACGAATGAATGAATGAATTAAAAATTTTAAACACGTATTTCTTTATGAGTCTCTTCTCAAAGGAAGTATTATTTCAGATTTACCTGATTCATAGATCTTGTGGAACTATGGTTTGGTAGAAATCTGGTTTATTCTTAAGCGTTTATAAGTTTTTTTTTTTTTAAATAACAGTGAGATTTAAAAAGTATCTTAAAATAGAGACTTCAGATTCCCTTTCTTCCATTCTGGGCATTTACTGCTTCTAGAGTGTAAGGCAAACCCAAAATAAGCCTTTTAGTCTATGCTATTAGGGTTTAAGTTGTAAAAGAGAAAGAAATGTAAACAGTGTAAGTTGCAAGTTAGTGTGATTTGAATTTATGAATCCACAGGGTAAAGAATTCCAATTTTAAAGACTATTAAATGGGAAGAGTCTTGATCTTTGGGCCTAGAAGTCAGTCTTACCAACTTTTAGAGACAAATAGACAGAGATTGACATTTTTAGGTTGAGAGGATACACAAGACCTCAGCTAACTCAATTATTTTTGTTGTCAATACAGACTATAATAAAAATTCTTTGCTTTCATGATTACAATTTACTGAAAAGGCAGTACAAAGTTTTGCCTGTTCTTGCTATAGTCAAACAATATAAACATGAACATTTTTGTGCTCAAATATAAACCTATCAATAGCTCCAGCTGTAAAGTAGATCTTTATTTGGTTTTTTCAAAATCAGCACAATTAAATTGAAATTTATTTCATTATTAAGCTAGATTGTAAGAATTACTTCAAATAAATTTGGTATTTTTATCTATAGAATCAAGCCAATACACAGTAAAATTGGGGAATAAATACATTAATTATTTCAGTATAATACAACAAGCCATTTTTTTTTCCTGTAAAGGACTAACTCTTAGATACAGTCAAACCATTTCAACATCCCTCAAAAGTAGAACCACACAGTTACTTCAAGAAAAGACATTAAAACTCTGGTAGATACATAATAACCTAGGGGTATAGAACACTCAACAAACAGTTCCAAAAATGGAATACAAGGTTAATTCTTTGTAAGTTTGTTACAATAATGATTATTAGATATTAATAATATATAATATTTACAATTTCTTAAAATTAATAATGATTGTTAATTATTCTGATATTGCTATCAGATTTATTCTCAAATTTGGAATGCAAAAATATTTAATTCACTCCATAACATTTTGTTTTTATTTAGTATAGAAAATCAATGTAAAAAGACATGATATAAATATATACATAATAAAAAAAGAAAAAACGGCATTTAATTTTTGGTCTCCATATACATTTTTTTTTAAAAAAGATTTTATTTACTTATTTGACAGAGAGAGAGATTACAAGCAGGCGGAGAGGCAGGCAGAGAGAGAGAGGAGGAAGCAGGCTCCCTGCTGAGCAGAGAGCCCGATGCGATGCCGGGCTAGATCCCAGGACCCTGAGATCATGACCTGAGCAGAAGACAGAGGCTTTAACCCACTGAGCTACCCAGGCGCCCCTTCATATACATTTTTAATGCTGAAAGACTATGCATCATATATATTGTTTCATTCATGATAACTTACTATATACTTGAAAATTGAGTTAGAACAATATTCTTAAAATGTCTGTGCATGCAGTGGGATCACACAATTTGTGTGACTCAACCTACTTTGTCGTGGGGACTCAAAGGAAATAACCCTTCTTATGAATAGTCTTCAGATTTTTGCTCCAGCTGGCTAAGGTCAAGTTGTAATGAAGGTTCATTCTCTCATACTTATTGCCCAGTGTTGCTCATGATTCCCATGGTTGGCAAATGGCACTGAGTGATACTGAGAGGACCACAGGGTGGGAGAGGAAAGAGATACAGTGGCTGCTTCTACAACTCCCAGTTGGCCCTGGGCTCACTCTAAATACAGCTGTTGCCTCCAGGATGAAAATCTATAAGGGCCCAGTTTACCTGGATTTTTAAAGGAGCCTACTTTCTGATATTTGGGATGAAGTATTGGCTCAACTTCTTCGATGGCTCTAACTATGCCTTAGTAGTAGACTCAAACTCTGACGCTGTGATATAAAGTTCAAGGATCAAATTGCATTACAAAGATGCAGGTTTTCGAGTCTGAAAAACTTCAACCTTTAACCTAATTAGATTACTTTACTTGTGTGGTAACAGATTAAAGTTGTGTTTGATGTCCATTCTAGGAACTGTAGGAAGTTTAGGAGGATAATGGATATTATGAAGTCTGCTTGATTTTATTTTCCCCTTTAAAAACCACACCCTTCCCTCATTGATGATGTAAGACTCCTTTGATGATGATGGAAATTCTGTATGTAGGGAGAGTATATATTTAACTAAAGAATTTCACTGATTTCCTTCACAGTTATTTTTACACTTTAAAAATACTGTCCCAAATTAACCCATTAATCACAATACATACTTTAAAATGTTCCTTTTTCATCGACAATAAATGTTTATCAAATGCCCAATAGCCGACACCACCAGTTTCTCCCTACTGGCGGATTGTTTATTAATTACATTCCCCATACCCACGCAGATACAGTAATATTGTATATTTGCAGGGTGTTCTCACAGATAAATCTGCGATATAAAACAAGGTGATATAACACATTTATCCTTGTTTTCAAGACTTCACTGGGCATAGTATCTCAGGTCTCCTCTGTCAAGAAAGGGGAATCTTTCCTTCCCAGCACACTCTTTTTTACCACCTGCAGTTTCCTTTCTTCTGAAATAAACAGGCAGGACTCTTCCAATTTGGAATATGTTTTTGGGACATATGAATGCCATTTCCAGGTACATAACATCAAGGACGTTTAGCAACTAGCTAAGTTAAGCTTCTCAGCCTAAATCACAGAGAATAAAACATCTACTTGCCTAGCGCAGAACCAGCACTTGGATCTTCTGGTGTTTCTCCCTACTCTTTAGTATTATCTTATCTCCTGATGCATTTAAAAAGAGGGAACAGAGCTGGGTAGGTTGATATGCATTTTATTTGAGAGAGGTTCCTAGAAATAAGATTTAAATGGAATTGTTTTACCTGTAGGTATGTGTCAACATTTTGAAACAATCTGTAAAAAAAAAACAAAAACAAAAAACCAAACCATGAGGTTATTATTTCGGAACTGGATGGGCTCATCTTTGTACCAACCGAAAGGGTTTTAATTGTGAACTGTTGAAGAGAAGTTGTCACAAGGGCTGACAGTCACAAGGGCAAGATTACTGAGATGCTGCTATCACCCAAATAATTAAGAAACGATTCATTTAACTGGTGGCTCAAATTGTGCCATACGATTCCCTTGAAGAGACATATTTGCTGTTTTTAAAAAGCAGAATTCTAAAACCTACGGGCTTAATTTCTATAAAACATCTGCAGACATTTTTAGGCATGTCCATCCAGGGAGTAGCGAGCCCGAGAATTTGGAAAGGCAAAAGAGTGAAGAGGAATGAAATCAAAGCTTTCAGGTTCTCACAGTGCCATCCAGTCCTCAACTTCTTATCTGCAAAATTTAAAAGGAAAAAAAAACCCCACTATGATAGTGCTGTTTAAATAACTATTGCTTCCTCTAAGGGATGCAAAACATTTATGATGTATCCTCAAATCATCGCATGATCTCTAAGAAGGAGAAGGAGCCAGACGAAAGAGCTCGGGAACAAAAACACCGGGTTCCATTAATGAAGCATGCAACCAGAAGAGTCAAGTAGGGCTGTAATTTATCTCTGTATAGAAATAAAAGAAACTGATATTCTCGGCTGGCTCTGATTTACCTGCATTTAAAGGAAAGCAAGTTCTATCTTTAAATCGGGAAACTTTGATTCAGCAGGAGTCAGGCTTTGTGGCCGCTGGCGATGTTTTCCAATGAATCAGCAGAGCTATATTTAAATTTTAGGATTTTGTATCCCAGACGCGAAACCAACAAATTCTGGTTAATGGAAAGTAAACAGGAAAACGCTGTGTGATTCTGAAGACACTACGACTATAATAAAAGCAGCTGGTACATTCGTAGAGCACTCAACAGTTCCTGAAGATCTTTTCACACTCTTGAGTTCATTTGGTTCTCACAATAACCCTGTGAGGTGTTGTCAACCTCACTGCACAGCCAAGGAAATGAAGGCTTTAGGTATCTTTTTTTTTTTTTTAAGTTTTTTTTTTTTTAAGATTTTTATTTATTTATTAGAGAGAGAGAGACTGAGAATGAGAGGGGAGAAGGTCAGAGGGAGAAGCAGACTTCCCACAGAGCCGGGAGTCCAATGTGGGACTAGATCCCGGGACTCCGGGATCATGACCTGAGCTAAAGGCAGTCGCTCAACCAACTGAGCCACCCAGGCGCCCCAGGCTTTAGGTATCTTTAAGTAATTTGCCAAAGTCATGCATTTAATAGCAAAGGAAACCATACTAGGTACACAAAAGTTTTGTTTTGTTTTGTTTTTTCCCCAGTTTCCCATCCCTATCAACCCAACCACACTTCTCCTCTGCTATGTAACTGTGAGATGGTGGGAGACTAGAAGGAAAGACCAAATTATTTTTAATTAAGCACGGGGAGACTTTCTATATCCTGTCACTCTTTTTTTTTAAAAAGATTTATTTATTTATTTGAGAGAGTAAAGTGGGGAGGGATAGTAGAGGGAGAGGGACAAGCATACTCTGCGCTGGGTGTGGAGCCCCACACAGGGCTCGATCTCGGAACCCTGAGATCATGATCCCAGCAGAAACCAAGACTCAGATGCTTAACCAATTGAGCCGCCCAGGCGCCCCAATCCTGAGCCACTCTTTAGAAGATTCTCTTATTTATAAATCTGGACACCCCAAACATGAAGTAATAATCTGGACGCCCCACACATGAACCAGCATAACACGGGATACCTCATAACACTGCTCAAGACAGATCCGCAATGTTCTAGAAAAAGTCTACATAGCACCTGGCATAATCCATTTCTACTCATTTAATAAAATCAGATAATTCTTATACAAATCTGACTTTACGATGGCCTTGCAGTGGGAGAAAAAAGATTTTAATTGGCCATTTGACAATATTTTCTCTAACCTTCAGCATCTTAATAATTGTGCTTTCTGCAACCGAGAAAACATGAGGAGCTTAAAACAAGGAAGGAACTGCCAGTTCGAAAGTTACCATTTTGAAATATAGGTGATTTACAGCATTTTACAGAACTTTCCCCTTTCTGCTGTGAACCAGGCATCCCCAGCTCCATATGCCCCAAGCACTTGTGCCTTGTCCAAGGCACCTTCCCATCTGCAGGCCACCGTGGGAGGCTGCATTTTTCACACTCATAAACTGATTTTTATTGGACGGAAACAATTCCTCTGAAGTTTCTTCTAATTCCTTTCATTTTATATGACTTTCATTTTATAAGACTGATGATGAGTTGACTTTGTTCAGAAATCATGCCCCTACATTGTATGACTTCTAAACCAATCAAGCCTTAGTCATACCCGTAATAAAAGAAAAGAAAGAAAACCAACAACAGAATGTAAAGCCAGCGTGGTTATGATTTTTCCTTTAGAGATATAACTTCTATTTCTGGGAATTAGGCCTGCAAATTTTAGTGTAGCATTTTTTTTTCTTTTTAATTAATATCCCGTATAAAACAATTCATAACTTTTGGTCATAGCAATGTGAAAATGCAACTAGAAACACAGTCTTGTCCTGGACAAATCAGTTTATGCTTATCACTTATAAGTTCATTTGTTCTCCTGATTTCTAGCTGGATTCAGCCAGTGGACCCCAAAGTCCATTACCAAGAGTCAGGCTGCGAGAATGTGGGCTCAGGTGGAAACAGGAATGAATTTGACAGACTTGGAAAACTTAGGCGAGTCCTTCCATGTAACCACACTGTTGGTCGGGCTTCGGTTGTTAGTGTAAGAAGTCTGTCTTCTGCTCACACTGTCAGAATCTTCTTTGTTGAATGTTTGCTTCATGCTTTGGCAGCATGGGAAACTCTGGACGCAGTCTTGCAGGAGATGGCCACTGAAAAACATGTAGATCCAAGGATTGCAGCAACTATTCAGGGAAGCCAGTAACGCCGTGATGGTGACAGCTGGGTTTTCCGATTCTGTATGAAAAACATGTCGGGAAATGATTTAAACAGTCACAGGCAAGTTACTGTGCACAGGATAAACTCATTTTTCTACGGACTCTTAAAAGTGGCAAAAAAGTTATAGGTTAATATAGAAAATGAAGTATATTGTTTATCAGTCTGTGTATGGAAATTGCTTGGCTATAAAATATTGTGATAAGCAAGATGCATTGAGATTCATTCAAATATCTTAAACCACTTAACAAATATTTCAGTAGAATGAATGGGACCTTCAAGAAGCTAAGAATATTAAATTATTATTTTTTCTTTTTTTCCAAATTTTTATTTAAATTCTAGTTAGTTGATACATAGTGTAATATGGGTTTCAGGATTAGAACGTAGTGCTTCATTACTTAATTTATTTAAGAAATTTTTGTATTCTTTATCTTAGCCCTAGTATGTTCTAATGGATATAGCGCTTACAGAATGGCTGCAATTTCAATGAAATTTCAAAAGTCTATAACCACATATACAAAACTGTATTCAACCTAACAACTAAGGCAAAAGTATGATATTATGCATCATGTTTAGTAGTTTTAAAATTTTTAATATCAAACATATTCTGTAATAAGAAAGCTATACATTAGAGGATAGTAGATAATAGGTCCCTGAAAGGTGCATTATTTAGTTGTTTGTGGAGTTGGGTTTTTTTTTCTTTTTGGTTAACTATCTATGATTTCCTTTGATTTTAAGAGAAAACCATCTTTGTGGTTTGGACAATTAAATTATATTAAGAACAGCCAAATTAGGAAATTCCAATGAGTTTTTGAAATATTTTATGCTAATTTGTACTTGTAAACTACATAAAGATTATGACCTTTCACAGAACAATGGCACTGATAATATACCTTTTCTAAAGATAAGAATAATCAGCAGGTACTTTTTCTTGATTATTAAATATGAAATATAATTTATAAATTAAATATAAACTTGGGTCTTCTTACTCTTGCTTTGCAGATTATTTGATCATACTTTAGGCTAAGATGCTACCATTAAAGGTGATCATGATCCATGGCTAAGACTCTGTTCAAAAAGAATGAAAATCATCAGCATACCTATGCACAAGTAGCAAAGTTTTTAGAAATTATGTCTAAATCCCGATATGGCAATAACTAGATTGAGTTTTTTTATTTGACTGGCAATAATTAAGGGTTGCTAAGCTCAAGCAAGACAGGAAATGGTAAACTAAAAAATATCATTTGTTGTATTATTTATCAGTAATATTACAGCTATGCAAGTATTTTTGTTCGCTTGACTTAAATTCACTCTCAAATGCTTTACTTACACACATAACTTCCCAAGTATATCACATATACTCCCTACTGCAATCCCAAATTACAAAAGGAGACAGCTCTTTCCAGATTACCTATTTCCCAACTACAGCTACTGTTGATAACATTCCTGTAATATATTTTATTTGAAAAAGTTTTTTTTCTTACTAAAAGGAAATACTTTTTTTCAAGACCCAATATTAAATAATGGTTTTTTTTGGGGGGGGGAGGTTCTTGTGAAGTTAGTTTTTTTCTATTGTGGAGGAATTAAGCAAGCTAGTGGATGTGGAGAACACTCTCCATAAACTACTGCAAGAGTTGTGTGCAGAGGCTGTTGCTGTGTGGTTGAGTTAGTGCGGAAAAATTCATTAGTTTAACAAATTTAGAGCTTAGCAGTAATCTTGCTTTAAAATACCAGGAAAAAAGTGTTACAGTAATTGTTAGAAAGGAATTAAGATGAAAAGAAATGGAACACTAACTAAATGCTAAATTACAATTATTGACTTCTTAATCTTTCTTTAGAAAAAAATGTCCATTTATCCTTGCCCTTGGGGCATTCCTACAAAATTTTTGTATTAATTGTGATAACATTTTACAAACTAGCAAAAAAGCAGTTGTTGCAGTAGAAATATTTTTCTGAGTCCAACAGACTTTAAAGCAGTGTTGTGCAGTGGTTAGTGATCTGGCAAAAAGTCATTACTCCGTTTTATAGTTGAGTGGCTGACTCTAGGGCACATTTTCTGGATTTGTCCTAGGATCATTGCAAGCTACAGATGGAGACTCCTGGGCCTCATTCTAGATCTACTGAATCAAAATGTCTGGGGCGGAGATCCCCAGAACTGCTTTTTTGATAATTTCACCCAAGGTGTCATCCTTAGGCACACAGAAGTTAAAGAACTACTGCCCCAGAGGATATTATGAAAAGAGAACACCCCCCATCCCCCCACCTGACATACACAAGCCTCATTCCTGCACTTTCCTCCTTTCTCCCGACACCTACCGACCCAGACAAGTTTGTCATCCCAGACAGACCACATCTGGAGAATGAAGAAAGGTGCCCAGCAAACGATGTAAACTGTCACGATCACAAAAGTCATCTTCACGGTGCGGATCTTGGCACGGGAAATGGTTTTCACGCTGCTGATACACGGCGCGAGCAGGAACCCCTTATGGAAGGCGCTACCCGCGCCCTCCGCACCCTTCCCGGGGCGCAAAGCCGTCTTTCCGCGGACATTGCGCCAGATGTGGTAGCAGATGAAGCCATAGCAGGTGCCCAGGATGATCACGGGCGCCACGAAGATGCCACCTGTCATCCAAGTCACATAGGCGCGGGGACCCCAGGGCTGGATGAAGGTGGCCCAGCAGTCGACGGCCTTGGTGACGTTGTCCACCTCGACCATGGAGAAGACGAAGTACTGCGGCGTGCTAAGCACAAAGCTCAGCACCCAGGCAGCAGCGATCATGAGGTGCGAGCGGCGTGTTGGCTGTTGCAGCGTCTTCAGCGGATGGCACACGGCGATGTAGCGGTCGGCGGTCATGACGACCAGCATGTAGGGCGATACGAACATGCCAAACACCTGCAGGTGCTTCACCACGCGGCACAGGACGTCGGGTCCGCGGAAGCGGTAGGTGATCTCCCAGCACATCTGCGGCAGCACCTGGAAGAAAGCGACAGCCAGGTCGGCTAGGCTGAGGTGACGAATGAAGAGGTGCATGCGGGACGTCTTGCGGGGCGTGCGGTGCAGCGCCACCAACACAGTGCTGTTACCCAGCACGGCCACCACGAAAGTCACAGCCAGCACTGCGATCTCCGCCTTGGCCAGCTCCTCGTCGCGCACGTCTCCCGGAGGGCTCCGGCCTCCCCCGGGCGCCTCGGCTTCCCAGCTACCGTTGGCACCACCGGCGGACAGAGGCCACCACTGGCTGGAGTTGTCCGCGGACACCGTGGCGGGACCTCCGGAGATACGCATGCTGCCCATGCGGCGCCTCCTCAGCCTTGGCGGAGACCAGCTCTCTTTCCGCCTCCGCTGGCAAGGGCTCCTTGCCCTCGGGGCTCTTTGGGCTCTGTCGTCCCTCTGGTGAACGTCTGCAGGGACAGCGTCCCACCGCCGGCTGAGCTGCTCTCGGTCCCCGTTGCCGGCCCCTTTCTCTGCTCTGTTTTTCCTCAACTCGGAAGGCACTGAGGAGGTGCACTCCAAGCCTCTGAAAGCACTGAGCTCCAAACTTAATTATTTATGCGGGGTACGTTTCCCCAGAAGGCACTCCCTCTCGTACCAGTGATTGGAGACTGCTCCGTGCCTATTCTCTCCCCTCTCTCCTTCCCACTCCCGGGGGTTTCTTTCTTTCTTCTTCTTCTTTTTCTTTTCTTCTTTTTTTTTTCCCTCCTCTCTACGTCGGTGATTTGTCCTCTTTGCATCACTGCTGCAGGGGTGGGGCTGAGAGACTCGCCGATTCCTAGGCTTAAGAGTCAGGATGGTGGCACTTTCCCACTCTTCTCTTGCAAAAACTTGGAGAACTGGACGTGCCATGCCTTTTCTGGGCTTGCCACTATTTCTTCAAGCCCCCTTAACTCCGCATTTAATTTCAACAGACGTAGGCAATGCAGCACCTTGAAGTCCGGAGTTCACCCTCTTGGCGCTGCCTCTCGAGCCTGAACTTGTTCCTCAACCCCACCCCCTGCAGCCGGGGTTTCTACCTCCGCAACTAGCCAGCCGACTGCCCCCGCCCTCCCTCCCAGCCTCCCCGTGCTAATTTTACTCCTAGGGCAGCTTAGCTTGGGAATTTCATCTCTCCCCATCCCGCTCCCCTCCCCCCCAAGGTGACAACTGGGGGTGACTTAAAATGCGCTCTCTAGTCAGTAGTATATCTTCGATACCTGCTATTTGTTAACCAGGCTTCGACCTACGTTTGAGCACCGGAAGGACGCACTCACTTATCTTACCGCACCCCCCCCCCCCCCACTCCAGCCCTGACCCCGGCTGCGGGTGGGTGTATCTACAACAGAGAAAAAGAACTGGAGTTGGGGGTGGGTGCCTAGTTTCTCTGAGCTGGATTCCTGGGGTTTCCTCCGGGAAAAGCCTGATTCCCACAGAGGGGATGGGCGGAAATTGGGCCACAGTAGTCCGTGGGGACTTCGTCTGGTTACTGCTGAACCATGGGGACATCTCTTTGGATGGACAAAGAGCGACTGCCTGAGAGCAGCCACCCAGGCAGCTGCTGTCCAGCGCATGGGAGCGAAAACTCGCCAGGTCCCTGCGCTGGGGAGTGAGAAAGATGCAATCTCCCGTCAGGAAAGAGACGCTCTGAAGGAAGCGAGACCGAATACCTATTAATTAGTAACTCTGGACCGCTAGAGCCCAGCTGCCTGTCCAGAGCAAAGCAGAAACACTCTCCACTCGAGCTCTGCATTTTAACTTTGGTGAAGATATGCTTCGAACGACAGCGAGGGGGAGCTATTTTCAGACTATTTCACTACAGAAAAACAAACACTATGAGGTTATCTACTTTGTAGATGCACATACATGACCTTTTGGTCGGAAAATTAGTGTTTTGCGAACGCGGTATAAGTTTGATTGTTTTGGAAAAATACACGTAGAATGTAGGCAAAGAAACCAAAAGCTTTTCCGAGGTGCAGTTCTCTGTGATAATTCCACTTTGCTTTCCAGTTTATACATGTCCACTCCTCAGGTTGTCACATTAAGAGTGCTGGACTTGATCTCTGGAGTCCTGGTTCTTTGTGGCTTGAAACCTCAGTTTATACAGCTTATCCGTGGGAATAGAAGTATTTGCTTTACCTACTTAACAGGTTATTGTGAGGATCAAGTAAGACAGTGTTCTGTGTGGGGTAATGCTCTCAAATCTACAAGCTGTGTTGCATTGTCTCATTTTCTTTAAGATACCTAGGAGGCAAAAGATTTTTAAAAAGTTCAGAGATGGCAATAAGTCAAAGGTTTCCAGGCCACCTTTCTGGAAATGCCTCCGAGCAATAGGTAATAGTCACTTACTTAGAGATGACCTTCCTTTAGGTCACATATTACATTATTAATACTCCTTATGAGAAATAATGTTGTCTGACCCCAGTGTCCCTGGGTATTGCAAGAGTGTCGAGAACCCAGCAATTTAACTGTTTTTGACCCTACATCTTAGAGGTCTTAGGTTTTTGTGGGGAGGGAATCTGTACTACAGGCTCGTCAAAGTTCTTTGGCGTATTCTTATTTCAGAAAGATACTGTGATGACCTCTCAGGAAACCATTCATCTGTGTCAGTTCCTTTGATCCAATAAGCAAACTATATCCAATTTATAAAAATAACTTGTTGGGTTACAACTGGTGGGCATAGTTAGAAGATACTCAGTGAACAGCAATACTAGTTATCTACATGTATAGAGTGTATATACCAGGATACATATGGGAAGAATGTTCAGTGTGGATTCCAGAACCCAGTACTTTACTTAACCTGTGTAGTTTAAAAATATGTGTCTGTCTGAATTTTACTGGTCCCATATTCAAAGGAAACCATGACCATTGAAATGTAGACTCACTATTCATGTAGCTCAGTGAACCTGCTATGTAATTTTTCTGTGGAGGTTGGAGGAATTTTAGTCCTAAAATAGTAAAAAGAACATAGTCAATATTTTCTGTGGCATCTGGTGCTTTTTCTTAGAGCAATTTGCGTTTGCTCTGTACTTCTTGTATTATTAAGACTTACCACTTTTTCTCTCTTACTCTCAGTGGATTTCATTGAGCATACTTGGGGGTGAAATGATGAAAAGGAAAAATGAAAGGTGTGCATGCACACCCTGAAGTAATCTTTCTTTTTCATTTATCAGCCCTCCTTTCTCCCAATTTGCAATTCTAGGTGCTTAAAAAGTACTTTAATCATGAAAGGAGTACTCCTTCACTTACTAGCTATGTAACTTAATTTTAATCTTTGAGTTTTAAAGTCTTCATTAGTAAGATTTTGGTGATAAAATGTAATGCAGATACTCTAAGGATTATATAACTGGTTGTTTACATTTCTGGCATTTCATAGGTATTCAAAACATTAATTTTTCCTTTTTTTCAAATGTGTAAATATTTTCTCTATTACCTATTATTTTGCCAACAAGTTTTATCCTTCCAGTTAAAGTAGCATATCCCCAATTTCCTTCTGTGCAATAGAAGATATTGATAGGTTTTCTGTGAGAAAAAGAGTTCCAATGTCAAATACACTGAGGAAAGTGCTATGTATACATTAAAAAAACCTCTGAGGGGGAGGCCTTGGTGGCCCAGTTGGTTAAGTGTCTTCCTTTAGCTCCAGTCATGATCCCAGAATCCTGGGCTCAAGTCCTGTAGCAGGTCCCTTCCTCAGTGAGGAGGCTCTTTTCCCTCTACTTGCCACTTCTCTGTCTCTCTGATAAATAAATAAAATCTGGAAAAAAAAAAACACCCAACCTCTGAGAAACTTGTTAAACTTTGTTTATCAATGTTTCCTAAACCTATTTAACCATGCAAAACCCCCAACTTTTGTTTTCCTCAAGGACCAGTGATGCATATGTCATCTGACAATGGATGTAGTTTGAAGAACACTGAGTAAAGATAGTTGAGGTTCCAGAATGCTTAGGGGCCACCACTGGATTTAGTCGAAGTCAAGAAGTTGGGGGTTTGAGTCAAGTTTAAGCTACTCTCCTAGAAACAGGGACACCTAATATCAATGGGTTATATTTAGTTTATCATATTATTTTATGTGCTGCTTTATAGCTGCTATTCATACGTTTGCTTTCTTCCCCTCAAACTGTCAGGTTTTTTCCCCCTTTTTGCTTAGCGAGAAAATGGAAGAAATTGGATATCTGCAGGAGCACCCATTTTACTTCTGTATACCACAATGACTTCTTCTACTTCAATTATAAATTAATGTCATTATAGTTACAGGACTTCCAGCAAACCAACAAATATCTTTGGCACATCACTATGCTAAGCCTTGAGCTGGATATAAAGAAGTATGTAATGGCCAGTAACACTTACTAAATACTTTGTGCCAGGCACTGTCAAACTGCTTTCTTTGGGGCACCTAAGTGGCTCATTTGGTTGAGTGTCTGACTCTTAGTTTCTGCTCAGGTCATGATCTCCTGGGTCCTGGGATCAAGCCCTGTGTTGGGCTCTGTGCTTGGTGGGGAATCTGCTTGAGATTCTCTCTCTGCCCCTCCCCCACCTTGTGTGCATGCCCATACTTGCTCTCTCTCTCTCTCTCTCTCAAATAAATAAATAAATCTTTTAAAAAAGATACTTTCTTCATTTAAGTATTCTTCATTTAATCCTCTCAATGATCCTATGAGAGATATATTCTCATTTCATTTTATGTTTTAAGAAACTGAGGCACAGAAAGAATAAATAACCAGCCTCAGCTGACACTTCTGGTCAATAGTAGAACCAGCAATTAAAAAGAAGCAATTGATTCCAGCAGAGTTTACAACATTAACCCTTATACTGTGCTGCCAGCTGTGAGCCTCATGTTCCTGGGTCTTAAAGACATATGGGCATTGGGGAGAGTATGTGCTATGGCAAATGCTGTGAAATGTGTAAGCCTGATGATTCACAGACATGTACCCTGGGGCAAATAATACATTATATATTAATAAAAAATTAAAAAAAAAGACATATGGGGTACTCGGTCATTTAACATTTCATCTGTTGGGTGATATGTTCTCATTTAAGACTAGGAGATTCTATAGGGTCAGCACTTACAGGGTTATTCTATATCTTTGGTTTTTTCTTTAGTAAACTAAGTACAGGACAGTAGTAGTAGTAGTAGTAGAAGTAGTAGTAATAGATAATATGAACATTTACTGACACTGATTAAGTTCTTAACTCATGAACGAAGAGCTTTAAATTCCTTATTTCATTTAATCTTTAAATTTTTAAAATAATTATTAAAAGATACTGTATATAGGAATACACTTATTATTACCTCACGGTAATATTACTCACAAATGTTAGAGAAGTTAGGCAACTTAGCCAACGTCACAAAGCCCTATGTGGCTGGGCAGAATCACACATTGTTCATTTGAAGTTCAGTCCTTGGTCCTCGCCTGCATGCCCTATTGCCTCTCATTCACCTTACAAGTACTTAACACATGTTTGAAGAAAGAATTAACAAACATTGCAATGGAAACCGATGTTCAAGTGCTGAAAGAATGTGAAGTTTAAAAAGTACATGTGACTGGATGAATTAGGGAAGAGTGCTACCTTGGAGCACTGGCATCTTTCTAATATCTTCATGAAAACAAAAGTCAGCATTTTTATCTGGAAAGGCAGATAGCCCTAGTCAGCCTTCTGCTTCACAAATCCTGGATTGGTTAGTGTATATTTCATTGTAAAAGTTACCTAGTGCAACGTCCTAATAGATTCAAATTGCTGAGAGGAAAAAACTTTCAACCAAGAATACTCTCTCTGACAAGGTTATCATCCAGAATTGAAGGAGAGATTAAGAGTTTTCTAGCCAAGCCAGATCTATAAAACAGTTCATCACCTCTAACTGTTAGAGAGTTTTCTTTAATCTGAAAAGAAAACGCACTATTAACAAGAAAATATAAAAGGTAACAGTCTCACTGGTAAAGGCAAAAATATAGTAAAGATAGTGAAATAACCACTTAAAAAGCTAGTATAAAGGCTAGAAGACAAAAGCACTAAAACAATAACTACAATAATTAGTTAAGAGATACATAAAGTAAAAAGAGTGAAATACGACATTGAAGTGTAACGCATTGTAGAGGAGGGAAGTAAAAATACAGTTTTACGACTATGATTAAACTTGTTATTATCAACTTAAAATAGACTGTTACATATATAGGCTGTTACATGTGAACTTCAGCCTAACCATAAAGCAAAAACCTATAGTAAATATACAAAAGAGAATGAGAAAGGAATCTAAACATACTACTAAAGAAAGTCACCAGATCACAAATGAAGAGAGCAAAAAAAGAAAGGAATAGAGACAATTACAAAAGCAGCCAGAAAACAATGAACAAAATGGCAATGAGTAAATACCTATCAATAATTACTTTAAATATAAATGGACTAAACTCCCCAATCAAAGGACATAGAGTACATGAATGATTAAAAGATAAGACACATCTATATGTAGCCTATAAGAAACTCACTTCAGATCTAAGAAAACACACAGACTGAAAGTGGAGGGATGGAAAAAGATACTCCATTCAAATGGAAACTAAAGGAAAGCTGAGGTAGCTATACTTATATCAGGCAAATGGACTTTAAAACAGACTGCAGTGAAGACATTACATAATAATAAAGGGGTCAACCCCCAAAAAGGAGATAACAATCATAAATATTATGCACCCAACATAGGATCACCTACATCTGTAAAGAAAATATTAACAGACCTGAGGAGAGAAATTAACAACAGTTTAATAATAGTAGGGAACTTATGTCAATGAATAGATCATCCAGAAAGAAAATTAATAAGGAAACATTGGCCTTAAACAATACATTAAACCAGATGGACTTAATAGATATATCCAGGTCATTCCAGCCAAAACCAACAGAATACACCATCTTCTTCAAAGAACATGGAACATTCTCCAGAATAGATCATATGTTAGGCTACAAAAAAGTCTCAATAAATTTAAGAAGATTGAAATTATATCAAGTATCTTTCCTGATCACATGGGATAAAACTAGAAATCAATTGTAGGAAGAACGCTGGCAAAAACATGTGGCAATTGAACAACTTGCCATTGAACAACCAATGGAGCAATGAAGAAATCAAAGGAGAAATGAAAAAATACCTTGAAACAAATGAAAATGAAAATACAACAGTTCAGAATCTATGGGATGCAGCAAGAGCAGTCCTAAGAGGAAAGTTTATACAATGCAGGCCTGCCTCAAGGAACAAGAAAATTCTCAAGTAAACAATCTAACTTTGTATCTAAAGCAACTATAAAAAGAACAAATGAAGCCCAGAGTTAGTAGAAGGAAGGAAATAATAAAGATAAGAGCAGAAGTAAATGAAATAGAGACTAAAAGACAACAGAAAAGATCAATAAAATTAAGAGTTGGTTCTTTGAAAAGATAAAATCAACAAACCTTTAGCTAGACTCACTAAGAAAAAAAGTTAGAGGGCTCAAATAAAATTAGAAATGAGAGGAGAAGTTACAACCAACACCACAGAAATACAAAGGATTATAAGAGACTACTACAAACAACTATACACCAACAAATTGGACACCTGGAAGAAATGGATAAATTCCTAGAAACATACAATCTTCCAAAACTAAATCAGGAAGAAATAGAAAATCTGAATAGACTGATTACTAGTAAGGAGATTGATTCAGTAATCAAAAACATCCCAATAAGCAAAAGTTCTGGACCAGGCAATTTCACTGGTGAATTCTACCAAACATTTAGAGAACATTGAATGCCTATCCTCCTTAAACTCTTCCCAAAAACTGAAGAGGAGGGAACGCTTCAAAATTCATTTTATAAGGCCAGCATTACAAAACCCAGAAAACCAGGTAAGGACACATACACACACACACACACGAAAGTCATAGACCAATATTCCTGATTAATATAGATGTAAAAATCCTCAACAAAATATTAGCAAACCAAATTAAACAGTACATAAGACAGATCCTATACCAAGATCAACTGGGATTTATTCCACAGATAGAAGGATGGTTCAACATCCGCAGATCTATCATTGTGATACACCACATGAACTGAATGAAGGACAAAATCATATGATCATCTTAATGGATGCAGAAAAAGCATTTTGGCAAAATTCATCATGCATTTGTGATAAAAACTCAATAAAAGTGGGTACAGAGGACTCTTCTTCAATTTAATAAAGGCCATATATGAAAAATGTATACTCAGTGGTGGAAACCTAAAAGCTTTTCCTCTAAGATCAGGAATAAAGTCATCCAAATTGGAAAGGAAGAAGTAAAATTGTCACTATTTTAGCAGATGACATGATACTACATATAGAAAACCTTGAAGACTCTGCCAAAGAACTGTTAGAACCAATGAATTCAGTAAAGTTACAAGATACAAAATTAACATACAGAAATCTGTTGCCTTTCTATAAACTAATAATGGATTATCAGAAACAAATTAAGAAAACAGTTTCACTTACAACTGCATCAAAAATAACAAAGTATATAGAAATAAATTTAAAGTGAAAGACCTGCACACTGAAAACTATAAGACAGTGATGAAAAAAATAGAAGAAGACACAAATAAATGGAAAAATATGCTATGCTCATGGATTGGAAGAATTAATCATTGAAAAGTCCTCATGACTTAAAAGCAATTTACAGGTTCAGTGCAATTCCTATTAAAATGACATTTTTCACAGAACTAGAATGAATAATTCTAAAATGTGTATGGAACCACAAAAGACTCTGAATAGCCAAATCAATCTTGAGAAAGAAAAAGCTGGATGTATCATGCTTTCAGATTATGTATATACATATAATAATGGAATACTACTCCCTATTAGAAAGAATGATAACTTGCTATTTGCAATAGCATGGATGAAACTTGAGGGTATTATGATAAGTGAAATAAGTCAGCCAAAGACAAATACCTTATGATTTCACTTATATGTGGAATGTAAAAAACAAAACAAATGAACAAACAAAACAAAAGTCATAGATAGAGGACACAGATTGTGGTTATCATCAGGGAAGAGAGTTGGTGGGATCAGTGAAATGGGTGAAGGGGGTTAATTGTATGGTGACTTAAAAGATCAAATTACTATTTTGTACACCTGAAGCTAAAATAATACTATCTACCAATTTTATGTCAATAAAAAAGAATTAGAATTGGGGTGCCTGGGTGGCTCAGTGGGTTGAAGCCACTGCCTTCGGCTCAGGTCATGGATTCAGGGTCCTAGGATCAAGCCCCACATCAGGCTCTCTGCTCAGTGGGGAGACTGCTTCCCCTTCTATCTCTGCCATTCTGTCTGCCTACTTGTGATCTCTCTCTGTCAAATAAATAAATAAAATCTTTAAAAAAAAAGAATTAGCATTGAACTGATATAGTTTTCTATATAAAATATTAATAAAAATCAGTTATTAAGGAAAAAAATTTACACAGTGAATGGTGTGTTTCACGCATATACCATCGGATATTTTAAAATGCTGCATGTCAAACATGGAAAAGCATTAGGTATTCATTATAATATTTATTCTACAGAGTCAAGTGAAAAATGAGAGCAATATTTGGTCTTATTTAAGGAATTTTATTATGTGATAAAATGGACTTGTATGTTAGAATGCAGAGTTATGGCATTAAAGGGAAGCCACCATGCTCAATAAAATCTTAAGTATGTA
>CM052807.1:73240310-73256304 GCA_028533885.1 Nasua narica
TTGATCAGAAGCCAGTGTTCTGTGACTTCCCTTTAAATTGGTCTGACTTAGAGAAGTTTGTTTCTAATCAAGTTTGCATCCTGTTTCTAGTAACACTCTGGTTTTTTTATTACTAACCTTTAATGTATTGTTTGTTTCAGTGGCACAGGTCTGTGATTCATCAGTCCTACACAATTCACAGCACTCACCAAAGCACATACCCTCCCCAATGTCCATCACCCAGCAACCCTCTCCCTCCCACCCTCCTCCCCTCTAGCAACCCTCAGTTTGTTTCCTGAGATTAAGAGTCTCTTAGGATTTGTCTCCCTCTCTGGTTTCATCTTGTTTCACTTTTCACTCCCTTCCCCTATGATCCTCTGCCTTGTTTCTCAAATTCCTCATATCAGTGAGATCATATGATAATTGTCTTTCTCTGATTGGCTTATTTCACTTAGCATAACACCCTCTAGGTCCATCCACATCATTGCAAATGGCAAGATTTTGGGGGTTTTTGATGGCTTCATAGTATTCCATTGTATATCTACACCACATCTTCTTTATCCACTCATCCGTTGATGGACCTCTAGGCTTTTTCTGTAGTTTGGCTATTGTGGACATTACTGCTATAAACATTGGGGTGCACATGCCCTTTGTTGTTTCCTGACTTGTTAATTTTAGCCATTCTGACTGGTGTGAGATAGTATCTCGTGGTTTTGATTCGTATTTCCCTGACGCCAGGTGTTGCAGAGCCTTTTTTCATGTGTCTGTTGGCCATTTTTAAGTCATCTTTGGAGAAATGTCTGTTTGTGTCTTCTGCCCATTTCTTGATGGATTATTTGTTTTTTGGATATTGAGTTTGATAAGTTCTTTTTTTTTTTTCAAAGATTTTATTTATTTATTTGAGAGAGAGAGAGGGAGAGAGAGAGAGAGAGAGAGAGCACAAGCTGGGGAGAGAGGGAGAAGCAGACTCCTGTTGAGCAAGGAGGCCAGTGCAGAATTTGATCCCAGGATCCTGGGATCATTACCTGAGCTGAAGGCAGACATTTAACCAACTGAGTCACCCAGGTGCCCCAAGTTTGATAAGTTCTTTATAGGTCTTGGATATTAGCCCTTCATCGATATGTCATTTATAAATATCTTCTCTGATTCTGAAGGTTACCTTTTAGTTCTGCTGATTGTTTCCTTTGCTGTGCAGAAGATTTTTTCTTGATGAAGTTCTGGTAGTTCATTTTTGCTTTTGTTTCCCTTGCATTTGAAAATGTGTCCATCAAGAATTTGCTATGGCTGAGATCAAAGAGGTTGCTGCCTGTGTTCTCCTCTAGGATTTTTACAGATTTCTGCCTCACATTTAGGTCTTTCATTTTGAATTTGTTTTTGTGTATGGTGTAAGAAAATGGTCCAGTTACATGTGGCTGTCCACTTTTCCCAACATCATTTATTGAAGAGACTGGCCTTTTTCCATTGGATAGCCTTTCCTGCTTTGTTAAAGATTAATTGACTATAGAGTTGAGGGTCCATTTCTGGATTTTCTATTCTGTTCCGTTGATCTATGTGTCTTATTTTTGTGCCAGCACCATACTGTCTTGGTGATTACTGCTTTGTAATAGAGCTTGAAGTCTGACATTGTGAGGCCACCAGCTTTGGTTTTCTTTTTCAACATTCCTCTGGCTATTTGGGGTCTTTTCTGGTTCCATACAAATTTTAGTATTATATGTTCCAGCTCTGTGAAAAATGTCAATGGTATTTTGATAGAGATGGCACTGAATGTGTAGATTGCTCTGGGTAGCATAGACATTTTAACAATATTATTCTTCCAGTCCATGAGCGTGGAATGTTTTTCCATTTCTTTGTGTCTTCCTCAACTTATTTCATACGTGTTCTGCAGCTTTTAGAGTACAGATGCTCTACCTCTTTGCTTAGGTTCATTTCTCGGTACCTTACGGGTTTTGGTATAATTGTAGATGGGATCAATTCCTTAATTTCTCTTTTTTCTGTCTCACTGTTAGTATATAGGAATGCCACTGATTTCTGTGCATTGATTTTTATATCTTGCCACATTGCTGAATTGCTGTATGAGTTCTAGCAATTTTGGGGTGGAGTCTTTTGGGTTTTCCACATAAAGTATCATGTCATCTGCTAAGAGTGAGAGTTTGACTTCTTCTTTGCCAATTTGAATGCCTTTTATTTCTTTTTGTTGTCTGATTGCTGAGGCTAGGACTTCTAGTACTGTGTTGAACAGCAGTGGGGATAGTGGGCATCCCTGCCGTGTTCCTGACCTTAGGAGAAAGCTCTCAGTTTTCCCCACTGAGAATGATATTTGCTGTGGGGTTTTCACAGATGGCTTTTATTATATTAAGGTGTGTTCCCTCTATCTCTACACCGTGGAGGGTTTTAATCAAGAAAGGATGTTGTATTTTTTCTTGATTTTCTTTTTGGCAGCAACCTGTCTGATTCTTCAGTCTCTCCAGGTGACTGAATTTCAAGTGTACCTATAGGTCCTATACAATCTCAAACATATCTTCAGTTTTTGATGAATATTTCTCCAGCTACTTTTGTGACTAAAGGTATAATTGCCCTTAAAAACATTTTAAAAAATAGAATTAGCTCTTCATCTACAAAGAGATTTTCAAAAGACAGGGACCTTATTGGAGAGTTGAGGCTCACTTAAAATGTTAGAATTGGTGGTGGGTATTGAGAAGGGCACGTATTGCATGGAGCACTGGGTGTGGTGCATGAACAATCAATCTTGTAACACTGAAAAAATAAAATAAACATATTTGGGGGGAAAAAAAGAATTGCCAGAAAAGGTGGCTCTTTTACCTTTTTTTAAGTTTTGATCCTTCTGAGAATGTTTTCTTAAACATCAGGAGAAGCTAAAGTTGAATTGGTGCATGAACAATCAATCTTGTAACATTGAAAAAATAAAATAAACATATTTGGGGGGAAAAAAAGAATTGCCAGAAAAGGTGGCTCTTTTACCTTTTTGTAAGTTTTGATCCTTCTGAGAATGTTTTCTTAAACATCAGGAGAAGCTAAAGTTGAATTTCCTGAAACCCATGTTTGTCTTCTAACTGAGGAACTATGGAACATTATTTTGTGAAAATTTTGGATTTCTGAGGAATGAATTCATCAATCTTCAGAGTTTAAGCCATGCAATAATTCTTCTGACTTCATGTTGTTGATGCCTGAGCCCTCAACTGAAGGAGTGTTCGTGCCCCTCAGTGAGACCTGGCACATCATTGAACAGTTGATTGATTTTATTTCTCACCTAGTTCTATTAAGTAACACTTCTGCCAAGCCACTTCCTGAATAGGTCCTTAGAGCTTGAGTTAAAACCCATTCATTTCCTGACTTTGCTTTCTCTGGTGATATTTCATTAGCATCTTCTACCTCTAAGTTACTATTGCAGATGACCTTATCATTAAGTCATCCTGCTGTAGCTATCTCCTCTTTCCAAATATAGCTTAGATCTGAGATGTCAAACAATTGATACACAGGGTGCCACACCTTTGTTCTTTGCGAAAAGGACACACTACTATGGGAACCCTGCACTCTTTCCAGCTGAAGTCATACCCAAACTGTGTATCTGTCTCAACAGAGCATGCAAAGAAGCCACACTAAATTGTATGGAAATGACATGGAAAATAATTCCGGTTTACCAAGCCAGACCCAGATGATGCTATATTTTGAACAGCATGAACTCTACCTGCCAAACCTGGGCTGAGTTTTCAAACCTGAAGCTTCATGCCAAGGTCAATATCTGGTCAATTTTTTGATCAGTACAAGGGACAGTCACTCCACTTTCCAGCTCGTACTTGTCACTTTTGGTTCTACATAGATTCTCTACATATACATAAATTATATATAATTTACATTATACTTATAGCTGTCCTTTTTGTGTATATGATGTGCACTTAGGTTCCTGGTATGCTTAGAAATGATATTTATCATAAATAAAGATTATGCCCATGGCAGAAGATATCATATCTGGAGGACCTGAAAGCTTGGGTTGGCAGTTGAAATGATTGGTTTTATCTAGAATTGTTGAAGAATGAGAGGATTGTTCTCCTATTGTATGCCATTCCTATTGGGATAGATGTGTCCTCTTAATAAGACAATTCTTTCCTAAATAATTTAGAAACAGAATCTGGGGGGTGCAAAAGTGTGGCACAAATAACACTCAAGTTGGAAATTTTACTTTTGCTTCTGTTCTCTAGGCTGTTGTAAATTGTACAGGAAAAATAATACATGGTATTTACTGACCATAAGTAGCAGAAGCTATAATGAGGACTTTACTTACATTATCTTATTTAATCTTCACACATGCAGTGAGATGGGTTAACCATCATTTTATAAATGAGGTCATGAGTATTAGAGACATTAAATAAATTGGCCAAGAACACAGAGTCAATAGTGGCCCTGCTCAGATTTTAATTGTGAGTTTTCTTTCTTCCAAGAATAAGCTCTCCACTGACTTGTTTCTGATGTAACAACTCTCTTCACGTTTGCTGTCTGACTTAAAATGGATAGCCCGCTCTAGATAGAAAATATCTTTTCTATTGCCATATTCTTACAGTAGCTGTCACAGAATTCATTTGTTTCATAATTAGACAGGGATGAGGGGGAAGGAGGCTTTTGATTTCAGCAGTAACTCTTGATTTTCTGAAGACATCTTGAGATTCTGTTTCCCCGGCTTTGAAAGAGACACTTTCTTATACCTCTTAACAATTTTTGACAAATTAGAAGCTGTTTTATCTGTTCTGTGAGGGCAAATTCAGGCTTCACCTTCTAGTTCTTTCTGATCTGACTGGGACATTGAGAGCAAAACCCCACATATTGGCTAAGTAAGCCAAGCAACTCTAGAAACAGGTTACACAAGATCTTACAAAATTTCAATTTTATTACAAATCTCATATTGCATTCACAAAATTCCAGAATAGTGCTTCATGAGAGAATATCTTGGGTTTGGCTATCATTTTTTGGTAATAAGGATATATTCCACTACACAATAATTACATTAGAAAATAAAACTAGTGCTTAAAAAATGTTTGTTTTATTACTTTATTTTAATAAAAAAAATTTTTAAACATTAGTTAAAATGTAATTTGTAAGCTCAATAATATGGCTTAGAGGAAAATATAGCTTTGCAAAACAGAAGTATCTTAACCATTGAAAAAATCCGATTTAAAACAACAATTGCAGGGATGCCTGGGAGCCTCAGTTGGTTAAGCAGCTGCCTTCAGTTCAGGTCATGATCCCAGGGTCCTGGGACTGAATCCCGCATCAAGCTCCTTGCTCAACAGAGAGCCTGCTTCTCCCTCTCCCCCTGCCTGCTGCTCTGCCTACTTGTGCTCTCTCTCTGTCTCTCTAATAAATAAGTAAAATCTTAAAAAAATAAACAATAATTGCGAAGTCCAAGATAACAAGTACTTTGAAATATAATTGTCCATGAACAAGTAGAAGAACAAAGAGGATATATTTATCCCCAATGTGATCTAAGATATACTTTCAAATATAATCATTGAGCCAATACATATATAAGAATATTTATGTTTTCGCTATGAATATGTAAAAAAATATTTTATTAACTATGATTTTGTAAGTTAACTTGAAGTGCTATACATATTGGCAGTGGATTAAAATTAGTAGTTAATTGTAATATCATTTGAAAATAGGCCAACTGTTTGTAACTTCTTACAAACTTTTACCTTGTATTTTAAAAGATTAAAAATACATTATTTGATATGAGTCTCAGAACAACAGGGTAGAATATTATTTGCATTTTATATTGCTTTTTCTCTGTCACAATTCTTCCATAGCATTTTTAAGCATAGAATATATGCATTCAATGCTTTTCCTGGAAAAAATTTAGATAGTAAATATCAAAATTAAACAATTAGAAGAAATTCATAAAAAACTAAGAATAACAAGAACAAAATTAACTGTCTCTTATCACTCTTATGGCACACATTTTATTATAAAAACTTATTTATTATACATCTATTTCCTGTATCATCTTGTATTACATGGAAGCCCATGAAGATAGGGTCCATCTTTATATCACTGTTTTCTTAAGTTCTAAATAAATTCTATAAATTAAATATTTTATTTATTTTCCTTTTTCTATGCTGAAGAAACTAAAGAAGAAGGGACTTTCTAAAAAGGTGGTTATAATAGTGAAATGTCAGAAAAGACAAAATAGGAACAGAAAATTTTGGGGGGAATTTGACAGTTAGGAGGATGGCTAATTTTGTTTCATTTGCTTGTTTTGTTTTCTGTGGGTCTTCTGCCTCCCAGTCATAAATGAAATATTGGAATTCTTGTATCAAAATCTTTTTCTTTGAGTTTCTCAGTCTCAAACTTGACTAAGTAAAAATGTAATTGTTTGGGTTTTAGGATATAATTAAATAATACTTTTCTGCTTTGCCTGTATTCAAAAGTAATTGAGATATAAGTACAAGAGTCAGACATATGGAAAAAAATAGTATGCATCAATATAACTGATAAGTCTTATATTAGAGGATATGGCTCAGATGTGCAGCCCCAGTGGGCTAAGGGCAGCTTGTTTGAGGGGAGACATATCCAAAATAGAAAGATCTCAGAAGGAGCAAGACAAGTAATTTATAATTCCTCTTCCCTTCAGAAAGACTCAAATGAAGGGGACAGCCCCAAGAAGCCTGTCACTTCATGGACACACAAAACCAGAGGAATGTAACCATCCCTTTCCTGATATAGCAGGACATCATGTATCTCACAAATGCTCTATGTGCTGAAGGTGAGAAACAATGCAATAATTGAGAGTGGAAACAGTCTTGATGTAATGAACACAAGACTGGAAGAAGCAGAGGAACAAAGAAGTGATACAGAAGACAGAATAATGGAAAATAATGAAGCTGAACAAAAGACAGAAGAATTATTGAACACAAAAATAGACTCAGAGAACTCAGTGATTCCATCAAATATAATAACATTTGTATTATGGGAATCCCAGAGGAAGAAGATAAAAGGAGGCAGAAAATTTATTTGAGAAAATAATAGCTGAAAACTTCCCTAATTTGGAGAAGCAAACAGACATCCAGATCCAGGAGGTACAGAGAACTCTCATCAAAATCAACAAAAGCAGGCCAACACCAAGACAAATTGTAATTAAATTTGCAAAATATAATGATAAAAATCTTAAAAGCAACAAAATGAAAGAAGTACCATAACTTAGAAGGGAAGACCCATAAGGCTAGCTGCAGATTTATTAACAGAAACTTGGCAAACCAGAAGAGAGAGGCATGATATATTCAAAGAACTGAATGGGAAAAGTCTTCAGCCAATAATACTCTATCCAGCAAGGCTATCATTCAGAATGGGAGAGATAAAGGGTTTCCCAGACAAACAAAAACTAAAGGAGTTCGTGACCACTAAACCAGCCCTGCAAGTAATATTAAAGGGAGCTCTTTGAGTGCAAAGGAAAGACCCAAAGTGACAAAGTCTAGAAAGGAACAGAGAAAATCTCCAGAAACAACAAGTAATACAATAGCACTAAATACATATCTGTAAATAATGACTTTGGGTTTTAAAAAATATTTTATTTATTTATTTGTCAGAAAGAAAGAGAGAGAAAGAATGTGTGCACAAGCAGGGGAAGCAGTTTCTCCGTGGGGCAAGAAACCTGATGCAGGACTCGATCCCAGGACCCTGGGATCATGACCTGAGCTGAAGGCAGATGCTTAACTGATTGAGCCACCCAGGCATCCCAATCAACAATTACTCTGAATGTAAATGGACTGAACACTCTAATCAAAAGACATGGGGTGTCAGAATGGTTAAAAAATAAGACCCATCGATATGCTCCCTACAAGAGATTCATTTTAGGCATAAATGTACCTACAGATTGAAAGTGAGGGGATGGAGAAATATTTATCATGCAAATGGATGTCAAAAGAAAGCCATAGTAGCAATATTTTCATCAGACATCTACACTCTAAACCAGACAATAACAAAAGATGAAGAAGGGCACTGTATAATAATAAAGGACAGAATCCAACAAGCAGATATAGCAATTGTAAATATTTATGCACCCAACATGGAAGCACCCAAATATGGTTTCACTCATATGTGCTAAGGAATAGTGTGGAGGACCACAGGGGAAGAGAGGGAAAGCTAAATAGGAAGATATCAGAGAGGGAGGCAAACCATGAGAGACTCTGGACTCTGGGAACCAAACTGAGGGTTACAGAAGGGAGAGGGATGGGGGGATGAGGTAACAGGGTGATGGATATTAAGGAGGGCATGTGTGGTGATGAGCACTGAGTATTATATGCAACTAATGAATTGTTGAACACTACATCAAAAACTAATGAAGTACTATATGTTGGCTAATTTAACATAATAAAAAGAAAAATATATAAATCAATTAATAACAAAATAAAGGAACCAATAGATAATAATAAAATAATAGTAGGGAACTTTAACACCCCACTTACAGCATTGGGCAGATTGAGCAGAAAATCAACAAGGAAACAATGGCTTTGAATGACACACTAAACCAGTTGGATTTAACAGATATATTCAGAACATTCCATCCTAAAACAGCAGACTGCACATTCTTTTTAAGTACACATGGGACATTTTCCAGAATAGATCACATGCTGGGTCACAAATCAGGTTTCAACAAGTACAAAATGATAGAGATAATACCATGCATATTTTCTGACCACAATGCTATGAAACTTGAAGTCAACCATAAGAAAAGATTTGGAAAGACCATGAGTACATGAAGGTTAAACAACATATTACTAAACAATGAGTGGGTCAGCCAGGAAATCAAAGAAGAAATTTTAAAAAATACATGGAAACAAATGAAAATGAAAACACAGTTGTCCAAAATCTTTGGGATACAGCAAAAGTGATCCTAAGAAGGAAGTATATAACAATACAGGCCCACCTTAAGAAGCAAGCAAAATCTTGAATAAACAACCTAACTTTAAACCTAAAGAAGTTAGAAAAAGAACAACAAATGAAGCATAGAGTCACCAGAAGGAAGGAAATGATGAAGATTAGAACAGAAATAAATGAAATAGAAACTAAAAAACAACAGAAGAGATCAATGAAACCAGGAGCTGGTTCTCTGAAATAAATAAATAAACTTGATAAAGCCCCAGCCAGACCTATCAAAAGAAAAGATCCAGATACATAAAATCACAAATGAGAGAGAAGAAATAACAACATATACCACAGATATTTAAACAATTATAAGAGAATATTATGAAAAACTATATGCCAAAAAATTGGACAGCCTAGGAAAAGAAGATAAATTCCTAGAAAGATACAAACTACCAAAACTGAAACAGGAAGAAACAGAAGACTTAAAAAAACAAATAACCAGCAAAAAAATTGAATTATTAATAAAAATTCTCCCAACAAACAGAAGTCCAGGGCCAGATGGCTTAATAGATGAATTCTACCAAACATTTAAAGAAGAGTTAATACCTATTCTTCTCAAGCTATTCCAAAAGATAGAAAAGGAAGTAAAACTTCCAAATTCAATCTATAAGACCAGCATTACCCTGATACCAAAATCAGATAAAGACTCCACTAAAAAGGAAAATTACAGGCCAATATCCCTGATGAACATGGATACGAAAATTCTCCATTAAATGCTAGCAACCCAAATCCAACAGTTCATTAAAACAATCATTCATTACGATGAAGTGGGATTTATTTCTGGGCTTCAAGTGCAGTTCAATATTTGTAAATCAATCAACATGACACTACATCAATAAAGGATAAAAACGGTATGATCTTTTAATAAATGCGGAAAAAGCATTTGACAAAGTTCAACATCCATCCATGATAAAAACCCATAACAAAGTAGGGTTAGAGGGAACATACCTCAATATAATAAATGTCATATATGAAAAACCCACAGCTAATATCATCCTCAATGGGGAGAAACTAAGAGCTTTCCTCTATGGTTGGGAGCAGAACAAGAAGGTCCACTCTCACCACTGTTATTTAACATAGCATTGGAAGTCCCAGCCACAGCAATCAGGCAACAAAAAGAAAAAAAAAGGCATCCAAATCAGCAGGAAGAAGTAAAACTTTCACCATTTGCAGATGACATGATACTCTATAAAGAACACCCAAAAGACTCCACTGAGAAATTGACAGAACTGATAAAATGACTTTAGTACAGTCACAGAATACAAAATCAATGTACAGAAATCTGCTGCATTTCTATAAACCAATAATGAAGCAACAGAAAAGACAAATCAAGCAAACAATCCCATTTACAACTGCTCCAAAACCATAAGACACCTGGAATAAACCTGACTGAAGAGGCAGAAGTCCCGTAAGCTGAAAACTATAAATCACTGATGAAAGAAATTGAAGATGACATAAAGAAATGGGAAAACAGTTCATGCTGATGGGTTGGAAGAACAAATATTGTTAAAATGCCTATTTACCCAAAGCAATCTACACATTTAATGCAATCCCTATCAAAACACCACCAGCATTTTTCACAGAGCTAGAACAAACAACTCTTAAGATTTGTATTGAACCAAAAAAGACTCCATATGGACAAACCAACCTTGGAAAAGCAAAGCAAAGCTGGAAGCATCATATTTCCAGACTTTAGTTTATATTACAAAGGTGAAACCCAGAAAACCCAGTGATGGACCCATGACTCTATGGTCAACTCATCTCAATAAAGCAGAAAAGAATATTCAGTAGGAAGAAAAAAAAAAGACAGCCTCTTTAACAAATGGTGTTGAGAAAACTAGACAGCAAATGCAAAAGAATGAAATTAGACCACTGTCTTACAACATTACACAAAAATAAATTCAAAATGGATTAGAAACCTAAATGTGAGATGGGAAACCATCAAAATCCTAGAGGAAAACACAGGCAGTAACCTCTTTGACATTGGCCACAGCAAATTCTTATTAGATATGTCTCCTGAAGCAAGGGAAGTAAAAGCAAAAATGAACTTCTGGGACTTCATCAAAATAAAAAGCTTCTGCATAGAGAAGGAAACAATCAACAAAGCTAAAAGGCAACCAACAGAATAGGAGAAGATATTTACAAATGACAAATCTGATAAAAGCTTAGTATCCAAAATGTATAAAGAACTTATAAAAACACCCCAAAACAAGTAATCCAATTAACAAGTGGGCACAAGACACGAATAGACATTTTTTCTAAAGAAGAAATCCAAATGGTCAACAGACACATGAAATAATGTTTAACATCACTCATCTTTAGGGAAATACAAATCAAAACTACAATGAGATATCACCTCACACCTGTCAGAATGGCTAGAATCAACAAAGCAAGAAACAACTGGTATTGGTGAGGATGTGGAGAAAGGGGGATCCTCTTATACTGTTGATAGTAATGCAAACTGATGCAGCCAGTCTGGAAAACAGTATGGAGGATCTTCAAAAAGTTAAAAATAGAACTGCCCTACAATGTAGCAATTGAACTATTAGGTATTTACCCAAAGAATACAAAAATACTAATTTAAAGGGATACATGCACCCCGATGTTCATAGCAGCATTATCTATAATAGTCAAAAGATGAAAGGAGCCCAAATGTTGATTGATGACTGGATAAGGAAGAAGTAATATACATATGTACAACTGAATATTACTCAGCCATAAAAAAAGAATGAAATCTTGGCTTTGTAATGACAGGGATGGAGCTAGAGAATATTGTGCTAAGGGAAATAAATCAGTCAGAGAAAGACAAATACCATCCTATTTCACTTATATGTGGAACTTAAGAATCAAAACAAATGATAGGGGAAAAGAGAGAGGTAAACCAAGAAACAGACTCAACTGTGGAGAACAAACAGATGGTTACCAGAAGGGAGGTGGGTGGGGGCATGGGATAAATAGGTGATGGGGATGAAGAAGTGTACTTGTGATGAGCACTGGATGCTGTATGGAAGTAATGAATCACTAAATTGTACAGCTGAAATAATAGTACATTTTATGTTAACTAACTGAAATATAAATAAAAACTTAGAAGAAGTGGCTAGTCCCCTAAAACCACAGAACCTCCCCATTGCCATGCATCTGGGGAAGAAAAATCATAAAATGCTTGAAGATTTTATCCTTAATACACACTTTCTTTCTGCAAAATTGACAATATGTCTAATAAAAATGATTTTACTTAATGCTAAATTAAAGAACAAAAACCAACTTGTAGGAAACTGATAGTTATGTAAATGATTCTTGTCCATAGAAATGCAAACAAATTTTGCCCACTAGAATTGTAGCTGATTTCTACCTTATAGAAAAGATAGCTTCGATCATTGTGTTTTATGGTGCTATAGGTTAATAATCAATCTTGCAGCTACTAGCAAATTCAGCTCAGCATTTCCAACTGCCTATGTATTACTCTTCAAATTCCACTCTGAACAGACTGTAACATCTTCCCAGTTCTCTCCTTAATTAGTAAGTTGAATAAACTTATTAATACTCATTTTACACTTGCATGAGACTCATGATTTTTATCTTTTTAACATTTATCTTTAGCAGCTTTATGTGATCTTGGGGATATGACTCTCTCTTTGCTACTATTCCATGTTGACATCCGTGGCTTTTCTAGCTGGTCCTCTATTCTCCTGTCAGAGGCAAGCCATGGTGATAGCTTTAGGATAGGGATGAAGGAGGAACACTTAGTGTTTCCCGTTGCTTTGGTTCTTCTCTTTTGCTGATGTAGTTCATCCTCTTAGACTCAGATCCATCACTTGTCCCCAGTTTGACTGCCTACTCTTAAGTCTCTACTTTGAAGTTCCCTACCCTTCATTATGAAGACTGGCTGCTGAGTCTCCTTTAAGTCCTCAGCTGCTTCTTTCCCACCTTGGGAACTCGAAAATGTCTTTATCTTCTCTATGATCATAGGGAGTTAAGCCCCGTGGGCTATTGCAGATTTTCTCTGCTCATACACATTGTAATGTCATACATACTCTATTGCTTCTACCCAGGGTGTGCCTACTGACACTCCATAAGGGCTTTTTCCTTCTAGAATTCCAAGCTGGAAATGAGATACAACTGTCTTCTACTTTTGAATTTCCAAATGTATCTAGGAGTTCTATCTCTTCCTCCTGTGGCTTCAAACTTAAAATGTGCTGGGCAAAAAAGGAGGGCCCCACACTAAGATCCAAGATTCTTGATCTTTTCTCCACACTCTTTCCAAACTCCTACCTGCTATCTAGAAAGTGTCGTTATGAGGTCGGAAAATTCTTCTCCAGTCTTACAACCAGAATCTAACAAAATGAATGAAGAGTATAAGCTCTTATAAGTGAGGTTACACTCTCCAAGTATTTAATTTTTTCCCCTCCATCTGTTTTTTTAAATTAACATATAATGTATTATTTGCTTCAGGGGTACAAGTCTGTGAATCATCAGTCTTACACTATTTACAGCACTCACCATAGCTATACATACCCTTCCCAGTGTCCATCACCCAGCCACCCCATCCCTCCCACACACCTCCACTCCAGCAACCTTCAGTTTGTTTCCTGAGATTAAGAGTCTCTTACAGTTTGTCTCGCTCTCTGGTTTCATCTTGCTTCATTTTTCCCTCCCTTCACCTGTGATCCTCTGTCTTGTTTCTCAAATTCCTTGTATCAGTGAGATCATATGATAATCATGTTTCTCTGATTGAGCCTAATTCCCTCTAGTTCCATCCATGTTGTTGCAAATGGTAAGATTTCATTTTTGATGGCTGCATAATATCCCATCGTATATCTATACCACATCTTTATCCATTCATCTGTTGATGGACATCTGGACTCTTTCCATAGTTTGTTATTGTGGACATTGCTGCTATAAACATTGGGGTGCAGGTGCCCCTTCAGGTCACTACATTTGTATCTTTGTCTCCAAGTGTTTCCTAAAAACCATGGAAAGGCTTCTCTTTTATTTTATTTTTTTAATTTTTTAAAAATTTATTTTTTCGGTGTTCTAGGATTCATTGTTTATGCTCCACACCCAGAAGGCTTCTCTTTTAGAAGTGTTTTAGATATTCTAATACATTTTATGAAGTAGCTTAACCCAGTGGATAGCTGCTTTTCTCCACCCCCTAAGCACAGAGACCTGACATTTACCCATTAGTAGTAATTGCTTTAGGACAGTGATTTCCTTGGAAAGGAAAAACGAGCGGGCATAGCAGAAATCCTGGGGAACTGTAGAAAGAGAAACAGTATGACAAGGTCTTGGAAATTTGAAAATGACTGAAATATTTCTGAAACTCCTCCCACACACAGCAGTGAAGAAGGAGCCTGTTCTCCCAAGATAGGCAATTTCAAGGAAGTATTCTCAACCCTTCATCTTGTGCTAAGCAAAACCAAAAACATTAAAAGCCTGTACTGCAGTCTTTCAGAAAATTATCAAAAGCAACCCAACATTAAAAAATATATATATATTCCTCCTTTTCCCTGACATTTGAAATTCCCAACAAAATCTTTTCTGAGGTATTTAAATAAACATCCAACATATGAGAGTTCTTTATTTTGGGAGGTTTTAGTAAATCTGAAAGCACAGAACAAACCAGAGTAAAGGTACATTTACTAATCTATTGCTGTTCATTTTGTTTCTCTTTCTTCTTCCCCCCTGCCCTGTAGCTAGTGTCTTATGGAGGTACCATTCTGATTGAAGACTCTATTTTAATTAAGTATATTTTTAATTTTTTTGCAAAGCAGAAAAATGCCTCCAGAGACCAGACAAGGTAACATTTATTCAAGGTGTAGAACAGTAGGAAGTGAGGGGATTTGTATTTAGATAATTAAACTCATGTTTTCCATAGAAATGTACACATGAAAGGAAAAAGCCCAGAGCGTTCTGATCAAATGAGACAAGCGCACAGGGTATCAATTTCACCCTCAGTATAGCGTGCCCTCAAAACCAGAAATCCTAATGCGTCTGAATTCGGCCACAGGCGGAACAGCTCTTCTTTTATATCCCTCTCTCCTAGTGCTGCCAGTGCTATTTCTTAAAATTCAGCCATGTGCTCATTCTGTCATAATGGTCCTCTGGGCTTTGTGCTGTGAATATTTTGGCTCAATTCCTTCTTTTCCTGCAACAAAGAACTCATCTGAACGGTATAAACTTTCATATACCATACTATGTCTCTATACATTTTGCCTGGTGATTAAACAAACTGGAAAGCCTCATTTCTTATTGTAATGTCATTATTTAAAAAATTCTCTCTCCCTTCTCTGTTTCTTAAATATGTAGGCAGCTTTGCTATTTGATGTCAGGCCTCCTTTCATAGTAGCAGTTCATGAACTTTCAATTAATCTCAGATTCAACTGCCGCTTGTTCCTGTCCCCTTGTCTTCAAACCATGGGTCTTGTGAGAGTGCTGCCCTAACTGGGAAGGAATTTGAAGTGATTGTATGAAGGATGGAGAAGATTTTGTTTTGAATTATCTATTAAAATGTTCTTTAAAATTTTTTTTTTTCCTTTTGGAATTTTCTCACATGGTATTATTTCATTTACTGTTTGTCTCATTTGTTTCCTGACTGACTGGCCACCTTCAATTTTAGATTCCTCTTTGGATCAGTGGAGAAATTTTTTTTTTTTTAGCTCAGTTTGAGTAGCCTGTCCTTTTAAGAATCTAGATACCTAAAAGCTTTGAACTTTTCCCTAACCTCTCTCTTGGCATCACCAACCAGTTAGCTAATTATAACTAAGTTTTTATTCAGAGAGATCTTTGAATCCTGTTTCTGGTTGAATGATTTTTTAACAAGACCTTAATCTCTATGTAAGACAGAGATGCTAATACCAATTTCATAAAAATTGTAGAAAGACCTTGCATTATACCAGACATGGCATGGTGCTCTCAGTAAAAGAATGTGTCCTTCCAATTCTTTACTTTCAAGTAAGGTCAACACCCTTCCCATCCTCATTGTTTGTTTATGTATCAGTCAGGTTATGCTAAAGTGACAAGTAACCTCCAAATCTTAGGGGATAAAGACAATTCCAATTTATTTTTATTTATTTATTTATTT
>CM052807.1:73256804-73276681 GCA_028533885.1 Nasua narica
TTGCATTATACCAGACATGGCATGGTGCTCTCAGTAAAAGAATGTGTCCTTCCAATTCTTTACTTTCAAGTAAGGTCAACACCCTTCCCATCCTCATTGTTTGTTTATGTATCAGTCAGGTTATGCTAAAGTGACAAGTAACCTCCAAATCTTAGGGGATAAAGACAATTCCAATTTATTTTTATTTATTTATTTATTTTTAAGATTTTATTTATTTATTTTAACAGAGAGAGAACACAAGCAGGCAGAGAGGCAGGCAGAAGCAGAGAGAGGAGCAGGCTCCCTGCCGAGCAAGGAGCCCGATGTGGGACTCGATCCCAGGACGCTGGGATCATGACCTGAGCCGAAGGCAGCTGCTCAACCAACTGAGCCACCCAGGCGTCCCTCCAATTTATTTTTAAATTACACATATTGAGTACTGTTCCTGCTACTGTTTGTCATGGATAGTTGAGGCCTTACTCCATGTGTTCCCCATTCAGGGACCCAGATGGTGAGAGCTCTGTGATCTGGAATGTCACCAGTCACTACAGCAAAGAGAAGAAGAGAAGATGAATCACATACAAGTCTTACACAATTTTGCCCAGAAACAATATACATTACTTTCACTGATAATTTATTGACTGTAGCTGGCCATGTGGTCAGCTGTGTCCCAGCTGGCATGCCTAACCTAAGAGATAAAAAAGTGAGATTTCTGCATGCCCAGAGAAGAAAAAGGAGCCACATAAATTGTAGAGCTCCATTAATGTCTATCATCAAATATTTCACCTTTCTGAGCTTAAAAGTAAGATCTCCCTTTACCAGAATTTTTGTACTCTTGATACTCTGAATGCTTAGATTATAAATGACATAAAACAGAGTCTGAGTGCATAAATCTGCCTTTAATATTCTTCTTTGAAACTACTTAAGAAGATGAAAAGTAGAAAGTTGACACCTGTCCATTCAGATAGCCTTCTAGATATTTGGGTTACCAACTCATATCACTTTCTTCTTTCAGAGGGAAAGAGGAGTTGGAGAGTAAGAAAACCAAAGTAGTGGTCTGGAAAGTGCCATTGAAATTATCTAATTTTTTTTTCTTAATCACAAAAGCAATACATTGAAGACACATAGATAAACACCTCAATATGTGTAAGCTGATTCCTTATATGGTCATTCTACGCATTCTATGGGATTGTTTTCAAAGAAGATCAGTCTATCAGTCAAAATTCAACAGAAATTCTAGTTTTGTCTCTGCAACTTAAAAAACAATGAAAGATTCTAATTCAAACTGTGTAGGAACATTTCTCCTTCTCCCAAATTATTATATACTCAGCTGCTCTTGAAAACCCTGAACTTAGCCCTTGAGAACTCTCTTTCTCTTTTCTCTATATCTCATGTTCATTATGCACATTATCGTAAAATTTTGGAGATACATATATATATATATATATATTTAGTTTTCTAAATATATATGTTTAGAAATATTTCTATATATATATAAACATATATATTTAGTTTTCTTTTCAAGTTCCACAACAATGATTAAAACATAAAAAACCCCTATAAGTAACTAACATGTTAGGGTAGAATAGTCTATGCCTTATGGTAACATGAAAACCCTGACATCTCGGTAGCTTCACACAGACGTGTATTTCTTGCTGATACAAAGTCCAGTGCATGCCGGGCAGTATTCCTCCAAGCAGCAACACAGAAGTCTAGGCTTACTCCATTAAGGAGTTTCTTTGAATCTTCCATTTCCAGACACATTCTCAGCTAGGCCTTCAACGGACAATGAATACATTTCAAAAATAGAAATTTAAAGTTTTGTACAATTATAGATGACTCAAACAACCCAAATCATGGTGTGACTGTGAAGGAATTTATGTGTATTCATAGTTTATATTGGTATAAATGTGAGGAGGAAACTTTATTTCAATCACCAAACATTTTGACTTTGCATAAGAAAAGCACATGTACATCAGTTCTTAGAATATGTATTAACCCAAGCATCTTAACTCTGGTCATGTCCAGTGATTGGCCATTAATCTCATTAATACTTCTCTAAAATGATTCCAGCTGTGTTATTCCCACATAAGGAAAACCACACTTCTGAGGGTGCCTGGGTGGCCCAGTTGGCTAAGTGTCTGACCCTTCATTTCGGCTCAGGTCATGATCTCAAGGTTGTGAGACTGAGCCCTGCATCCATGCTGGTTGTGGAACCTGCTTAAGATTCCCTCTTTCTCTCTCCCTCTGTCCCTCTTAAAAAAAAAGAGAGAATACCACACTTCCAGCTATCTTGTCATTTGTTTAATTGGATTCATCAATCTTTTTTTAGGCCCTCTGTTCTTGACACTGTGAAGAATATAAAAGACAGTAGTGCTGTCCTGTTTCTCTAACAATTAAGAGAATAAAGCATATCAATCTAGTGCAATTTGGGAATAGCACTTTATACTATAAGCAATTTTTAAAATTTGTGGGTGGGTAATAAGCACTTTGTATATAAATAAATGTATAATAGTAATAATAAAAATAGTAATTACATTTGTCTGAATTGTAACTAAAGACTTGGGATGTGGAACAAAAGAAATGAGATTAAGAGGGTAGAACTGATAGAGGCAAAGAAAGCTTTCTAGTTAGAACACTGTGTAAGAAATACCAACTTTGGGGGACATTTTTATAGTAACTTGGAGATGAAGCTTATTATGTTTATTTTAGTAACATCTCTTCTAAAACTCCTTATGGAATGAAAAATGTAGCTAATTTAGCTTAGTGTTTAATAAAAGAGGGGAAAAGATTCCTATAAGTTTCATATTTAAAACGATTGGCCTGGTGGCTCAGTCATTTGGGCATCTAACTCTTGGTTTTGGCTCAGGTCTTGATCTTATGTGTGATGAGATCAAGGCCTGCATGGGGCTGAACGTTGAGTCTGCTTGGAGATTCTCTCTCCCTCCCCCCCTCTCCCTACCTCTGCTCATGCACTCTTTCTCTCAAATAAGTGAGTCTTTAAAATAAATAAATAAATAAATAAATAAATAAATAAATAAATAAATAAATGATTAGTCTGAAATCTTAACAGTTATTCCCCTCCTAAAATTTCTAAAACCTTGGTATGCATTTTGCCCCCACCACTCTAGTCATGTTCTACTTAAGTTTGACTGATTTGAGGACAGTCTAGGATATTCTGTAAACTAATGCTTCCCTTTCAGCTCCCAACTTTTCATTTCCTTTTGTCATTCATTAACTCAATAAATGTTCAGTGAGCATCCATTCAGTCCTGGCATTTTATGTGAATTGTACTGGTTGTACTTTGTGTCTGTCAATGCTAATAAAGTATTTTTGAGGGGAATTCACGGATTAAGCATATGCATTAAATATAGCATCTCTGCGATTTTTTCTGAATAGAATATTGCTTTTTCTTAGTACGTTGCTCACTAGCCATAACCCAGGGCAACTTTAGGCAAACCATTAACCCTCCAGACCTCTATGAACATTGACTCCTTTTTCTGAAACTGAGGACACAGATGGACCTTCTAGATCAAACGCATAGGGATTTGTTTCCAAAGGATATTATGTAAATTGGATTTTGGAAAACTAAATAATTTAAGTTAAATACACAAATTACATTTGGAGAATTCTGTTATAAATCCTAAATCCTATTGTGAAATGAATCCTCTGTATTGTAAAAATAATAGTTCTTTATTTTTAATCAACTTTTTTTTTTTTTTACTTCTGTGCAAGGGTAAGGAATTATGATGATGAATGTAAGCAGGGAACTAGAAAAGTTTCCAAGATGCAAAGTCAGTCACAGGAAAGACACAGACATCAGAATTTAGCCCCAGGGTTAAAACTACACAATAGCCAAGGGAACTTTAACCATTTATCCAGAAAAGTTTTACTGATACTTACCATGTTCAAAACACTATGTAAGAAGCTGGGGGATATAGCAAGTCCAGCCATCAGCAAGCTTCCAGCTTGAGAGAGAGAGAGACATTAAGTAGGGAAGAGAGAACAGGCAGTAGAAATTCTTGAGAAAGGAAAGGGGAAGGCTTATTTGTGAGGAACAAAAAGAAAGCCAATATGACTGTAGTTCTACACTAGGATGAGGCTGGATAGGTGGACAGGAGCAAATGATGCAGTCTCATAGGTCACATTAAAAAATATTGGGTTTTGGCATCCGTGGGTGGTTCAGTCGGTTAAGCATCCAAGGTCATGAATTCAAGCCATGCATTGGCCTCCACACCCTGTGTGGAGTCTACGTACATCGCTACAATGCTGGGTGTGGAGCCTACATAGAATATACAGGTTGGGTTTTATCTACAAGAAAGGGAAAAGGTTGAAAGAATTTTAATAATGGAGGCACAGAATAACATATGAGCCTTTTAAAAAGAGTACTCGGCTTTGCGTGCAAATGGATAGAGGAGGAAGAAAACAAGCGCAAAGATACCAGTTAGGAGAGCCTTGCAGACAGACTGGTAGGATGGTGGCTAGGTTATGGTGAGGAGGAAGAAAGGTAGAGAATTCTCGTCCTGAGAATGACTTTGGGAGTGCTAGTCTCCTGAAGCTCACGTCTATGGGGCCTGGGATGAAGATTATCCTTGGCCACCCATGTCAGGACCTAGCCCCAGGCATATGGGGTACAGGGCAGCAGAACCAAGGGACAGGCTCATGGAAGGCTTCTGAGTGAGCCATTTCCTTTACAAATGAGGGAGCTCAGGTCTTGGCAGACTGTGTGACTTCTTCAAGCCTCACAAATGATAAAAGGCAAAGTTAGAAAAATCCTGAATCTGGGGCGCCTGGGTGGCTCAGTTGGTTGAGCAACTGCCTTCGGCTCAGGTCATGATCCCGGAGTCCCGGGATCGAGTCCCATATCGGACTCCTGGCTCTGTGGGAAGTCTGCTACTCCCTCTGGCTTTCTCCCCTCTCATTCTCAGTTTCTCGCTCTCTAATAAATAAAATAAAAAAAAAAAAGAAAAATCCTCAATCCAATATGGTGTCCTGTCAATGATAGATCATTATTTCTCCCTTAACCCTATCAACTTTATTGATCCTCATTCTCTGTAGAACTGAGATTATGGTACAGGTCCTAGATTCTGGATACACATGGTCATCCCAGCTTGTTCTTTCTTCCACTACATATCTTGTTAAATAGTTGGTAACTTTTTAGTTCTATGGTTAATTTGAGAGAATTAGTCCTATCAGTGATTCTATCAAGCCATGTTCGGGGTCAGAAAGTTGCCATATAAAGGCAAGGCAAACTCTTTTTCTTTTTTTTTCAAGTTTTTATTTAAATTTCAGTTAGTTAACATACAGTGCAGCACTAGTTTCAGGTGTAGAATTTAGTGATTCGACACCCACATACAGCAACCGGTGCTCATCACAAGTGCCCTCCTTAATCCCTACCACCTCTTTCATCCATCATCCCTCCCACCTCCCCTCTGGTAACCCTCAGTTTGTTCTCTATAGTTAAGGGTCTGTTTCTTGGTTTCCCTCTCTTTTTTTACTCCTATGTCCATTGTTTTGTTTCTTAAATTTCACGTGTGAGTGAAATCATGGTATTTGTCTTTCTCTGACTTATTTCGCTTAGCATAATACTTTCTAGCTCTATCCACGTCATTGCAAATGGCAAGATTTCATTGTTTTTATGGCTGAGTTATATTCCTTTGTAGATATATACCACATCTTTTTTATCCATTTGTCAGTTGATAGACATTTGGGCTCTTTCCATAATTTAGCTATTGTTGATGGCAAATTATTTTTCTATGTGATATTTCTCTCTACTGCAGATGCTTTTTATTGCTTTATTAGGCCACAGTTGCTGTGTGTGAGCAGACGTAGGTAATGGGGAACATATCTGTTGATTGTTCAGAAAGATTGTGATAACTTTCCCTTTTCTTCTGAGACCCAAATTAGAATGTAATGAAACAATAAGCAGAGATGAAATGTAAAATGTAAAGGGAGAGTTAACCCTGGATCTCTTTCTGAGAGAAGATTAAATTACATAGAGTATAGATTTAAAGTAAATATTTAGACTTTTCATTCCATGTAGAACCTGTTGTAAGAGAATTAATTTCCTCCTTTTTAAGCTTAATTATTATGGGGAGTATTTAGATGTAAGTATATGGTTAAATGTATAGACTAGTGCAGTTTTTATGCTTTCTTATTGCCAGGTAATCATTCCAGATATTGTTTGTTTGTTTGTTTTTTCAGAATTCCCAAATAAATTGAGTGCATTGGTTGAGAAAACATGTGGTGACTAATTTGATCCATGACCAATTTAGGCAATTTGCCACGGGAATTGAATTCTACATAAAGATATATAAATTATTTATTTCACTAACGAAATAAGAATTCTGTTTCAATATCCAAGGAAGTTTAGTTGAAGGCTTACTTCTGTTTTTTGTACATACAATCACAGTAATGCCATACAAAGGCTTCTGTCTCCAGGTGTACAATAGAAGCACAAATTCCCCACACAAATAAAAGGGGAATGGGTGTGGGTCAGGTGAAGAGCTAAGAGTCCTGGGCTCTAGTCTTACCTCTCACTTTGGGGCAGTGTGACCTTGCCCAATTACCTTGATTAGGCTGCACCGTGGTTCCCTCTTCTAAAAAGTTGCTTTTCCAATTCATGGTGTGGCAAAGGCCAAATCAATAAGATTTTCAATTCAAGTAAAATACTATTGAATGGGAGAGGTGCAGTAGAAAGGCATTAGCATGTGGGATATTAGTGTTGACAGGAAAGGCAAAGTAGATGTTGTTAATCGTGCTGGAATGTCAGGTCAGAGTGGTGTTTTGAGAATTTATTTATTTATTTTTAAAGATTTTATTTATTTATTTGAGAGACAGAGAAAGTGAGAGAGAGCATGAGAGGAGAGAAGGTTAGAGGAAGAAGCAGACTCCCCGTGGAGCTGGGAGCCCATTGTGGGACTCGATCCCGGAACTCAAGAATCATGACCTGAGCCAAAGGCAGTTGCTCAACCAACTGAGCCACCCAGGTGCCCTGTTTTGAGAATTTAGAGGAGGCACATATTTATTAGAACAGTTTTTGTTGATTTTAAAATTTTAATTTTAAGCATTGAATCCACGGAGTATTCTGACTATAAGAAAACAAATTTTTAGGCATACAGAGAAGAAAGTTGCTTTATAATTTTCATCCAAAGACCTCAGTGCTAAAGGAAAGGGGGCTCTTCATCACTCAGATCCACTGGAACAGTTTTCCTAAAAGTGTACTTGAACGAATAATAGTTCATTTAAAAATTCTGCAAGATAGGGCCCCTGGGTGGCGCAGTTGGTTGAGCGACTGCCTTCGGCTCAGGTCATGGTCCCGGAGTCCCGGGATCGGGTCCTACATCGGGCTCCCGGCTCAATGAGGAGTCCGCTTCTCACTCTGACCTGCTCTCTCTCACTCTCTCTCTTTCCTAATAAATAAATAAATAAATAAATCTTTAAAAAATAAAAAAATAAACTGCTCCTTTAAAAAAAAAAATTCTGCAAGATAAATTGTCCACAATCAAATAAATCCAAGATATTCAGAAAATCTGATGGCATTTTACAAGTCCTGAGATATCCAATAATGTATTCTTATAAGTGTATAAAAATCAATGTACTCATGAAGGTGTAGTTCTAATGTTCACGTTGATATAAAAAGATACCCCTCAGTTTCTGAATGTAACTTTCTCATGTCCTTCAGTTGGCCCATCATTCCACCACACCTCTCCTATTTCTCAGTCTTCCAACTGGAAAGCAAGGACTGGGCAGAGCCCAAACAAACGTTTATTAATGTTTGGTGTGGAAACCAAAAAACAGTTAACAAAAGACTAACTAAAAAGATATGCAAATCCGTTTTTCTACAAACTGGCTTTTAATAAATTGCCATGCCTTTAGAAATAGGACTCAGGAATGCTCCCACTTGGCGTGAGAGGGTGCCGGCCCCTGTGATGTGTTCCAGTGGCTGAGACATGAGGTCATCTGATGGCAGAGGCTGGGAATGTGGGCAGCCAAAGCCAAGGGTCAGATGATCTGAGTGCCGGAGAGGGCCATGGTGGTGACCAAGTTTGTCAGCAAGGATGCTAGAATCCCTCACCATCCATAGAGGAGACACCCCAGATTCTATCAGCGACAGAACGTTAGTAGGAGATTCATCAAGATCTCTGTGGAGAGGCCAGGAGAGACTAATTAAACCTTAACCAGAAGCCAGTAGGTACTAGCAAAGAAGGAAGAGAGTCTCTTTTTCCCCAAAGCCTAACCCTTTGAACCCAGACATTATCCTGGGAAGGAGGAGGAGGAGGGGATTCTTTGAGAAAATAGAATGATCCTTGGTAGGAAATTTGAACTTTGAGTTAATAGAATATTTACCTAAAAGGTAAGTTAATCCAATAAAACCAAAAAGTTCACATACTTATATTGGTATTAGAGGAACAGTAGCAACTTTAAGCTGCTTAATGCCTGGTGGGTAGTTCCTAGCATAGAAGCCCATACAAGTCTGGAATAAATATTTGCTGACTTTTTCATAAAAGAGCTCAAAATGAATTTCTAGATCTAGAAAGCAATAAATTACTCGCTTAGCCAGATTCTTTCTTAGCCACCAAGACAAATATTTTAAGAAACTTACTGTTGCTTTCACACATGACATTCTTTTTTTTTTTTTTTAAGATTTTATTTATTTATTTATTAGGAAAGAGAGAGAGAGAGAGAGAGCAGGTCAGAGTGAGAAGCGGACTCCCCATGGAGCTGGGAGCCCGATGTGGGACTCGATCCCGGGACTCCGGGATCGTGACCTGAGCTGAAGGCAGTCGCTCAACCAACTGCGCCACCCAGGGGCCCTCACACATGACATTCTTTGATGCAATTTTAGGCAATTCATTTTGACATTAAGTAAAGGACATTTCTTCAATATAGCAACCCTCATATCATAGACTAAACTGCCACATGGATTATCTGTATGTTAAAAGTAAAATACCAGGCATCCCTCATGTAATAATACTTAAAACACCTTATAGAACTAATAGGGTAATTTCATGAATATGAAAACCAAGGAGCCAAAAAGATTAATTTTTTTTTTCTTTTAAAAAATATTTGATTTATTTTTATTATCTGAAAATATTTATTGACAAAGGGATGTAAAACTCAGATGTTGAAACTATATGTGTGTATATATATATGTTTTGTTTTGTTTTAATTGATGTGTAATTGACACACAATGTTACATTAGTTTCAGGTGTACAACATAGTGATTCCACATATCTATACATTATACTATGCTCACCACACGTGCAGCAACCATCTGTCACCATACGATGCTATTAAAATATCGATGACTATATTCCTGATGCTGTATCTTTTATTCCCTTATTTGTTTCGTAAGTGGAAGCCTGTATCTCTCACTTGCCTTCTCCCATTTTGTCTATCCTCCTACTCCCTACCTGTCTGGCAACCATCAGTTTGTTCTCTATTTATGAGCCTGTTCTGCTCTTTGTTTGTTCATTTGTTTTATTTTTTGGATTCCACATTTAAGTGAAATCATAAGGAATTTCTCTGTGACTTATTTCTCTTAGTATAGTACCCTCTGGGACCATCCAGTTTGTCACAAATGGCAAGATCTCGTTCTTTTTCATGGCCAAGTAATGTTCCACTGTTTATATATACCACATCATCTTTAGCTACTCATCTATTGATGGACACTTAGGTTGCATCCATATCTCCACTATGGTAAATAATGCTGCAGTAAATCTAGGGGTGCATCTGTCTTTTCAAATTAGCATTTTCATTTTCCTTGGGTAAATACCCACTAGTGGAATTACTGGGTCATATGGTATTTCTATTTTTAATTTTTGTGAAACCTCCATATTGTTTTCCACAATGGCTGTATCAGTTTGCATTCTCATTAATAGTACACAAGCATTCCTTTTTCTCCATATCCTTCCCAACACTTGCTATTTCTTATCATTTTGGTTCTAGCCATTGTGACAGTATAAGGTGATATCTAATTGTAGTTTTAATTTACATTTCCCTGATGATTAGAGACGCTTGAGTATCTTTTCTGTTGGCCATCTATATGTCTTATTTGGAAAAATGTCTGTTTAGGTCCTCTGCCCATTTTTAACTGAGTTATTATTTTTTTTTGATGTTGTGTTGTGTAAGTTCTATATATATTTTGGATATTAACCCCTTAACAGCTAATCATTTATGAATGTCTTTTCCCATTCAGTAGCCTTTTTATTTTGTTGATGGTTTCCTTTGCTGTGTAAAAGCTTTTTATTGTGATGTAGTCCCAATAGTTTATTTTTGCTTTTTTCCCCCTTGCCTGAGGAGACATATCTAGGAAAATGTTGCTAATGCTAATATAAAAGAGATTATTGCCTATCCTTTCTTTTAGAAGTTTTATGGTTTCGAATCACACATGTAAGTCTTCTGTCGATTTTGAGCTTATTTTTGCATATAGTGTAAGAAAGTCGTCCAGTCTCATTCTTTCTCATGTAGCTGTCCAGTGTTCCCAGCACCATTTGTTGAAGACTGTCTTTTCCCCATTGTATATTCTTGCCTCTAGTATTTTTTTTCTTGACAAAAAATAATGCATTTATTATGACTATGTGTTTTTGCTTGCCATAAAGAGTAAATATTGTCTGTGAATTCAGTTTTCTAGTGATGTTCACATCTCAGTGGAAGGTTGTTAAGTGCTGTTCAATTGCTTAAAGCTGTCCTCTTTCATCCCTGGGATTTTTTACCATCTTATAAATTTTCCTGCCATGAATTGTTACCATGTGCTATTATTACCAAAGTAACTTTGCTGAACAGCTGGCTTTTGAAGCTTGCATTTGTTTACTTTTACCTTGTGGGTCTCAGCCATATCTGATTCCTCTCAAATCCCCAAATTTGCAACATTGCCAATAGTGGTGTTCTGTCTGTACAACTGAAGCCAATTTGGTATTTCTAAAGTTTCTATCTGTCCAGTGCACTAAAGCCGAAGATAGGGAATAACTGGGTTGCCATAAGGCAAGTGATTCACAACTCTGGGTATGCATTATGAATCACCTGAGAAACCTTTTTTTTTTTTTTTAGAGACTTTATTTATTTCTTTGACAGAGAGAGAGAGATCACAAGTAGGCAGAGAGGCAGGCAGAGAGAGGGAGAAGCAGGCTCCCTGCTGAGCAGAGAGCCCAATGCGATGCCGATGCGGGGCTCCATCCCAGGATCCTGGGATCATGACCTGAGCCAAAGGCAGAGGCTTTAACCCACTGAGCCACCCAGGCGCCCCACACCTGGGAAACTTTTGAGACTACAGATGTTTATAATGTATGGCTGGGGTTGAAAACCATAGTCACAATGGATCTACTCCAAGTAGAAATCTGTAAGACAGAATCACTGAGCTGCAAGGTGATATAAATCTTTGTATCTTCCTTTTTTGTGTGTGTACATGTTTCATATTTTTGCTTCCTCCCTCTACCCCACCAGAGGATTGTCTCTTGGTTGGTTTTTATAGATGGAGAACACTATCCTAATGTGTCCCTCTGTGTGTTTTCTTTTGGGGCAGAGGAGAGAGTGATGGTGAAGAATGAGGGTAGAAATGGTGGTGGGTGAGTAGAGACAATATCAGGATAGCCAGCTAGACTGAAGTCTTCATCTATCTACTTGACATCAGAAGATGATTTCAAAGTGAGAAGGAAGTGTGTAAATCTGAATAGCCAAGGATAAAATAGAGACAAAGTAGTTGTCCCTAGTAGTGGGGAGGAAAGGCAGCCTGGGGTAGAAGTGCTCACCATGGTCCTAGAGTCCACTGGGGAAGCCTTTGAAGTGATTCTCTTTCAAAACCTCTGCATGGCCCTGGGCAGGTCACTACTTGGAGCATAGCAACTAGGAATAGAAAAACAACAGCTGCCTAGGGTTGTGGGGATAAATAGGAGAGTTCTAGAGGCTTGACTGGAGAATGCAAATAAGTATTCACTCATTCCCCTTTGAGGAGAAAAATACCCTCTGGCCAGTTAAAGTTTCCAGGAATGGGTAAGCAAGACCTATGCTTTGCTCTCCTGCCCTATTGTCAGCCTGAGTGGCTGCTACCCCCATAAGAAAATGAGCTTTCATATGAGTAACACAGATACGTCATAAAAGAGATAACAAATGAATGTTTTATGTTAGATGAGGCAGGATTAATGAAACCGACTGAACAAAATTTGAAATAAACATAATAAATTTCCTCCAAGAGATAAAAGAGAAACAGAAACATGCAGTTATAAGAAGACCCAATTGGAAATAATGGGTATGAAAAACATTGTAGTAGACATAAAAAACTGAAAAAATGGGCTAAATATTAAAAAGAATATAATTCAAGTATGTTTATGAGCTGGTCATAGAATTCTCCCAAAGGGCATCCACAAGAAAAAAGGGAATATATTTCCTTAAAGAAGAATTAAAAAACTTGATGAGGAAAGAGGAACTATGAAGATGTATATATTGTAATATATAAAATATGAGAGGAAATTAAGAGCCAAACATATCCAGAACCAAATAGGGTAGAAAAAGAAATGCCTCACATAAACAGATAATTATGGAATTTAGAAACATCCAAGAGAACATTCTTAGAGCTTCCAGAGAAAAAGAGCAAAACACTTATAAAGAAAACAAAATAAGATTAATATAAAACTTTGGAAGAGAGACACAGGAAAAAAAAGAAGATAATGGAGTAATATTTCCTAGGTGCTGAAAAAGAAAAACTTTGAACTTAGAATTTCATATCCAGTTAAGTAGTAATTTAAATGTGAAGTACTATGAAGATATTCTTAGATACATAAGCCTCAGAAGGTCTTCCAAGCAAAGATAAAAGCATTTTTGTAGGAAGTATAGCAGTAGCAGAGATAAATTAATCCAGGAAGAATCTGGGTAATATATGGGAAAGAGAAGATGAATAAATAATTTAGTGAAGATTAGCAGGGGCCACAAAGTATATTCATGACGTGCCAGAACTATCAATAAGGCAGAAGCAGTTGAGGGTAGGGAGAGGGTCCTAAATTACTTTTCTTCTTTGAGGGGAAGATAGAAGTATTAAGATTAAGAAATTAATCTTTAAACAAGTAGAAGAAAATTTCATCCATACAGAGGAAGATAGAAAAGGAGCAACAGATAAATAGAAAATAGAAAACAATGTGGAGAAATAAGTTCTGATATAATGACAAAAATGCCAAGCACAATGAGTGTTTAAAAACACAGAGTATTGGGACACTTGGGTGGCTCAGTCATTAAAAACACAGAGTATTTCCATCATCAGGGAAATACAAATCAAAACCACAGTGAGATACCACCTCACACCAGTCAGAATGGCTAGAATTAGCAAGTCAGGAAATGACAGATGTTGGCAAGGATGCAGAGAAAGGGGAACCCTCCTACACTCTTGGTGGGAATGCAAGCTGATGCAGCCACTCTGAAAAACAGTATGGAAGTTCCTCAAAAAGTTGAAAATAGAGCAACCATACAACCCAGCAATTGCACTATTGGGTATTTACTGCAAAGATACAAATGTTGTGATCTGAAGGGGCACGTGCATGCCAATGTTTATAGTAGCAATGTCCACAATAGCCAAACTATGGAAAGAGCCTAGATGTCCATCAATAGATGAATGGATAAAGAAGATGTGGCATAGATATACAATGGAATATTATGCAGCCATCAAAAAAACCCCAAAGTCTTGTCATTTGCAATGATGTGGATGGAATTAGAAGGTATTATGCTAAGTGAAATAAGTCAATCAGAGAAAGACAATTATCATATGATCTCACTGATAATGAGGAACTTGAGAAACAAGACAGAGGATCATAGGGGAAGGGAGGGAAAAATGAAACAAGATGAAGCCAACCATAAGAGACTCTTAATCTCAGAAAACCAGCTGAGGGTTGCTGGAGTGGAGGCCGGGGAAAGATAGGGTGGCTTGATTATGGACATTGGGGAGGGAATGTGTTATGGTGAGTGCTGTGAATTGTATAAGACTGATGAATCACAGACCTGTACCCCTGAAACAAATAATACATTATATGTTAATAAAAAAAACTGCACAGAGTGTATTTCTTTTTGATGGCTGGGTAATATTGGTATATGTGGTATGAGAGATCTTCTTTCCATTCATCAGCTGATGGATGTTTGGGCTCTTTCCATACTTTGGTTATTGTTGATAATGCTGCTATAAACATTGGGGTGCATGTGCCCCTTCAAATCAGTATATTTGTATCATTTGGGTAAATACCTAGTAGTGCAATTGCTGGTTCATAGGGTAGTTCTACTTTTAACTTTTTGAGGAAACTCCATACTGTATTCCAGAGTGGCTGCACCAGTTTGCATTCCCACCAACAGTGTAAAAGAGTTCCCCTTTCTCCACATTCTCATCAACATCTGTGGTTTCCTGTGTTGTTAATTTTAGCCATTCTGACAGGTATGAGGTGATATCTCATTGTGGTTTTGATTTGCATTTCCCTGATGATGAGTGATGTTGAGCATTTTTTCATGTGCCTGTTGGCCATCAGGATGTCTTCTTTGGAAAAATGTCCATGTCTTCTGCCCACTTCTTCACTAGATTTTTAATTTTTTGAGTGTTGAGTTTGATAAGTTCTTTATAGACCTTAGATACTAGCCCTTTACCCAGTATGTCATTTGTAACTATCCTCTCCCATTCTGTCAATTGTCTTTTGGTTTTGTTGACTGTTTCTTTTGCTGTGCAGAAGCTTTTTATCTTGATGAAGTCCCAATAGTCCATTTTTGCTTTTGTTTCCCTTGCCTTTGGAGATGGGTCTAGCAAGAAGTTGCTGTGGCCGAAGTTGAAGATGTTGCTGCCTCTGTCCTCCTCTAGGATTTTGTTGGAGTCCTGTCTCACATTTAGGTCTTTCATTCATTAATGAAATATTTTTCAGCCATCAAAAAGAATGAAATCTTAAAAAAAAAAGAATGAAATCTTGCCATTTGCAATGATGTGTATGGAGCTAAAATGTCTTATGCTAAGTGAAAGAAGTCAGAGAAAGACAAATACCATATGATTTCACTCATATCTGAAATTTAAGAAAAAAAGCAGATGAACATAGGGGAAGGAAAAAAGAGAGGGAGAGAAGGAAGAAAACCATAAGAAACTCTTAACGATAGAGAAAAAACTGAAGGTTAATGGAGGCAAGTGGGTAGGTGGTAGGCTAAATGGGTGATGGACATTAAGGAGGGCACTTGTTATACTGAGCACTGGGTGTTATATGTAAGTGATGAATCACTAAATTCTACACCTGAAACCAATTTTACCATATATGTTAACTAACTAGAATTTAAATAAGAATTTGAAATAAAAAATAAATCAATAAAACACAGAGGGTTTCAGATAAAAAAAAAAATAAAGGACCAGCAGTAATAACGTATATTTAAAACAAAAGGTTGCAGATCATTGGACTAAATAGATGGAAAAGACATCACAAAAATATGAGTAACAATCTCGTGTCAAAGTAAAATCCAAGAATTAAAAATTATAAGAAACAAAGTCATTAAAAATGGTTAAAAGGTTAAGAATTTAGAAAATCATAACATATTCTTACAATACATAAGTCATTACTGCTAGGAGAAAGAGATGAAACAGTAGTTATAATTAAGGTTTCAACAAGTTCCTCTTAGAAATTCATAGCAATCAGATGAAATATAATCAAAGACAAAATATTTGAATAATACATTGAGTTTGAACGAATACATCTGTATAGGCATTGATACATTTGTGGTGTTTCTGTGCACAAATGGAACCATTGCGAAGAAGAGATTTTTTGCTTGAGATTTAAGCAAGCTCCACTGGGAGCTCAGATTGGCTGAGCACAGCTGCCAGGACTGTGAGGAGAGCAAGTGTTATTGTCTTTTTTTTTTTTTTTTTTTAAGGTATCATTGTCTTTTCATTTTTACAGCACAAATTGACCAACACCAAGACTTAGGCAATGAGAATGGTCTCTTAAATTGGAAGAGGGTTTGGAAGTGGGTCAGCCACTACATAATCCTGATAAAACTCTAATAAACCAGAGTTAGGTCATTTGTCAAAGACACAAAGTAGTGGGTGACAGAATTGGATTTTGAGTCTGTTCTCTTTCTAGTATATTGTGTTGCCTCATATGTAATATAGTGAAGATGGAAATGAATCACAACCATTGAAAAGTCCCCCCAAATCAAAATATGTTAGAATAAAAACCATTATGATATTAGTTTCTAGTCCTCCCTCCCAGTGCCTCCATGTTCTCCTTACTCTCTCATCTGAGATCCCACAAACGCTCCTACTTACCTTTCTAATACCACTTTGCACTTTGCACATGACATTCTAAAGCCTATTTATACATCTCTCATTCCCATTAGACTGCCAAGTCTTCAAGGGCAATGATAAACTGTTATTTACTTGTGTATTATAGAACTAGGCACATATTAGGCACTCGATGAAATTTTGCTGAATGAACAAGTTAGTGAATGAACAATAGGAAGAATGACTATGAAAACCACCTCGACTTAGAGATCAGGGCACCAAGCCATTAGTTCTTGAAAACAGGATAAAAAGAAGTCTATGTATGACCTAGATTGGACCGAAACTAAAAATGAAGAAAAATTTTGTGTTTTTGCTCGAGTTCAACTTTGAAAATAATTTGCCCTTTGCTCTCTGTCTGGGTAAATAACCAGGCAAACAAGGACAGCTGCAAGGCATTTCAAATGATACTGGAAAAGATCCTATCACTTGAGTTGTTGTGAAAATATGGCTAGATAACAGACTAAGTCCTAAGCTAAGTGGGCTGGAAGCCAAAAGCCACAAAACAAGCAAATAATTTCTCAATAGTCAATCTACACAGACTCTCTGTGCAAAGTAACTTTTATCAAGGGCACCATAGGGCCGTCAGTTCTTTGAAAATCTTCCACACCCTAAAATTTAAATATGTTCAAATACTCTGCCATGCTAAGTGATTAGGTTAACAATCCTTAGATGAAAACTTGTATATGGAAATGTTTTTGCCCTGTTTTCTTCCCATATTACACAAAAAGGAATTTTGATTCAGAAAATTAGAAAACATTTCTCACTCACGCCCATTTGGATAATTTTTGTTGGGATAAGAATTGTTACTTTAGACAGAAAGATATTCTTAGAGCATCACAGTACAAAAGATACCTGGGGAAAATTCTGTATGTCAAGAACACCTCTAATAGAATTATAGTCAATGAGCCCAACTAGCAAAATACTAAAATAAGATAAGCAAAAATAATAGGAGGGCTATCTATTACCAAGCATTACAAAATCCCAGGAAAATCACTTATTATCTTAGACTTAATTTTACAATGTAATGAAGAAAAAATTATGCCAGTTGCAGGAAGGATATTGATGACAAAGCTCTCTTGCCTCCCATCCTCCTTCATTCAAATCAAAATTTAACACTCTGTCTTTTGCTAAAAATATGAATAATGAGTATTTAAAGAACTATTTTTGACACATAAAAACAGAGTAATGGAAGAGTGTAGGCAATTTCCTATGTTTGGCTCAGAACGTTCTTTTTCCATTTATTCTAATGTTCTCTTTCACTTCTAAATTAAAAAAAAAGAGCAGAACATATTATGTGTGGTACTTAGCCAATTTGGTCTTATTTTAGTTGTGGAAGCCTCACAGGAAGCATTTGGTAATAAACAGCAAAGACAGGTTGGTTATTAGTAAGTGCCACTGCTTTGCTTTATGAAGGCATCTTTAATAGGAGGATTCTCAGGAGGGTTTTTTGATCGAATAAAGCTTGAATTCTTCCAGCAGGGCTTTCTTTCATCCATCCACTCAGTAAGGCATCCATCCTCACTTATCTGTCAATCCAGCAGATATTTATTGGGCTTTGGTTACATGCAAGGCATTGTACACAGCGAGGGGTACCAAGAGGCGGTTGCCCAAAAGGGCATATTTTGGTGGTTACAGGCATGGCCCCTGGAGGGGAGTGCTACGTTTAAACCTTCGCTAGCTGTGTAACCTGGACCAAGTTACTTAATCTCTTCATGCTTCAGTTTCTTCATCTGTAAAATAACTCCTCACAGGTTGTGAGGATTAAATAGGTGACCATGCTTCAGAGCACTTAGAAGAGTACCAAGCACCCTATGTGCACTAGTCATTATTTCCGAAGCATCTTAAATACTTTGCCAGAGTGTTCCCCTTTAGGGGTGGAAGGGCAATTTTCTAACTCTGATAAAGAGGTTTGTAGTAAGGGTAGATACATTTTATTTATTTATTTTTAAAGATTTTATTCATTTATTTGAGAGAGAGAAAAAGAGAGAGCACGAGCAGAGGGAGGAGCAGAGAGAGAAGCAGACTCCTGACTGAGCAGGGAGGCTGACATGGGGCTCGATCCCAGGATCCTGAGATCCTGAGCTGAAGGCAGACATTTAACTGACTGAGCCACACAGGTGCCCCAAAGGTAAATACATAATAAAGAGTAAAAGTAACAGACTAGTACCTTTTCCATACATCTTCTGGGGTCGAAATTCTGTAATTCATGCATCCCTCTCTTCCCCAGACACTCTCCAGGCCTTCCAACATGGAGTCTCAGTCCCCTGATTTCTGATTCAGTCCTGACCAGCACATCGGAGAGTGAAATCTTGAAACAGCTTCACCACCTCTGCCTGGTAAGTGACACAGTAGGGCATTTGCCTACTGGCTAAGCTTCAGCCTCCTTCCATGTTGGCTCAGGACACATGACTGGACCTCTGCCTTGGTTTTCTGGTGAGTACCCTTCTTCACTGGGCTAGGAGCTCTAGTCAACCTCAGTCAGGTTGGTTTGTCTTTTGGATTTTGCTAGTTCTCTGCCCTGAAAAGGTTGGATTCTATCACCTAGGTTCTCAGTTTCAGACCAAGTTCTGCTGTAAATAAAGTCCTGAAATCATTGGCCTTAGCTACCCCTGCTGAGAAATAGTTTCCATATATATGGCCCACACACTGGATTGGAGTCTCAAGATGCCAACACCAAGCAGAACAGTGGTCTGGGGAGACTGTGAATGGACTTTGTACAACACTCTTTAGTGGCATTCCTGCTAGCTCCATTAGTTTCCTCAGCCTGAGTCACAGGACTGTTGATCTATGACACTCCCTCACCCGCACACACTGAAACATCACCATATCGGACTTTGAAAAACAGACAAAATCATGTTGGCTTGAAATCCTTTGATACTTTTGAGATGAAGTGGATTGATTATTAAATATGCCATATGAAAGAGTATGGGTTCAAAAAGTTCATGGGTTAAATTCAAAAGGTAGAATTTAATAAGGGTACTGAATATCTGGGCTTTCACTTGAGCACAAAAAACCTAAGTAATAAGTACAGGGTAAGCAAGATGCCTGTTGACATGTATGGAGAATTTTTTTTTTACTTTTTTTATTAACATATAATGTATTATTTACCCCAGGGTACAGGTCTGTGAATCATCAGGCTTACACATTTCACAGCATTTGCCATAGCACATACCCTCCCCAATGTCCATATCCCTACCCGCCCCCCACCTCCCAGCAACCCTTAGTTTGTTTAGTGAGTTTAGGAGTCTCTTATGGTTTGTCTCCTTCCCCATCCCATCTTGTTTCATTTCTCTTCCCCACCTCCCCATAACCCCCTGCCCTGCCTCTCAAATTCTTCATATCAGAGCGATCATGTGATAATTGTCTTTCTCTGACTGACTTATTTCACTTAGCATAATACCCTCTAGTTCCATCCACGTCGTTGCAAATGGCAAGATTTCGTTTCTCTTGATGGCTGCATAGTATTCCATTGAATATATATACCACTTCTTCTTGATCCATTCATCTGTTGATGGACATCTAGGTTCTTTCCATAGTTTGGCTATTGTGGACATTGCTGCTATAAACATTCGGGTGCATGTGACCCTTCGGATCACTACATTTGTATCTTGAGGGTAAA
>CM052807.1:73277181-73319127 GCA_028533885.1 Nasua narica
CTCTTGATGGCTGCATAGTATTCCATTGAATATATATACCACTTCTTCTTGATCCATTCATCTGTTGATGGACATCTAGGTTCTTTCCATAGTTTGGCTATTGTGGACATTGCTGCTATAAACATTCGGGTGCATGTGACCCTTCGGATCACTACATTTGTATCTTGAGGGTAAATACCCAGTAGTGCGATTGCTGGGTCGTAGGATAGCTCTATTTTCAACATTTTGAGGAAACTCCAGACACGTATGGAGAATTTTGAAGTGTTTTCTGCCAATAAATTTAATTGTAGTCTGGAGTATGAGTGTATGGTCAGCTGCATAATGGCTTCCAGAGATATTCAAATCCTAATTCCTGGAACCAATGAATATTACCTTATATAGCAAAGGGGTCTTTGCAGCTATAATTAAATCAAGGAGTTGGAGATGTGGAGATTATCCTAGATTACTCAGGTGAGCCTAAAATGTGATTCTTATAAGAAGTCTTATAAGAAGGAGAGAGATGGAGATGTGACTGTGGAAGAGGGAAAATGTGAAGTGATGACAGAGGCAAGGGGAGAAAAGGCAATGCAACACAAGAAAGGGGCCTGTAGCCTAGGAATGTGGTGGCTTCTTGAAGCTAGAAAAGGCAAGAACACAGGTTCTTTCCTAGGGCCTCTAGAAGGAACCAGTCCTGCCAACACCTTGATTTTGCCCCGTAAGACTCACTTTGGACTTTCAGAACTGTAAGAGAACAAATTTGTACTGTTTTGAGCCACTACATTTGTGGTTATTAGTTATAGTAGCCATAGAAAGCTAATACAGACTCAAACTCTGCTCTTGTTGGATCACATCGGAATTAATAAATGCCATTGGAGTCATTAAATATCAAGAAGGAGGTAAGTTTAGTGGAATGACTTATAGTTATAGAGAAACTCCAAAATGCATCATGAGAGGAATGTTGGAAATAATTGTTTCTACTTAAGAGGCAGTGGGAACTTGAGATTTGAAGTGTTTTGGGAGTCACCATATGCAAGGGGACTTACTTGTCCTGAATGTCCCTAAATGATGGAACTGTTGTCACAGTTTGTAGTTCTACATGTATTTGCATGATTATTTGTTCAATGTGCTTTTCCTCCATTGTTTTCTAAGTTTCATGGTGACAGAGGTTAGATTTGGTCACCGTTTTCTCTCCATACCCAACAAGAATAGAAGCCATTCAAAAAATGGAAACAGAATGAGAGAATTTTTTAAAAAATTATCCCTTATAGGGCTTAGGGTACAAGATAAGTTATTATAACAAAGAGACTCAAATAACAATGGCTTTAATAGGGGAGAAATTATTTTTCCCTTTTCCAAAGGAGTCAGCGGGGAGGTGAACATCCAGGGCTGGAAAGGTCCTAGATTTCTTTCATCTTGCTACTCTGCTAAGTTCTGGAGTTGTGCTTGGACACATGGTTGATGCTTGCTTACTTCCATGTCTATATTCTAGTCTGTGAAAATGATAAAGTGCCAGGCAGCTGTTGGTTAAGCTTCCAACTCTTGATTTCAGCTCAGGTCATGATCTCAGGGTCGTGAGATCCAGACCCACGTGGGCTCTGTGCTGAGCGTGGAACCTGATTAAGATTCTCTCTCTCTCCCTCCGTCCCTCCCCCGCCTCTAAAAAATTAAAAAAAAAAAACAAAAAACAAGACTAACCATTTTTTATCTCACACAGTTTGTATGAGTCAGGAATTATAGGGCAGCTTAGCCGGTGGGTCTGACTCAGGGTCTCTCATAATCTGCAGTCGAGATGTCAGCTGGGACTGCAGTCACCTGTAGCTCACCCGAGGGGCTGGCAAGGTAAAGCTGGCTGCTTGCAGGAGTCCTCCATTCCTCACCACATGGACTGCTCTCGGGCACTGCTGACTGTCCTCACTACAACAACTGACTTTCCCCACATGAGTGGTTCAACAAGGAGCAAGGCGGAAGCCTCGGTGTCTTGTACTGGAAGTCATAGACCATTATTTCCACAGCATCTTATGGGTTACAAAGATCACTCTAGTCAGTGTGGGAGGGGGACAGCACAATGGTGTGGTTCACAGAGGCAGCTTTGGGGGCCCATCCTGGGAGCCACTTTTCTGGTTCCATCTCCCGCCAGTCTCTCTAACTCCAGCTCTCGCACTGTCTCTCTGCTCTTTCTCACATAAGGTGTATGCATCCTCTCCTCAGTCTTGCATTTAAGTGTTCTGACTGCCAGGATCCCTCTTCCTGCAAATATCCATATGGCTCTCCCTCACTCGATTCAGCTTTTCACTCACATGTAATATTATCACAGGACATTTTCCTGATGACTCATATTTGTTTCAAAAAGCACCTCATTCCTAGTTCATGTTTTTTCACCTCTAACTTGCTTTAGTTTTCTTCATTAAACCTCTCACCACCCAACATAATCTATATTTCTTCATTTATTGCCTATCGCTCCTTTTGGGAATAGGGACCTGGGTCATTATTGTATCCCCAGTGCCCTCCTTACTTTCATAAGGATGTATTTAAAGAATGCTCTTTCTGGTTAGATAGCATTAGAAATTTCTTTGGATGTTATATGGAATTCATTAATCATTCATTTATTCAAAAAATACCTAGTGCTCACTAGGTATACATATGCCCTACTACATGTAGGCACTATTTTAGACACTGGGGATACAATAGTAACCTAGGTCCTTGTTGAAAGCATAAGGAAAGTGCCATAAGTAAATTAATAAAATAAATAAATAATAAATTCATTCATTCATCCTTGACCCAGGCATGGTGAGTACTATCAAGTTTAATAATATAGAGAAAAAGAACTTATATCAAATCACTAAACAGATTTTTAAAAGACATTTAGCTTAGGATAAGGAAAATTAAGTACAAGGCCACATGGAAAATATAATAGAATGAGAAGAATTATGTATGGTTTGGTTTTGGTCTATGATTATTTCTTTTTTATATATAAGGAACAGAATTTATTGTTTCAGTGATTTAAGTGGAGTTAGGGAATTGCAGTGCAGCAATCAATTAGAAAATTTAGGATTATGTAAAATAACTTGTAGAGTATAGAAGATGCTTAATTCTCCCATAATTTCACAATGATATTATAAGTAATTTTTGTAGTTATGATGAAGAAAACATCTGGGCAAAAGTAAAGGCTTCTATGCAAGGGACAAGACGACTGAGCACATACCACTTGTTATTAGTGGAGATCTATTGTTCAAAGAAATTACAGTATTTGTCTCTTCTAATTAACCTTTTGCTGAGTCTCTCAAGTCTTATGTAGGAAAGTTTTTTTTATGTGGTTTGAGTGATTTTACATCAGTTCAAAAAGAAAATGTCCCTGAGGATATCCTAAAATTACATATGCATATTCTTTTCATCTCTTTATAGAGGAACTAAAATGTTGGGTAGATTGAAGCAATTAGATTTTTCTCTACTATTCTCTCATTTTAGTCTGAAGAGCATTTGCAAAGATTTTGAACATTATGCTACCCTTGGGGGAGAATTAATTGAGATGTTTGGAAACCTCTGCTCAGTTTACAAAACATTAGGTTTCATGGTCATGTGTCTCATTGCACACATCCCTTGTTTCTACTTGTTCTTAATAGGAACTGCTTAGTGCCTTTTTGAGATGGTAAGAAGCAGGAATTTTCTTTTGATAAAGCAATTAAACTGAAGGAACTTCCTTGTATTCTCTTCTGAAAAATGTAGTGTCGCTAGCTAATATACCTTTGGATGCCACTACCATTTAATTCTGGAGAGATAGCCTTGCTCAAAGCTAAAGTGGGTGCAGTAGTATTCATTACACCAGACACTTCAGTTCTATCCTGTCCAAAAAGTAAAAAGTAAGAAAAAAAAAAGGGAGAGAAGAGAAAGAAAAGAAGGAGACAGGAGGAATGGACGAGAGAGAGAATTTCAATTAATGAGAAAAAGTCCTTCAGAATTATTTAAGTCTAGTCTGTTTTAGATGGACTTATTAAAAGTATTTACTTATTTGCATTTCAAAAGGACCACACTGAAAAGGCTATCTCCACTGTAATGTAGAATCCCAAGACTCCGAAGACCTGGTTAGAATCAAACCATAGAGTGTATTATAATACTTCTAATTTTGAATATTTTTCTTTAGGAGTTTTTCCTCCTTTCAAATTCCCCAGTTGAGACATTATGGAAAACCTATCACAAATGACAGGAGAAACTAAGACAGAGTTACAAATAGAAGCTTCTTTATCCATGATATTTTATAGGCAAATTATTGTATAGGCAAAATATTAGTATTACTGTTATGATTGAATTTTGTATATTATTTTTGTGGCAATTCGAATGTTTTTGTCCCCCCATCAAATTCATATATCAAAATCCTAATCGCCGAAGTGATGGTATTTGGAGGTGGGGTCTTGAGAGGAAATTAGGTTTACTTGAGGTCATTAGAGTAGACCCCCCCATCATAGCTTTAGTGTTATTATAAGAACAGGGAGACCAATGTCCTCTATCTGCCTAATGGGAGACAGCAAGAAGGTGGCCATCTGAAAGCCAGGAAAGGCCCTTAGCAGGAAATAGTCTGCCAGTGTCTTGATATTGGACTTCCCAGCCTCCAGAACTGTGAGAAATATGTTCATTGTTTAGCCACTCAGTCTGCAGTATTTTGTTACAGCAGGCTGAACTAAGACAATTTTCTTTGGTAGTGCCTGTGGAGTATTTGAAAAACAGCATTTGCCTCTCTAGATCTCTAGTATAGGCAAGAATTCAACAAGATGAAATTAAAATGATCTTTTAATAGTTTTATAGGTTCTTATTTTATAAGGCCCTCATAAACTTAAAAACAAAAAGTCTTTAACATAAACAGGAGCACAATTCTTCAGAATGATTATAGTACTAAATTTTAAAATAATCTAAAGGATGCAATAACTGTTATTAGTGGCAATAATAGCTGTCCTCATTATCTATGATGAATATCTCTAGAGTGTTCACTGAATGTATGGAATTTTACTCCTTAGAAATCGTTTTATACCTGAGTCATTTTCTAAGATGAGCTGGGAAGTTGATCCAAATCCCTCTAATGGGATTTTATTTGTTTATTTTTTTTTAAAGATTTATTTATTTATTTGAGAGAGAGAGAGAGGTCACATGCATAGGCATAAGTAGGGGGAGGAGCGGAGGGGGAGAGAATCCTCAAGCCGATTCCCTGCTGAGTGTGGAGCCTGACCTGGGTCTCAATCCCAGGACCCTGAGATCATGACCTGAGCCAAAATCAAGAGTCTCATGGTTAATGGACTGAGCCACCCAGGTGTCCATCTTTGATGGGATTGTAAAAACACATATATCTCCCCTTCAGGACTGTATACGCCTACCATTTCCCCTTGTCCCTCAGGAGATCTCTGTTCTGGTGATCTACTGGTGACAGTGAGATATGTCATAACCCTTGGTGTGTTGGGATGGAAAAAAAGATTTTGAAAAGGTTTCTACAATCAAAAGAATTGCATCTGTTCCGATATATCAGTTTTGATCAGTTACATTATAAAGGATTACCTGTCCATCCAGTTCAGATATGTGTAACATGGGTTAGTATAGAGAACACAGATATCCTGAGTCCTAAGACACAGGTTGATGGTAACTACGTTGTATGATCGCCTCCTCTTAAAAACAGTTGGACTGCTTCACCTTACCATCAGTTTATCTGGCTCAGAAAACAGAAATTGTATTTTATATTGGTCTTAGAAAACTCAAATCAGGAAAGCAAATATCATGTAAAAAAATTCATATGATGCATTTCAGAACCAACTAAAATGATGGGGAATTAGTCACTATTGGGTATTCAGTGTCAATAATATCCTTCTAAAGCATAGCTCGAACTTGAAGTTAATTCTTTTTTGCAAATCATATCCTTATACTCCTCTAACTCATTTTAGAAATGTTCTCTACTTTTATTACCAACTGACAATATACATACACACAGCATCCTCAGAATCCACTCTAACCCAATTGTAATTATTCATAATCAAGTTTTCCAAAAAAAGTCATTGCCTATTGATTTTGCCTTACATGTTTTATGTTCAACCAACAAATTCAGAATTAATAAAGGTAATTAGAATAAGAAAACACCAAAAATTCAAAATCATTAAGACCACATACTTATTTCTACGCAAATGATAAATTGTGAAATATTTTCAGAGCAGGAACTTATAATATTTATACAATTGCACAATGTTTCAATCATTATTTACTATAGCCCCAAGTAAAGGATTGTGTGTATAATTTATTCACTTGTATTTTTAAAATGTGCTATGACAGAAATTCCTTAGCACAGTATATTATTAAAATTCACATGAAAGCATTGCCGTGCAGGTCAAACTTTGGGTCGGTTCTCATCATTGACTGTGAGAGTCAGTAAAGGGGGTAGTTAAGCTCAACCCCAGATCTACCAGTTACTAGCTATGGTCAAGTTACTGAATCTACTCTGTGCTTTAGTTTCCTTTTTGGTAAAATGAAGCTAATAACAATACTTATTTCACTGCATTGTTGTGAAGACAATCCAGTTAACTTCTCAACAACTGGTTTTATTTACTTCATGATTGTATGCTACTTGGGAGACCTTATTTTAAGGAGTAAATAGATGTGAACAATTTCATATTCCTAACACGGACATGGACTTTACATTAAAACCATTTTTCCACTGGCAAAGAAGTATCAAGAATTGAGGGAATTGAGTAAATGATTTCCCTTTTCCCTAAAATAAATTAAATAACCCCCTTGATTTTATTTCTGGTAAAAGTGAAAAATAATATATCATCATTATAAAAAAAATGGAGAAAGACTAAACAGTATAAGAAAATAGAAATCACCTGTAAGCTCACCATCTAGACATATCAAATATCACATTTTAATATATTTTCCTTTTATTCCTTTTTGGTGCTTATATATTTTTCTCTTACAAAATTGAGATCACACTGTATAACTTTTTTCACTTTGGTATAATATCAGAAACACTTCCTATTGTCCTTAGCCATTGATAACATGGTTTATAATCGCTGTAGAATATTTCACTGTATGAATGACCATAATTTACTAAAATTTTTCCTATCATTAAATTTCCTCTATTATAAATAGTGCTGCAGCAAATAATATGAAACACAAATCTTTATGACTGGTGATCTAAGTGATGATCCTGAAAGATCTGAAAAGTGGAATTCCTAGGTCAAAAGGTATAAATAAATGATTATTGATTAATGAAGGATAAATTAAGTTAGAACTCATACATAGAAGTTGTTTCTTTGTATTTTTCTCTTTCTGAAGATTTCTGTTTTGGATAAAACAACACAAAGGAAATATTTTGCTAAGGGAACCCAAGGTGGTGAAAATCCTTATGGATCTTGGGTTCCCTTCGCAGTCACCTCTTTATATCAAGGCTTCCTCCCCTGACTGTACTCTTAATTAGTTGATGCCTGTAGACCTTCAATGTGAATCAGGTTTATGCAACTTAATTATAACACAGTGGTTTAGATGTATTCTCAAGGACTCTACTTAAGAGTCAGTGTATAAAGGTTGCAGTGGCCTGTTTTAAAAATCTCAGTAGGTAACTTGTGATTAGCCCCATCTCTGAATGCTTAGCATATCCTTTGAAGAACCAGGACTACACCCAAGTCACCCCTTGACAATAGGCTTGTTTTCCATCTGGGGTAGGCTGCTTCCAGCTCTGTAAAACTAAAACACATGTGCACATGGCAGAGTCTACAACTCTTGCTGATTGCTTTTCTGCTCAGATGGGCCAGAATCTGGTTTTCTGGGGTGCCTGTGTGGCTCAGTGGGTTAAGCCTCTGCCTTTGGCTCAGGTCATGATCTCAGGGTCCTGGGATCAAGCCCCGCATCGGGCTCTCTGCTCAACAGTGAGCCTGCTTCCTCCTCTCTCTCTGCCTACCTCTCTGCTTGCTTGTGATCTCTCTCTCTCTCTGTCAAATAAATAAAGAAAATCTTAAAAAAAAAAAAAGAATCTGGTTTTCTCAGAGCTTTGGGTGGTGCTTTGACGGACATCCCTCTTTTTCTCCAGCAGCAGCACCACCCTGGGTTAATAGGTGTTGGCATCAAGGAATTGTGATCTTCGTGTAAAGCCCACCAGTGTTGGCACTGGGAGGCACAGTGGTGCATTTGGGTTAAGCAGTGTTCTCCGGCTCTCAGCCACGTGATTTGGTAATCCTAGTTTCACTCCACCTAAACGTTATGCCCACAGGCAAATTGCTTCACCTGACAGCCACACTCTATTTCCTGACTCTTGCAAGAAGGGATCATGATAGTGGTATCTACCTAGTAAGGTTGTTCCGAGGATGAAGCAAGATAAGGCATATAAAGACATACCACAGTACCTGCTGTTAATAAATGCTTGATAAAAAGCCAACTGATAATTTCAGAAGAAGAATGTGCTCTTAGTTTCAACTTCAGACATATAAACAATCTGAAATCAAGTTTATATGTCTTACTCCATGCACTCATGCCTGCATTCATCTGTTCAAGGGTTGCACTCTGCTTAGTGCTGATAAAAGTAGGTAAGACAATTAAAAAAATGAGACTATATGTGTAAAGAATTTAGTAGGGTGCTTGTCCTCAATAAATGACACTCTAATTATTATAAAATAGTACCATGTGTTATAAATAGATAATCACGATCACAGGCACGGTGACTTCAACATTGTCCTACGTCAAACTTATTTTAGAATAAACTTGGACCTGAAGGCACATGAATTCAGTGGTGCTAAAAAAAACCTTCTGCATCTTCATAGTTACTCTGTGGCCTAAATATTAAGATACAATGTGCATTTTGATCAAGTTGATGAACTTCAGGCCTGGGAAAAATCTGCGTATTTGAGAAAGAAATGTGATGTTTTATTGAAAGAATATATTTCTTGCTGTGCTTGGTTTGCAAGTCATTTTTCCAGGTAAACCATCTAGTGGGGTGGGGAGGAGAGGAGGAAAGAAAATCAGTCCTGTTTGGGGATATTCCCCCACAGGATTGATGTACTTTCTAAAATAAATGGGAATAGAGAGTGAAAAAAACAGCTTTATAGAATGTAGCACATGTGAAAGAGTCACCAATATATTGCTAGCTTATATTCTTAGAGGGAATGGAAATTCACATGGTGGAAGTAGAAAAAAAATGATCTGATCTAGCCTTTGTATGAATTCAACTAAAAGCTAAAAATACTTACTTTTTCCTCAAGTAAATAAAAGTGATTATCTACTCAAACAGGAGCTATAGAATTACTTTGCTATTGAAATCTGAAGATGAGGTGAGATTGGTCAAAGCCTACCAGTAGAAATTTTGAAACTGATATTTATAAGGCTAAATTTCAAAAAAAGATCATTTAGGCAGATTTGGGCACAGACTAAAAAGTTTTGCTGGATGTTTCATTTCATCACACAACCCATCAAAATTATTCCCAAACTTTATATTGGATTCTTGTATTTCATGCATATGGTAACATTAGCCAGGAACCAGATTTTTAGTCAAACTAAAATAAAGACAAACAGAAGAATTTTATCTCTGTATTTAAGTGGAGCTTCTCTCTCTCTCAGCTCTTATTTTTTTAAAAAGATTTTATTTATTCATTTGACAGAGAGAGAGAGAGAGAGCACAAGCAGGGGGAGCAGCAGGCAGAGGGAAAGGAGATGCAGGCTTTCCACTGAGCAGGAAGCCTGATGTGGGGCTTGATCCCAGGACCCATGAACTGAGCCACACAGGCACCCCTCTCTCAGCTCTTATATGAGATCTTCATTGTCTTCATGGTCTTCATATGTTTGCTCAAGCCGATAGGACTTTTATGGTCCTATACTTCTGAACTTTCAACACATTCTATCAATTATTTTGATTGATGTACTCACTGTTCTTGTCAAAGAGAACAGGGTCTTCTGCCAAGTTAAGCAACACCCTCTCTTCCTCCATGAACACCACTCGGGCATTTGGAGTGGAACATCACGTGAATTCCCAGAACCTTTTTAATTAAAAACATTGTCATTGGTAAATCTGGATTTATACTGTATTATAGTTTTACCCACTTTCCCAGGCATTCATTAGGTAAGTAATATTACAAATTTTAAATATTTTTCTACATAATCTAATATTTAATGCTGAAATCATCTTTGGCTATAGCTACGATTATCAAACTAAGTGCCTCCTGGACATGATTATTTATTCGTATTTTATTTCCAAATTACTTAAAATTTTACAAATAATAATTTATGAGTACATGCTCAATGTTTAATTATTTACCTGTGTAATCTCATGGTGTTATCATCACACTTCCTGAAAAGGTAGAGTTTCAGAAAGCGGGAGACAGGAGACTTAAGTATATGTCTGAAAGCCCAGTGCCAGTAGATTTCACAACATTACGGTTATTGCAACTGTTATGTTCTGTTCCAACTAAGGTCAAAGTCTGTCAGAGTTTTTCAACAATGGATTGCTGGTGATGCTCGGTCTACAGCCAAATGGTTATCAATCACTAAATGACATTCCAAGTCAAATGATTTCAGTACAGACTTTTCATTGCTTGAGACATTTTCCTATATTTCATTGAAATAATTCCTTAGGAGCCTGATGAAGATAAATCCAGGGGGAAAATTCATGGGAAGGCTTCATAAAACATTACACTGTTTCCAAGACTAGGCAAAGGTAAAAAAAAAGAAAATTGAAATTTAACTTCTGTTGTCACCTTCTCTGGCTAACACATATCCTGTAAGGTACATGTAATCCAAAACATCTTTATTCATTTGCTTCTTTATCCCATACTGATATCTTGACCCCTACTCTAATGTTGGGCACTGTGCTAAAGTCTGGGGATATCATGATAAGCAGAATAATTCCAAGGATCTCAGAGTTTATGCAAAAGGACTTACTAAAACTTGGATTTAAAATACAGATTCCTGGGGTGCCTGGGTGGCTCAGATTTTAGGGGTCTGCCTTCTGCTCAGGTCATGATCTCCAGGTCCTGGGACAGATCCCAGTGTCGGGCTCCCAGCTCAGCAGGCAGTCTGCTTCTCCCTCTCCCTCTGCCTCTCCTCCTGCTTGTACTCTCTCTGTCTCTCTCTTAAATGAATAAATAAAATCTTTTTTAAAAATTAAAAAAAAAATAGATTCCTGAGCCTCATTCTCAGTAATTTAGGTTCTATAGATGTGGGGAGGGACCCAACCGTCTTTTATTTTCAGTAAGCCCCTAGAGAACTGTGAAATCATCTTTGGCTATAGGTATTGTATAGTATTGAAAATATTCTCTGATCAGCAATGATCTAAAGGGAAATACAGACAAAGCAATTACAATAAAATATAAATGCTAAGGTAGCAGTAAGCACAAGGTACTATACATAAGAGTATTTCTAACACAGACTTGGACTAAGAGAAGAAAAGAAATCAAGTTTCAAGTTTTTCTGTGGTGTCTCAATTTTCACCAAGGTTTTCCATCAAACCACGGCTGAGCTGAATCATCAAAAATGTGAATATACAAAGAAAGGAGAAAGCCTATCAAGAAAAGGATAGGTGAGGAATCCAGTGGGAGGAGAATATGCCCCAAAAACCAAAAGGAAATTTGCCACAGTTGCCTCATGCTTTGGAACAAATGAATGAGAGCCAAAGTCAATAAATTAAGTTTTTGAATTTCACAAATAAAGAATATCAGAGCAGGGGCACCTCAGTGGCTCAGTCAGTTAAGCAACGTACTAGATTTCAGCTCAGGTCATCATCTCGGGGTTGTGAGATTAAACCCTATGTTGGCTCTGCCCTGGGTGTGGAACCTACCTGAGATTCTCTCTCCCTCTCCCTCTGCCCCTCTCCTACATCTCATAAGTAAATAAATAAATATACATACATACATATCAGAGCAATGACACACCAGGAAATTGCCCTCAATTCCCTGCAAGAAAAAGAGGAGACAATATCAACATCAGAAAAGTTTGAGTTAAAGGCAAAAAGCAGTAAAGAAGATGATGAAGGGTATTTTATAATACCCTTCTAATAATAAAGGGTACAATCTAAAATGAAGATTAAATCATAGTGTTTGAAATGACATTATCAAAATTATTAAGGCAAATGCTGCAGGAAATACTAGAATGAATAGATATATAAATTAAGTAGATAGGGCCCCTGGGTGGCTCAGTTGGTTAAGCAACTGCCTTTGGCTCAGGTCATGATCCTGGAGTTCTAGGATCAAGTCCCACATTGGGCTCCCAGCTCCGTGGGGTGTCTGCTTCTCCCTCTGACCTTCTCTCCTCTCATGCTCTCACTTTCCTTCTCTTTCTCTCTCAAATAAATAAAATCTTTAAAAAAAACCAAATTAAATATAAACAAAGATATAAAGAATCCATATAACAAAACTAATAAAAGAAATGATACATAATATGTATCATATATATCTGTATATATATGTATTTAGACATGGATATATGCACATCCTATTCTATTTTCATTACCATTTTTTTCTAAATATTCTGCAATTTCGATTTTGACTTCCATTGTGAATGGCATTGTTTAAGAGAAAGATTTTTTATCATATTTCTATTATTGTTTTTGATTGAAATCAGGAGTTATACTTTGTATTGTATTTTAATTTAGAAATTAGGGAATCCTTGTGGACTAGTTTATGATCAACATCATATGTATACGAATTCCCTTGTGAACTATTCACACTTGTATCACTAAAATATTAGAAATTAAAAACATTACATAGACAAATATGTTTACGTATACATATATATTTATAAAATTTCCTGTATCAATTACACACACAAACATACACACATTAAAGGCTATAACCGAAAAATATATAATCACCCTTTTTTATTCATTATGTTTCCAATTTATAAAAATGGGTCATAAATTAGGCCACAATTAATAGCTTAATAATTGCTGAAATTTCAATGTATTACGAAGTTCAGTCGCTGATTAAAAAAATTTTATAATAAAAAAAGAAAAAGAAAAAAAATTTTATAATAAATATATAAAAATTGAGTTTCTTTTAACTAATGCAATGCAAAACATAAAATCAGAATTGCAATTGCAGAGTTTAAAAAATAGTGATAGTGAAAGTAGGGCCAGTAAAATCAAGCCAAAGCAGCACTCTTAGAGGGGAGCATATGTATATTTTATATACATATAATTTCACATAAATAAACTATATAAATATGTAATAAGAAAAATAAAAATATATGTTGCAGGCAGATACGCACACATAAATTTAGACTGAACAAACTTACCCAAGCAGTTGTCTGGAAAGAAAATCCATAAAACAATAAAATATATAAACTGAAAGTAATCTCAATTGAGAATAAGGGAAAGAAAGTAAAAACCTACAAAATTAGAAATGAAATTGAGTTAATAGCCCGTGTGATGATTAAAAGTCCACAGATTCTTAGCCACTTCTCCCATCAGTGGAGCAGTCTAAGTCCCAGCCAATATGGCCTTTGAGGCGACATGTTCTGTCCAATGCAACATTAGTAAATGTGTGTGGCGGAGGGTGTGGGGGCACAGAAACCTGGTAAGGGCTTGTGCTTTGCTCTTGGCTTCTTGGAACTCTGAGACTACTGGGATGTGAGGAAACCCAGGATAACGTTAGGGGAATGAAAAGCCACTAGAGGAGAATGAACCATGATTTTTCAGCAGAAAGCCAGCACCATTTGCCAGATGTATGAGAGCATCTGTCCAGAATCTCTACTCGCTGTTGAGCTGTCAGATGACTGCAGCCATAGGATCAATCCCAGGGAAGACCCCCAGATTGCCAACCCACAGGATCATGATAAACAATAAACTGTTGTTTTAAGCTATTAAGCTTTGAAATGACTTAGTGGATAGCAATAGATGAATGAAACAGCCAGAGATATAAAAGACATTCAAGTGTTCATTAGGAAATATCTTGTTCAAGTTCATGAAAATTAATTTGATCGATGGAATAAAATAGAAAGTTCAGGAATAAATAAAGACATTCATTTTGGAATTTGGTATACAAAAAGGATGGAACCCCATGTCAATGCTGTAACAGATAAAATAGTCAATAAAAGTTGTGGGAACAAAAGGCTAGGCACTTAGAAGAAATAAAACTGATTTAAACTCCTTACACGTAACATTTTCCAGATGACTCAAATATTAAAGAAAAAATATGAAGTTGTAAAATTTTTAAAACCGGCAAATATTTTCATAGTGCTGGATTGGAGAAAGCTTTTCTGTGTAAGACACAAAAACTTAGAAACCAGAGAAGATAAGATGGACAAATTTGACCACCTGATAATTAAAATATTCTGCTTGACTTTTAAGGAAAAAAAAAAAAAACCCATAAACTAAGTATTAACAAAAAGGGGAAAGATCATTTTAGTATTAGTTTCCTTAACTGCAGAAAATTTCCTTAACATATGAAAAGTACAGTGCGCAATGTATCACTCAATAATAAATATAAAGAACCAGATGGATAAATGGGCAAAAGTTGCGTTCACATCAAACAAATACAGTGTATAAATATATTAAATGTTTTTCAAACACATTCATCAAAAAACTACTAGTAAATAATCTCTTTCTGTAAAAAATGAAAACATTTGATAATACCAATTGCCAGCAAGATATAGAGAATCAGACCTAGTCATATACCGTTCATAGGATCTCTCTGGAGAGCATATTGGCCCATCTACCAAAATTCTCTGCTCTTAGATCCAGTAATTCAGCTTTCAGAAACCAATAATCTATGGGCATACTATGAAGATATTGTATAATAATGTGAGCTATGTGAGCTGTAGAATATTGGGAAGACCTGAATGCTCATCAAAATAAAATTGGTTAAATAAATTAAGAGTGGCTTCTGGGAGGTGCAGTCAGTTAAGCATCCAACCCTTGGTTTCGGCTCAGGGTTGTAATCTCAATGTCTTGAGATAAAGCCCCACGTAGGGCTCTGCACTCAACGTGGAGTCTCCTTGGGACTCTCCCTTCCTCTCTATCTGCCCCTCCCCCTAGAGCTTGTGCACACACTCTCTCTCTCAAATAACTAAAAAAAATCTTAAAAATAGAGTATACTTATACACAGGAATTTGTAAAAAAAAAAAAAAAAGAAATTAGGTGAAAAAGCATTTATACATTATACTAGTATTATTTAGTATTTTAGTATTATACTAGTATTTTAAAATTTACATGTCAGCATCTAGAGATCAGCTTTATCCTTTTTAATGGTTGTGGAATATCCCTTTATATGAATAAGCTTTATTATATATATATTACATATATATATATTTACAGATGTAAATATATCTACTCTATCTATTACATAGGAAATTTCAAAATAAGTATGGGGAGACTCATTTTTTATTATATATTGTTTTAAGCTATTTAAAAATTTTTAACCGTATGCATATTTTAGCTGCATAATAAAAAGAAATAATTTACCACCTTGTCCACAATTTGTTAGGATGAACTTGAACAAATACATCTTCTTGGCCATAAAACCCCACATGTCATGGAGTACCAAGTGCTTATTATTTAAGACTTAAGATGGCGTTATCAGTAGACATCCGCAAAGTGATGTTACTGTGACTGTGGAAGTCAGCAAGGCCCACAGTGAGTGCTTTCCAGGATCCCCTTGAGAATTCCCCAGTTTCCTTACTATCAGCTGGTTGGACACAGAGGACTTCATGCTTATGACAACACTGGAGTCTGGAAGTCTGGACAAACCTTGGCCCCTGTCATCCCATACCCAGTATTACACTGCCGGCTTGACTACAAAATTTGGTGGTGGGTAATCAGTTTCTTCAAGCTGACTTATGTTACATTGACTGCATAACATTCCTGAGGCATCAATCTGGGATACAAAGAGCAATGCCACAGAGGAAGAAAAACAAAGTAGGAGACAAGTTTGTTCCTGATTTTTTGTTTTCCTGACTACTCCAAAGCCATCCAATCTGGATAGCCTCTTGAGAAAGGAATGCATTTCGATGTCTTCTCTTCCATGACCTCACAGGAGAAGAAACAAGATTTGCTCCTAATGACCACCAGATTAGCATCATGGAATCTGAATAAGGAAAGCTTTCAAAGTTGGAATTTCAAAATCAGAGCCACGCAGGGCACAATAAACAGATTGTAAAGACAAACTTCACCAAGGGCATAGGGTACACAGAAAATTAGATCAATAATATCAGAGGCATCCACAACAAACTAAAATGTGGTACAGATTAAGATTGACCAAAAAAAAGTCTTTGTGCTCTATTTTGAAATCATGTTTAATGCTTAATGTTTAAAGCTCACATGGTTTTAAATTAGTATGAAAGTGCAAATAGTAGTGGAAACATTAAAGCACTCTCAACAAGAGGCATTCTTTTGAATGAATCAGGTCAGTGAAGGTTATTAAAGCTTGTACTGGGTAAGCTTGGTGTCGTGTTAGGGTAAACATTTATCACTCTTGTTGCCCAAACATATTTTGGAGCCCACATCAAACAAAATGGGTATTTCGAAGGACTAGCTAAGACCAGAAATAGGTGAAGTTAATGATTATGCAAATTTGAACCTTTGGTTTCCAGAGGTGAAAGGGTATATTTCATACCTGTGTCTCTCTGGCCTATGTTAGTCTCTAAATGGCTAAAAATTCTTGATTATATTTTTATTTTTAAAAACCAGTACTCACATATCTGAAACTCATAATTGGTTTTGTTTTAGTTTTTGCTTTTGGTTTACATTTTGCTTTGAGTGTGTGTGTATGTATGTGTGTGTGTGTTTAAGAAAAATAAAGTGTACGATTTGGAATTTGGTGACAAAAGAAATATTTACAAAGTTATACTGAGAAATAATTGAATAGCTTTTCACCACCTGAATTAACTTCAATCTCCAAATGATTCTTGGTTAGAGGTGACTGAATGGACATCTTTGGAGTTATAGGGCATTTACAAATTCAGAAACATTTAGTGATAAGAAACAAAGTACATGAATAAATGTGCAGTCTTGGAAGATGACCTTGAAACCTGCCATATTAGTTTAAAATAAAATAGTGAATATTATGTTCTAGTAATGCCTTCCTTTTCTACTCCCAGCCTTTCTGATTACTGCTCACCTTCTTCCAAATACATTTGAAGTGATCGAGAAATCATGAAAAAATATTCTGAAGGATGTCAGTCATCTCCAGATTCTTTAAGGACTACAAAACTACTTTACTTGAGCTGAAAGATAGATGCTGCTGGCAGAGAAGTAGGAACTGATTTCAAAATTTGAAGCTGTGGCTACCACCAGGTCCTTGCCTTGTATGGAGTCTACGTCTTAATGGGCTACAGTTTTGTTTTGATTCACCTTAGAACTGTTCAAGCAGTTTTCCCAAGGAAAGTACTCAAAGTGATCAAGGGCAGCAAGCAAATTAAAGGTAGGCGGAAGAAGGATGTCACGGGGATGAATTTTCAGGAGAAAGTACTGTTTCTCCATGTTTTATAAGGGTGCACACTTCTTTCAGCTCCGTACACCCACAAAAAGAAGTTAATATTTTAGATGCAAGTGTGGATACAAAGATCTGAATAATGAGTTTCACAGTAACAACCTTGTGCTAGTTTTCTGAAAATCACCAGAAAAATCAGGACAGATGTTTGTATTCTGCAATGTATCAAGGAATTATTGATTAAGGATTTTCTAAGGCAAAATATTTGTGTTGTAAGCTAAGAGGACTTAATTTGCTGGGAATTTAAGCCAGGATTCATATTACTAATGGAGGGAGTCTGATAAAATAGGTTGTACTTTGTAAAAAAAAAAAAAGAAGGCTATTATTAAAGAAAAAAACAAATTAAAAAAAGAAAATTGGAAAAGATGCAACTGGCAGGACTTTAAGTTTTTTTTTTTTTAAGATTTTATTTATTTATTTGAGAGAGAGAGACAGAACATGAGAGATGAGAAGGTCAGAGGGAGAAGCAGACTCCCCATGGAGCTGGGAGCCCGATGCGGGACTCGATCCCAGGACTCTGGGATAATGACCTGAGCCGAAGGCAGTTGCTTAACCATTTGAGCCACCCAGGCGCCCAGGACTTTAAGTTTTTAATGGAAAATTTTAAACACCTGCAAAAACAGAAGAGTATAGTGAATCCCCATTTAGCTGTAATGACCTCAGCTTCATTATTTATAAATTCATGGCAATCTTGTTTTATCCATATCTCCATGTACTTTCTATATTATTTCCAATCAGATCCTACATATTCATCAATATTTCAGTTTATACATCTTTAGTGACACTCACTTAAAAATACCCCAAACATAAAGCATATTACACCAAAACTTAGTAATGTCTTAACATTATTAAAAATCCGGTGTTAAAATATTAATATATTTGATTAATTTCTTATAGTTTATTTGAATCAGGATCCAAATAAGATACTTATTTATGGTTGGCTAATGTCTCTTAAGTTTCTTTTAATCTATAGTCTCTCTGATTGCAGAACTTTTAAATGCAAGTTTCACTGGTTTTTCTTAAAAAAAAAGATAACAATTGTTGGGGAGAATATGGAGAAACTGGAACCTTTATACACTGGTGGTAGAATTGTAAAATGGTGCAACTGCTGTGGAAAACAGCATGGATTTTCCTCAAACACTAAAAAAGAAATACCTTACCATCCAGCAATCCCACTTCTGTGTATATATATAAAAGAATTGAAATCAGGATCTTGAAGAGATATCGGCCCTCCCATGTTCATTTCACAATTATTTGCAAAAGTCAATGTATGGAAACAATCTAATGCCCAACAACAGATTCAACGGAATGTTATTCAGCCTTAAAAGAGGACATTCTACCATATGTAATAACATGGAGGACATTATGCTAAATGAAATAAGCCAGATGCAGAAGGACAAATAATACATGACACTTCATATATGAAAAATCTAAAATAGTCAAATTCGTAGAAGCAGAGAGTTAGAATGATGGTGATAAGGGGCCTGGAGGTGGAGAAAACGGGGAGTGGCTGTGCATTGGGTATAGAGTTTCAGTTATACAAGATGAATAAGTTCTAGAGATCTGCTTTGCAACCGATAGTTATCAATATTGTCTACTTAAAATTTTGTCAAGAGGTGTCTTGATTTTATTCAGCTCAATAGTTTTAATAATGATTGGGTGTGGGTATGTAGGCCTTCCACCAGTTCAACCTATGGCCGGATGGTGTATGTGGAAAGAACGCCGTACCAGGAGTGAGGGATTCTCTACTCTTCGAACCCCAGCTTTGTGGATATCTGGCTATGTGGCAATTAGCAGTTCCCTTCCCCTTTATAGACCCCAGTTTTCTTAAATGGCCCTAAATTCTGTAGTTCAAAAAGCACAGTTGAGGGAGGCATGACTTCACCACAGTTCTTGTGAGAAAGACTGGAGAGTGTTAGTTGACAGGGCTCTGAGTGAGTCTGTAAGACTTTCTTGTGCTTTTGAAGAGAACTGAATAGAGGGTAACCTCAGGAGAATATGGGTCAGAACTCTCTCTTGAGCATCTGTCAGAACCATGATGTGGGGGCCAAAAGGCTACTCTGATCTCAAAATTAGAGCCAGTGAATGTAAAGGCAGCATTGACAAAGAAAGGGAAGATAATCTTGCCTTCCCCTGCTCCAAATCAACAGTTTCCAGAATCATTTTGTTCCTGTGCCCTACAGTTTTAAAAATCGAAGGTAAACATGTGTTTGGAGGATAGTGAAAGAAATGGAGTCTATCATTTGAAGAAAGGGTCAAAACAATTTGGAAGTTTAACAAAAAGAGAAGATTCGGTCGTGGCGTGTGCATATGCGCGCACGTGCGTGCGTGTGTGCGTGTGTGTGTAAGAGGGTGGATGGACCATTTCGTACTTTATTTTCAAATATTTGAAGGATATCAGGGCAGGGAGGATTGGGTTTTTGAACCTAGAGAATTATGCTAGAACCCTGAAGTTGGAAAGCATAAGCAGAATAATTCAGGAGCCACCTATGGCAGCCAGACTGTGCACCAGTGAACTGGCTTTCTCAGGACGCAGTGAAGCCTCTGTCCTTGATGGATACTTAATGAGAGCCTGGGAATGTTGTGGAGGAGTTTGAAGCACTGGATTGACCAGGCTCTTCTTTTCTTCATTCATCCATTCCTTTGTGTCAATAAGGCCTGTGCCGTTACACCATGCATGTGAAAGATTTAGTAGGGAAAAAAAACCCAAACAAACCTGTTTTCACAATCTCAGCCCACTCTATTTAGTTCAAAGGGCAAAAATAACACAAAGGCAGCCAATTAGTGTGGTTTATTAAATTTATCTCTTAAAAATGATTAATGTTGGATGGTTTTGCATAAGAAGTAGATTTGTGTTTTACGGAAATTCTGGCTGAGTGATTTTTGTTGCTCATTAGCTGCAACCTGTTAAAATTCAACCAGAGTCAACAGAGAGGCAAATGCTGCGGAAAGTACCCAGAGATTATTCCCTGATAATCTCTGGGTACTTCCCCTCCCAGAGGGAAGGAAAGCAGAAAGAAGGTATTAGATACTGGAGTTGCATGAGGAAAAGAATGAATAAGTAAGAAATTCCAAAAGCGTACACAGCGTCTTTTGCTATCAAAAAGATATGTTATTTTTATGTATGATTATTCTTTATAGCACTGAATATTAAGTGGGTATTCTCAATATCTCATAAATATTTACTACATTATTAGTAGTAGTAATACTTACTTATTAGTAGTAGTATTTATTTCATTATGCCTACCCTATGTAGCAATCTGATGACTTTGGGTTAGCTGCTTTAAAAACATAAGGTTCCTGGGCGCCTGGGTGGCTCAGTTGGTTAGGCAACTGCCTTCGGCTCAGGTCATGATCCCGGAGTCCCGAGATCGAGTCCTATATCGGACTCCCGGCTCTGCAGAAAGTCTGCTTCTCCCTCTGACCTTCTCCCCTCTCATTCTCAGTCTCTCTCTCTCTCTAATAAATAAAATCTTTAAAAAACAAAAAACAAAAACAAAAACATAAGGTTCCTGAATGGCTCAGTCAATTAAGTGTCTGCTTTCAGCTCAGGTTGTGATCCTGGGGTCCTAGGATCAAGCCCCATGTTGGGATTCTCCCTCTTCCTCTGCGCCTCCCCCTACTTGTGTGCATGCTCATTCTGTCTCTCAAATGAATAAATAAAATAAAATATAAACAGAGATCATCCCTTTTAGTTGAATTATCAAATAATCCCTTGAAACTTTTTTTTTAAAGATTTTATTTATTTATTTGACAGAGAGATGACAAGTAGGCAGAGAGAGAGAGGAGGAAGCAGGCTCCCTGCCGAGCAGAGAGCCCGATGTGGGGCTTGATCCCAGGACTCTGAGACCATGACCTGAGCCAAAGGCAGAGGCTTTAACCCACTGAGCCACCCAGGCGCCCCTCCCTTGAAAATTTTAAAACAATTTGAATTTAAAACAAATTTCTGCTTAAGCAAAGGAGGCGCATATATTTAAAAAATAACCGAGGGACCCAAAACAGGAAAACTGGCAGGTTTGTTTTGCTTTTGGTTTGTATTGAAAATGTCTGATTCCATATAATATCTTTTACAAAGCCATGTGAAAAATACCACAAAATAAACATAGTTTTTCAGTGGTGTGTGTGTGTGTGTATGTGTGGTATACATACACAGGAAAGTGCATATAAATATGTAAACCTTAATCAACACAGAATAGTAACAGAATAGTCTGTAATGATGAAATATCTGAATATTTGTATAGTCCAATAAGCCAGCTACTAGCCACATATGGCTGTCATGCATTTGAAATGTGATTAGTACAACTAAAGAAAAAAAAATGAAACATTGAGGGATAGATAAATCTGACAAAAAACGGAAAAGCCATGTATCCTGAAATCTATAAAACATTAGTGAGAAAAATGAAAAGATTAAGCCACAGACTGGTATAAAATATTTGCAAAGCATATATCTGATAAAGGACTATATCTGATAAGTTGACTACTTAGCTCCATTGAAGATTGCTACCCCTCCTTCATATTTTTTAAGTCCACTCCACATTTCATTCCTGGCCATCCCTCTATGGACTCTTTTCTGATTCTACTCTACCTCACTCCAAATAATCTCTCTACTTAGAACGCACACATTTTGTCCTCAGGGACCTTGTACTTATGACCCAGTGTCGAATGCTTGTTGTTGTGTTGTAATGAACATGTATGTCATCCACCTTACCAGAGTGCAAGCTTCCTGAGGGCAGTGTCAGGGTCTGATCCGCTTTTCTCTGCTGCAGAACTTAACACATTGTGTGCCACTCCACAAGCTCCTGGTAAATGTTCTTAAATTCCAGTCTAGGCAGCGTAACCAGGTTCAGTATTTTGGTGACCACTTGATACTTTGCAAATATTCAGTGTTCATCAGATGATCCCTCTTTCCATTACATGGTGGAGCATTCCATGGCAGTCTAATATGTTTACAGAAGAGCATTTTTAACCTTGAGCAGCCTTAAAATTAACCAGTCAGAAAATGACAGGTGTTGGCAAGGATATGGAGAAAGGGGAACCCTCCTACACTGTTGGTGGGAATTCAAGCTGGTGCAGCCACTCTGAAAAACAGTATGGAGGTTCCTCAAAAAGTTGAGAATAGAGCTACCCTACGACCCAGCAATTACACTACTGGGTATTTACCCTAAAGATACAAATGTAATGATACGAAGGGGCACATGCACCCGACTGTTTATAGCAGCCATGTCCACAATAGCCAAACTATGGGAAAAGCCTAGATGTCCATCAACAGATGAATGGATAAAGAAGATGTGGTATATATATACAATGGAATACTGTGCAGCCACCAAAAACCCCAAATCTTGCCATTTGCAACAATGTGGATTATGCTAAACCAAATAAGCCAATAAGTCAATCAGAGGAAGACAATTATTATAATATGATCTCTCTGGTATGAGGAATTTGAGAGGCAGGGTGGGGGGCCATCAGGGGAAGGAAGGGAAAAATGAAAGAAGATGGGACCAGGGAGGGAGACAAACCATAAAAGACTCTTAATCTTAGGAAACAAACTGAGAGTTGCTGGAGTGGAGGGGGGGAGGGATAGGGTGGCTAGGTGATGGACTTTGGGAGGGTATGAGCTATGGTTAGTGCTGTGAATTGTGTAAGACTGATGATTCACAGACCTGTACCCCTGAAACGAATAATACATTATATGTTAAAAAAAAAAAAAGCCTTGAGCAGCCTTCCACAACACATTACAAAATGACTTCCAAGTTAGTTTCGCTAGAGTTGGGAATCTGAAATTTCCTTGTTTGGGTACTTTCCAAACTTGATGCCTAAAAGCCACTGGCATGCAGTTTCAAATTTAAATAACATTGTTTTTCCTTTGATTCATTGCTTCCATAAACAGTGTTAAATATAGAATTATAAATATAAATCAGTTATGTAAGCTTCAGGGCTTCCCCTTCAATAACTACATTGCTATTTGATTGCCTTGCTGGCAGCCACATGTAACCATGTGTTAGCTTTCCATAACTGAGTTATGAAGCATTCCCTTTCTCCCACATTGTTACTGACATGTTAATTTGCTGTCAGATATCAGCAGACTCATCCTCACTACATTTCAAGTTAAAGATTAATGACGAAATGATCTGGCTACATATTTACTATTATCTTGGAAAATCTTAATTGGGATGTTGCTTTATATCAGTTTTTTGATAACGTAATTTTGTCACAAACTTTACTATGCTTAGAATGAAAAATTCCTCTTTCGTTACATATTTTTAAATGGCAAGATAAAGTGTAGCCCACTTCATAAATGGCAGTTTTAGAAAAAAGGTTGTGAAAGAATTTTCATTTAGACACTTACTGATATTTTTCAAGATATAACTAAAGACATATAAATACTGTACAACCAGAAAAAAAATTAGTTCATCTTGTTGAAGATAGAACGTTTTACAAATTAGTTTAAATGCAGTTTTCCTCTAAAAAATTTACAATTAAGTTTGTGCTCCGATGGTTAAATTATGCAATTGACTGAGAACTGATCATAGTACACGCTTGCAAACTCCTCTTAAATAAATTGAATAAATACCAGAGCAAGTAAGATAGTAATAAATTTGGATATATTAAAATATTTAAAGGAAGAATATCTCAATCAGAAGAGAGTGAGGATGACAATGGACTCAAGAAAAATTGTAGTAAAAAGACACTGGCAGTGCATATCCAAGCCTTTTCCAAGGAAGAAGTTACCTGACTCAAGAATAAAATCTATCCATATCCTTTTATTCATTTATTCATTCAGTCAGAGTAATTTATTGAGGGACACTGGGTGGCCCGGTCATTTAAGTATCTGACTTTGGCTCAGGTCATGATCTCAGGGTCCTGGGATCCAGCCCTACATTAGGCTCTGCCCTCAGTGGGGAGTCTGCTTGGGATGCTCTCTCTCTTCTTCTACTTGTCCCCCTGCTCATGCTTTCTCTCTTTCTCAAAAAAATAAACCTTTATTTAAAAAGTAATTTATTGGATACCTGCTATGTTTCAGTCTCTGTTCAGATTCTGCAAATGCAACAGTGGGGAAAAAAAACACACAGATCATTGACTTCATAGAGCTTCCATTCTAATGGGGACATGAAACCTTTGATTCTTCCAAATAATTCCCCAGGTTCTGAACCCAAGTGCACAGTGCAGTCTTCTGTGTTTCAATATGATTTCTGTGTAGTTTATCCAGGAGGAAGTATCTAGATTATCCAGATATTCTTGACAGCTTTATTTCTTAGTATAACCACTTTCTGAGCTACTATTAGTGAGTTGATCCCAATCCTGGTCTAAAGCCCATTAACTATATACTATTCAACAACCCAGTGAATGATAATGACCATGTCTTTGTAGAAGTGGTTTTTACACAAGTAAGATGTTGGGATTTTTTTGTAAGAATCATTTGGAAAACTTATTTTCTAAAATATCTGCATCCTTTCCTCTTTCCTCCTCCACAATCTTTTCTGTCACTGTGGTAGTTCATTAGTGATGTAGTTTCTTGTGTCCTGCAGTCAACAGATTGACTTCTATTTTTGTTTATTTATTTATTAAGTTAGTTAGTTGTGAGAAAGAGAGAGAGAAAAAAAAGAGTGGATGTGTGTGGGGAAGGCAGAAGGAGAGGGAGGGAGAGAATCTTTTATGTTCAGGCACACTATTCTAAGTACTTTACACATGTAATTGTTTAATCCTCAAAACAACTTGGGGAGAAAGGAGCTATTATTATTTACCCTTTCTGGTTGCATAAACTGAGCCTTAGAAAATTAGGTGATTTACTCAAGGTCACACAGCTAGTAAACAGAAAGACAAGATTTGAACTCAAGTCTGGCTTCAGAGTTCTTGCTCTCTGTCACTATGCTGGTCTGCCTCTTATTATTGTGTCATTTCATGTAATCCTTGTAGCAGTTGTGTAAAGTAGTCATTATTCTCTTCATATCACAGTTGGGAAATGGAAATGCAAACAGATTAGAAAGCCTTTTAAATGTGATACTAACAAGTTGCGGAGATGGGATTTGACCCCAAGTAAGTTTTCATCCAGAGTGTGTATTTAGCATTCTTGCTTATCTGTCAGTCTCCTGTGAATTAGATCAGTCTGTTGACTGTTCCAAGTTAGATAAACTAAGCACTGATAAGATTTAAGTCTGTGGACTTGCAAGGTTGTGCATTATATGAAATTCATACTAATAATTTGGAGCAGTGAGTGCATCATCAAATCAACTTTGTATATATCAACTTGTTATTGTTGTTACAGGTGGGTATTACTTTTTTTAAAAAAGATTTTATTTATTTGAGAAAAGAGAGAGAGCACAAGCAGGGAGTGGCAGAGTGGCAGGGAGGTAGAGGATAGGGACAAGCAGATTCCCCACTGAACAGGGATCCTGACAGGGGCTCCATCCCAGGACCCTGAGATCATGACGTGAGCCAAAGGCAGACACTTAACTGACTGAGCCACCCAGGAATCTCTCTGTTTAAAACCTATTCTCATTTGGATATACAAACATATTTCTCCTCTTTTTTTTAATTTTGGATAACTTCATCTATTAACCTATCTGTAATATAGTATCTGATTTAGTGTTTTCATTTTGTAATTATTCATCATCTTATGCAGGCCTGTCTAATTCATCAATCTTTTCCTTTTTTTTCTAAAGTCAAGATCCTCCTATTACTCTCATTTCAACAACAACAACAAAAAAGCTAGATTTATGATTTTAAAAACCCAACTGTTCAGTGACAATTCAACATTTTAAAGTTATATTTAGGCTGTTTGGTCAGAGTATGTGCTAGCTTATGGAGGAAATTGTCTTTAACTTCATCCAAGTGGATATTCTCTAGTCAATTTTGAATGGACAACTAGTGAGATTACATGGGATATATTAAAAAAGAAGTTATCACTCTGTGTAAGCCACTCCTTTTTTTCCCATAGATTCTCTTATTAATGCATATTGTAGCATTTAGCTTTATAGTAAACTACTTTTCTGGGACCCATGATATATAATTTGTTTGTCAGTAGAAACAAATTCTATCTAGAACAATTACTTTGAGGGAGGAGAAAAGTATGTTTCATTTTCTATATTCTATTTCATGGTGTAAAAGTTGTGGTATCTATAATTTTATATTCATACAGCTGAACAGGGATAATTTTACATTTTTTTCTTTTACAGTTTTTGGACTCTAATTCTAAAAAGCTACTTGCCTGAAAGGTTATGATTTTTCTATGATTAGGGGTGGGGTGGATTTTCTACAGAGATAGGGGATTTACCTATGATTTTTTGCAATAAAAGTTAGATAATAGGGGCATCTGACTCTTGGCTTCAACTAAGGTCATGATCTCAGGGTTGAGATCATGGATCTGAGGATCCAGAGATCCTCAGAGATCTCAGGATCTCTAAGGTTCTATCTCAGGGTTGTGAGATAGAACCCCGGGTAGGACTCTGTGCTTAGAAGGGAGTCTGCTTCAGATTCTCTCTCCCTCTCCCCCTCCTGTTCATGCTCTCTCTCTCCCTCTCAAATTGATAAATACATCTTTTAAAAAGTTAGATAATAATAATAATAGTGTTAATGTAACATTTGCTAAGCATTTATACCCAACACATAGATTAGCCTAAGTTATTTACATATATTTACTTCTAGTCCTTTAAGGAATACATATGAGGTAGCTACTCCTATTAACCCCATTTTAAAGATGAGGAAACTGAGATACAAAAATGCTCTATAACTTGCCTAAGATCCTCAAGGTCAGGCTAGAACACATGTAGTTCAGCTCAGTTCTAACCACGGTTGGAACAAATCTAGTGACCAAGCCTACACAGTAGTCAGTTTAATATCCTATTCCTCATCTATTTCATTCTGTTGAGGCTGAATGAGTTAATTCCACTGTTACAGAATAGTACTCACCCTTAAAGGCATTTTGAGTGGTGATCCCTAGATCCTGGAGGCTTTATCTTCCTGAGAACTTGTAATATAGTAAACATAATAATTCATCAAATATACTTCACTAAATGGTTTCTGATGGTGAAAATGGTAAAGAAACTCATTGAGGTAACAGTTAAGAATTTGTACGGAAAATTAAATATCTCATAATATCCTATATTTAGAAATTAAAGAGTATGTTTTTACAAATATGCGATGATGAAATAATACTTGGAGTCAAACAATCTAAATTTAATCAATCTCTTATTAACTTTTAGTGTGACATGGACTAATTTGATAACCTTAAATGAGATTTTTTGTTTCCTTGTCTCTTACATAAAGGGAATTGAAATAGATCCAAAAGTCCTTTTCAGTGTTAAAATTTTGTTATGCAATTTAAAATTTTCTTAACAATTGGAAAATTCCATTTAATTAAAACACATCATTAAGTCTGTGGTTCATAAATATGATTATATTTGAAACTGAAACACCATAATTTAATTTAATTTAGCCCTCATCTGAAATCTAGGGAGGAGGTTAGAAATGAAAAGAAATCTAATTAAAATGTATTTTCATTTTACCCTGGAAAATAATAAAGAAAATCTTTATTTAAAAAAATAAAATAAGGGACACTTGGGTGTCTCAGTTGGTTAAGCATCTGCCTTCAGCTCAGGACATGATCCCTGGGTCCTGGGATCGAGTCCCACACTCTGCTCAGCATGGAGCCTGCTTCTCTCTCTGCTCCTCCCCCTGCTCATACTCTTTCTCTCTAACAAATAAGTGAATAAAACCTTTAAAAAAATAATAAAATTAGAATGTGGTAATACTCTCATATTTCTTGAACATTTTATGACTTAGAGAATGTCTGTCTATTTGAAGGTTACTTGAATATATGAATCATGTACAACTCCTCAAACAACTTGAAAAATTTTAGATCATTTTGTGAACAAATTTCTGTGGCAAGTCAAGGAAAAATCAGACCTAATGTGTATCTGAACAACATGACAAGGTCCCATTCACCTTGAGACATCATTTTCTTTGAGTAAACCATCATCTGAAAATACAGGGTGAATCTTGTTACTGTCAAATAACCTTACTCATTTCTGTATTGATTTATCTTCATTTTATATATGCAAAATTTTCATCACTGTCCAAATATAAGTGAATGCTTCTAAAATAAGGATGAAAATATTTAAATTACAAGGCATGATGGTAAATATGTTCTAAAGTTTACTTTAAAAATACACTACTTCACAATTTTTAGAACACTTAAAGAAAGAGATATTTTATATTTTCATGCTTTCATGAAATTAAAAGATTGATGACATAGTAACTATGGGTTTAATGGTATATATCTTATTCTGTTGTCATATCTTCATTAATAAATTTCAGAGTCAGTAGATTTTGGAGATAAGCAAAACAAAAGCACGTTACCTATTTTCCTCTCTTAGATTCACTCAAACATTAAAATGAAAAAATTCCCAAGAATAATTACTGGATAACCTAATTCCATTTCTTGGAAGAAGATAATGCTTTATGCATTATAAAGTATTCTAATTAGTCATCATTGAGCAGCATAGGATTGGGGGAAAAATGATTCAGAATCAACAACCAAGTTTAGATGTATTTGGGGATCTCTCTGAATGAAATAAACATGAAATACATTGTGCTTGGGTTTATAGGAGTGTGCCTTTGATGTGCCATTCTACTGATGGAGGGATGGGAAACCCATAATATAGGCCTTGATATAAAATCATTGAGGCATGCCTTGGCGACTAACTTTCTGTGTGACCTTTCTCTTAATTTCTATTTTCCAACAAGAAATTAATTCTTAATTCACTTATCCACACACATGTATTAAGTGTTTTCTAATAAATGTGGTCTACTTCTCTTACAGGATGCTCTGTGGCTTAATAACTAACCTAGTGGTTATAAAGGTATGGATAGAAGTTATATGTAGGAGAAAAGCCACAAGGAAGAAATTGAAGGTGAGTCATCACGAGAGGGTAACTGTCTATAAGGTCTCTCTGGGTAAAGTGAGCCCGGTGATACTCTCAGTATCTGAGCCTTAGTATTTCACGCTCTAAGGCTAGACTCTTCGGTACTTGATTACCAGTCTCTGATCAATGAACTGATGCTAACCCAACCTTACTCCAGACTTGCATGTAAACCAGAATGCAATTACTTCTTTCATATTGAGGCTGGTAATCTTTTATCACTGACCAAAATAATCAGTTATACTACTCAAAGCACCTACTTTCACAAATATGAATCAGAATGTGGCTGTCTAAGCAAGGAAAAAGGCAAACATGCTTGGATATTTCTGAGGAGGATCTGACTAACTGAAATATGCTAACCTCACAGCAAAGTTCAACTCTAGAATTCTCAAGTTGTCTAAAATCACTGTTTCATTTTCTTTTGGAGGTCCCAAAGTTCTACTGATGTTTTTTTACTTAGATGTAAACACAGGTATTCCCCATTTTTTGAAAATTTGTGTTATACCACTTCTCTTTTATGAAAGACCTATATTAGTACCTGTCTTCACTAACTGAAAAAAATCTGAAGAGGATTTTTGCTTTTATAAAAAAAGGGAAAAGCAAAAATAGCAATCAGCATTTGTTGTCACAGCAAGAGCCATGTCAGAGGTAGCATGCAACACCAGCAGAGCAGCGAGAGGAAACCCCAAATTTTTACCCAGAACTACACTTGGCATCACATGGCCATACATTGGAACTGTGACTATCAGCGTCTGTTATTTTGTGCATCCCTTAGCAAGATATGTCCTAAGGTATTGGAAAAGCCTAAGAGAGGGTATTTTGGGGGTCTGGGGATGCTCAAAAATTTGTCCATACAAATTAATGGTAATTGCTTCTTTGCTTTACATCATTTCAGCTTATAAAAGGTTTTAAGGGAATGCTGTACTTTTGGATAGCAGGGAAAACTGAACTTTGGATTAAGCCAAATTAGTTGTCCCTAGTCAAGAAGATGATCTGGGCTAGGAGACATCCTGTCTCCTCCCATCATGTTCTGATTTAAGGTATTTATTTTTCAGAAGGCAACCTCATCTCTTTATCCATAAGTTTTTGGGGGACACCATTCTGCCCTCACATACCATCTATAAAAGCTCTCAATATACCATTGGAGGAAGTTGAAGGTATAATTTTTCCAGAAGATTCTTAGAGCACCAAAATATGCATAAGTATAATTTAGGCAGAGCATAATATTTTGTGAAAATAACCAATAAATAAAAATCTGTAGTGTTAAGTTTATTGGAACACTTAAACCGTGAATTAAGGTAGAGAACTATCTGGATTTTGGGACACCTAGGTGGCTCGTCAGTTAAGCGGCTGCCTTTGGCTCAGGTCATGATCCCAGGGTCCTCGGATCAAGTCTTGCATCAGCTCATTGCTCAGCAGGGAACCTGCTTCTCCCTCTGCCTCCTGGTACCCCTGGTTGTGCTTGCTCTCTCTTTCTCTCTCTCTCTCTCTCTGAAAAATAAATAAAATCTTAAAAGAAAGAAAAATAAATAAAATCTTAAAAGAAAGAAAAATATGGAATTTAGGCTGGACAATAGCTTTCAAACATTTCAGAATTGGGTTTTAGAAACATAGGCATATAGATACTATTACTTCTTGAGACCCTTTCTCTTAGTTGAAGCAAAAAATACAATATGAATCAAGTAAACCAAATGGTTTTGCACACTGTAACTGGAGTAGGACTCATGATTATTGAATTATATTTATATTCTTCTGTATTAAGAAAAATCGTAAGATCCCCCAGCCCAGAAGCAGCAAGGGTCCTTGCTGAGGCAGAGGAAGGAAAGAATTAAAACGTCTCATATGAGATTTCTTTGTACCCTGGCTGCTCTGTTCAGCTTCTTCCTACCCTTGAAAATCACCCAGCTTTATCCATAGCCCACACTGGGCTTGCCTTTGCATTTTGGTTTGAGGTTTGTCATGACTTTCTACTCTTTCATCTTAGCTTTTCTAGCTATAGGGGCCAAGGACAGACCACCCAAGATGGGCGACTTTGGCATGAACATTATTTTGAACTAAAAGCAATCCAAATCCAGCAGATTCAGATAAAGCTCTCTACCCCCTTCTCAACTGCCTGCTCTACCAGGAGGAGCTATTATCAGAGATTCCTCTTTTTTTTTTCTTAAAGATTTTATTTATTTATTTAACAGAGAAAGAACACAAGCAGGCAGAGAGGCAGGCAGAGGCAGAGAGAGGAGCAGGCTCCCTGCCAAGCAAGGTGCCCGATGCAGAACTCGATCCCAGGATGCTGGGATCATGACCTGAGCTGAAGGCAACTGCTCAACCAACTGAGCCACCAAGCCGTCCCCAGAGATTCCTCTTTATCTAAGAAACTGATCCAAATAATAGGGCACCTTTGTTTTCCAAACATCTCCTTTCACCTTCCTGCTAATGATATTTCTCCCTTTTTATCTTGGGACCCCTGTACTCAGCTCATATAAACATTGTGTCTTTGGAATTTCATGTCTGTGAATTCCCCATACACGCACTATTAAATTTGATTTTCTCCTATTAATCTGTCTCATGTAAATTTGATTCTAAGTACAGCAAGGAGGACCTTGAGCGAAGAGGAAATTCTTCCTCCCCAATATTAGCCTTCTCTATCTCCCTTATTGATTATATCCAGTCTCAAAACTTTAAATATCTGTATGCTGATGGTTCCAAATTTATATCTCCATCACATTTTTTGCCCCTAATAATTTGTATATCCAACATCTCTATCTGTATGTCTAGTTGATGTCTCAGCCTTAACATGTAAAGGGTTCAGAACAAGCTCCCCCCTCCCTACAATGTGTCACTTTGGCGTGTGGCTTACTTTGAGCTGAAGCTAATAAAGGTCCAAAAGACTCAGAACGAACTTTTACTTCCTCTTTAACTACATGAAAGAATTGAGAAGGGGACCCTGGCCCAGAAAGAAAGATAACTTTTAATTTGAAAGACCTAACTTGTATGGCAGGTCAAACATTTAATTACCAAACATCTGCTCTTCTTATTGTCCTGTGAATTACCCTTCTCTACTTTGAAGCCCCAGGTCCCTATCCCATTCCCCAGGGTGGCATATAAACCTCAATTGACCAACTTGTCTTTCAGTCTCATATTCCTATGTGATCCTATGTACATAAATACATTTGTTTTTCTTCTGTTAATCTGTCTTATATCAATTTACCAGCCAAAGACCCTGAACGGGTGTAGGAAAATTTTTCTCCTCAAGAAATATGTACAATGATTTCCTGATATACTGCCTCCCCACAGCCAGCAATTTTTACATTTTTCCTATTTCTGTAAATGGCAATTTCTTTTTTTTTTTTTTTTTTTAAAGAAACCCAAAGTGAATGTTATATTTCTAAGCCTCCACCTTGGAAGGGTATACATATTATCCCTCTTTTTTTTTTTTTAAGATTTTATTTATTTATTTATTAGGAAAGAGAGTGAGAGAGAGCATGAGATGAGAGAAGGTCAGAATGAGAAGCGGACTCCCCATGGAGCTGGGAGCCAGATGTGGGACTCGATCCCGGGACTCCGGGATCATGACCTGAGCCGAAGGCAGTCGCTCAACCAACTGAGCCACCCAGGCGCCCCTGTAAATGGCAATTTCATTCTTCCAGTTGTTTAAGTGAAAACAAAACCCAAAAAACCTTGATATTATCTTGGTTTCTTTTCACACTCCATATCTGTAAGCAAGTCCTATTGGCCTACCTTCAAAATAAATACAGAATCCAACCACTTCTCATAACCTCCAGTGTTACCAATCTGGTCCTAACCACCATATGTCTCATATGGGTTATTGTAAGAGCCTCTTGGCAGATTTGTCCTAACACCATAGCCAGCCAGTGATCCTATTGAGGAATTGTGGTTCATTCACCCTCCCATTCTGCTAAATGACATTTTCATACCTTCATCTTTCTCCTCATAACTCCAATATACTCCCTTACGTCAAAACTCCATCCTAATGACCTTATGTCTTTTTTTTTTTAAGATTTTATTTATTTATTTATTAGGAAAGAGAGAGAGTGAGAGAGAGCATGAGAAGGGAGAAGGTCAGAGTGAGAAGCGGACTCCCCATGGAGCCGGAAGCCCAATGTGGGACTCGATCCCGGGACTCCGGAATCATGACCCGAGCTGAAGGCAGTCGCTCAACCAACTGTGCCACCCAGGGGCCCCCTAATGACCTTATGTCTTATCAGATCATGTTATTCCTCTTCCCAAACTCTCCAATGTCTTTTGGTCTGATTCAGAATAAAAGTCATAGGCCTTACAAAGACCGACAGAGCCCATTACCTCCCTGAGTCCATCTCCTATGATTTTACCTCCTTATTTACTATGTTCTAGCCACCCTGGGCACCTTTTTATCCCTTGAAAATTCTAGGCAAAAGAAAGAAAGAAAGAGGGAAGGGAAGGGGAGGGGAAGGGAGGGGAGGGGAGGGGAAAGATGGGGAAGGGAGGGGAGGGAAGGAAGAAAGAAAATTCTAGGGAAGCTGCTCCTCATGCTCTTTGCACTTGTTGTTCCCTCAGCCTGGAACCCTTCCCTGCAGATATCTGCATGGCTCACTGTCTCCTTTTTTCAAGTCTTTAAGTGAAATGACACTTTTTCAGTGAGGCTTTCTGTGACTGCCTTATTTAAAGTTGTAAAACTGCCTTTCCTTTTAGTCTTGTTTTTCTTCATAGCACTTGTAACCATCTGACATACAAGGAAAAAGCATTTTAGGTTCTTCAGCTGTGGCCTTTAAATTAGACTAGCCAAAGACATATTAACAAGAGAAAAATAAGCAGAAGTTAATTAATATGTGTGTCACGCATGTACACATGGGAGCACCCAGTGATAAGTAACCCAAAGGAGTAGTTGAAACTTGGGCTTACCTACAATCGTACACTAGAACAATGGAAAGGGGCTTTGGAGCTTCTGAATGGAGGAGCTGTGTTATGGGAAGTTGGCCATGAAAGATACAGTAAACAAGGGTTTTTTTTTGTTTTTGTTTTTGTTTTTTTTTTATTGGAGAGACAGAGAAAGTGAGAGAGAGCATGAGAGGAGAGAAGGTTAGAGGAAGAAGCAGACTCCCCGTGGAGCTGGGAGCCCGATGTGGGACTCGATCCCGATCCCGGAACTCAAGGATCATGACCTGAGCCGAAGGCAGTTGCTCAACCGAGCCACCCAGGCGCCCTAAACGAGGGTTTTTAAATGAGGTTCATTATGCAGATTTCAGTCAATGTCTTTTCCATTGATAAGAGTTGCTAAGAATCCTCCACTTCCCCGGTAGAGGGAGAGGACAGCATCTTTACAAATGGAAATTTCTTTTGTAAATTTCCTTTACAAAAGGAAAACTTGTGCCCTGTTTTTATAACTTTTCTTGCATCTGCAGCTTCTCAGTGGACTTTAGCTCAAAATAATCCAGATGCCAAATAGGCATATTTTAGGATGACATATTTTGGTACCCTTCACGACATATTGTCCTTATTTATCTTTTAAAATGCCTAAACAATCTCTGGAGCATAGCACTTTTTAATAAATATTTGTTGAATGATTTAATAAACACTTCTTATCCAGAAACAATTGGAAATGAAGTTTAATGTTTCATATTATTTTACCCTAGAAACATTGTCATGGAAGAACCATGGGGAGCACATAGTCTTTATTCTTTATTCTCAGCATTTTTGTAGGCTTAGATACTCTAATTCCATTAAAATTATTTTCTAAGGGTAGAGTCAAGTCAATGTTTCTTATGACTCCTTTAATAAAATTATGCCTACACTGATTGACCCAACTCATTTTCCTGTGCTGAGGACTTAGAACATACTAAAATATTGTCTATTCTTTTAAAAGCATTCTCCAAGTCAACAAAAATTCCTGGAATGCAAAGGTTTGGACAGCTTTATTGACCTGCAGAGGCAGGGACAGCTTTATTGGCCTGCAGCTTGCAAACTAGGGAGACTGAGCGTTTGACTACAAATCGAAAGTACACTCCTAAGGGGAAGATTTAGACTCTGGGTAAAATAGGCAAAACCCACAAGTTCTGTGCCGTTTATCGAGATTGGTCAGACCCAGGTCCCAGACTGCAGACTTGAGGAGCAGAGTGACAAGCAGGATACAGTTCGCTATTTCTGGTAGCAGTTTCAGGATGTGGCAGCTGCTGAAGACCATGATAAGATGTGTTGCGGGGTCTTTCTGCAAGTTTTGCTGAATTTTGTGCAAGCTTGTCACCTCAGACTGCGCTGACTGGTTTTATTCCTCACAGTCATTCAGACTGATTAACATTTTAGTTTCACTCCTTTGACATGAGGGAATCCATCTTGTCTGTTAGCTGTTGCTGTCTTTTGTTCTCATCCACAATCTCATGTTTTTTTTTATTCCCTTATAATCAGAGAAACCTTATTTATAAGGTCTCTCTAAATTAAACCCAACAATTTATTCAACAAATATTTTTTGAGTAAGGCTATCCTAGGATCTGACATATAAAGATAGAAATGGTCCTGCCCTCAACTAGCTTACTGTCCAATAGAGGAAATGGGATGCACACATTAGAAAGAAATACAATATCATCTTCTGCAACTCAGCACATGGTATCTTGAGGGGTGGTAGCATTTCTTACATCTGGCTGCAGAGCAGGGCATCCTCCCTTTAAGTGGCTAATAATGAATCAGGGAGAGAGAACTTGAAAACAGGGAGAGAGTTTGAGGGCAGTTACTGAAAAATAATGTGAGTGGCTCATTAGAGTCTTGATGAAGAGCCAGATCAGAATTGAAATGGACAATATGGTTGCTTACTAAGTCAATTTTAGAATATGCCAAGTCATAGCAAATATAAAGCATTAGAAAAATTCAGATCACAGGAGAAAGGAAAAGAGAAAAGTAGGATGAACATATGTACTAGTTAATTTTCAGGGGCACATTCTGTAGCAAAAGTTTAATTTTAAAACCAAGTAACTTAGCTCTCTATGTACAATATATTTTCCCCCCAGAACTAGTAGTTCATATTCTAAAAATTGGGCCATTTAAGTTTTATTTGAATTCAGTCTTTACATGACAGTAAAAAAAAAAAAACGTTATATTTCTCAGGAACATGCTATGGGTGATTAAGAACCACAACTGCAGCCACTCAAGATTATTTTCAGTCTCTTATTTCTGAGGGGTTGGCAAACTATGTACTGAGAGTTTAATATAGCTAGCTGCCTGATTTTATAAATAAAGTTTTATTGGAATACAGTCATGCCAATTCACTTACATATTATCTGTGCTGCCTCCACACTGCAACTGAGTTAAGTAGTTGCAGTGGACCCTGGAGACCTGATGGTTCACAAAGCCTAGAATAATAACTAGCTAGCTCATTACAAAAAAAATTGCCAATTCCTGGACTATGTGATTGTCTCCATTTTCCTATTGACTCTTTTCACTGGGGACCCAAATGAAGATTAGAAAATTCAGAAAGTACAAAGAACAACGACTAGTGGAGTCTTTTTTACTTGGGGCTTGTTAATTCATTGATTTATATATTTAAAACATTTTGGACTTTACCTATACTAGTTCTTTTTTTTTTCTTGGGGGGGGGGTTCCAGGTGTGCCTCCAACCTATACTAGTTCTAAACCAATTAATATTGTCCTTTTAGTCACATGAAAAGACAGCTCTGGTGCAATGAAAATGGACTTGAAATTAATTTTGAAGATCTAGATTCAAGTTCCCCTCTGCCAGTTACAACCTTAGACTAATTCTAAAATTAAAATCTCTTAAGTCAAAGATTAAATAATGGGAGAGATAGTCTTTATGACTAGCTTTATGACTAAAAATTGAATGAGATAATAAAAGTAAAAGAGCTTTATAAATTAAATCATGATATCATTATCAAATGATTATCAAATATTATTCATGAGCCTAAGAATGTACATACCATATTTAAAAGGACAGACTCTATCATTACATTGATTTGAACTGACTATTATTTAATGAGATAAGCCTCAAAAAGCATACAGCACAGGGGCTGGGCAGCCCAGTCAGTTGAGTGATGGATTCTTGGTTTCAGCTCAGGTCTTGATCTCAGGATTCTGAGATCCGGCCAGTGTCAGGCTCCATGCTGGGTGTGGAGTCTACTGAAGACTTCTCTCCTTCTGCTCCTCCTCCCCTACCCCACCCCCACATGCTTGCTATCTCTCTCAAATATGTAAATAAATTAAAAAAAAAACAGCACAATATTTGGAAACATCAGCTATTATGTATTTTATTACGTTTATTATTATAAAATAACTAGCACTTATCTTTCATAGGTAATATCTTTGAATGCTATCAGCTCTTAGTCTTTGAGTGGTCTAACTTGGATTAATGAAAGGATGAAGATCAGTGAGTATAGTGGGCTAATACTTCCAGAGCTGTGTACCTGAACTTTGACTGGCTATAATCCCCAAATACTAAACATTACCCAGTAAGTCTTAAATCTAACTCTTCTGTCCACTGTTATCACATTTCATACATTTTATTGGTGTTTATTTTTATGATTATAATATATCTGTTTCCTATTTTTCTATCTTCACTGTTTTTCATTACTACATGGGAAAATGAGTATATAAAGGTTTTCACCCAGAACTATGCTATCACAGTTCATAATTTAGCCTGATGCTAATATTATTTACTTTTAGCAAGACTAAGAGTATATATTTTATATATACTCATATATATATTATATATATAGATAGATATCTAACAAGTATATCTTGTTAGAATGTGGAGGGATATGAAAATTAGACCACTAATTTATGGAAAGAAAGATATACAAAAATTACTATTCTAAGGAGAACAAAAGAATATATTTAAACTCTTCCCTAGGAAGAATTATAACTATAACACTAACTTTAAAATTATTTTAGAATTTATTATAAATGGAACACTATAATTATTATAGTATATATTTTATTATATTAGTATATATAAATATATAGTATATATTTGGTATATATAAAAATTATTTTGTTCTTATCATAAAAGCTAAGCTTAAGATAGGACATGGACTCTCTTCTCCCATTTCTGAAGTATAACTTCCACTGCTTGCCACTAGTGACTTTCTGTGTCATATTCCACCTCAAGGTGGAATGCATCTCCACTCCCTTTACCAGGAGAACTTGAAAAGCAATAGGAGGAATCTGGCTTTGCTGTTCCTTGGCCAATATACCCAGGTGGTCTGACCAAACACTAGCAACAACTGTGTAAACAGAAAAAAAAAAAAGATTTTGTGTTTATTTTTGCTTTTTATTGAGGGACCAGGGAGATTTCAGAAGTTTTACAATGGCAGAGGCAGAAATATTGAGATTCTGGTTAGCCCATTCTTGTAAGCTCAAGAGGCAATTCTTTAAGACTTAAAATTTTAAAATTTGAAAATTCTGCCTCCACTACTAATCTTTATTATTCTCTGGTGTTCTCTACATCAGTTAGACTAAGAAGTTAAAGGGTGCTCACAGTCCCTGTAATAGACCACCCTGTCTTCTGACACCAACAAGTTCAAAAGGTTCCCAAAACCACCCACAAGACTGATAATCATTAGAAGCACTCATAAAACTCACTGTAAGCATTTATACTTACAGCTATGGTTTATGACAAGGAAGGGATGCAGATTAAAATTAGCTAAGGGAAGAGTGGACTCTGGTAAGTACTGATGGTGGAGTTTCCATTGTTCTCTCTCTATGCAATCGGGACATGGTACTTTTCCAGCATTGTTGACAGCAATGTTGACAATATGCATCAAGTATTGCCAACCAGGGAAGTTCACCCAATTCTATGTGTCCAGAGCTGTTAATGGGGCTCTATCACATAGACTTGATTGATTGATTACCCACAGCCTTAATCTGTCTTCAGTTCCATCCTTGAATCTGATGGCCTCAATACCCGACTTCAGTTTTTCTCTTGGATGAAAAAGATAGAGGAGCTCCATCTCCTAATTCTTTCTCTCTTCTCCTCTTGTTATCGTCTGAACTATGTCCCCTCAAAATTCATATGTTGAAGCCCAAATCCTTATGGATCTGTATTTGAGAATAGGGCCTTTAAGGAAGCAATTATGATTACATGAGGTCATAAGAGTGAGGCCATCATCCTTAGGACAAGTGTCCGTATGAGAAGACCAAGAGATACCAGATGTCTCTCTCTGCATTTGCAGAGGAGAGGCCATTTGAGGGCACAGTGAGAAGGTGGCTTTCTGCAAGCCAGGAAGAGTCTTCACGAGAAACTAACTCTGCTAGCACCTTGATCTTATACTTCCAGCCTCCAGGACTCTAAGACAATGAAGATCTATAGTTTAAGTCACTAGTCTGTGTTTTTTTGTTACAACAGCCCAAGCAGACAAATACATTCCCTCTTTCTTGCTCTTTAGGCTCTTCCCTATAGCCCAGCACGATGGTGGTATTTTTTTCTCTTGACTTTTCTGTACCAGAAACTACTCATACATGTCCTTCATTTCTTCCTATGTTACGTTTAATTGTTATGAACTCTGTGCTTTAGTTAATCTCCAAGCTTTGGCTTGGTTTTCCAAGCCAGGTCCTTCTGGATTTCAAAATATAATTACTTCTTTTTAAAACCGTTTTTCACAAACCAAAAGCTTCTTCATTTAAGGTGAGTGTGCCTTCTGTGAGTTAAAAAAAAAAATCTTTATCGCTTCAAATAAATTCTTAATCCCAGACTATATCTGACCTTCTCCTTTCCCCTTTATCAGAAGGGAGCAATGTCATTAATTCATTAGATGAGAAGAGAGCTACAGAGCAACTAAAATGATTAGTTACCACATTAGCTGCCAAAGCTTATTCTCCTGATATTCTGTTGATAGCAGAAATGGTGCCCTTCCCCATGCATCAACTCTGATTCAGTTATCTTGAATCTAGTGTGCTTCTAATAGAAAGGAGCAAAGAGAATTTTTTTTAGTTTGTCTTGTCACAAATCTATACAAGGATACCCATTCCCTCTAGGGGGCCATGGAATTATTGCAAGGAATCAGTGAATTCATGTATCATTCCAAGCTTTGATTACAGATTGAATTAGCAGAGTGTTCCACACAAATATAAACATCTATCTTTCAAATGTATATAGATGTCATTGCAATGGACAAAATGCCAACCATTGAAATTATTACTGAATTCATGAAAGGTGTTTGTTACAATGTGTTTTCTAAATCACTGTACACTAGAACTACGATTACTGTCATATGGGAGGTCACTATTTTTGTGATTGCCATTATTAATAGAGTCCTTTTCTTAAATGAAAATTTCAGTACCCTGATCTATTCCCTTTGCCTTCCCTACCCAAAGAAGCAATTCTAGATTGTGCCTTATTAGAAAGTCTCATTTGCTCAATAATCTTATTATTTCTGGATGTTACTCTTTTCTAAATCTTAGTTCCAGCCACTTGAGATCTACCTTGTCTCTTGGCAACCCGAATATTCTCTGGAAAGGCAATCTTGGAAGATTTATTGCCCAAAAGGAATTCTAGAAGAGGCTTTTTAAAAAAAAAAAAAAAAAAACAGATTTCCAATCTGTCCATTTTGGCCACCAGAATATTTTTGCATAGTACCATTTTTATTATCAAAATACTACATTGAGGGACCCCTGGGTGGCTCAGTCGGTTTAATGTCTGCCTTGGGCTCAAGTCATGATCTTGGGGTCCCGGGACCGAGCTCTCTATCAGGCTCACTGTTCAGTGGGGAGCCTGTTTCTCCCTCTCCCTCTGCATCTCCCTCTCCTTGTGCTCTCTTGTTCTCCCTGTTAAATAAATAAACAAAATCTTTAAAAAAAAATAACACATTGGGTACATTTCCATGCCTTATTAAGGAGGACATAATCTTTAATGCCTGTATTATATGTTTTTGCCATGTGATTAGATTTAATAATTTTTATTGCTCCTTTAAGCTGCTTTCCAGTTTTCTACTATTATAAATAAATAACAGTGCATATCCTGATATATAATTTTATTCTTTCAGACAAATTCATGCCGAATTTACTCAGTGAAAAAATATAAATATGTTTAAGGCTCTTAATACCCATTTTCAAACTGATTTCCAGAAAGTTGGTACCTATTTTTAAACTCCCCCTAGGAGCTAAATTCTCACTGCGAATTTTACCTCCTGAAGAGCAAAGCTGATTATTTTCCTTTTCTTTTTTTGTTCTCCCCAAATATGTTTATTTTAATTTTTCAGTGTTACAAGATTGATTGTTCATGCACCACACCCAGTGCTTCATGCAATACGTGCCCTTCTCGATACCCACCACCAGGCTCACCCACCCCCTCACCCCCTCCCCTCCAAAACCCTCAGTTTGTTGCACAGAGTCCATAGTCTCTCCTGGTTCATCATCTCCTACGATTTCCCCCCATCCGCCCTTCCCTTCCTTCTCACTATGCCCTCCATGATTTTCTTTATACTCCCCACGTAAGTGAGACCATAAGATAATTGACTCTCTCCGCTTGACTTATTTCACTCTGCATAATCTCTTCTAGTCCTGTCCATGTTGATACAAAAATTGGATATTCATCCTTTCTGATGGAGGCATAATATTCCATTGTATAGATGTACCACATCTTCCTTATCCATTCATCTGTTGAAGGGCATTTTGGTTCTTTCCAC